>CM035843.1:241527746-242727746 GCA_020510985.1 Pholidichthys leucotaenia | reverse complement strand
GTGTATTTTGGCGCGTTGACAAGGAATGCAAGTTTTTGCCCATTCTTTTACGTTTTTGCGCAGGCCTGGCCACACAAACTTTTCAGCAACCATTTTGACCGAGGCGCGCACACCTGGGTGTGCGAGGGAGTGAATTGCGTCGAAAATACGGCGGCGCCAAGCAGCTGGTACTAACGGGCGAGGTCGGCCGGTTGAAACGTCGCATATTAGGGGGGGCACGCCGTCGCGCAACCCTTTTTTCTCCAGCCTTAACCCTGTTCGTCCGGACAGGAGCGCGCGCACGTCTGCATCACTGCTTTGTTCTTCCGCCATGGCTGCATAATCTATTCCATCCTGGATAGGTGCTGCGTATGTGAGTGCATTAGTGAAGAGTTCCGCTGCTGAGGCGGTGTAATCTGTCTCCTCGTGCTCTGGCGGTGTCACAGCGCGAGACAGACAGTCAGCGACAACGTTAAGTTTGCCTGCTACGTGTCGAATGTCTGTGGTGAACTCTGAAATCGCAGCTAGCTGTCTTTGTTGTCTGCCCGACCATGGTTCTGAAATTTTAGCCATAGCAAAAGTGAGCGGCTTATGGTCCACAAAGACCGTGAAACTCCGCCCTTCTAACCAAAACTGGAAGTGGCGGATGGACAAATGAAGCGCTAGCAGCTCTCTGTCGAAAGTGCTGTATTTCGGGGCCCCCCCCTGGGGGCCCCCCAGGGAACGGTGCTGGCTCCCTTCTTGTTCACTCTTTATACTGCGGACTTCTCACACAACACAACACATTGCCATCTACAGAAGTTCTCTGATGACTCTGCGATCGTTGGTCTCATCTCCAGCGGAGATGAAGCTGAGTACAGAGGGCTTATCCAGGACTTTGTGGACTGGTGCCATCGGAACTGCCTCCAGATCAACGCGAGGAAAACTAAGGAGCTGGTGGTGGACTGCCGCAGGCATGGGCAGCCCCTCACAGCACCAGTAAATATACAGGGAACAGACATCGAGATGGTGACATCCTACAAGTACCTGGGTATTCATCTGAACAATAAACTAGACTGGTCACACAATACTGACGCACTCTACAAGAAGGGACAGCGCAGGCTGTTCCTGCTGAGGAGACTCAGGTCTTTTGGTGTACAAGGGGCGCTGCTGAAGTCATTCTATGACACGGTGGTGGCATCAGCCATCACTTTTGGAGTGGTCTGCTGGGGCAGTGGCATTACTGCAGCCGATAGGAAGAGACTGAACAAACTGATTAAGAAAGCTAGCTCTGTCCTGGGGCAACGCCTTGATCCGATGGAGGAGATAGGAGAGAGAAGGACGGTGGCTAAACTGTCATCTCTGCTGGAGTCCGAGTTCCACCCTATGCAGGACATACTGGATGCACTGAGGAGCTCATTTAGCAGCAGACTACATCATCCCAGGTGCACAACCGAGAGGTTTCGTAGGTCCTTCCTACCAACGGCTGTCAGACTGTACAACCTAAGCAGGGCTGCTCGCAGAGATGGCAAAAAGACGTAACAAACTAATAGTTTTTTTTTTTTTGTTTTTTTTTTTGTTTTTTTTTTAATGCAAAAGATGCAATAGACTTACACAATGGTCCTCTCCGGCATACAACTAGGAACATACCGGTCGCTATGGAGGGTGAGAATATGTATGGGCACATAATCATACCATGTAGGATAACTAAATAGACGGTTATGCTGTTTCATCCCACCTAGCAACAATGCTCTGCACTGTGTGTGTTTATATATTTACATATTTATTCCATCTAGCTACAATGCTCTGCACTGGGTGTGTTTATATTTATATATCTATATATTTATTCCATCTAGCTACAATGCTCCGCACTGTGTTTTTATATATCTACATATTATTCCATCTAGCTACATTGCTCCGCACTGTGTGTGTTTATATACTTGCATATTTATTCCACCTAGCTGCAATGCTCCATACTGTGGGTGTTTATATATTTACATATTTATTCCATCTAGCTACAATGCTCTGCACTGTGTGTTCATATATTCATATATTTATTCCATCCAGCTACAATGCTCTGCACTGTGTGTCTGTGTGTGTGTGTGTGTGTATATATATATTTTATAGTAATATGTACATATGTATATTAGCTGCTCTTGCTTGCTTGTTTTTTCTTGCCTTCTGATTGTTGCTCTGAGTGTTGCTATCCCTGTGCTGTTGCAATCCTGGAATTTCCCCGTTGTGGGACTAATAAAGGCTTATCTTATCTTATCTTATCTTATTTGCGTTCCGTTGGGTTTAGCGATTTGCTAAAGAATGCCAAAGGTTGCCAGACTCCGCTGACAAGTTGTTCTACAACTGCCCCTATAGCCAGGTCAGAAGCATCTGTGGTCAGAGCAATGCGGGCTGAGGGATCTGGGTGGACTAACATTGTGGCGTTAGCTAAGGTGTTTTTTACTTCCGCGAAAGCGCGTTCGCGCTCCGGGGTCCATTCGACCGCGTTGGAAGCCTTCTTTTTTCTGAGCGCGTCATATAGGGGTTGCATGAGCTGAGCTGCGTGGGGGAGGAAACGGTTGTAAAAATTAACCATCCCCAAAAATTCCTGTAGCGATTTAACCGTTTGAGGCCGTGGAAAACCTTCTATCGCACGAACTTTGTCTGGAAGCGGAAATGCCCCTGTCGGGGAGACCCTATGTCCCAAAAAATCAATTTGTGATACGCCGAATTTGCATTTGGCTGGATTGATTATAAGTCCGTGTTCTTCCAGCCTCTGAAAAACGGTAGTGAGGTGCTGCTCGTGTTCTTCCTCGGATGAGCTGGCTACCAGCATGTCATCGAGGTAGACAAAAACAAAGGGTAGGTCGCGCAGGACTGCGTCCATCATCTGTTGAAAAGATTGAGCAGCGCCTTTGAGGCCAAACGGCATTCTTAGGAATTCAAAAAGGCCGAAAGGATTTATTACCGCTGTTTTAGGAATATCTTCAGCTCGGACTGGGACTTGGTGATAACCGCGGACTAAGTCTATTTTTGAAAAAATGCGCGCACCCGCTAAATGCAGTGAAAAGTCCTGAATGTGAGGAATGGGGTAGCGGTCATGCGCTGTAGCGTTGTTTAGCCTGCGGTAATCTCCACACGGTCTCCAAGAACCGTCAGATTTCGGAACCATGTGAAGTGGTGAAGCCCAGGGGCTCTTCGAGCGTCTAACAATGCCCAATTTTTCGAGAGCTGCAATTTCATCCTTTGCTATGTTGAGCTTGGCCGCGTCTAAGCGGCGAGCTTTGGCAAAAACAGGAGGTCCTGTTGTCGGAATGAAGTGTTTAACCCCGTGTTTGGCTACAGTGGCTGAGAATTTGGGGGTTGTGAGTGCTGGAAATTGGGTGAGGAGTTGTTCAAACTTACCTCCCGCTGTGGTGACGTTGGCCTGCACAGGTGGTGGGGAAACTCGAGCTGAACATGGAATAGAAGCAAAAGATAGTGCATTAACCAGGCGCCTATTTGCAAGATCCACTAATAACCCGCGCCTAACAAGTTAAAGCTCACCGCTGCTACAACAAATGTCCATCTGTTGCTGCGGCCGTGGATGAGGAGGTGCAGGCTCTTTTCCCCGAACGTGTCGATGTCAGAGCCGTTGGCTGCCACTGCTCCGTTGCCCCGGGTGCCCATGGTTCGATCTGCGTGGGAGAGCATGATGAAACTCAGCTGAGCTCCCGTGTCGATGAGGAACTGCTTGCCTGTGTATCCATCCGTCACGTATAACAGCTTATTCTTCTCGCCGAGAACCGCTGCTGTTAATGGCCCTCGGCTTGGGCGTTTCCACGACATCGTAAACTTGCAGGGGGGAACGCATTTGCGGGCTTTCTCTGCGAAGCGGTGGTGATAATAGCAGACGTCGTTCTGCTCGTTGCGCTTGGGCCGCGCCGCTGTCACCGTGGGTTGAGTCTCTCCAAGGCTCGGGGTGTCAGTTTTCAGATCTGCAGATGCCGCTGTGGGTGTCCGTTCTCTGCAGGCGTTGACGAGCCGGTAAGCCTCGTTGGCCAGTGTGCGGAAATCCTGATGATTATTGCACTTCATACTGGCGAGTGTCCCTCTCAACTGCGGTGGTAGCGTGCTGAGGAAAATTAATTGGAAAAGGAAATTATCATTATCTTCCTTGAGTTGTAGCAAATCCTCCATGAGGGTCCTCGGATTGCTCCCTCTGTGGCCGTGGACCGCCAGGATCCTCTCGGCTCTTTCCTCCACTGACGGGACATAATTTGCCACGATGGTCGCCTTGAGTGTCTCATATTTGTCCCGGGCTGGTGGTCGCCGGACCAAGCTCCGCACACACTTCGAAGTGGCGGAGTCGAGTTTGGAGACGATATGGTAAAACTTAATATCGTCTGCTGTGATGCCCGCCAGTATAAACTGGGCTTCAGCTTGTTGAAACCAAGAGGCGGGGTCTTCTCGCCAGAAGTCTGGCAGGTTGACAGCAACGGCGTTCGTGCACACCATCACTGTTGTGCCCGCTGGGTGAGAGTGCCTTGCCTCGGCACTCACGGTGGTGCTGGAGCTCGGTTGAGCTCTCTCAGTGCCCTCTGCCGTGGGGAACAGCTGTCTGCTTGTTCCCTCGTCTGCGTCGTCGCTGGCGTATGCCCGAGTCACCATGGATGAGCAGCTTGAAGAACGCCTCCGGACCATATTCTCGCGTCAAGGTCACCAGTGTAGAGGAGCTGAAATAACGAGGCGATTTTTGTATTAAAAACAGGGTTTTTAATGAATAGCTCTTCTATTGAGTCTCATCAGGTGTAGAGCTTGGCAGAAGGCAAGAGAGTCATCTCTGCTCCGCTCGCTGGTTAAATACAAGTACACATAGAGCCACACATTGAAAAAGCTGACATCAGAGCCACACATTGAAAAAGCTGACATCCCCCCGTTATCTTAACCCCCCCATTGTTCTGCTATCTCCTCTCCTTGTCTTGGGAGGTGATGGGAACTCCTCCTCTCACCTTAGGGGGTAAAGGTGTCAAGTCCGTCTCCGCCGCTGCGTCTTGGGAGGTCCATTGACTTTAACCCGGCGGGGGAGATCCTTTGTCCTTTCCAGGTGTGAAGTTCCTTACATATGCTGTCACAAAACATTTCCACTTGTTCTAACATATGTAGATATGGGATATAAGAGTCATATATACCACACACTGAAGATATTCAGTTGTATTGCTCTTTTAAAGAGTCTGAGTTTCACCTGCTGTCATCTTTAACTAACTGCTTGTCTAACATCAAACAGTGATTAAGTGCAAACTTTTTACAGCTTAACTCAGACAAGACAGAGACATTAATTATCGCTCCTGAAAACAAGATTCCACTTATTAAGCACCACATGGGTACCCTAGGTCCCTCTGTCCAGGCGAGTCTTCGGAATCTTGGTGATAGTTTTGACTTGGCTATGTCTCTTGAGCACCACATTAATCAATTAATTAGAAATTGTTTCTTCCATCTGAAGAATATTTCTAAGTTGAGAACCCTGGTATCGAAGGCGGAACTTGAGATGATTATACATGCTTTTATTTCTTCTCGCTTAGACTATTGTAATAGTCTTTTTACCCGTCTGAGCCAAAAACATCTTCAATGCCTCCAGGTTGTCCAAAATTCGGCTGCTAGACTTTTAACTCACACTAAGAAAAGGGCTCACATTACACCGGTTTTAGCAGCAATTCACTGGCTCCCAGTTGGTTTTAGGATTCAGTCTAAAATTTTAGTTCTTGTTTTTAGAGCTATTCATGACCAGGTCCCTAAATACATCATGGAGCTGCTTAAAGCGTATAACCCCTGACGGTCTTTGAGATCCTCAGATCAACTTTTACTGGCTATTCCTCAAACCCATTTTAAAACTCGAGGTGATAGAGCCTTTCAGGCAATGGCACCAAAATTGTGGAATGCTCTACCATTGTCTTTGCGCTCAGTAGACTCTGTTGATGCTTTTAAAAAGCAGCTGAAGACACCCCTGTTTAAACAGGCTTTTTAGTTTTACTATGGATTATGGTTTTTATGTTTTTAATGTCTTTATACTTGTTTTTCAATGCCTTTATTGTTGTATTTGTGATTGTGTGTTTTATTTTATTGTGAAACACTTTGTGATTCTTTCTGTGAGAAGTGCTATATAAATAAACTTTACTTACTTACTCACTTACTTACTTACTGCGCCCCAGTCCGGGGCCACTGTGGGTGCTACACCCCAGCTTGGGGCCGTCGTGGGTGCTACGCTCCAGCCTGGGCCTGCCGTGGGTGCTGTGCTCCAGTCCGGGGTTGCCGTGGGTGCTCCACCTCCTCGTGAGGTTGCCACAGAGCAGCCCTCTTCTCTTTCTGGTTCCTATCTCTGAGCTTTGCTGGTCCGCGGCAAGCCCTGGTTCAAACTGCTGCCTCCGGGGGGGGGGGGGGGGGGGGGGCGTGCTCCACGGCCCACTGGCAAGGCCACCCGATGGACTACATCTCCAGCTGTGGTGGTTTTGGAGTTTGGGGAGGCCACCTAATTTGTGCCATCAAGAGCCTCCGGTGGGCCTGGGACTCTGGGAGACCCCCTGAACCACGTCACCTTGTCCAACTATGCCCCTAGAGTCTGTCACCACTGTTTTTGGTTCTTCTGGGGATCATGAGTGTTTTTTGTTTTGGGTTTTGGTTTGGTTCGGTCCCTCCGTGCCTTGGTTCCCCCCACTCTTCCCCCCAGGGTAGGTTGCTTTCTGGTTTTCATGTCATTTATTTTTCTTCTGATGCAATTTTTTTTTCTGATTATGCTTAGTTCTTGTTTTCTCCTTGCCTTTAAAATGTTGAATTTCTCATAAGACAATGGACTTTTTGATTTGTCTGTTGGTTTTTGCTATTAATTGTTTTTCTGTTCTCTTTGTTTCTTTTCTTTTTGTAGTCATTTGGTGAAATTAATCTGCTAATTTGTTTTGAGTTATTATCCCAAGTTTGAAGAGTAATAATGACCTTGGTTATACTTCCTTTTAGTCTGGTTTTATTTTCTTTTTGTAACATTTTGAATATACATCCTCAGTTTGATATATCTTGGTCTTAGTTTAATTCTTTTCCTATTTATTAGTATTTATTTTTACTGTCATAGCTATGGTTAGGTTTGATTTATTTATGTTTGCCTTTGACCTGGATTTTGGAATTTGGCCATGACTGGCCTTAAGTTATGCTTGTACTTTATGGATATCATATTTTTGGGATTTTTTTTTTTTTTTTTTTTTGTCATGGTCATCGTGTCTTGTTTGGGTTATGTTTTGGTTTTTTTGGGGGGGGTCTTCTATGTGTGTTTTTTTTTTTTTTTTTTGTGGTTACTCTGAGGTATCTGTCATGATCCTTGGCATGGTCGGGGCCCGTGCCAGTCTCCTGTTATAGCTTAGTCTTCTTCTGTTGTTTATTATCCTTGTTCATTTGTATCTTTATTTCGTCTCCCGGCCATGGAGGCGCTGTGACAGCACGTGCATCATTTTCGGGTGTCAAGTTCTGCTCACAGGCTGTCACAGCCGCCTCCAATCTGGTAATTTCGCTCACTCATGATTTCACAGCTGTTTTCATTTGTGTGTGGGTTATTAAAGGCCGTGGGGAAGACTTTGTCTTTGCTGCGGTCTTGGTGAAGTCAAGCCTGATGTTCATGCCACGTCTTTCACTCAGCTCTCGCTTATCTGTAAGTGTTAGTGTGCTTTTGTGTTTTCTGATTAAATGTGCGAAATTTAGAGCTTGCGTGTGGTGTCTTCAATTCGTGCCCTGAAAGGGCCGTCCTTGACAGCTGTAAGTTCAGGGGATCAGGCTAATTTCAATGAGTGACATTACATATTCCAAGAAATAGCTTCAGCAGCAGCTTTGATAACGTTCCTCAAACAAAACATTTTTAAATTTAAAAATCCTTTTTATTCCAGTTGCTTTTGTAGAGAAATCCGATTTAATAAATCCACTGGGCCTCAGTTGGATAGGAAACGCAAATTACAGTGAAACTGTCAAAATGCCTAAATAGAAAAAAATGTCCATGCAATTAATGATTTGTTTGTTTTAAGAGATGAGATCATTACTTTTGATCTTAAACCATTCAGGTTCAGGTTCAGGTTACTTTATTTGTACCCGTAGGTAGATTTGTTTTGCAGTTGGTGACATCCATATTTACAAGCCACTAATTACATTCAACATAGACACAAACACAGGCACACATCTTACAAAATAGGTAAATATAGAATATGTACAATATAATTTTATAGCTTGTTCAACTCTTTGACAGCAGCAGGGACAAAGCTGTTTTTGTAGCGCTGGGTTCTACTTTTTGGGACAGCAAACCTCCGTCTGGAGGGAAGAAGCTGAAAGTTGCAGTGCAAAGGGTGGGAGTCATCATTTAAAATCGAGTCGGCCATCCTCTGTACTTGTTTGGCGTACAGGGATGCCAGGCTCAGCTGTGACTCACCAAGCAAACGACTGGACCATCTGACTACCTGATCCAAGGATTTCCTCTGTTTCAGTTTTATCTGACCAAACCATGACATTAAAGAAAAGGATAAAACAGATTCAATAAAAGCCTGATAAAACATAGTCATTATGGGTCGGTCAATTTGGAAGCGTGCAAGTTTCCTCAAACAATGCAAATTTTGCTGACCCTTTTTGCACACCCTTTCACAGTTCACCTCAAAGTTCAATCCACTATCAATAATCGTCCCAAGATATTTGTACGATTGTACACATTCGGTGGTCTGGCCTTTTAGTATGGTGACTTTGTGCCTGGGAGTTTTCCTCCTAAAGTCAATAATCATATCTTTCGTTTTTGTTGTATTCAGCTGCAGGTAGGAATCCTCACACCAGTGAACAAAGTCATCAACTACTGGGCCGTGGCCACTCTCACCATCCTGGAGGAGACTGACAATGACTGAGTCATCAGCATACTTTATAATGTGTCTGTTGTCATGTCTACTCCGACACATGTTTGTGTACAGGATGAAGAGTAGTGGTGACAACACACACCCCTGAGGGGAGCCAGTAGAAGAGCACTTTAGGTCAGACAATGTGCCATTGACCCTTACTCTCTGCGTCCTGTTGGTTAAGAAATCCAGAATCCAACCCACCAGATTATTGCTCAGATCAAATTGTTGCAGGAGCCTTTCAACTAAAATATGAGGTTGGATTGTATTAAAGGCAGAAGAAAAGTCCACAAATAAAAGCCTGGCGTGTGTCCCATTAAAATCCAGATGTTTAAAAAGCATGTCAAACAGAGTGACAGTGGCATCCTCCACTCCTCTGTGAGGCCTATAGGCAAACTGCAGAGGATCCAATGCATGTTCAGTCTGCCTTAGGACCTCACATCTGACCAGTTTTTCAAAAATTTTCATTAAAATTGAAGTCAAAGCAACTGGTCTAAAGTCATTTACCGTTTTAGGACAGCTGGATTTTGGAACGGGAACAACCACGGCATCTTTCCAGATCTTAGGCACATGTTGTGTCTGTAAGGACTTATTGAAAATGTAATGAAATATAGGACTCAGTTCATGTGCACAGGACTTTACCAAGCGCCCACATATATTATCAGGGCCCTGACTTTTGTTCACTTTTACAGCGCGGAACTCCCTTTCAACATCCTGCATCTCAATATTAAAGTGCTGATTGTCTTTGAGTTTCTGTTTCAAATCTTGGATTTCTGTGCTAAAATCAAAGGAGTCAAAACGACCATAAAAACAATTAGGAGCATTAGCCATCTCTGTGTCTGAGCTAAAACCATCTAAAAACACACGATTACTGCGCTCTGTGCTCTGAAGGCCTGCAATAGTTTTCATACTGGCCCAGGCCGAACCCAGTTTATTTGCTGCCATCTTGCTTTCCAATTCTGATTTATAATTCTGTTTTGCTCTTAAAATTTCAGCCTTCAGCTCCTTAGTGGCAACCTGTAGTTCAGAAACAGACCCCTGTTTAAAGGCAAGAGCTTTCCTCTGTAAGCAGGATTTAACTGATTTAGTAACCCATGGTTTGTTGTTGGGGTATATTTTGACACGTTTACGTGGAACAATCTTATTTTGACAGTAAGCCATGTATGAGCATGTGAGCTCAGCCAGAGAGTCCAAGTCATCCCCGCAGGCCATTATGAACATCTTCCAGTCTGTACAGTCAAAGCATTCCTGGAGGCTGTGCTCTGAATCTTCTGTCCACACCTCTATGTCTCTCGTCTCCACCTTGCCTCTTCTGAGAGCAGTTTTATATGTGGGCAGCAAATGAACACAGTTGTGATCTGATGATCCTAAAGGAGGAAGGGGGAGTGATTTATAGGCCCTCTCTATGGATCCATAGCACAGGTCCAATGTCTTTTTTCGCCTGGTTGGGCAGGAGACATACTGATGAAAGTTTTTAAGTGTCTTCTTTAAAGAAACATGGTTAAAATCCCCAAGAATGAAGTTTGGCGCCTCTGGAGAGATTGACTGCAGCCGCTGCACCACGTCAGAGATGGTGCTGGAGGCGGAGTCAGCGTCTGCCCTCGGGTGAATGTACACAACTGTGATGAAAAGTTGGGGAAACTCTCGAGGCAAATAAAAGGGGCGTAGTGACACAGACAGCAGTTCCACATCGGGTGTACAGATGCGCTCTCTGACCGTGACAGATGTGCAGTACTGCTTATTAATGTATAAACATACGCCGCCCCCCATTAGTGGTAGGCTGGAGTTCAGTGTGTTGTCATGTTCTCAGTGGACAGCAGCACGGTCTGTGTCCTCTAATCTTCTCTTTGCTCAAATGAAAATGGCTCATAAAGGGCAACTGAATTTAAGATGAAACACATTTTGAAGTTATTCAGGAAAAGAACATTGAGCAACAGAAGGGTGCAATGAGAGGAAGCAGAGTGGGGGGATAAATTTGCTGCCAGAGTAAGTGTCTAAAAAGCTGCCATGTTTTATGAAATACACCCATAAGCTACACTAAGTGAAATGCATTAAAGAGGTTGTGATTTGCCTCTGAGACCATTAATAAGCTAAAATACATGCATGGCTAATTTATTAGTGCATGCCTCTTGACATTCATTACCACTGAGGCAGCAGCCCTCAGTTCAACTGGTATGCCACACACACACACACACACACACACACACACACACAGAGTTTCGGGACAGAACTGGTTTGAATGATACACCTTGAGCTCCCTCCAGTTTAAAGTGTCATCATAATCGATTCGCGACGTGGAAAGACAAACTGGAACCTGTCCAAATTACAAATTGAACGGAGATTCCTCTCAGCCAAAACTTTCAACATTTTACCAAACAATTAATTTTAATGAGCCGCGTGTCCATTGTGCAGAGAAGACCACCCATTCCTCTCCATCGCTCTCCCCCTCTCTCTATCTCACTTATTCTCTGTCTCACTGAAATGGTGGAAACTTGCTGATAGGGGTGGAACAGTAAAACAGATTGGAACGTCTCTATTCTCCCATTACTATTTGGCTGACCAGAGGCTGACCTCACTATTATCACTCAACATGCGACAGGGGAAATTGCCAGACCAATTTAGAACCCAGAGACGCTGCAAGCACTGAGTTTAGAACCTTTGGTCGATGCGCTTTGTTTAGGAACAGATAGAAATCTGTTCTAAAAGGCAGGAGCAATACATCAATATGGTGTTGTGTGTTTAAAAAGATTCACAACACATTTAGAGCATAACCTTGTGTCTTTAAAAAGGAGCTGCATATGTGAAGTCATGCTCTAAATCGCTAATAAATGCCGACAATCATTGAACTGGAGATGTATCAGCACATTGTCCTCTGGTGCCAGTTTTTCTTTTCCATCAAAGACAGCTGTTTCCCTGAACCACACAGAAGGACACAGGGTGTCCTTTGGCACTGGTATTGTATCAAGAAAGTTAGAGAAAATGTGAGTTTTTGAACTGTGCATATTTTTATTTTTATTTTTTTTTTGGGGGGGGGGGTGCTGATTCAGTGTTCATTCTTTTACCCGCTGGTTTAGACACTAAAAATGTTTGTTAGACTTTAAAGTGCTTTGCTTCAGGGAAGATGCAGTCATGTGAAAAAATTAGGACACCCTGTATAAACCTGTGTGTTTTTTTTTTAAACATATTTGTACATATGGATATTTAATATCAATGTTAAAAAATACTGGGAGATTCATGTAATACAACTAAACACTTAAAATGAATTGAAGACTTTTTTCAAATTTTCTGTAAAATGTAATTCTAAACAAATAGTGAGGAATAAATCAGGACACCCCCCATCTTTTTTAGGACACCTCCACATTCATTCCCACTTAAAATTGCTAAAATAAATGTTAAAAACTGCAAATAAAAACAAAAACAAGGCTAGAAATAGATATGTGAACATTTCTTAATAAAGAACTGAATATTTAATGGGGTGTCCTAATTTTTTCGCACAACTGTAAAAGCTTAAAGTTGCACTCCGCCAAAAATTGAGGGTTTTGTTTTCTTATTAACATGTCTGTAATGTGTTTTATGACTTACAAGATATATCAAGAGTGAAATCACTCAAATCTGTCATGTCTCTTGTTTTGTTGCTGTGAAATTTTGGCTAAGCCCTGCCCCGAAACGTTTTTGGTGATGCAACTATAGCAGGTCCATGGTGTTGAGCCAACCAGGACAATGGCCTAAATGAAGTTAAGCTGGGTTCACACTATATAACGTTTGGACCAACTTTTACTGACGTTCTGAAAAATCAGAGAAATTAGTCCAAATATTGGTGAAATTACTTTTACAAACTTTTGCTAGCATTTCCCAGCTTTGCATTCAGCGTTGTCAAACTTTTGCCAGCTTAGGCTAGTGTATGTGTAGAAGTTGCCAACTTAGGTTAACTTAAGCTAAGAATACTCAACGCAGTTCAGCTGACATCAGCATGAAGCAACGCTCATAAAGATCAGTGGTTGTGGAGGCTTCCTGCCATCCTGGACCTGCTTTTTTGGGGTGGATTCACACTATAACGTTTGGACCAACTTTTACTGACATTTTGGCAAACGTCTGGCTCTGCTGGCAAAAGTTGATAAAAGTTAATGATAGTTGGTGTTTGTTAGCAAATGCTGGCAAAAGTTGTATTCGTTGAGAATTTTCAGCATGCTGAAAATTTGCTGATGTTTGGAAATAAACTCTGATGTGCTGATGTGCTGATGTGATGATTGTGCTCAGTTTGTAAAAGTTCCTGAGCACTGGGCTAAGTTATGCAGAGCTCACCTAAGTTAGTCTAAGTTAAGCTCCTTTAGCAAACGCTGACTGAAATGCTGGTAAAAACAGGTGACATGCACAAAGGAAAGAGAAACAGAGAGAAGGGGGAATTAAAAAAAGAAAATATATATGTAAGACAACAATGTACAGTTTTTGTTTGGTGATAACAAGGTGTGCATGACTTTTTACATTTTTTTTAATGTACGGGATAATATATAATGGGAATTTGATGGTGTGATGGGTGTGGTTTGTGTTATGTATAGAAATACCTGGTGATGAATGAGGCAAGATGAGGTAGCGTTGAACACAGCTTTATTGAAAGTTGGAACACAGTGGTAACATGGCAGGCACCTGGCGTGGGCACCGGTGTAAGAGACCGTAACATGGCGGCCCGCCCCACTATATAGGGCAGTGCGGTGACGTGGCAGGAAGTCCACATCACCACACTGCACTTCACAATAAAGTGTCACAATTCCATATACCACATTTCCTCCCCCCCTTAGAAGAGTCCAAAACCACACACAATTGAAACCCACCCCAATTTGGGACCCGAATCACTCTCTAAAATAACAAAAACTAATGTACTAAACTGGCCAAACACACTCGCACAAAACCTAAAATAGGACTGGTGGGTGGACTGCCACACAGCCCGCACAGCATGGTGGATTATTCTGCCACCAAATAAACTAAAAAAAGTCCTTCAGTAAACTAAAATTCATTGCCATGCTCCTAGACTAAGGCGCAAACATAATTATATATACAACTCCATAACATAACATGTACACACAGAACTATAAACACAACTTCACAGCACAACCACTTGGGTGTGAGAGGTAGAACCGACATGGGGGGGCCCAGGCAGCCCCTCAGAAAACGCGCCCATGAAAGCAGCATCACTAACACCAACTCCCGTCCAGCCTTGTCACCTGAAGCATTCTCCTGGACATGCCGAAGCTGACTGATATGCCTCGATGAGCCGTCGGACAACCGGAAGTATGCTGTGCCCAACTTCGCCACTATCTGCAACCATCCTCAATGTTTCGCTGGCTGTCATTTGGCCCATCTTCGCCGTGGACGTTCATCACCCTAAACCCGAACCAAGTCTAAAACCCTCAGCGGGGCCCGGCTTGGCCTGACGTGGTGCTGCTGAGCATGCGGTAACACCATGCTCGTAAGTCTGGCCCCGTCCCCTTCTAAAACTGTCGTAGTGGTCACTGTCATAGCTGCAGACCCTCTTTCCCCTGAGGCCAATCTCCGGAGGCATCTGGGGCTAGCATGGTGTCACTTGCCGACACAGGTGCCCCACTGCCACACTCGGTACCCCCATCTACCATGTCCCGAGCACTGGCACTGAGACTTTCCTGCGCCGAACCTGAGTGAAACTGGTCCTGCTTGACCGCCGTGGTGTCTATTAGTCCCTCATCCCACACAACGTCCTCTTCGACTGCCGGAGCCAGGGGGTTCCAGTGGCCGCAACCAGACCATTCGTTCCCGGCACCATCTTTAATGGTGAAACCCAGTACAAAAAACAAATCACAGCCCATGATGTTTTCTCCTCACGCTGTCACGTGGAATGTACGTTCAACCATCCTCGCAGACTTGTAACAAACCGTTAGCTTCAGAGTCCCAACTGTGCACAGTCTGCCACCTCCATAACCATACAACGGTGCCATGTTACCTTTAATCCTGTAGTGGAGGAACAACTTCCTCACTGTGGCCCAGTTCAGCAACGACCCCTCCACCGCCGTGTCAAGCAGCAGTGGCATCTCCATACCATCCAATTCCACTGCCGCAATACGTGTACCCGTTTGTGCTAGTGGACACTGTATGGATGGTTGTCGGGGCGGGCGGAGTGATTTCTTCCATGGGCTCTCCAGTTCAGATACACGGCACACTCTAGCATAATGGTTCAAGCGCCCACATCTGCTACAATGTTTTCCTTTTGCCGGGCAGTCCTTCGCCTTATTTCAGTGCATTGCAGACCCACAACCCTTGCACAGGGGTTTACCCGGGGCAGACCTTCAGCTGGCAGCATTGGTTTCCGTAACGTCGTCATTCAAGCTATCCTCACTTTCGGAGTCCGCAACATTGGCCATGGCGGGCAGCTCCAGCTGCCTCTGTGACTGGTGCCAGGTTAGCCCCGAAGCTAGCTTGTCTGCGGCCTCCAACTGGAGAGCTAGTTACCCAGCTCTGGCTAACGTTAAGTCATTAGGCGCCATAAGAAGCCTAGCCCGCAATGCGGCACTGCACGTGTGCTCCGCTAGCTGGTCACGCACCATTTCATCTTCCAACGGCCCAAAGTGGCACTCGCTAGCTAGCTGCCTCAAGTCAGAGACAAACTGATGGATAGGCTCACCTAACTGTTGATGTCACTGCCAAAAAAGAATCCTCTGGACAATCACGCTATCCAGGGTGTGGAAATGGTTGGCTAGCAGCTCCACAACATCCTCACATGAGTCTGATGCGCCGATTGTCCGCAGGACTCGCTGGTCCTCAATACCCAGACTATGGACGAGAAGCACACGTGCCCTTAGCTTGTCAAGCTGCCCGAGGTCCATCGCGATGATGTAGGTCTGAAAAGCCTCGAACCATCTGGGCCAAAGTACCTGCAGTTCACCCGGGAGCTCGAGGAAGGGACGAAGTGGTGTCATACACACCTCCATGAGTTAATCCTCAGTCGCCAAATGTTATGTATAGAAATACCTGGTGATGAATGAGACATGATGAGGTAGTGTCGAACACAGCTTTATTGAAAGTTGGAACACAGCGGTAACACGGCAGGCACCTGGCGTAGGCACCGGTGTAAGAGACCATAACGTGGCAACTCACCCCACTATATAGGGCAGTGTGGTGACATGGCAGGAAGTTCACGTCACCACACTGCACTTCACAATAAACTGCCACAATTCCATATACCACAGTCTGGTGAGTGGTTTGGGGTTTCATGTCTTTGCAGTGTTATGTAACCCTTGCCTTATGTTAATTAGGTAAGGGACATAATTAAGTGTAGACCAGTTGCTGGGTTCGTAAGGGTTACAATAGGGAATTAGAGTGAGTGTGGAATGAAATAGCTGGAGGCAAGAAATGAGCAATTCATGTCTGTTATTAATAAATATAGGAGGAGCAAAATATACAAACAATGTACAAATATACAAATATAACAACAGCCGGCATGAAATAAAACCCCAAAAGTGTCCTACTGAGCTCAGTGTTTGTTTGTCCTTTCGGGTTAGTCGTTTGACCAGTCAAGATATCTTGTATCTACAGACTCAGGTTTCCTTTCCTCTTTTAAAGCGGCTCCTTGGGTTGTTACCACTTCAACATTGGGCACTGGAGAGAGGAAGGATGCTCTTCAATCGAGATCTTGGTTAGATCTCAGATCAATCTCGGTTCAGTCTCGGGTCAGGCTCGCCATCTCTATTCGGAGAGAATCCAGGATCCAGAAGGTTTTTGATCGGCAACCAAAAAAACCTAGCCTGCACGACAATAATGGTATTATTGTTTACAGCTAGAGTAATTCGTCTTCCAATCCCTTCTTATATAACACCATAGTTTAGTGTTTAAATTCTTCTCTCATATTACTATTATCACAATCCAGCAATATAGCAATATCTTACATTTTACATGCATGTGTTCTTTTTTCTCACAATCTCTCTGGTAGCACATGAAATACCCTTTTTTCATGTAACCAATTTTAAATGATTTCCTCTGTTTGTCTCTACATCACTTAACCATGAAATTATGATTAATCCCTTTCAACCTTGTCTTTGTAAATCATGAAATGAAATACAATTAATCTACCACACAACCAGGGAATATACCATCCTATTACTTCCAATATTCCCCCTTAAAATCAGCAAAACCCTGTCTGAGCTACTGGGCTCAGCACAACCCATGGATTTACATAGTAGACCAACACCATGTGCTTTTAGCATCAAACTACACATTGCATTTGACAGAAATAGTGCATAAGAACTAAAAGTACTTCAGCATACAGTTGGGAACTGAAATCACATTTAGGAAAACCATAGAGACACAAAGACAGCCTTTTCCATTGCTTTTAAACAGAAAACAATCCACTCGCGACTAGCATTAGCATAGCGCTAATATTAGCATAACATTAGCATGTATCTGACTCACCAAGATGAGGTTTCAGTGTGAATACAGCAAAGGACACAGCTACAATGCCCCTCACGCTTGTGCTCCCGTCAACTTAGGATAACAAAGGTTGCAAATTAGCGTTTGGAGAGTGTCTAGATCCATTTATAGCATCCTTCCGAATGAAACTCACCAAGAAGAGGTATCTGTGTGAATCAGACCGCTTCACAACCTCTCTCGTCCGCGCTCGTATCGTGAAAGACTGAATTCTGAGTGCGCGCTGGCTGCCTCTACTCGGAAGGCGGGGCTAATATCGCTCTTAATGAATGGAAAGACCCAGATCACCCAACGTGACCATGAACCGGAAATTCAAAAGTTGGATGGCGAGGATCACACTTCCTCTTCCCCAAGATAGTCGGTTTTCAAAATAAAATCACACACTTTCATCAATACAAATAAAATCTGAGAAAAAGGGTCATTTTCTCAGCTGGGTTAAACACTCCCTTGCTAAATATCATGCACGTCCCGTTGCATGTGCAACCAAGACTGTCCATCGTCAGTATTGGTTGAGTTGTAATGTGACCATTTTCAGTATTGTCTCCATCCGGTATCATTTATGGGCGGAACTACGATGGTATCTGGTCGTCTTCGAACCTCCGACTTTCGTTTCTCTTTTGGCTTTGTACTGAGCGTACTTTGTGAGTTTTGAGCTTTTGGTTCTGCAGTTAGTTTTACTAGTTGCGTTTGAATTTCTGCAACTTGTTTTGAGAGTTCTTGGAGTGAGTTTAGCGTGATATTGTCCGCATCTTCATCTGAACTGCATTGCACAGTTTGCACGTGAGAGGTCACTTTTTGTTTTGAACTGCTCAAATGTTGTCTCATCCTTAAATTTTTGGCAGCAATTTGGTCTTCTTCAGTGCGTATCAAGAGAAGCAAATCAGAAAAAGTTGGGGGACTTGTTCATTTTTGTTTTAACTGGAGTGCAGTTAAAAAGGAATCATCCCAACAACCTCAACAAAACTGCGTGACAAGCAGCCTGTCAAAATCCTGGCTTGAAGCGCCACCACGCTTCACAGTGTGAGTCAAAGCTACGTGAAGACGTTGTAGATATGACGAGGGTTTCTCACCTGTGTTTTGGAAGGTGTCAATAAACCTGGCGTAAAGCTCTCTGCCATCTTGAACTGTACCATAAGCAGAATCTAACAGCTGAAGGTATTCTGATGGTGAGCTGTTGGGGTTCAAGTACTTGACAACATCAGCTGCTGGGGGTACAAGAGACTCAATGATCTTTCGGGATTGCTGCAATTTGGACATAGCAGAATCAGTCAAGATTAATTCTACACTGGAGCGCCAAGTGTCATAATCTAGCTCATAAGTTGGTCGGGGGTCTTTGCCAGAAAAAGCTCCGAGCTTTTGTGAAAATGGCTGCACGGAAAAATCTTCCCTTTTTACAATGTGTTCAACTACCACACGTTGCACTTCTGGGGGATTTAAATAATGTGCAGAAATGGTGGGCATACTTTGAGCTGGGGTGCTCGCCGTGTGATTCGACTGGTTAGCTGGCTGTGCACCTTGAATACTGGACTCAGCTGCAGAAGGCTGAGGTTGAGGTTCATCTAAGAAAGCTTCAGGTAAGTTATCAGGTAACTTAACTTGCTCTGATTGATCATTTTCAGATTCTTCGATTTCCTCAGACATCCGTAACATCACGTATTTCAGGACATCTGCAAAATCTCTGCCCCTCATCTTCGCTAGGTTTTTAATTTTAGTGAGAAATGACTTGGTCATTTCGCTCCCTACACGGTGCGTATAAACACTGGCAAGAGATTGTATCATATAGCTGGCTCCACTATCAGATACATGAGTACATGGGAATGGGTCAAGAGTTTCAAAAGCAATACCCGAGTGATACTCAAAAATAGCACTCTGGAAAAACTCAGACTTATATTTGTTACTTTTATGACTCTTGAAATCGATCCACACCGTTTCAAAAACTCAGTCACTTCATCAAGTTGCTCATCTCCAGCGATTTCACTCACTATCACTGCATTTGCAATTTTCACAGATTCACGTTCAACAATATCCATTTTGGGTACGTATAGGCTTGAAATAACGTAAGGGAAAGAAGAAAAAAAGGCTCCTAGCTGGGCTCGCCACTTTTTATTGTAACCCTTGCCTTATGTTAATTAGGTAAGGGACATAATTAAGTGTAGACCAGTTGCTGGGTTCGTAAGGGTTACAATAGGGAATTAGCGTGAGTGTGGAATGAAATAGCTGGAGGCAAGAAATGAGCAATTCATATCTGTTATTAATAAATATAGGAGGAGCAAAATATACAAACAATGTACAAATATACAAATATAACAACAGCCGGCATGAAATAAAACCCCAAAAGTGTCCTACTGAGCTCAGTGTTTGTTTGTCCTTTCGGGTTAGTCGTTTGACCAGTCAAGATATCTTGTATCTACAGACTCAGGTTTCCTTTCCTCTTTTAAAGTGGCTCCTTGGGTTGTTACCACTTCAACGTTGGGCACTGGAGAGAGGAAGGATGCTCTTCAATCGAGATCTTGGTTAGATCTCAGATCAATCTCGGTTCAGTCTCGGGTCAGGCTCGCCATCTCTATTCGGAGAGAATCCAGGATCCAGAAGGTTTTTGATCGGCAACCAAAAAAACCGAGCCTGCACGACAATAATGGTATTATTGTTTACAGCTAGAGTAATTCGTCTTCCAATCCCTTCTTATATAACACCATAGCTTAGTGTTTAAATTCTTCTCTCATATTACTATTATCACAATCCAGCAATATAGCAATATCTTATATTTTACATTCATGTGTTCTTTTTTCTCACAATCTCTCTGATAGCACATGAAATACCCTTTTTTCATGTAACCAATTTTAAATGAATTCCTCTGTTTATCTCTACATCCCTTAACCATGAAATTATGATTAATCCCTTTCAACCTTGTCTTTGTAAATCATGAAATGAAATAATTCAATTCAATTCAATTCAACTTTATTTATATAGCGCCATTTCACAACAACAGTCATCTCATAGCACTATCAACTGTAGGGGGAACCCCCACAGTTGCAGAAAGACCCCAGCAATCAAGCGATCCCCTGTGAGCAAGCACTTGGCGACGGTGGAGAGGAAAAACTCCCTTTTAACAGGAAGAAACCTTCAGCAGAACCAGGCTCAGGGAGGGGCAGTCATCTGCTGTGACTGGCTGGGGGGTGAGGGGATAGAGAAGAAGAAAAGAACAGACATGTAGAGAGCAAACAGCACGATGGGGACTCTATGGGAGAGAACAAACAAATGTTAATGACCAGCAAAAAAAATATTTCATAGAGAGTGAGAAAAGGAGTGAGGCCCAGTGCATTACTGGAGGTCCCCTGGCTGACTAAACCTATTAGCAGCATAACTAAGGGGGGGTTCAGAAACACATGATCCCTCCCTAATTGTAGGCTATATCAAAAAGGTAGGTTTTAGCCCTATTCTTAAAAACAGAGATCGAGTCTGACTCCCGAATCCAGATTGGCAGCTGATTCCACAGGAGAGGAGCTTGATAACTGAAGGCTCTGCCTCCCATTGTACTTTTGGAGATTCTAGGTATTACAAGTAATCCTGCATTTTGGGAGCGTAGTGCTCTGTTAGGATAATACGGTAGTATCAGATCTTTTAAATAAAAAGGAGCCTGATAGTTTAGAGCTTTGTAAGTAAGAAGAAGGATTTTAAACTTAATTCTAAACTCTATGGGAAGCCAATGAAGGGAGGCCAGAACCGGACAGATATGATCTCTCTTTCTAGTACCTGTTAAAACTCTTGCTGCAGCATTTTGGATCAGCTGAAGACTTTTTAAAGATGTTTTAGGACAGCCTGATAATAAAGAATTACAATAATCTAATCTCGAGCTAACAAAAGCGTGGATCAGTTTCTCAGCATCACTCTGAGACAAGATGCTCCTAATCTTGGCAATATTATGCAAATGACAGAAGGCAGTCTTAGAAACAAATTTAATATGTGAATTGAAGGACAAATCCTGATCAAAAATAACTCCAAGGTTCCTCACAGAGCTATTAAGAGAAAGAGTAACCGCATCCAAACTGAAAGTTTGATTTGGAAAGGAATTTCTAAGGTTTTTTGGACCAACAAGAATGACTTATGACTTAAATACAATTAATCTACCACACAACCAGGGAATATACCGTCCTATTACTTCCAATATTCCCCCTTAAAATCAGCAAAACCCTGTCTGAGCTACTGGGCTCAGCACAACCCATGGATTTACATAGTAGACCAACACCATGTGCTTTTAGCATCAAACTACACATTGCATTTGACAGAAATAGTGCATAAGAACTAAAAGTACTTCAGCATACTGTTGGGAACTGAAATCCCATTTAGGAAAACCATAGAGACACAAAGACAGCCTTTTCCATTGCTTTTAAACAGGAAACAATCCACTCGCGACTAGCATTAGCATAGCGCTAACATTAGCATAACATTAGCATGAATGAATGAATGAATTTATTTTCGGATAGTACAGTACAGGTTAAAAGAAACTGAATAATATAACAACAAGGTCAAATTAGACAAAGACTCCTCCTACTATACAATTCCACGTAAGTTATCCGAAATGGGTGATGGCTGAAGCCGCAGCTTATATTGCCCACCCATATTCTAACCAAGAATTTAAAAGAGAAAAAAGAGAAAACAAGACAAGAGCGATTACAATTCAAAACAAAGCTAAGACAAAATGTGACTGAGAGAAAAAGAAAACTAAGCTAGGCTAAGTTAAGTGGTTACTATTCAAAAACAAATCTAAGACAAAATGTCACAGAGAAAAAAAAAAGAAAAAAAAAACTAAGCTACAACACAACACAGGCTGGATATCCATCCATCCATCTTCTACTGCTTTTCCGGAGGTCCGGGTCGCGGAGGCAGCAGTTCAAGCAGAGAAGCCCAGACTTCCCTCTCCCCAGCCACCTGCTCCAGCTCTTCAGAGGGGATACCAAGGCGTTCCCAGACCAGCTGGGAGACATAGTCTCTCCACCGAGTCCTGGGTCTGCCCCGGGGTCTCCTCCCAGTGAGACGTGCCTGAAACACCTCAAGTGGGAGGCGTCCAGGAGGCATCCTAATCAGATGCCCATACCACCTCAACTGGCTCCTTTCAATGTGGAGAAGCAGCGGTTCTACTCTGAGCCTCTCCCGGATGACTGAGCTCCTCACCCTATCTCTGAGGGTGAGTCCAGCAATCCTGCGGAGAAAGCTCTTTTCAGCCGCTTGTATCTGCGATCTCGTTCTTTCGGTCATTACCCAAAGCTCGTGACCATAGGTGAGAGTAGGAACGTAGATTGACTGGTAAATCGACAGCTTTGCCTTAGAACTAAGCTCCCTCTTCACCACAACAGACCGGTACAACGTCCGCATCACTGCAGATGCTGCTCCAATCCGTCTGTCGATCTCTCGCTCCATTTTCCCCTCACTCGTGAACAAGACCCCAAGATACTTAAACTCCTCCACTTGGGGCAGGAGCCTGTCCCCAACCCGGAGAGGACAATCCACCTTTTTCCGGCTGAGGACCATGGACTCGGACTTGGAGGTGCTGATTCTCATCCCAGCTGCTTCACACTCAGCGGCACTCAGCGGCACATCCCAGCCGCTTCACACTCAGGCTGGATATGTCAATCCTTATGTGAGTTTACATGTCGTCTTGTAAATATGTTTGGAGTATTTCTTCCTTTAGTTTTTGTTTAAATTGTCCAAGCGTTGTACATGATTTTAATTCAGGTCCAAAATCGTTCCATAATCTGACTCCTTGCACTGAAATACAGTGTTGCTTGGTGGTTGTTCTCACTGTAGGCTTTTGAAATATACATGTTCCTCTGAGGTGATATCGTTTCTCCCTTGTTTGGAACAACTTTTGGATATTTGCGGGCAGTGTTAAATTCTTCACTTTGAACATTATTATTGCGGTTTTAAAGTCAACCAGATCTTTCAACTTGAGAGTTTTTTGTTTAAGAAAAAGTGGGTTTGTTGGTTCCCTGTAAGCTGCTTTGTTTATTATTCTAATAGCTCTCTTTTGAAGCATAAAGAGTGGATATATGTTTGTTTTATATGTATTTCCCCATACTTCATTACAATATGTCATGTATGGGAGTATTAATGAATGATACAAGGTGTATAGTGTGGGTTGATTCAGCAAATATTTCACTCTGTGTAATATTGCAATTGATTTGGATACTTTACCTTTAATATAATTAATATGTGACTTCCAACACAGTTTGTTATCAATTATTACTCCAAGAAATTTAGTTTCAGATACCCTTTCAATCTCTACACCATTTACACTGAGTTTGGATACTGGGTTGTTGTGATGGTTGTTAAAGACTATAAATTTTGTCTTACTTAAATTGAGCGTTAATTTGTTTGAATCAAACCACAGTTTAAGCTTTCCTAATTCCTTTCCGAGTGTATCCAGAAGTTGTTCCAAATTGTTTCCACTGCATAGCAGATTAGTGTCATCGGCAAACAATATTAAGTCCATTTTTTCTGAAACTTTACATATATCGTTTATATACATATTGAATAATAATGGTCCCAAAACTGAACCCTGTGGGACTCCACAGGTGACCTTCAGTAACTCTGAGTTTTTGTTGCTAACACATACATACTGATATCTATTCTTTAAGTAACTACTTAACCAGGACAGTGCTACCCCTCTAATATCACAATTTTGTAGTTTCTTTAATAATAAATTGTGATCTACTGTATCAAATGCTTTTTTAAGATCTAGGAATACTCCAACTGAATACTCTTTATTTTCAATGGCTGTTGATATTTTTTCTGTAAATTCCATTAGGGCATATGCAGTTGTCCTCTTGTGTCTGAACCCATATTGCTGCTCACACAATAAATCATTCTTCAGTATGAAGTTGCCAATTCTCTCATAGAATATTTTTTCAAGTATCTTGGAAAATTGCGGTAATAGTGAAATTGGTCTATAGTTTGAGAGTTCCCCTCTGTCGCCCATCTTGTATATCGGAATTACTTTAGCTATTTTCATTGCATTGGGAAATATACCTGATTGGAGAGACAGGTTACAGATATACGTCAGTGGTTTTACTATGCATTCGATAACAGTTTTGACTAATAGCATGTCAATACCATCACAGTCCGTAGATGTTTTACTTTTGAACGATTTAACAATTTCAATGACCTCTCTTTCGTCTGTGTTCTTTATGAAGATGGAGTCTTTTACAGCAGTGTTATTGCATATTGTATCACCTGTAGGCACCGTAGTGGGTATTTCTCGGGCCAGATTAGGTCCAATGTTAACAAAAAAATTATTAAATTCATCTGCAGGTGAAGCTATATTCACACTCTGAGTCGTTTTATTATTTTTTGGAATATTAGTTGGGTTGCTTGTATTTCTGCTTTTATTTCCAAGGATACTGTTGAGTATTGTCCATGTATTTTTAATATTGTCTTTGTTTTTCTCCAGTTCTTTACTGTAATAGTCTCTTTTACTACATCTTATTATATATGTTAACTTATTTTTGTATGTTTTATACCGCTGCTCTGCTTCTTTTGTCCTTTTCTTTAGGAAAGCTTTATATAATAATTTTTTCTTTTTACACGCCTTTTGTAGTCCTTTGGTTAACCATGGCTTATCAGCAAATTTGTGTTTAAGCTTTTTTTTACTAATGGGCAGTTTTTTTCATAAAGAGTGGTTACAATGTTTATAAATGTGTCATAGGCTTCATTTACATCTGATACATAGACTTCTGTCCAGTCTTGCTTCAGCAAGTCCTCTTTAAAAGAATTGATTGCATTTGGTGATTTGTATCTGAACGATTTTGAAATTTTTTCTGCATTGGGCCCCGTGTGGCCATGGATAAGTGCAAAGGTTGGCAAGTGGTCACTTATATCATTTATCAATAATCCACTTTCTATTGTCTTATCGATAACATTGGCAAACAGGTTGTCAATAAGTGTAGCAGAGTGAACTGTGATTCTACTGGGATGTGTTATTGTGGGATATAGACTCATGCTGTACATAGAGTTCATGAACTCTGTAACTACATTTTGTTGATGTGGATTCAGTAAATCAATATTGAAATCTCCACAAATTGCTACCATTTTCTTACTAGTAATATTATTGTACAGCTCGACTAATTTATCTCTGAATGTCTCAATGCAAGTTCCCGGCGTTCTATATATGCAGCTTATGATTAGATATTTTGTTTTGTCTAGGTCAATCTCAACAGTAACACATTCCAAGATCCCTGGTAGTGCAAAGGACATTTCATTTACAAGCTTACACCTATACAGGTCATCAATATACAGTGCAACACCACCACCCTTTTTTTGAGTTCTGGATTGAGTCAGCATGTATCTGACTCACCAAGATGAGGTTTCAGTTTGAATACAGCAAAGGACACAGCTACAATGCCCCTCACGCTCGTGCTCCCGTCAACTTAGGATAACAAAGGTTGCGAATTAGCGTTTGGAGAGTGTCTAGATCCATTTATAGCATCCTTCCGAATGAAACTCAATAAGAAGTAGGGCTGGGAACGATCCCTAATTTCCAGAATCGATTCGATTCCGATTCTTGAGATTCTGAATCGATTCGATTCGATTCCGATTCAATCCCGATTCGATCTGGGGAATTACCATTTTAATAGCCATTTTACTTCCCATGAAACAAAAATCTTCGAGACCTAATGCTGCAAATTGTACCAAGAATCTTCTAACTTTGTTAATACATAAATTATCACATATAGAACTGACCCAAAATCAGTTACAATAATGCACTTTTTATCATTTAACTTATCATTTCATAAAGTGCTCACAGGTGCTTTCTTTAGTGCAAAGGGTGTGTCGTGTCAAGTTCACCACCCAGAGTAAGTAAACAAATTCAATGCATGAACCATGCATACATAATCTCACTGTATTTCAGTCCCTCCAGGATTTTGTCAGCTGTTTTTGTGATTGTTGTGGCCCAAAAAACCTGGATTTGTGGGAGCTTTTCCAAAAAGTTATGGCACTTTTAGAGTTTTTTTGCACTCAAAGTTGTGTGAGGAAGTACAAATTTTAAAGCAGCTGCTTTTTCCATAGTTTACAGTGATGCTATTCTATGTAACACCACAAGAAAAGTACAGGATTGCCAAAAATTTCTTGTTAAACAGTGATTTATTTAGAATTAAATGCTCAGTAAAATTGTAAAAAAAAAAGACCAATATTGTGTTCTTGCTGAGAACTTTAAAAAAAGAAATAAAAGAATTTGTCATTACAACAACTAAATTGCATTAAATGCATGTTAGTGTGGAGAAAATGATGGCAGCACATCCTTGAATCTTGAATTTGAAGGTCTTCTTCTGTGCTGAAATCCACATGAAGCAGGGATGCTCCTCCACTGACGACCTCTGACCTTCAGAAGGTCTCAGTGAGGATGAAGCTTCCAGTCTTCACACATCTGAAGGCAGATAAAAAGAAGAGATTTCACAGTAAAATTAACATTCATATTTTTAGATCGCCACACCACAGTAGGGTTTAATAATTTGGGGGGGGGGGGGTTATATTTTAACTACAAATTAACTTTCAATGTTGGAAAAGGGTTTCAGTTCATTTCCTGAGAAGGTTTGTTCATTTCAATTTAGTTCTACTGAGTAACAATAGCTTGTTGTACTGCAGCATTTATTAATTTTATTGTGATTTATTCTCTTCACATCGCTTAAGTGGCAGAAGTCCATAATCTCATAAAATATACCTTAATTCTGCATTTATTCACAGCGCTTAACCAACAGTTCTCTCTGTGTCCATAGTTTGTAAAAGAAACCACCATCATGCCAGATAAATTATTAATTGACGACACAAACGTTAAAACAAACAAATATTATACTTACAGTCTCAGCAGCTCCAAGTCTTCCTCTGCTTCACGGGTTTCAGTCTCCGCATTTTCCGTTTATCAGTCGTCAACTTTATGTTCCAACACAGCGCTGCATGGAGTAAAAGTCCGTTTATCCCCGCTTTATGAAAAATATTCAGAAGCTGTTGAGGACAGTCTATACGGTGACTTTTGCTGCTAAATTAAGAGACGCACGTTATTAACTCCGCGTCATGTAAACACAAAAGACGTGTGCACGCGCCGCAGGGAACACAGAAGTTTTATTTATGAAAAATATTCAGAAGCTGTTGAGGACAATCTTTACGGTGACTTTTGTTGCTAAATTAAGAGACGCACGTTATTATCTCCGCTCGTGTAAACACGAAAGAGCACGCGCGGCAGGAAACTCTTGCCGGATGAGAACCGTTTTAACACCACAGAAAAAGAACTAGCATATCCGTTAGCTTGCTAGCTCCGTTAGCGCGTCGGTTGTTTATGGTTCTCGGCCGTTGTTCCTCGTTCATTGACCCGGTTTCGACCCGATTATACTCAGCAGACGTTCACAAACGTAAAAATATTATATTAAAACATATTAATATTAAAAGATCGATCCGCGGATTTTGTGGATCAATATCGGCTCAGTCAAACATGTATCGATACATATCGATATATTGATCTTTTGAACCCACCCCTAATAAGAAGTGGTATCTGTGTGAATCAGACCGCTTCACAACCTCCCTCGTCCGCACTCGTATCGTGAAAGACTGAATTCTGAGTGCACGCTGGCTGCCTCTACTCGGAAGGCGGGGCTAATATCGCTCTTAACGAATGGACAAGACCCAGATCACCCAACGTGACCATGAACCGGAAATTCAAAAGTTGGATGACGAGGATCGCACTTCCTCTTCCCCAAGATAGTCGGTTTTCAAAATAAAATCACACACTTTCATCAATACAAATGAAATCTGAGAAAAAGGGTCATTTTCTCAGCTGGGTTACAGTTACTTTTTTACCACTAGGCTGAGCTGTTGCACAAATGTGGCTTTTGCCAGTACAATTACTGGTTGTCTTGGAAACAACAGCGGTGGAGACTGATCTTTTTTTTTTTTTTGCTGTCTGAAAAAACATTTTCTTGGTTCGTGGAAAAGTTTTTTTGGTGAAATTTTTCAGAGTCTGTCTACTCTCTGCCTGCTACATTTTTATATAATCTCCCAAAAATGTGACAGCCCAAAAGAAAAAAAAAATCTCCTCATTGAGAAATTTACTGTTCTTAATTTTCTGCTCCGTTCGTAATCATTCTCCATCATTTATTGGTTCAGCTTCCATTGTGGGGAATCAAACAGCGCTGATGTGGTGTCAAAAAGTAAATGACATTTAATGAGATTTTATGTTATTTTAATGGAGAGAGTTGTAACAGTCAAAACATAATCACCCATCATTTTATTTATATGATGATTCACTAAATAGTTTTTTATTCCATCCACATTTTAATTGCAGACTTAGTGTTGGATTTTACACATTATTTTATTATTTTTTATATGAATGAATGAATTAACAGGGGAAAAGGGTAGGCAGAAGTAACTACATAAGAATATAAAACAAAAATAAATACTGAAACGTTTGCCCAAAGGAGATGTTCACTCCAGAAGCAGGTCCAGAGCGGGAGGAAGCCTCCAAAAACGCATATGAGCATCGACTAAGGCTGATGTCAGCTGACCTGTGCTGACTATTTCTCTGATTTTTCAAAACATCAGTAAAAGTCATTCCAAATGCTGTAGTGTGAACCCAGCTTTAACTTAGGGTGACTTAGGTAAACTAAGTCACTGTGCTTTTACGAACTGTGCTCAGTTCGTAAAAGGAACTTTTACGAACTGAGCACAACTTTCACCAATGTTTATTTCCAAATGTCAGCAAATTTGAAAATTTTCAAAGAACACAACTTTCGCCTGACATGGTTCGTTGACCCAGTGACAAAACACAGACTTCAAATTGATACAATTAGATTTATTTACAGCAAGAATGTGTATGTTGGTGCGTGAGAGTATAGGCAGGAGCAGCAGGGACAGAGCAGCACACTGTACGACCCGGCAACCCTAAAGACACACAGAGAGGGATTGTTAGTGAGCATCGTAGCTGGAGTTAAACAGTTACACTGTTGCTTACTGTGGGAGCAGATGGAGACAGGCTCAGGTTCAGCATGACGGCTACGGCCAGGAAGACAGTGTCCTTCGGTCAGGAGTGCAGCTCCTGCAGGTGAGTGTCTGGGGAGTTCGACGATGAAGGAGGGAAGGAAGAATCCACCGCCACGGACTCCACCTGTGCACAGGGGACTGGAAGACAGGGTGAGTAGAGGATTGCGCTTATATGGACGGCTGGAGGGATTCTCCAGCGAGGAACGAAGCAGGCTTTGGATGAGATCACAACGAGTAGAAGGAGTTGGCGATGAAGCTCCTCTGGAGCGCAGTGAGACATCTCCGCACCGCCAGTCAGGGCAGCGCGATATAAATAGGCCAGCCATAATGGGAACCAGGTGAGCGCACAGCTGGGGATGATTAGCAGAGCAGGCCATGACAGTACTCCCCCCCAATGAGTGCCTCTTGGCGGTCGTTCCAGCCTACCTGGGTACGTCCAATGGAACTCCCTGATGAGATCTTTATCCAGCACGCAGGCGGAACGCACCCAGGACCTTGCCTCCGGACTGTAGCCCTCCCAGTCCACCAGGTATTGAGGGTGTGGCCCTGGCGACGGACGTCCAGGATAGCTGTCACACCCCACGCCAGACTGCCGTCGATCATCCTCGGAGGGGGTGGAGACCTGGGAGGAGGACACAGTGGGCTGGAAGACACAGGTTTCACTTGAGACACATGAAACGTGGGACATATGCGGAAGAAGGGGGGGAGATCAAGCCACACAGACACGGGATTAATGATGTGGGAGATGACAAAGGGACCAATAAAACGTTTCGTCATCTTCCGGCGTTTGGCCTTCAAGTTGATATTTTTAGTAGATAACCAAACCTGCTGGCCCACCTGGTATGACGCCGCTGGGGTCCTGTGGCAGCTAGCCACCGCAGAGTTGCGTTCTGCCGTACGCCGCAGCACTGCCTGGGTAGCCCTCCACAGCCGACGACAGCGTCTCAGGTGCGCCTGGATTGATGGCACGGCGATGTCACCCTCCTCGGGAAACAATGGGGGAGAATACTCAAGTGAAGCCTGAAATGGGGACATACCTGTAGCCGAAGAGACCGTTGAGTTGTGGGCATTCTCAGTCTACGGCAGGTAAGAGCTCCAGGAGGCCGAGTTGTGTGATGTCACACACTGCAGCACAGCCTCCAACTCCTGGTTTGTCCGCTCACACTGGCCATTCGACTAACGGGTGGTAGCTGGATGACAGGCTCACCGTGGCCCCAAGGGCGTTACAAAATGACTTCTACACCCGAGAGACGAACTGGGGACCCCGATCGGAAACAATGTCTAGGGGAATCCTGTGCAGTCTCACCACATGTTGGACCAGCAGGTCTGCTGTCTTCTTGGCCGTAGGCAACCCCGGAAGAGGGACAAAATGGGCCGCCTTGGAGAACCGGTCCACTATGGTGAGCACCGCAGTGTGGTTGTTGGAGGGAGGGAGGCCGGTGACGAAATCCAACGCCACATGGGACCAGGGCCTGCCAGGAGTCGGGAAAGGGTGGAGTAACCTAGCCGGAGGGGATAATGGAGACTTGCCAGTGGCACATTGAGGGCGGGAACGGACGTATTCCCCGACGTCCTTCTGAAGAGAGGGCCACCAGAACGAACGTTGCAGAAGTTCCTCTGTACACTGTCTCCCTGGGTGGCAAGCAAACTTAGAGGAGTGGGCCCATTCGATAATGTCACCCCGGACGGCCGATGGGACAAACATCTTACCCGCTGGCCCCCCGCCCGAGTCCATTTCCGTCTCTTGCGCCCTCCTGATCTTCTCCTTGATCCCTCACGAAAGAGCGCCCATGACACAGGAGGCAGGAAGGACAGGATGATCTTCAGGCTCCACAGCGTCTGTGGCGAATTGCCTCGAGAGGGCGTCCGGCTTGGTGTTTTTGGACCCGGGGCAATACATGATGGTGAAGTCAAATCATCCAAAAAGAGGGACCAGCGGGCCTGGCAGGCATTCAGGCGCTTGGCCGTCCTAAGGTACTCCAAGTTCGTGTGGTCCGTGCAAACCACAAACGGCTGCGAGGCCCCCTCCAGCCAATGGCGCCACAGCCAGAAGCTCCCTGTCGCCGATGCTGCAGTTGCGCTCCGCAAGGGGACAGCCACCGGGAGAAGAAGGCACACGGTCGGACCTGCCCATCCACCAGGGAGCACTGAGATAAGACGGCCCCCACTCCAGAATCCGAGGCGTCCACCTCCACCTGACACTGAAGATCAGGATCCACCTGCACCAGAATGGGGGACTCGGAGAACTGTCTCTTAAGGTCTGCAAAAGCCGTAGCCACCTCTTCCGTCCACAGAAAGTGCACTTTGGTTGACGTGAGGCGCGTCAGGGGAAGGGCCAGGCTGCTGTAGTTCTTGATGAACCGACGATAGAAGTTTGCCAACCCCAGGAACTGCTGGAGCTGCTTCCTGGAGGATGGGGTCGGCCATTCCACTACCGCCTTAATCTTCCCAGGGTCCGGGAGGATCTCCTTATGCCAGATGATGAACCCCAAAAAGGATGTCTTGGAGGTGTGGAACTCACACTTCTCCACCTTGACATAAAGTTGGTTCTTCAACAACCACTGCAGCACTCACCTTACATGCACCCGATGTTCTTCTAGGGATTGAGAAAAAATCAGAATGTCATCAAGATAGACAAATACAAAACCCCCAAGAAAATCCCTCAGCACGTCATTAATAAGCCGCTGGAATACAGCAGGCGCGTTGGTAAGCCCAAAGGGCATTACTAAGTACTCAAAATGACCACTGGGGGTATGAAAACCTGTCTTCCACTCATCCCCCTCACGGAGCCGCACCAGATGGTAGGCATTGCGCAGATCCAGCTTGGAGAACCAGGACGCCCCCTGGAGAGTGTCAAAGGCCGAGTTAAGCAAGGGAAGGGTGTATTTGTCCTTAATGGTAATTTTGTTTAGTTCCCTGAAATCAATGCATGGTCTTAAAGAGCCATCCTTCTTGCCAACAAAAAAGAACCCCGCCTCCACTGCCGAAGAGGATGGATGGATTATGCCCGAACTTAGGGACTCCTTGATGTAAGCTTCCATAGCTGCCCGCTCCGACGGGGAAAGGCTATACAGCCGGCTAGATGGTAGCGGAGCTCCCGGAAGGAGGTTAACCTCTTGCACTCCGGGATACCGCAGGCAGTCACGTCTCTGCGTACTAGTGCGCCCTTGTGCGCACTAGGACGCACACTGTGCGTCTCAGAGCGCACTGAAAAAAAAAGCTGCATTTCCGTTCTTCCACTACAGACACAGCCACGAACAGAAAGCCAAAGGAGTGCTTTGATTGGTTTAGATTTGATTGACCTCTCATTCGACTAATAAGAGCCCTGAATTGGGTTTCTGAAACCTTGAAGAACCAATGACTGAAAACCTAGCAAGAAGGACCAGCCTACCAACGGCTGCGAATACAGCGAGCCAATTGAAGCAGAGAAGTTTGACGATTGAAAGCGTGCATCTCGTGTGTAAAATCTGTTTTGTGTAAGCCACTGTGAGTGACGGTAGCGTTCGCCAGTGTTTTTTTCTTACTACTGTTCTTATTTGTTTTGAAAAATCGTTCGCCAAAACCACAATAATCGTAACAAGCGGACCAGCGTCATGTTCGTCTGACAATGAGGAAGAGATGTTCGCCAGCGACACTGCTGTTGTGGACAGGTAAGTGTTATAAGCTAAATTATTCTTTATCCCTGAAAATTATAATCAAAATGACTTTTGACCGATCGGTAAATTACAACTGTGCATCATTGCCACATGACGGACCGCGGCGCACGGTCCGGTCCGGATGGTCCGGTCACGGTCCGGCGCACGGTCCGCTCACGGAACGGTCCCCCCCCCCCGCTACTCCTCTGTAGCGGACTGCAGATATATTGCAGATATTTTAGTACAACTGTGCATAGTAGACCCGTGCGCCGCGGTCCGTCATGTGGCGATGGACGAGGTCCATCCTCTGTAGCGGGGGGGGGAGTTGTTATCCTCTACATTACAGATATTTTAGTATAATTTTTATTGCACTGTAGGTTATTTTTTCTTGTAAAAAAAAAGCCACACATTTTTTACGTGGCAGGCTTCTTTGTGTGTGGGGGCTTGTTTGTTCATTCATTCATTCATGAATGAATAAACAACCCCCCCCCCACACACACAGCCCTGAGTGTCACCTTTCATTAGAGCCCAAGATCAAGCTTCTATATTGAATTATTCAAAAGTTACTGACATTTTTCCAAACTGTGCCGTTTGGCACAATTTGGCACAGTTCAAAAACGCCTGGGAACAACCTGACAAAAAGGCTGTGTAATGTATTCATTTTTTGTGGTATTTTTACAAAATTTTGACCTCAGCTGGATAACACTTGGTTCTACATTTCTGTTGCATTTTCCAGCCCATATCTGACAGCTGTGTGTTATTTGCAAGCATTTGTATCCAAAAAAACACCCAGGCGAACTATATTTTCTTCAAGTTCAGTATGTTTAGATGACTGTTACTCAGTGGCAGGAGCACTTAGAGAGATTATGACTGTTTCACCAAAAAATTCAAAGTGTTTTCTTTTAAATGAGACCAACCCCATGAAGATGTTGCAAAGGGTTGAAGAACAGCTTTTGATTTACTTTGGGTACGTTATTTTTAGGCGTTTTTAGGGAAATTGACCAGAGTGCAAGGGGTTAATGGCACAATCATACGGCTGGTGAGGGGGCAGGGATAGGGCCTGGGACTTGCTGAAGACAGCATCAAGGTCATGATATTCAGGGGGAACTTTGGACAGGTCCGGGGCTGAGGCGGTGGGAGACTCCAGGGGAATGGATGGCGAGCAAGCAGCTGACTGGAGACAGGCGCTGAGCCAGAATGAGCTCCATGACCTAATATTACCTGAGCGCCAGTCAATCGTGGGGTTATGGAGGCGCAGCCAGGGAAAACCAAGGATCACCGGGGACGCCGAGATCGGTAACACAAAGAACTGTAGCTCCTCCCGATGACTCCCCGAGATGATGACTGACACCGGGGCAGTTTGGTGGGTCACCATGGCCATGGGGGCTATAGACAGTGCGATCAGTCGTAGCAGGGTCTTGAGGGAAAAACAGTGTAGGCCCAAACGGGTTGCCGCGTCTCAAGAAATAAAGCTTTGCTCTGCCCCTGAGTTGATTAATGCCTGTGTGGGTATTTCAGGTTCAGGTTCAGGTTCAGGTTACTTTATTTGTACCCGTAGGTAGATTTGTTTTGCAGTTGGTGACATCCATATTTACAAGCCACCAATTACATTCAACATAGACACAAACACAGGCACACATCTTACAAAATAGGTAAATATAAAATATGTACAATATAATTTTTATAGCTTGTTCAACTCTTTGACAGCAGCAGGGACAAAGCTGTTTTTGTAGCGCTGGGTTCTACTTTTTGGGACAGCAAACCTCCGTCTGGAGGGAAGAAGCTGAAAGTTGCAGTGCAAAGGGTGGGAGTCATCATTTAAAATCGAGTCGGCCATCCTCTGTACTTGTCTGGTGTACAGGGATGTCAGGCTCAGCTGTGACTCACCAAGCAAACGACTGGACCATCTGACTACCTGATCCAAGGATTTCCTCTGTTTCAGTTTTATCTGACCAAACCATGACATTAAAGAAAAGGATAAAACAGATTCAATAAAAGCCCGATAGAACATAGTCATTATGGTTCGGTCAATTTGGAAGCGTGCAAGTTTCCTCAAACAATGCAAATTTTGCTGACCCTTTTTGCACACCCTTTCACAGTTCACCTCAAAGTTCAATCCACTATCAATAATCGTCCCAAGATATTTGTACGATTGTACACATTCGGTGGTCTGGCCTTTTAGTATGGTGACTTTGTGCCTGGGAGTTTTCCTCCTAAAGTCAATAATCATATCTTTCGTTTTTGTTGTATTCAGCTGCAGGTAGGAATCCTCACACCAGTGAACAAAGTCATCAACTACTGGGCCGTGGCCACTCTCACCATCCTGGAGGAGACTGACAATGACTGAGTCATCAGCATACTTTATAATGTGTCTGTTGTCATGTCTACTCCGACACATGTTTGTGTACAGGATGAAGAGTAGTGGTGACAACACACCCCTGAGGAGAGCCAGTAGAAGAGCACTTTAGGTCAGACAATGTGCCATTGACCCTTACTCTCTGCGTCCTGTTGGCTAAGAAATCCAGAATCCAACCCACCAGATTATTGCTTAAATCAAATTGTTGCAGGAGCCTTTCAACTAAAATATGAGGTTGGATTGTATTAAAGGCAGAAGAAAAGTCCACAAATAAAAGCCTGGCGTGTGTCCCATTAAAATCCAGATGTTTAAAAAGCATGTCAAACAGAGTGACAGTGGCATCCTCCACTCCTCTGTGAGGCCTATAGGCAAACTGCAGAGGATCCAATGCATGTTCAGTCTGCCTTAGGACCTCACATCTGACCAGTTTTTCAAAAATTTTCATTAAAATTGAAGTCAAAGCAACTGGTCTAAAGTCATTTACCGTTTTAGGACAGCTGGATTTTGGAACGGGAACAACCACGGCATCTTTCCAGATCTTAGGCACATGTTGTGTCTGTAAGGACTTATTGAAAATATAATGAAATATAGGACTCAGTTCATGTGCACAGGACTTTACCAGGCGACCACATGTATTATCAGGGCCCTGACTTTTGTTCACTTTTACAGCGCGGAACTCCCTTTTAACATCCTGCATCTCAACATCTCAACATCTGCATCTCATTTCAGTGTGTTTATGAAAGAAACGGATGGGAAGAAGGAGTCTAGATAGGGGGTTAGACTGAGGTGAGTCCGTGAGTCCCCCTACTGCGACGTATGGACCCCCCCTTTTGGCCAAATTGGGCAAGATGTTACCTCATGCTCCTCGCTCCCGCAATACAGGCACAACCCCAGATCCCGGTGATGCTGTTTCTCTGCCGAAGGCAACCTAGATTGTCCTACTACCATGGGTTCTGGGGTCTCAGAGGAGTCAGTAGGTGGCAGAGCCAGAAGGGGAGTAGGTAGAGCTCAGCGGGGCTGTGACCCTGAGCGGCCATGGGATTTCTGCACCGCTGCCCGCTCTCTCAGCCTATTATCTAGACAAATGACTAGGAATATTAGCTCAGATAGCCTAACCGGCTTTTCTCGAGGGGCTAACTCATCCTGGAGACTAGGACTAAGGCTCCTAAGGAAGATGCTCCACAGAGCGGCATCCTCCCAACCCACTTTGGTAGCTGCTATTCGGAAGTCCACCGTAAAATCTACTGCAGCCCTAGTCCCCTGCCTCAGGTTTAGTAGCCGAGAGGTAAGCACGCTGTCTCGGTCTGAATGATCAAATACTTCATTGAATTCATCAATAAACTGACCATAAGTCATGCTAGCATAGTCGGCCCTAGCCATAACAGCGTAAGCCCATGCTAGCGCTCTTCCCTCCAGCAAATTAATCACAAAGCCGATCTTACTATGGTCCGAAGTAAAGTCCTCAGGTACCCGCTGGAAAACCACCCCGCACTGCATGACGAAGCGCCTGGTGTCACCGAGCTTACCGCTAAAGCAATTGGGGGTGGGAACGGGAGTGAGCCACGCCGGGGACCCCTGTCTGGGCTGGTTAGCTGGGATGCTAGCGGGAGCTGAGGAGCTACTGGGAATAGGTTGGGCCTGTGACAAAGGCTGGATGTTAGTTAATCGCTCTAACCGATCTGTGACACGGGCTAATTGGTCAGAATAGACTGCTGCTGTTAAGCCAGTTGATCAATTCAAATTTCCATGTGGTTGACACGGCACACCAAAGCACTGTCAGCTGGGTCGTTCTGGCGGAGATGTACTGACATGGTTTGCTGGCCCAGTGACAAAACACTGCAGCTGGAGTTAAACAGTTACACTGTTGCTTACTGTGGGAGCAGATGGAGACAGGCTCAGGTTCAGCACGACGGCTACGGCCAGGAAGACAGTGTCCTTCGGTCGGGAGTGCAGCTCCTGCAGGTGAGTGTCTGGGGAGTTCGACGATGAAGGAGGGAAGGAAGAATCTGCCGCCACGGACTTCGCCTGTGCACAGGGGACTGGAAGACAGGGTGAGTAGAGGATTGCACTTACGTGGATGGCTGGAGGGATTCTCCGGCGAGGAACAAAGCAGGCTTTGGATGAGATCACGACGAGTAGAAGGAGTTGGTGATGAAGCTCCTCTGGAGCGCAGTGAGACATCGCACCGCCAGTCAGGGCAGCGTGGTATAAATAGGCCAGCCGTAATGGGAACCAGGTGAGCGCGCAGCTGGGGATGATTAGCAGAGCAGGCCATGACATCGCCAGAGTTTGCCAACAAACACCAACTATCATTAACTTTTGCCAGCAAAGCCAGACGCAGGGGCCAACTTAGTCAATTTGGGGCCTAAGGCAAACACAGAAATGGGGCCCTACTTTTTCTTTGTTCTTCACTTTCTTTTCACTTTTTTGGGTATGATTTAAATTTTTATGTTACTGATTTTAAAATTGTAATGGGGTAGGTGCACTAGCACCTATAAGCACTAGCTTCAGCCTACACCCTTTCGGTTGTTCTTATGTGTCCTACATATTTTTAATTGTTTTGATTTTATGTTCATTACTGATTAAAATTCACATTCAATCAGGCCTTACTGACATCCTACCTGAAACTTATTGTCCTCAGAAGTCTTCAAATGATGATATCATTCAGGTATCAGGAAATACATAGAAAAACAAAGAAGCTTAAAGTGACACTATATGAGGAAAAAAGGCCAAAGTTACAAGAAGAAACTGCAGATTACTGAGAAAGTCATAAAATTTTGTGGAAAATGCTACTCAGGAGAATTAAGATGAAAATTTATGTGGAAAAAATAAAAGAATAATTGCACTGGTTTTTGAAAAAAAATGTCTTCAAACCAACTGCAATGATGGTGGTGTGTGTGTGTGTGGTGGGGGGGGGTTAACAGTTTGCACATTTGCAGCTCAAGTAACTTAATTATCTAGTGACATCCTGTTTTTGTTTTAAAGTGGATTACTAATCTCAAATCTGAATAAATGCATTAAATGTAGGCTCTTGTGTATTATTAAAAAACAACAACAGTTCACATGGAAGATCTGTTTGTTTACACATACCCACATTTGTCAGCAGGGCCCTGTTCACGGTCTGCTACTGGTCCATTTTGCAGAGGCAACCATTGTGCTCCCTCCTCTGTAATATGTAGACACTAGGGAGAATAGATCACACAAAAAAAATAGGAGAAATACAAAAAATATTAAACAGGCCCTCTCTGAACTAAATAGCAACACTCTTTGTCTGTCAGGTGCTTAGGCCATAATGATGGGTCATCTTCAAGAACAAACTGGTCAGTCTCGTGGTATATAGTTCCCTCATCATCTTCTCCTCTGTGAAGAGTAGCCGTTGACACAGCGGGCATGTCATTTAAGCAACATGTCTACAACGTTTACAGGTTAAGTGGACCCCTGACCAAGTGAGCACCCCAAGTGGACCCCAGGATCCAATCCAGTGATTTACAAACTGATTCATAATTTTCTAAAGCCTCATTCAGAACATTATAGTCCCACATACCTATTCTGTGGATTTTTATCTGGGGGCAGCCAGCTGTGACGAGCAGTAGCGGTGGAAAAGAAGTCTTTTGAAAGCAGAAATGGAGTCAAAACCTTCTCTGGGTCTTTTAATACATATAGTGTATATATTCTTTTACACTTCTTGGTGACTATAATGTTCTCAATGAGGCTTCAGGAAATTATGAATCACTTTATAAATCACTGGACTGAAAATGTACTTGTACATATACAAATTAGATCCTGGGGTCCACTTGACCTGATCCCTCCGGCAGTTATGCTGCTAATGCTAGTACAATTGCTATGAACAAAATAATAAGTCACATCCGCTTTGTCACAGGTTTTAATGTCATGTCCCATCATGCAATGCTACTACCAATCTCTAATGTCTCTCAGAAACTGTCTTCACCCAATAACTGTACAACAGATTTTTGAAATAAGGGATGACCCGGCTAGCTAGTTGAGCTAGCACAGGCTAATAACAATTGCAAGTTTATGAGCTTTTACTGCACATAAACAAGAAAAAAAGCTGACAAAATAAAACAAGATCATAGTCTACAGCATCTACATGTTAACTTAAGTGGTCAAATGACCAAAACAAGGCCCACTCATTAACTTAACCAGAATTATTAAGCAGACACTCCGTAAAATGAATGGTGGTCTATGGGGAAAATTCCATTGTTTGGAACTATTTGCCGCTCCTTGACCCACATGACTTCCACCTTTCACAGTTTCTATAGAAATCTACCGGAGTGTCACATATTTTGTCGGGCATCATGTTAAATATGCTAAACATTTTAAAAAAATATATATGGGGTTTCTAGTTGATCGGGGCCCCTAGCAGGTTGGGGCCTAAGGGAACTGCCTACCTTTGCCTAATGGTAAGTCCGCCTCTGGCCAGACGTTTGCCAAAACGTCACTAAAAGTTGGCCCAAACATTGTATTGTAAAGCCACCTTTAGCCTCCAGGGCCAGTGAGCATTTCTGGACAGCTGCCTTGAAAACTTGACCCAAATTAAGATGGGTTTTACCATTAAACTGCTTTTAAGGACCAATGCAGTTTCAGCCATTAGCCTGGGCCACCGTGCACACAACTGGGCATGTCCTTCAACCAGTAAGTCTTTTTTATCACAGGATTTATTCTGTTTAATGTAGTGCTAGCCACTGTTAGCCTTGTGGGATGTGGGCTGGATTAGGGCTGTGCGATATGACGATATATATCGGATGACGATATAAAAACATCTATCGTTTCATAGAATACTCTATCGTTTATATCGTATTTAAAATGCACATACCCCATTTATTCAGTAAAGCTCCTACCTCACCACTACTTGTCAGTGCCCCGTCTCTTCCCTGCAGTGTGTGACTTGCCGTAGCGGAACAGGTGTGGTGGGTGGCTAGGCTTCAGTCCGGTGGTTGCTAATGCTAACTCCAAACTACTGGTTCAGATAGCTGCTACTCCTGTTTGCCAGGGATGTGGGACTGTTTTCCATCGTGCTGTGTCAGAGAGGATAGTTCGCTAACCTCGTTTTAATAGGAGGTAAGTAACACTAACACCATGTCTAATTATAAAATGCTACATGACGATGCTAAGTTGTGCTAAGTAGAAACTGTAGCAGACCATCGTTTTGTTTTTTGTTTTGTTTTTTTTAATTACTGCTGAGTTTCTTAGTTTTGTCTGAATTTTTTTTTTTTTATTTAGGCTGTAAAAGTGCATGATGGTGGCACATACACGCAAAATAAATTAATAAAAACTGGTCAGAGGAGCAAGTTGGCTCTGAATGTAATTTTTTTTAATTCTAGTCATTTTAATAAGTCAAGCAGTGATAATGAATAAAGTTAAAGTCATCACATGTATTTTATTACATTACCTTTTATGTCTTTGATTTTCAGATCATTACCAATCTGAAATACTTTTACTAAGAAGCAAACAGGTTAAATCAGGCCAGAATGGCAGGTCGCAGAACAACACTTAAGTTTTCATTGATTTAAACTAACAGCTACTGTATATGTGTAGGTGACAGCCATGGGTAATTTTCTCATTTTCAGACATTTTTTGTTATGGGTTGTTTTTTGTTTTTTTTTTTGCTATTCTCATCTGGCTCAGGAAATATTTAACTTATTGATGTTTACTTTTTATTCATATATGATTTAGAAGAAAATCCTGAAATTTATTAGAATCAAGTCTCAAGCACATATTACAAAACTATTTTATAACACTGTAAAATTATGAGGGAAAATGGTATATGTAAAAAAGAGATTTTTTTTTTGTTGTTTTTTTGTTACTTATTTGTACCCGTAGGTAGACTTGGTTTGCAGTCTGGTGACAAGCCACCGGCTGCTGGTCGCTGCGTGCGCAAGCGCCCTAAACCTACATGTTTTTGGTATGCGGGAGGAAACCGGAGAAATCCCGGAGTAAACCCACGCAACACGGGGAGAACATGCAAACTCCACACAGCTCACTGTTGGTCGGGGGCTGGAATCGAACCCACGATCTCATGATCCCCGCGATCCCCCGGCCAAGGGTAAAACTGTGCTGCCACAGTGCTAAACCACTGCGCCACCGTGCAGCCCACCGTGCGCCACCGTGCAGAGATGGCCCTTTTTATATGATTATCTAAACTGTAGAATTTATAGAGAATATACGTATATTGTGATATACCGTATATCGTTATCGTGATATAAGATGACATACAGTATATTGTGATATGAATTTTTTGCCATATTGCACAGCCCTAGGTTGGATTATTCACAGATCCTGGTATTTGAAGGAGGGGGAAAAGTGAAAAGATTTTGACACAAAACTGTAAGACTGAATAAGATGAAACTGAATAGAATTCTTCATAAGTGCACACATTTACAAATCAGGTGTGGTCTCAAGCACACCTGATGCAACTAATCAAGGGCTTCAATGACACATTCATAGCCAGTGTCACTGACACTGGAGGAAAGGTGGGTAAAGTGTCTTGCCCAGGGACACAACAGCAGGATGGCTCGGGCGACTTGCTCTACCTTCTGAGCCATGCCGCCCACATTTTCCTCCTCCATTCCATTTTTGCTGAGCACCAAGCTGGATGGCAGGAAGTTCCAGTTTTATATGGTCTTTGGCATGACCTGGCCGGGACTTGAACCCTGACCTCCCAGTTGTGGGGCCAAATTAGCCAAAGAGGTTTGGGGATTCTTTTTTGTGGAGCGATGAAACAAAACTGAAACTTTTCGGACCAATGGATCAGTGTTATGTCTGGAGGGGAAAGAATGAAGCCTATGCAGAAAAGTACACCCTGCCTACAGTGGAGCGTGGAGGTGGCTCAATGATGCTCTGAGGCTGTTTCACTTCCTCTGGCACCGGAAACCTGCAGTGTGTGGAGGGCAAGATGGATTCAATCATGTATCAGGAAATCCTGGGAGAAAATCATGGGAGAAAGTGTCATGTCATCTGTGAGGAAGCTGAAGCTTTAATGTCACTGGATCTTCCAAAAGGACAATGATCCCAAGCATACCTCAAAGTCCACCAAAGTTTGGTTTCAGAAGAAGTCCTGGAAGATACTAGAGTGACCATCACAGTCACCTGACTTGAGTGACACTGAAAATCTCTGGTGGGATTTGACTTTTTTGCACATTGACCCATATCTGATTTTTTAATGACAGTCTGAACAGCACACATCCGATTTTTTCATACCAGACCCAGGCCGCTTTCATATGTGGTCCTAATTTGGATACGCAGCTGATGTTTTTCAAAGCGACCTCAGTCTGAATGGTCATGTCGCATTTCATCCGACTTTTTCCTCATTGAAGTGAGACAGACTTGACAATTCTGTGGTGGAGGATGCAGGGGAAGGGGTGTCAGGGCTGAAACCGTCAGACAAGCATTACAGGCACACAATAACGGCATATTTACTGGACGCTGCAAATTCCTTTTTCCCTGTAAACAGCACACTGTGACTCCTGGCCACTGTACTGTCTAAAATGTGAAGTTAATACCGACATGACTGTGGAATGGAATGGCCAGATACAGGGAGTACGAGGACACACTATCCAGGAGAGGGGAGTCTGTGGCGGCTTCTCCTTCCTGTGCAGGACTGGTGTTATGCTGCTGGTACTAGCCATGCTCTTTATTTATTTTATTTATACAGGTAATCCCATTTAGACATGGGTTCTCATTTTCAAGAGAGTTGTTTAATCAATCAGTTCTGTTAAAGCAGAGCTGATCACAGATCAGCTGATCATCTGTCGACAAGAGGAATGAAGGTGGTTTCATATTTATTTTGCGCATAATCATTTCTGAATGATTTTAACATTTTATTTTGCTGTGCTGCATCAAGGTGAAGAAGTTCTGTCCCCCTCAATCATTCAGGGCTCATATTTACTTCCATAAACACAACGCATATTAGATCTTCTTCTGTGCATGCAGGTCACTTTATAGCCATAGACCGTTCACACTGGCATCTGATGGGGGTTGCATTTAAATTACAATGTGAACACCCACACAAAAAAAATCAGATCTCGGCCAAAAAATTGGAATTGAGCATTAAGACTTGCAGTGTGACCATAGCCTTAGATTCCTCAGGAACACTGCCAGAAGCTGATGTCTAGCTACGCATCATGCTTGCAGCAGGTCATAACAGCAAAAATGTGCTCTATTAAGTATTAAAGATGCTTGTTATGAAGGGGTCGAATAATTTTGAGACTGTGGTAGTCATTAAAAGTGGCATTTTGTGTTGAATTTGAAGAATCTACTTGTAATAGTTGTGTTGGGCTATTTAAATTTTATTTTTTGATTTTTTTATTGCAAACAGCTGCTAGTTTGTTTTGCCATAAAAAAAAACTAATTTGCAGTGGGGGTTGACTAACTTCAGTTGCAAATTTAAACCTTGCTGGCTGGTGGATTTGAACCTACAACCTCCTTACTGTAAAACAGTAGTATTAACCATTAGACCACCACACCGTAAGTACTAGCTGGTCATGCCCAATGTGTGCACATAAACAATACTGTATCCCAATCAAAGGCATGCACCATGGGAGTACCACAAGGTTCAATTTTAGGGCCACTGCTTTTTAGTTTGTATATTAATGATTTGATACCAGTGACGATGACATACTGTATGTGAAGATGACATAAAAATTCAGATGTTTGCAGATGACACAGTCATCTACACACATGCAAAGGATGCCAAACACATGGTTGACAAGTTAATGATAGCAATGGAGAAAGTGTCAAAATGGCTTAATCAATCATGCCTCACTCTGAATGTAGGGAAAAACAGCTACCATGTATTTTACCAACAAACAAAATCATACGCACTATCCAAGTATAACTGTAAATGGAGCAAATACAGAAAATGTCCATCCATCCATCCATCTTCTACCGCTTTTCCGGAGGTCCGGGTCGCGGAGGCAGCAGTTCAAGAAGAGAAGCCCAGACCTCCCTCTCCCCCATCCACCTGCTCCAGCTCTTCAGAGGGGATACCAAGGCGTTCCCAGACCAGCTGGGAGACATAGTCTCTCCACCGAGTCCTGGGTCTGCCCCGGGGTCTCCTCCCAGTGGGACGTACCTGAAACACCTCAAGTGGGAGGCGTCCAGGAGGCATCCTAATCAGATGCCCATACCACCTCAACTGACTCCTTTCAATGTGGAGGAGCAGCGGTTCTACTCTGAGCCTCTCCCGGATGACTGAGCTCCTCACCCTATCTCTGAGGGTGAGTCCAGCAATCCTACGGAGAAAGCTCATTTCAGCTACTTGTATCCGCGATCTCGTTCGTACAGAAAATGTAACAGAGTTTAAGTATTTGGGTATCACATTAGATCCCACACTTGGCTTTACAAAGCACGTAAATGTATGAGCTGCACTCTGAAATATAACCTTGCAAACTTTCAATGCATCAGAAACTCACTCTAAAAGCATCAAAAACCTTTGTGAATGGCATGATTTTGACACATTTCTCCTATTTCATCTCCTGCTGGTCACAATCCAATAGTACGACTCTGAAGCCCTTGGAATCCCTGTATAAACAATCCATCAAAATTCTGGAGAAGAAGACACAACAGCATCACCATTGTGGTATACTTGCCAAACACAAGATGTTAAGCTTTGAAAATATGATCATGTATGCAAATATACAGTTGGTTTTTAAAATTATCCATGGTTCTGCACCCCCACCTTTTAAGACTTTTGTGTACCAAACGTCTGAACAAAATACCAAAAAAACAAGGACTTCCTCTAGGTGGCATTGTTGCATCCCCCTACGTAAAACTGCTTTTGGACAATCAGCCTTCTCATACAAAGCTATAACGGAATGGAACAAGCTTCTCACTATATTAAAGACCAGAACAAATTACAAAGACTTTCCCACAGAGACTACAAAATGGATTTTAAGTAATCAAGCCTGCCAGCAGTGACTTTCTCCCTGAAATGGGATTTGAAATTGTAGTCTTAAATTGTTTTTATGTGTACTGCTCTCTTATCTTTTTACCTTTTAAACCTACTCCCTGCTTGTTTCAAGGACAGCAGATTCTGAAATCGACCTGAATTGCTTTCTATATGTGCTGTTTTTCTTTTAATATCTTCTTGCCTGCCTCAGGGACTACAGATGGAAACTAGAAAAGCACTCTGAGAGCGCAGACCTCCGCCAAGTGCCACAGTTCCCCCCCAAACAGTGTTTGTGTGTACGTTTTCAGATTCCTTAACCAAGAAAACATATGACTAGCAATTGGATTGACAATGATAGGATTTGTGGTTCAGTAGTAAAAGCATTACCTCCTTGGCGGAGGTAATAAACTGAAGTGTTGGTGTTGTGTCCATCTCCTCCATCTCCAAACTCCCAGGCTGCGGGCGTTGCAAATGAATGAATGAATGAATGAATGAATCTTTATTTTGGATAGATTAAGAGTACAGGTTAAAAGAAAGTGAATAATATAACAAAGGGGGAAATAAAATCCAACAAGGTCAAATTAGACAATAACTCCTCTGATTATACAGTTCAACATAAGTTATCCGAAATGGGTGATGGCTGAAGCCGCAGCTTATATTGCCCACCCATATTCCATCCAAGAATCCAAAAAAAAAACGAAACAAAAGATGGCACAACCGTGTACAACCCACAGTGGAACCTGTTGTTTCGCTGACTGCGGCCCGGTCATTCGCTGTCCCGGTCTCCCACGGCGCAAACCTGAACACAGTCCATAACTTGGAGCAGTGCCTCACTTGGTTTTATGCGCCGTTGTTGTGCTCCCAATGGCTCTGTGTGCTCATTCGGCTCGGGACCTCTGTCATGCTGCGGCAGTTTCGTTGTCACTGTGTTCACTGAAGACCCTTCACCCCTCGTCTCCGTCGACGGCAAAAACACAACATGAGCACTGAAGGTGTCCGGTGCCTCCCCGGCGTCGCTGGTTGAAACGGACACTCCACCCGCTAACTTGGTTGCTCCTACTACATCCGGCCGAGTGCAGGCACTGAAGCCATCTGGTTCCTCCACTGAGCTGCTCTCCTCCCGAGAACATGAAGTGTGCACTTTGGTGTTGGTCGTTGAAACGGACTCTTCACCCATCCGCTCGGTCGTAATCTCCACAGCTTGCCGAGTGAGGATACAGAAGCAGTCCGGCTTTTCCCCTCCGCCATCTGAAGTGTTCTGCTGTGCCGCGGCGTGCATTGTCTCTGCACCCCGCTGCTGCTGCTGTACTTCGGGGCTCTCAGCATGCTCAGGCCCCCTCTCTTCTGCCGTGTTCACTGTGCCAGCTAATGTCGTCTGTCCGGGTAACTTCTGTGCTTGGTGCCCATTTAGCCCCATGGCTAATTTCTCCGTTGATACTAGCTGGGATGTTAGCTCCTCCATGCTAGCTAGCTTCGTGCCTTTTGGCACCATTAACATCTCAACCCACAGCTTCGTGCTACGTGTGTGTTCGGCAAAGTAGCTAGCAAGAAGATCGATAGCATCTGCATATGACTCCGTCTCCCCTAACATGTGGAAAAATCTCTGACCTTCTACGCCAAATATGTGAACAAGAAGCGCTTGTTTCCTTACCCCATCGAGTTTACCCAGTCTCAATGCTGCAATATACGTCTCGAACGCGGCCAGCCAACAAGGCCACATGACTGTTGGTTCCCCTGGGTACTCAAGATTTGATTTGATTTTGTGTACTTTATTGATCCTCAGAGGGGAAATTGAGGGCATCCACCTGGATGGATGAAGCAGCCACGGTACGGCGCTATCCCTTCACCATTCACACACACATTCACACCTAGGGCCACTTTAGCATCTCCAATTAACCTAACCTGCATGTTTTTGTCCTGTGGGAGGAAACCGGAGAAATCCCGAACTAAACCCACGCAGACTCGGGGAGAACATGCAAACTCCACACAGATCACTGTTGGTCAGGGGCTGGGATCGAACCTGGGATCCCATGGCCAAGGGTGAATTGCTGTGCTGCCACAGTGCTAACCACTGCCCCACCACACCGCCAACGGCCGTAGTGGCGTTGCACATGCCTCCATGAGTTAATCCTCAGTCGCCAAATGTTATGTCCACCAACCTGGCATTGAGGAGACAGACCAAGAGGTTGCACTTGAACTTTGCTTTATTAATAATTATGTACAATACACCTTATGCAGTACATGGTGGAGCCGTCCGGGCAAGAGAGCCACAAAAGGTGGAGGCCCCTTATAACAGGACAGTGTGATGACGCGACCGGAAGGTGACATCATCACACCGCACTTCAACATAAAACCCCCACACAACATTAGCATCTTCAGCTCTGCTACCTCCAGCTCTGTCTCCTGTCTTTTCTTCAGTGCCACTGTCTCCAAACTGTACATCATAGCAGGTCTCATGACTGTCTTGTAAATCTTCCCTTTCACTCTAGCTGCTATCCTTCTGTCACAAATGACCCCTGACACTTGTCTACACCCACTCCACCCTGCCTGCTCTCTCTTCTTCACCTCTCTTGTGCATTTTCCATTGCGTTGGAAGGTTGACCCCAGGTATAAAAAGTTATCTATTTTCACTTCCTCTACTCCATCCATCTTCACCATTGCACCTGCCTCCCTCTCATTCACATTCATGTATTTTGTCTTGTTTCTACTGACTTCCATTCCTCTTCTCTCCAGAGCATACCTCAACCTCTCCAGGTTCTCTTCCACCTGCTCCCTTCTCTGACTACAGCTCACAATGTCGTCTGCAAACATCATGGTCCACGGAGACTCCTGCCTGACCTAATCTGTCGGCCTGTCCATCACCATGGCAAACAAAAAGGGGCTCAGAGCTGATCCCTAATGTAATCCCACCTCCACCTTGAATCCATCCATCACTCCTACAGCGCATTTCACCACCGTATCTTTGTCCTCATACATGTCCTGCACCACCCTTACATACTTCTCTGCCACTCCTGACTTTCTCATACAGTACCACACTTCTTCTCTTGGCACCCTATCATATGCTTTCTCTAGATCCTCAAAGACACAGTGCAACTCCTTCTGACTTTCTCCATACTTCTCCATCAGCACTCTTAAAGCAAACATTGCATCTGTAATACTTCTTCTTGAGATGTAACCGTACTGCTGCTCACTGATTGTCACCTCTCTTCTTAACCTAGCTTCAACAACTTTCCCATATCTTCATAGTGTGGCTGATCAACTCTGTAGTTACTACAGCTCTGAGCATCACCTGTGTTCTTGAAAATTGGTACCAAAACACTTCTCCACTCCTTGGGCATCCTCTCACTCTCCAAGATTGTGTTAAGGTGAAAAAGTCCACTGTCATCTCTCCGAAACATCTCCATACCTCCTCAGGTATGTCATCTGGACCAACCACCTTTCCATTTTTTGTCTTCTTCAAAGCTGCCCTCACTTCCGCCTTGCTAATCCTTGGGACTTCCTTGTTCACCATCTTTCCTTCATCCATCCTCCTCTCTCTCTCTCATTTTCTTTATTCATCACCTCTTCAAAGTACTCCTTCCACCTTCTCAATACACTCTCATAATTTGTTAGTGCATTGCAGTTTCTGTCCTTAATCAACCTAACCTGCTGTGCATCCTTTCCTGCTCAATCTCTCTGTCTAGCCAGTCGATACAACTCCTTGTCTCCTTCCTTAGTGTCCAACCGCTCATACAACTGACTATATGCCTTATCCTTTGCCTCTGCCACCTCTTTCTTTGCCATGCATCTAGATTCCAAATACTCCTGTCTACTTTCTTTATCTCCCTGACCTGTGTGGTCCCCGTACCAAAGACCCCACTCCCCAAGGACCTGAACAGCTTCAGGCCAGTGGCTCTCACATCACACCTAATGAAGACCCTGGAGCGGCTGCTCCTCACCCATCTCCGCCCCCTGGTGGAACTAGCGATGGATCCACTTCAGTTTGCCTACCAGTATAGCATTGGGGTGGAGGATGCAGTGATCTTCCTGCTACATCATTCCCTGTCCCACCTGGAGAAGCCTGGGAGCACTGTGAGGATCATGTTCTTTGATTTCTCCAGTGCTTTCAGCACCATCCAAACAGTGATCCTGAGGGACAAGCTGCTGTGCACAGGGGTGGACCAGCACCTGTCATCGTGGATCCTGGACTACCTCACAAACCAACCACAGTTTGTGAGAACCCAGGACTGTGGGTCTGATACCATCATCTGCACCATGGGGGCCCCCAGGGAACAGTTCTGGCTCCCTTCCTGTTCACCCTTTACACTGCTGTCTTTTCACACACCACACCACACTGCTATCTACAGATGTTCTCTGATGACTCTGCGATCGTCTGCCTCATCTCTGATGGGGATGATGCGGAGTGCAGAGGACTAATCCAGGACTTTGTGGATTGGTGCCTACGGAACTGCCTCCAGATCAATGTGAGGAAAACTAAGGAACTGGTGGTGGACTACCACTTTTGTCAGATTCAAGTTATTTCTGTGACCATTGTGGGCTTTTCTTTCATTAACAGAGGGGTACCAACAATTTTGTCCACGTGTGTATATGCATGCTATGTGGTCTTGTGCTAACCCGGGTGACGTCCGAGCTGGTATTGAGTTGCTTTCTGACTGACCATTTCATGAAATTGCTTGCAAAGTATTTGAGTACCGCTACCCACACTTTGCATACTAGGTGATGTAAGTGAAATTAATATAGACTTATGGATTTCACATATGGTTCTCACTGCCTTATGCATCGCAAAGAAAACTATCCTCATGAACTGGAAATCAAGAAATAATTTGTGTACAATTCACTATAATAACCTACCATCAGATTATATTAGCCTGTAAAATGTCTGCCTCCTCAAAAAAACAATTGACTGAATTCAATTCTCTCTGGTCCCAGCTTATTAATTCTATAACCTGAGGGGTGGTGGTTGGTGGCTCGCTCTCCTTGGCGCCTCTGGCAGCTGGCTGCACCCTGACCACGAGGGGTTTCTGTGACCCACTGGGACCGGTGTCTGGGGAGCCTGTTCCAGTTCCAAGGTGGCTGTGTGTCTGGCCTGGGGGTTTGGTGGGGTGGGGTGAGGGGCTGCATTGTGGGCCGTGGTCCCAGGCCGGCTGGCCTTGCCTCCTGGGTGGGAATGGGTCTTGCCCCTGGCCCCTGGTGCGGGGGGGGGGGGGGGGGGGGTGTCCCACTCTGGGTCGGGGTCGGGTGTACGCCGGTGGTGTGGGCTGGTCCTGGAGCGTCCTTGCGCAGCGGGGGGTCATGCCCTCCCCAGGGCCCTGCCGGCACTCGGAGACTGGTGCCTGCATCCCGGCGGGGATCCCCCCCCCCCATCCTCCAAGACCTGTGTGTGTGCAGGTGTGCTTGTGTGTGTGTGAGTGTGTGGGTTCGTGTGGGTGTGTGTGGGTAGGTGCGGATGTGGGTACGTGCGCATGTGTGTGTTGTGTGTGGGTATTCAGGGTTGTGTGTGGGTGTAGGTGAGCATGTGTGATGGTGAGTGTGTGTGTGCACATGAGGGTGGGCATGGGTGTGTGTGTGTGTGTGGATGTGGGTACCTGTGGGTGGACGTGCGGGGGTGGAGGATGTGTGTGTGGGCGGGGGAACCTCATTGGGTGGCGTGGTGGGGCGGGCCATCTGGTGGCCTGGGGGTTGATGGTTCAGGGCCTGCTTTTCCCGGCCACCCTGCAGTTGTGTCACGGGGCGGGATGCTTTGTCGCATTGCCTCCAGTGTCCTTGGCACCAGGTGTGTGTGGGTGCTCAGGGGTGGCTGGGGGGGTTGGCGCGGGTTGGTGGCCGTGTCACCGTCGGTTTGCTCCAGGGTGGCTGTGGCTCTGGGGTGTTGCTTGGCATGTGGGGGCGCTGTATGGGTCTGGCCCATTGTTCATTATTGTTATTACTGTTGTTGTGTATGTTCGTGTGTGCAAGATGTGTGGGAGTGGGTGTGAGTGTTGCTGCTCCGTCATGCTTGTGGCGCTGGGAGTGCCGGGGCACAACACTGGCGGGTCCTGGGCTGCTCGGCTTGGGATCTGGGGGCAGTGGGTGGCCTCCTGAACCAGTTTGTGAGCTGAATTATGGGGGGGGGGGGTGGTTCCCTTTTGTTCCTCCTCCCTCCCAGTCTTACTCCCCTTCCTCCCCGATTCTGGGTGGAACATATATCTTATTGGATACACTTAGGGTTTTGGAGTGGGGGTGTGCTGCACTGTGTCAGTGAAGGGGATACCTCTGTCTGTTGTGCAGTGGGGCTGCCCTCACCTCAATTCTAATTGCATTTTAGACACTGAGGGCTTGAGGGGAAGGGAGCTCTGTTGCCTATAGCAGTGGCTAGCGGTGCTCCAACCACCATCCCCCCAGTTTTAACTGCACTCTGGTAGTTCACACACCTGCACACAATCACATCACACAACTAACGCACACCCATCATGATTCATGCATGGGGGAGGGGGGTGGGGGTCTTTCTCCACCCCTGTTGCCCCCCTTCTGCCGGGGGCCTGAGGACCCGGTGGGAGGCCTGGGGCCCGTTATGTTGTCAAAATCCTTGGTGCTGCCGAATGAATAGATGCGAGCAAGAGAGTGAGAGACTGATTGAACAAGAGAGTAAGCGAGAGTGAGGGAGTAATGAGTAGAGATGGTGATGGTGGGTTAGTTTTGTGTGGCGCTTTGCATGTCGGGTGGCATCTCGGAGCACTTGAGGTGGCCCGCTGATGAGTTGCTCAGGTGGGCGTTGGGGTGGTGGTCTGCTTCTGTGGTCACCACCACCCTTGGGCGAGTCGGCGGGTGTGTGGCTGCTGGCCTGCGCCGGCGGTCTCCCCAGCTGCTGCTGGGCACTGATGCACGTTCATGCTCGCTGCATCTGCACCGTGGCCACCCTAAGTAATGAGGGTGAATGAGTGCGTGAGGGAGAGCACGAATGGATGTGAGCAGGTTGGAGCGCGAGTGAGAGTGTGTGTATGGCTGAATGTGAGTGAGGGTGGGTGACTCTGAGGGCGAGTGAGAGTGGGAGCGAGATTGAGTAGGTGGGTCTGGGAGTGTGAGTGTGGAATTGTGTGGGGCAGAGGGCGACCGAGAGTGAGTGAGTGTGAGTGGGTGCAAGTGGGTGCGTATGAGAGCATGAGAGTGTGAGTGCGTGAGAATGAATGTGTGTGCTGGTTGGGAGGTGCTGGATTGAGGGGGTAGCACCTCTTGGCTGTGTGGGCTCCCTTGGATGGGAGAGAAGACCCCCCGTGGGCCCCGTTGCCTTGCTGCCGCCTTCTTTGGGAGTGGAGGGTCCCTGGGGTGTGTGGCACTGGAGTGGGGGCGGGCCCACTGTGGGGGTGTCTGGGGGGGGTGTCTCGCGCTGGGGCCGATATCCAGCCTGGGGGATGGGTATGCTGGCCTCCCGGTGCCTGGAGCCCAGGGGCTGGCGTTGGCCCCACTGGGAGGGCGAGGGTTGGCCGGTCCAGGGGTATGGACTGGTCGTGCTGGCCGCATGGTGGCCCAGCCTCCCTCGATCGTCCAGCATCCGTCCCTCCTGGGGCGGATGCCTGGCTGTCCTGGATCTTGTTGGCCTCGGGATATTTGTGCCCTGTGGGGGTTGGTGATGTTGTCCTGCTTCCTTGGGGTTTCTGGGGGAAGAGTTGCTGTGACCGGCCACCCTCTTCTTATGTTTCCTGACAAACCACTCACATGCACACACTTATTTTGCATGTGCTCTTATACACAGACACACGTATGCACACACACATACATCTCTTGTTTAACAGGTCCAGATACCAGACTCGTGTTGAGACCTCTTCAGTGGAAAAAAGTCTGTCTTCTGTTTGTTTCAGTTTGCAATTTGTTTGTCTTCTTTGTCTATTCCTCTCCCTTTTCTTTCCCCCTCCCCCCCCCCCCCCAGGTCCTTTATGGGTAGACCAATTTAAATAAACTCCATCCATCCATCCATCTTCTACCGCTTTTCCGGAGGTCCGGGTCGCGGAGGCAGCAGTTCAAGCAGAGAAGCCCAGACTTCCCTCTCCCCAGCCACCTGCTCCAGCTCTTCAGAGGGGATACCAAGGCGTTCCCAGACTAGCTGGGAGACATAGTCTCTCCACCGAGTCCTGGGTCTGCCCCGGGGTCTCCTCCCAGTGGGACGTGCCTGAAACACCTCAAGTGGGAGACGTCCAGGAGGCATCCTAATCAGATGCCCATACCACCTCAACTGACTCCTTTCAATGTGGAGGAGCAGCGGTTCTACTCTGAGCCTCTCCCGGATGACTGAGCTCCTCACCCTATCTCTGAGGGTGAGTCCAGCAATCTTACGGAGAAAGCTCATTTCAGCCGCTTGTATCCGCGATCTCGTTCTTTCGGTCATTACCCAAAGCTCGTGACCATAGGTGAGAGTAGGAACGTAGATTGACTGGTAAATCGACAGCTTTGCCTTAGAACTAAGCTCCCTCTTCACAACAACAGACCGGTACAACGTCCGCATCACTGCAGATGCTGCTCCAATCCGTCTGTCGATCTCTCGCTCCATTTTCCCCTCACTCGTGAACAAGACCCCAAGATACTTAAACTCCTCCACTTGGGGCAGGAGCCTGTCCCCAACCCGGAGAGGACAATCCACCTTTTTCCGGCTGAGGACCATGGACTCGGACTTGGAGGTGCTGATTCTCATCCCAGCCGCTTCACACTCAGCGGCAAACCGTCCCAGCAAGAGCTGTAGGTCATTGCTGGATGAAGCCAACAGGACAACATCATCTGCAAACAACAGAGATGAGATCCTGTGGTCACCAAGCATGACACCTTCCATTCCCTGGCTGCGCCTAGAAATCCTGTCCATAAAAATTATGAACAGGACCGGTGACAAAGGGCAGCCCTGGCGGAGTCCAACTCTCACTGGGAATGACTCCGACCGAGTGTTGGCAATACGAACTAAACTCTCACAACGGTCGTACAGAGACCGAATAGCTCGTAACAACAAGCCCGATACCCCATACTCCCGAAGCACCCCCCACAAAAATCCACGAGGGACGCGGTCAAATGCCTTCTCCAAGTCCACAAAACACATGTAAACTGGTTGGGCAAACTCCCACGAACCCTCAAGAATTCTCGAGAGGGTAAAGAGCTGGTCCGATGTGCCACGGCCAGGACGAAAACCACATTGCTCCTCCTGAATCCGAGGTTCGACCAACGGCCGGACTCTCCTCTCCAGTACCTTGGCATAGACCTTCCCAGGGAGGCTGAGGAGTGTGATCCCTCTAAAGTTGGAGCACACCCTCCGGTCCCCTTTTTTGAAGAGAGGAACCACCACCCCGGTTTGCCATGCCAAAGGCACTGCCCCCGACCTCCACGCAATGTTGCAGAGGCGTGTCAACCATGACAACCCAACAACATCCAGGGCCTTGAGGTACTCGGGGCGAATCTCGTCCACCCCCGGGGCCCGGCCACCAAGGAGATTTTTAACCACCTTGGCGACCTCAGCCCCTGTGATAGGCGAGTCATCCCCCTTGTCCCCAAACCCTGCTTCCTCTGTGGAAGGCGTATCAGTGGGATTGAGGAGATCCTCGAAGTATTCCTTCCACCGCCCGACGATATCCCCAGTTGAAGTCAACAGTGTCCCATCCGCACCATACACAGTGTGGACGGGGAGCTGCTTTCCCCTCCCGAGCCGCCGAACAGTTTGCCAGAATCTCTTTGAAGCCGACCGAAAGTCTTGTTCCATGGCCTCACCGAACTCCTCCCATACCCGGGTTTTTGCTTCAGCAACCACCCGAGCTGCACTCCGCTTGGCCTGCCGGTACACCTCAGCTGCTTCGGGAGTCCCACAAGCCAACCAAGCTTGATAGGACTCCTTCTTCAGCTTAATGGCCCCCCTCACCACTGGTGTCCACCACTTGGTTCGGGGGTTGCCACCACGAGATGCACCGACCACCTTGCGGCCGCAGCTCTGGGCCGCCGCTTCAACAACAGAGGTGGAGAACATGGCCCATTCAGACTCCATGTCTCCAGACTCCCTCGGAATGTGGTTGAAGTTCTTCCGGAGGTGGGAGTTGAAGACCTCCCGGACAGGGGCCTCAGCCAGACGCTCCCAGCACACCCTCACTATACGTTTGGGTCTACCAGGTCTGAATGGCTTCCTCCCCTGCCATCGGATCCAACTCACCACCAGGTGGTGATCAGTTGACAGCTCTGCACCTCTCTTTACTCGGGTGTCCAAGACATACGGTCGCAGGTCTGATGATACGATAACAAAATCGATCATCGACCTGCGGCCTAGGGTGTCCTGGTGCCAGGTGCACATATGGACACCCTTATGCTTGAACATGGTGTTCGTTATGGACAGACTGTGGTTAGCACAGAAGTCCAATAACTGAACACCACTCGGGTTCAGATCGGGCAGGCCGTTCCTCCCAATCACCCCCCTCCAGGTTTCACTGTCGTTGCCCACGTGCGCATTGAAGTCCCCCAGTAGGACAATGGAGTCTCCAGGAGGAGCACCCTCCAGCACCCCAGTCACAGACTCCAAAATAAACTATTAAAAGCTATTACAAGAGGAGTTTGTAACAATATACAGTACATATGTACTGTATAAAGCTCCTTTTGGCAAAGTATATATGTTTGGCACAATAAGGGAAGCAGATCTCTATTCTGCTCACCAAGCTGCTTGACAGGACAAGGGAAAAAAGACTTCATAACCTAACCAGGGCTGCTCATAGAGGTCGTATTAAATGTACTAATTGTAACAACTTTGCACAATAGAGATTGCCCCCCTCCAATACACAACTAGGTCAATAACAATCATTACTAAGGGTGGCAACAACACTGTTGATTCAAATGTGAACTATACTGTTTGGGTACATATTCATATTCTGCAGGGTAATTTAACAAACCGTAATGCTGTTTATTCAATCTAGCTGCAATGCTTCTGCACTGTGTATAGATCTGTGTACATATTGTATGTATACTCATTCATTTACTGCTTTGGCTAAGACTATGAAAGACTATGCTCCCCAAGTTTAGACAATGTGTAGACTTTAAGACCAGAGGAGAGAATATGTTGGACTTGGTGTACACAAACACAGACGCTTATAAGGCAACACCTCGCCCCCACCTCGGCCTTTCTGACCACATATCCGTGATGCTGGTGCCTGCCTACAAACCTTTACTAAAGCGCAGCAGGCCAGTAGTGAAACAAATAAGGATTTGGCCAGAGAGTGCAGCCTCTGCACTGAAAGACTGTTTTCTGCACACAGACTGGGAGGTCTTCAAAATAGCAGCCTCCCAGGAAGACAAGACAGATGTGGAGGAGTATGCTGAAATGCTCACCAGCTACATCGCAAAGTGCACAGAGGATGTCACTATAGTGAAGACCATCACTGTACGGGGAAACCATAAGCCCTGGATGACTGCAGAGGTGCGCTCGCTGCTCACAGCCAGAGATGCAGCCTTCAGAGCGAAGGACAGGATCGCCCCCCGCTCAGCCAGGTCTGTGCTCTCAAAGAGAATTAAGACGGCGAAGCGCGCCTATGCAGAGAAAATCCAGGGACACCTCTGTGACACTAGGAACACCAAGCAGATGTGGCAGGGAGTTCGGACACTGACGGGCTATAAGTCTAAGCAGGGGGTCGATGATGATGACGCTTCGCTTCCAGACAGGCTCAACGACTTCTTTGCACGTTTTGAAGCATCAAACCCAACAATCAGAGGGAGGGCTGGCCCATCCTCACCATCTGTCGGACCAGCTATCACTATCAACACAGCGGACACACGGAGGACCCTAACCAGGGTGAACCCACGCAAAGCTGCAGGTCCGGACAACATCCCGGGACGTGTGCTCCGAGACTGCGCAAGCGAGTTGGCGGATGTCCTGACTGACATTTATAACCTCTCCTTGAGTCAGGCCATCGTTCCCAGATGCTTCAAGACCTCTACCATAGTACCGGTGGCAAAGAAACCAGTTGTGTCCTGTCTGAATGACTATCGTCCAGTTGCACTGACACCAATTGTGATGAAGTGTTTTGAACGGCTTGTCAAACCACACATCACAGCCTGCCTCCCTGCATCACATGACCCACTCCAGTTTGCATATCGTTCAAACCGCTCCACGGAGGATGCTATAGTCATCACCCTGCACTCTGTCATCACCCACCTGGATCAGAAAGACACCTACGCCAGACTCCTGTACATTGATTTCAGTTCAGCATTCAACACCATTATTTCCCAGAGACTGATAGAGAAATTACTCCTTCTTGGTCTGAACACCGCCACATGTCTCTGGATCCTGGATTTCCTGACTGAGAGACCTCAGTCTGTCCGGGTTAGAAATAACATCTCCAACTCTATCACGCTGAGCACCAGATCCCCTCAAGGCTGCATACTCAGTCCACTGTTGTTTACACTTCTAACACATGACTGTGTATCCAGACACGAGGGGAACCAGATTATTAAGTTTGCAGATGACACCACGGTGGTGGGACTTATTCAGAGGGATGAGGAATCAATGTACAGGGAAGAAGTGAGAGACCTGGAGGGCTGGTGCAGGGAGAACAATCTGGTGCTCAACGTGGACAAAACGAAGGAGATGATTATCGACTTCCAGCGGTCACAGCCTGAACACGTCCCTCTCAGCATCGGCGGCTGTTTAGTGGAGACAGTGGAGAACATCAAGTTCCTTGGAGTGCAGATCTCGCAGGACCTGACCTGGAGCAAGAATTCCTTGGGGATCAGGAAGCGGGCCCAGCAGAGACTGCACTTCTTGAGGAAACTCAAGCAGGCCTCTCTCCCCATCTGCAGCCTCAGAACCTTCTACAGAGGTGTGGTGGAGAGTGTTCTGACATACTGCATTGCTACATGGTACTCCAGCTGCAGTATGTCAGACAAAAAAGCCCTGCAGAGGATAGTTAAGAGAGCTGAGAGGGTAATTGGAGTCTCCCTCCCCTCTGTCCAAGAACTTTTTCAGAACTGTTGTAGGAGCAGGACACTGAACATTGTCAAGGACCTCTCTCACCCTCTGCATAAACACTTTGAACTTCTGCCATCTGGCAAACGATTCCGGAGCATCAGAGGCAGAACCACCAGACTGATTAACAGCTTCCCTCCACAAGCTGTTAGGATGCTGAACAGTTGATCTGGAATCTCTCATACCTACTACTGCACCTACGGACATTATGTATATTATTTGTATATTATAGTCCTGGTTAGTTTTCAAGTATGTCTCAGGGAAGTGTGAATGGCTGTGGTGGGGTGGGGGGTGAGGGTATGTGTGATGTGTCTTAAATCATGTTCTTTTTACTTATATGGATGCCGAGAGAAACACAATTTCATCTTGCCTGCACTACAGTTGTATGTACAGCAATATGACAATAAAGGTTGATTACCTCCGCCAAGGAGGTAATATTTTTGCCGGGGTTTGTCTGTCTGTCTGTTGGTTAGCAAGATAACTCAAAAAGTTTTGGACGGATTTCGATGAAACTTTCAGGCATTGTTGGAAATGGTACAAGGAAGAACTGATTAAATTTTGGTGGTGATCTGGATCACCGTCCAGAAGAAAAACGCCATTACGGAAAATGCCATTTTCGTGAATAACTACTGAACCACTAATCCTATCATTGTCAATCCAATTGCTAGTCATATGTTTTTATGGTCAAGGAATCTGAAAACGTACACACAAACACTGTATGGGGGGAACTGTGGCCGCCATTACGGAAAATGCCATTTTCCTGTATAACTACTGAACCACTAATCCTATCACTGTCAATCCAATTGCTAGTCATATGTTCTCATGGTCAAGGAATCTGAAAACGTACACACAAACACTGTATGGGGGGAACTGTGGCCGCCATTACAGAAAATGCCATTTTCCTGAATAACTACTGAAACACTAATCCTATCATTGTCAATCCAATTGCTAGTCATATGTTTTCATGGTCAAGGAATCTGAAAACGTACACACAAACACTGTATGGGGGGAACTGTGGCCGCCATTACGGAAAATGTCATTTTCGTGAATAACTACTGAACCACTAATCATATCATTGTCAATCAAATTGCTCGTCATATGTTTTCGTGGTCAAGGAATCTGAAAACGTACACACAAACACTGTATGGGGGGAACTGTGGTGCTTGGCGGAGGTCTGCGCTCTCCGAGTGCTTTTCTAGTTTGATTTGATTTGATTTGATAAAGGCTTATCTTATCTTATCTTAACTTTGCTAACCTCTTCCTTTGGATACTTTCCTGTACCTCCTCATTCCACCACCAAGTCTCCTTGTCTTCCTTCCTCTGTCCACTGGATACACCACATACCTTTCTATTATTTCCCTCAATACTTTTGCTGTACTTTCCCTGTCATCTGGTAATTCTTCCCTACTACCCAGAGCCTGTATCAACTCCTTCCTGAACTCTGTGCAACCTTCTTCCTTCTGTAACTTCCCCCACATAATCTTTGGCTCTGCTTTCACTGTTTTCTTCTTCTTGCTTTGCAAAGTCATCCTACAGATCACCATCCAATGCTGTCGAGCTACATTCTCCCCTGCCACCACCTTGCAGTCTCCTATCTCTTTCAGATTTCTCCTTCTCCCCCCTGGGAACACTCTCTACCCCCTCATCCACCTGTGTGTACCTTCCTCCACTCTTGTAAGTCCCCTATGTTCCTCTCTTTTCTTGAAGTATGTGTTCACCACAGCCATTTCCATCCTTTTAGCAAAATCCACAACCATCTGTCCTTCCACATTTCTCTTTTTAAGACTATACCTACCCAGGACCTCTTCATCACCTCTGTTCCCTTCACCTACATGTCCATTGGGTGGCGCAGTGGTTAGCACTGTGGCAGCACAGCAAGTCACCCTTGGCCATGGGATCTCGGGTTTGATCCCACCGCCTAACCAACAGTGATCTTTCTGTGTGGAGTTTGCTTGTTCTTCCCATGTCTGCGTGGGTTTACTCTGGGATGTCTCAGGTTTCCTCCCACAGGGGCCAAAAACCTGCAGGTTAGGTTAACTTGCATCACCTGGGGCGGTATGAATGTGAGTTGTCCCTTCCCCCAGGCTACAGTTGTAAATAAGAATGTGTTCTTAATCTGTTCTGCCTGGTTAAATAAAAATAAAATAAAGTCTGCTCCAATCACCACTCTCTACCACTTCATTCAATTTACTCTAGGGAATTCCTCTTTCTCTTTTACCTACATCCAATTTGTGGGACATACGCACTGACAACATTCAGCATCACACCTATGACTTCTAGTTTGAAACTCATGATACTATCTGACTCCCTCTTTACCTCCTGAACACTCTTCACATACTCTTCCTTCAAGATTGCTCCTACTCCATTTCTCTTCCCATCTACACCATGGTATAACATTTTAAATCCCCCTCCATTGCTCTTAGCCTTGCTTCCCGTCCATCTGGTTTCTTGAACACACAGTATTTCTAACTTTCTTCTCTCCATCATTACAGCCAACTCTCTGCCTTTAACAGTCATGGTCCCTACATTTAACATCCCTACTCTCACCTCCACACTTCTACCTTTCCTTTTCTCTCTCTGTCTCCGATCACGCCTTCCCCCTCTCCTGCTCCTCGATCTTCGACCAACAGTAGCCCAATTTCCACCGGCACCCTGTCAGTTAACAGCATCGGTGATGGCTGTTGTTAACCCAGGCCTTGACCGATCCAGTATGAAAGTCTCATTCATCATGATCCACATGTTTGATTTGGCAAAGGTTTTACGTCAGATGTCTTTCCTGACACAACCCTCCTCTTTTACCCAGGCTTGGGACCGGCACTAGGAGTACACTGGCTTGTGGACCCTCTGTGGCTGGGTTAAACAGCATATACAGTAATAGATAGAGTAATAATATCAAATCCTATATATAAGAAGTGAATTCTGTCCATTTAGAGGTAGATAAAAATAAGCTACACACCGTCTAGCCACTCTTAGCTGAACATTTTTGCCAATGTTATGTTGCTGTTTTATATTTTGTTATATTTTGGCCGTAAAAGCCAGACATATTTGGCTGCTCAGATTAGCTGATCTGAGTGGCCACAGCCAGGATTTCTGACCGCTGGTTACAAACTGAGGACTCCGCTAGTCTTCAGCTTGACTACAACTCAATGTCCATTTACGGGGTGGAAAATAAGTATTGAACACGTCAACATTTTCTCATTAAACACATTTCTGATGGAGCCATTGACCTGACAAGGCAACTGTGTTCACCAAACCAGTTATATTTAATAAAATGGAATGACACAGGGAATAAGTATTGAACACGCTTGGTGAAATTCAGATAATATTTAGTAGAAAAGCCTTTGTTGGTAATAATAGCTTCCAGAGGCCTCCTGTATGAAGAAACTAGGCACAGGCATTGCTCCTTAGTGATTTTAGCTCATTCTTCCACACAAACTGTCAAATTTTGAAGGTTCTGTGGGTGTCTTCTATGAACTCTGATCTTCAGTTTGTTCCATAGATTTTCAGTTGGATTCAGGTCAGGTGACTGACTGGGCCATTCTAGTAGCTTTATTTTCCTTCTGTGGAGCCATATGAGAGTTTCTTTGGCTGTGTGTTTGGGATCATTGTCTTGCTGAAATGTCCACCTTCGTTTCATCTTCAGCATCTTGGCAGATGGCAACAGACTCTTATCAGGGATGTCTCAGTACATTTGTCCATTCATCTTTCCTTCAATTATATGAAGTCTGCCTGTACCATGTGCTGAAAAACACCCCCACACCATGATGGGATGTGGACTCCCATTTCTCGTCCAAACATACCGTATGTTGGGGCATCCAAAAAGTTCAATTTTGGTATTTTGGTCTCATCTGACCAGACTATATTCTCCCAGTATTTTACTGGCTTGCCAGTAAAGCAAGCCAGTAAAGCAAACTTTCAGCGAGCTTCAACATGCTTTTTCTTCAGCAATGGAGTCTTGCGAGGTGAGCAGGTGTAGAGCCCATGCTGGTTGAGTGCATTACTTATTGTTTTCTTTGAAACAGCAGTACCTGCTAACTGCAAGCCTTTCTGGAGCTCTCCACGAGTGGTCTTTGGCTCTTAGATAACTCTTCTAATAATTTGTTTGACTCCTCTGTCAGAAGTCTTGCAAGGAGCTCCTGGTTGTGGCCAGTTTATGGTAAAATGATGTTCTTTCCACTTCCGGATGATGGCTCCAACAGTGCTCACTGGAACATTCAGCAATTTAGAAATGCACCTGTAACCAATGCCATCATTATGTTTTGCAACAATAACGTTGCTAAGGTCTTTGCTTCTACCCATCATGAGTTCTTTGTGGTGTCATAATCTGATATTCATACACCTTTTTAAAAGCTATCAGTCAGGACTTAACCAGCTGAAATTAATTTGCACTGATGGGGGATGGGATGGCTTCCTAAATTCTGATAGATTTCAGCTGGTTTCTTTGCTTTCTATGCCTTTTTGCTTCGCTTTTTCTTCATGTGTTCAATACTTATTGCCTGTGACATTCCACTTTATTAAATATAACTTGTTTTGTGAACATAGTTGCCTTGTTTTCTTTGTATATATGGACTACTTTGGTTGTTACTGATATCTGATGAAAATCTCAGGTCACTGGCTCCATCACAAATATGTTTAACCCTTTAACTACCCTAGGTGCAGGTGAAGAGGAACTTCATCTTTCAGCATGACAATGACCCAAACCACACATTCAAATCAACAAAAGAATGACTTCACCAGAAGAAGATTGAGGTTTTGGAATGGCCCAGCCAGAGTCCAGACCTGAATCCAATCAAACATCTGTGGGGTGATCTGAAGAGGGCTGTGCACAGGAGATGCTCTTGCAATCTGACAGATTTGGAGCATTTTTGCAAAGAAGAGTGAGCAAATATTGCCACATCAAGATGTGCCACACTGATAGACTCCTACCCAAAAAGACTGAATGCTGCAATAAAAGCCAAAGGTGCTGCAACAAAATATTAGTTTAAGGGTGTGCATATTTATGCATCCAGGTTATTGTGAGTTTTTTATTTTTCCCCTTAATAGATTTCAATTTGTTTTTCAATTGGGTTGTACAGGTTATAGGTCACATTAATGATGGAAAGAGTTTTGAAATGATTTATCTTGGTCTCATTTTTTATATCACAAAAACCTGGCATTTGAACAGGGGTGTGTAGACTTTTTATATCCACTGTAAGTCATTTGAATATACACTACTCACAAAATGTTTGGGATATTTGGCTTTTGGGTGAAATTTCAGGATGCACCTAAAATGCACTTTAACCTTTACAGGTGAACTTAATTTGGCCTTCTCTAACCTTTTAAATGCACGTCCAACTGTTCAGTGTGTTTCAATACTTTTTGCATAACTTGCTGTTCTCTAACAAGGTACTTAACAGCAAAATTCCCAACAGGTGTTTGATCCATGAATCAACCAAGCATTTTTCTGATTCAATTAGAATTGGTATTTAAGCGGATTTCCGGTTATGGCGACCACGTAGGAAGACGTGTTTCACTGTGCTCTGCTCCTAAAAATAAAAAGTAGTCCAAAACTCTCTCAACTGGAACAAAAACCTATCCTAGCGTTTAGGTGCGGATATGGTCAAAACCAAGGCTGTGAAATCAGGCGGAGGAAAAACTGATTCGTCGAGACAATCCAAGTTAACAGACTTCCACGCTTGTGACGAAGCAGGAAAATCTCCAGGGACAATGGCGGAGGAGGGAGCTAGCGGCGGAGCGGTGACTGCCGAGGAGGGAACGAATGCGGTACTTGCTGCTATCAGTTCTATGAGAGCAGACTTTTCGTCTAAATTTGATGGGATTATAGCAGCGATAGAAGGAATGAGAAAAGAAATAAGCGACTGTATGGAACGAGTATCGCAGGTGGAGCTCCGAATCTCCAATGCTGAAGATGACGTCACCAGCCTACAATTAAAGGTCCAAACATTGGAATTAAAAAATAAACGTCTGGAAGATAACGTCCTGGACTTAGAATCCCGGTCGCGACGGAATAATTTAAGGCTGGTGGGCCTCCCGGAGGGTACGGAGGGACGGGATACATGTTCCTTTTTGGAAAAGTGGATTCCAGAGGCGCTGAACAACGCGGATCTGCAGTCATCAGTCGTCTTGGAGAGCGCTCACCGAATCGGCCCACCGAGAGATAATAAGACACCGCCGAGGACGCTAATTATGAAGTTCCTCAACTACAGAGACAAGATGATGGTCACCAACGCAGCGCGTGCTAAAGGAGAAATCAAATACCAGGATCAACAGGTGTGGTTCTACCCAGATTTGGCCACAGGAATTCAACAATTAAGGAAACAGTTTGACCCCGCCCATAAAGAGCTGCGCAACCTCGGGATTCGTCACGGAGTGATTCATCCGTCAAGACTGCTGGTCACATATAAAGGGAGAACCCATATCTTCAAGACCCCTCAGGAGGCGCAGGAGCTTATCAAACAGATCCAAGGAGAGACTGGTGGGAGCTAAGCATGAAGCAAGAACAAGATATAAAGGTAGAATATTTAAGCATGTGTACAAGTATCTGACTGATCTGAAACATATAGCATGTCTACAAAATATAGATTGTATTATATATATATATATATAAAAGCTATGATGTACAAAGTTGCTATAAAATTTTGGAGTTAAGTTGGAAAAACTACAGAAGAGAGTTAATGTTATGTCATTAAAAGTAGCAGAGTCAGGGTGATTGAGAGGAGAAAAGAGTGAGTGGTTTGACTGATCCTCGCGGGTGAGGAGCAGACACTGGCTATAGTGGGAGACGGAATTTTTTTTTGATTTTGGGGGAATTACCACGAATGTGGGGAGGGGGAATTTGTTTTTGTGTAGTTTGTGGGATGAATGTTCAACCATCCATGTTTTTGCTTCTCTGTATGAGCATGTTTATTTTGCAAGGTAATTTTTTTTTTTTTTTTTTTTTTTTTTTTTTTTTTCTCTCGGCGCCACACGAGTAGGCTGCCTTTTGCAACAGCGGCTCGATTCCGAGTTTTTTTCCCTTCCTCTCTCTTTTGATCCGTCTTTTTTTTTCACCCCACTTATATCACGGACACACAGATCGTCCTAAATGTCTCCTGAGCCGGTGGACGGAGCCACTGTTTATAGCAGGATACGATACAGCAGAGAACAGCTGCTAGCATTCAACCGCCACCCGGTCCCATTGGAAAAACTCGACATACCGAGAGAACTGAGGCGAAAACGCCGCGGCTGCCGGGCTGGAGTAAGGCGGAGGACAAAAAATATAAGGTACAGACCCTCCCTTCCATCTGTTGTCATGGGAAATGTACGGTCGATACTGGGAAAGTTAGATGAGCTAGCGGCTATCTCCCGTTATGATAGCACTTACCGGGAGTGCTCTCTCCTTTTGTTTACTGAGACGTGGCTAACTGAACTAGCAGCAGATGCTAACATTGAGCTGGAGGGTTTTCACATGATACGAGCTGACCGAACACCAGACAGTGGCAAGGCTAGGGGCGGTGGAGTGATAATGTATGTTAACAACAACTGGTGCAGACCGGGACATATCACTGTTAAACAACGACACTGCAGCAAAGACATTGAGTTGCTAGCTGTTAGCATGAGGCCTACATATCTCCCGAGAGAACACTCACACGTGATCTGCATTGTTGTTTATGCAAATCCGACGGCGAACGCTGGGACAGCACGTGACGTCATCCATTCAGTAACCAGCAGGCTGCAGACAGAACACCCAGATGCTCTTCTCCTCATCTCAGGCGATTTCAACCATGTTTCACTGTCTCCCATTCTACCCACGTTCACCCAGTATGTCACATGCCACACTAGAGACAATAAAACACTGGATTTATTCTACGCAAACACTAAGGAGGCGTACACCTCATCACAACTCCCCCCACTCGGGAGATCGGATCACAACTTGGTTCATCTCCGGCCGGTGTACAAACCCCTAGTGCACAGACAACCTCCGGCCATGCACACTGTGGAGTTATGGTCTGAGGAGACAATGGACACCCTAAAGGGCTGTTTTGAAGCCACCACCTGGAAGCAGCTCTGCGATCCACATGGTGAGGACATCGATGGCCTCATTCACACCTTCACGGGCTACCTCAGCTTCTGTGTGGACAAATCCGTTCCCACCAAGACCATACGGCGTCACTCAAACAACAAACCCTGGATCAACCCTGAGATAAAAACACTTCTGAGAGAGAAGAAGAGGATCTTCAGGTCAGGGAAAAGGGAGATGCTGAAGTCCGTTCAGAGGGAGCTGAGGAGAAAGATCAGAGAAGGCAAGGACAGCTTCAGGAAGAAGATGGAGGACAAGCTGCAACAGAGCGACATCAGCGGGGTCTGGAGAAACCTCAAAACCATCTCGGGGCTCCAGAATACCTCCCCCCAGGCCACAGGGGGCAGGGAGTGGGCGAACAACCTGAATCTGTTTTTCAATAGATTTGACCAACCGCCCTCCCCCCTGACTGCACAACAACCACTGCTGCCTCTAAAGAAATCAAGTCCTGCTGCCCACTCCCCACTCCACCAACACCCCCCCACTCCCAACACACAGCCCCCCATCCTGACCCTGACCAGGACCCAGGTGAGGACGGAGCTGAGGAAGATCAAGGCGAGGAAGGCGCCGGGACCGGACGGCATCAGCGCAAAGCTCCTCAAGTCCTGTGCAGACCAGCTGTGTGGGATTGTGACGTATATCTTCAACATGAGCCTGAAACTGGGGAGGGTACCACAGCTGTGGAAAACATCTTGTGTGGTACCTGTACCAAAAACTTCCCACCCCAAAGACCTGAACAGCTACAGACCGGTGGCCTTGACGTCCCACTTGATGAAGACCCTGGAGAGACTGCTCCTTGCTCACCTCCGCCCCCTGGTGGAACCAGCGATGGATCCACTCCAGTTCGCCTACCAGCATGGCATTGGGGTGGAGGATGCGGTGATCTTCCTCCTTCACCGTTCTCTGTCCCACCCGGAGAAGCCCGGGAATATGGTGAGGATCATGTTCTTTGACTTCTCCAGTGCTTTCAACACCATCCAACCGATGATCCTGAAGGACAAGCTGCTGCGCGCAGGGGTGGACCAGCACCTGTCATCATGGATCCTGGACTACCTCACGAACCGGCCTCAGTTTGTGAGAACCCGGGACTGTGTGTCCGACACGATCATCAGTAGCACGGGGGCCCCCCAGGGAACGGTGCTGGCTCCCTTCCTGTTCACTCTTTATACTGCGGACTTCTCACACAACACAACACACTGCCATCTACAGAAGTTCTCTGATGACTCTGCGATCGTTGGCCTCATCTCCAATGGAGATGAAGCTGAGTACAGAGGGCTTATCCAGGACTTCGTGGACTGGTGCCATCGGAACTGCCTCCAGATCAACGCGAGGAAAACTAAGGAGCTGGTGGTGGACTGCCGCAGGCATGGGCAGCCCCTCACAGTACCAGTAAATATACAGGGAACAGACATCGAGATGGTGACATCCTATAAGTACCTGGGTATTCATCTGAACAATAAACTTGACTGGTCACACAATACTGATGCACTCTACAAGAAGGGACAGCGCAGGCTGTTCCTGCTGAGGAGACTCAGGTCTTTTGGTGTACAAGGGGCGCTGCTGAAGTCATTCTATGACACGGTGGTGGCATCAGCCATCACTTTTGGAGTGGTCTGCTGGGGCAGTGGCATTACTGCAGCCGATAGGAAGAGACTGAACAAACTGATTAAGAAAGCTAGCTCTGTCCTGGGGCAGCGCCTTGATCCGATGGAGGAGATAGGAGAGAGAAGGACGGTGGCTAAACTGTCATCTCTGCTGGAGTCCGAGTTCCACCCTATGCAGGACATACTGAATGCACTGAGGAGCTCATTTAGCAGCAGACTACATCATCCCAGGTGCACAACCGAGAGGTTTCGTAGGTCCTTCCTACCAACGGCTGTCAGACTGTACAACCTAAGCAGGGCTGCTCGCAGAGATAGCAAAAAGACGTAACAAACTAATAGTTTTTTGAATGCAAAAGATGCAATAGACTTACACAATGGTCCCCTCCGGCATACAACTAGGAACATACCGGTCGCTATGGAGGGTGAGAATATGTATGGGCACATAATCATACCATGTAGGATAACTAAGTAGACGGTTATGCTGTTTCATTCCATCTAGCAACAATGCTCTGCACTGTGTGTGTTTATATATTTACATATTTATTCCATCTAGCTACAATGCTCAGCACTGGGTGTGTTTATATATTTATATATCTACATATTATTCCATCTAGCTACATTGCTCCGCACTGTGTGTGTTTATATACTTGCATATTTATTCCACCTAGCTGCAATGCTCCGTACTGTGGGTGTTTATATATTTACATATTTATTCCATCTAGCTACAATGCTCTGCACTGTGTGTTCATATATTCATATATTTATTCCATCCAGCTACAATGCTCTGCACTGTGTGTCTGTGTGTGTGTGTATATATATATATATTATAGTAATACGTACATATGTATATTAGCTGCTCTTGCTTGCTTGTTTTTTTTCTTGCCTTCTGATTGTTGCTCTGAGTGTTGCTATCCCTGTGCTGTTGCAATCCTGGAATTTCCCCGTTGTGGGACTAATAAAGGCTTATCTTATCTTATCTTATCTTATCTTATTTCAAACTCTTTATTGATCATAGACCAAAGCGTTAATCTTAATTTAACTTCATGGAATTGCAGAGGTCTACAAAATCTAAAAAAACTTAAACAAGTTATGAATAAAATAAAAGACATAGGTTCAAACATTGTGTTTTTACAAGAAACTCATCTAATAGAGGAGGATGTAAAAAGAATAAGGAGAAGATGGCAGGGAAGTGTGTTCACCTCATCATTTTCATCCCGAGCCAGGGGAGTTATGACTCTCATACATAAAACAGTCCCATTTCAAGTGAAAAATGTAATTGGAGATAAATTGGGAAGATATCTAATCATCCAAGGATCTTTGTTATTAGAAAATATAAATCTGGTGAACTTATACGGTCCCAATATAGATGATCAAAACTTCTTCGTTAATTTATTTCTTACTTTAACATCACTCATAGGGCAACATATAATAGCAGGGGATTTTAATTGTACATTGAATCCCAGTATAGATAGATCAACAGGACTGGACTGTATGCACAATGGATGCAGGATGACCATTAATCATTTTATGAAAGAATTGAGATTGCTAGATATATGGAGAGAAATGAAACCACAAGTCAAAGCCTATTCTTGTTATTCTAATACCTACAAGACATTCTCACGTATTGACTATTTTTTGATCTCCACAGAATTAAGGTCCAAGATTCAAAACTGTTTCTTTGATAATATCGTGATATCTGATCACGCACCCTGCTGTCTAATATATGTAGATAAGAAATTGACAAAGGTTCCAGGTAGGTGGCAATTTCAACATAAATGGCTTCAGGATGAGGAATTTGTTAAGTACATAGAAAAACAGATAGATGAGTTCTTTGATATCAATACTACACAAACATCAGCATGTATAAAGTGGGAAGCTTTCAAAGCTTTTATTAGGGGGCATATTATTAGTTATACAGGTTCAAAATCTAAGAAGACTCGAGAGGAGAGAGTCCAATTGGAATGTAAAATAAAAATTCTTCAAGAAAAAGTGTATGCAGGAAGTAATCCAAAATTAGAGAACAAATTACTGATTCTGAGAGCTGAATATGACAAAAAATCAGCGAATAGAGCTGCCTCGAGTCTTCTAAGATTGAAGCAAACCTTTTATGAACAAGGTGAAAAATCAGGAAAATTATTGGCATGGCAGATTAAACAATTAGAATTTAAAACACCAATTACCAGTATTATAAGTAACGGACAGGCAGTTGTAGATCCTTTAGCAATTAATAGTGCCTTTAGGGATTATTATGAAAAACTATATGATACAAAAAATGAAACTGACTTAACAAAACTAAATGAGTTTTTGGACGGATTATCTATACCGTGTATTCCAAATGAAAATAGGGAGATACTGGAGTCAAAAATTAGTCAAGAAGAAGTTGGGCTAGCCATTGATAATATGAAATCAGGAAAAAGTGCAGGACCAGATGGTCTTCCAGTTGACCTCTATAAAAAATTTAAGAATAAATTAATAAAACCATTTTTGGAAATGGTTTTAGAAGCATTTCAAAATAGTAATTTACCACCATACATGAATAATGCCTTAATTATACTGTTGCCAAAACCAGGTAAACCCTCTAATAAATGTGAAAACATGAGACCAATAAGCCTATTAAATGCTGACCTTAAGATAATCTGTAAAATTTTAGCAAGACGACTACAAGAAATATTACCAAATATTATTAACCGAGATCAGAATGGCTTTATAATGGGAAGATAAGGCTTCCATAATGTAAGAAGACTATTTAATATTATTTAGTCTAATAAAGAAGCACCGGATACAGCTCTCCTATCATTGGACGCTGAAAAGGCCTTTGATAGGGTCGAATGGCCCTTTCTTTTTGAAGTCCTACAAAGGTTTGGACTTGGAAATAATTTCATAAAATGGGTTCAGATAATATACAATAATGCTACAGCAGAAATCCTAACAAATAGCAATATCTCAAAATCAATAAAAATCAATAGAGGATGTCGACAAGGCTGTCCACTTTCACCTTTACTGTTTACTATGGCAATTGAACCTTTAGCGATGGCAGTACGTTTACATCCACAAATATATGGAATTAAAGTAGGACCAACAGAACATAAAATCTCCCTGTATGCTGATGATATAATTTTGTTTATGTTGAATCTTAAAAAATCAATTCCGACCTTGTTAAATTTAATAAAGAACTTTGGGGAAATATCAGGATATAAAATAAATAAAACTAAATCTTCAATATTAATGCTAAATGAGACCCAGAGAAATCACCCAGCTCCTGAGGTAAATCAATTCAATGTTGTAAATCAGTTTAAATATTTAGGAATTCAAATTGTGCCTAAGTTAGAATCAGTCGCCAGTGCCAACTATGAAGCCTTAATGACAGATATTAATGAGTTACTTCAGAGATGGATGTCACTACCAATGTCGATGATCGGGAGAATTAATATACCTAAAAGTAATATCTTACCCAAAATACTTTATTTATTTCAATGCATTCCTTTACCACCACCTTCAGATCTATTCTCAAGAATTAAAAAAAAGTTAGTGGAATTTATATGGAACAATAGGAAGGCTAGATTACGTCTGTCCTTACTATATTTACCATTTGATCGTGGAGGTCTGAAATGTCCAAACTTTATGTTGTATTACTGGTCAGCACAACTGAGGTCTATGACATATTATTTTTCATCAAATGATCCCCCTCACTGGACTGAAATGGAATCATACAATTTACCTTTACCTCTTCCCTTATTCATATACTCAGACTAGGCTAAAAAATTACAGAAACAAGTTAAAAATCCTATTGTAAAGCATATGATCAAAATATGGTGTGAAATCAAAAAATATTTAAAAGAACCACACTTATTGTCACAATTTAGCCCAATATGGGGTAATCAATATTTTACACCAGGGAGAGCGGATGCTGTATTTAAAGTATGGAATTTAAAAGAGATTCAAAAGATTCAACACTTAAATTTGTCACGTTCAGATAACATAATGTCTTTTGAAGAACTGAGGATCAAATTTAATCTTAATAGAACACATTTTTTAAAATATCTTCAGCTTAGGAATTTTATTCGATCAAATCAAAATAATGCTCTCACCCGACCTACTTATTCATCCTTGGAAAAAATTTTGACGAAAGATAGTAAGAGAAAGGGTTATTATTTCAGAGTTTTATAACTCATTGACACTATCCTCAAGTGAAAACTCACAGGAAAGAATGAATTATTGGAAAAAAGACCTGCAAACTGAAATTTCAGAGGAACAACGGGAATTGGCTTGCACAGAAGCTCAAACCAAATCAATAAATGTACGTCTTAAATTGATACTGTGGAAATGTGAAAATGACAAGGCAGAGTTTATCTCTCGAGTCAGTTTTATTCACATCTTCCAACATCATGAAGCAGAATAAAAGAGAACGACAAAGGGAACTCTCGTCCTTAAATACCAGGACCCTTACAGTTAACAGGTCACATGTCTCACAAAACCATTGCATTATAAAGACAGCAACAATGCATCCTCTCTGCATGATATCACACCACTATCTACAATGCACCCCCTCATTAATCCCTTAATTATATCCCACAGTCTCAAGCTTTGCATACCAAAGCTAACTCTCTTGCAGCTTCCTGTAATAACCACAGAAGCTCTGCCCTTGCTCTGGTCTAAAATGTAAGTCCAAAAGCAGGTCACGAATGTGTGTCCCCACACAAAGCCCCCCCAGCATTTTAGAACAAACAAGGGAAAAACAACATGCATGCCGTGATAGTATCAATACACATTAGTCCACCAGCTGTCTGGGCTTCCGTCTCCTGCCGTATCTGCTGTAGCTGGGGTTGGACGTCTCGGGGTGGGAACCTTTTGTCAGCACCTGTGGGGGTTCTGGGGAAACATTACTCTGTGAAGCCCTCCGCGGGGGTCTGCCTCGCCGCGGGGCCCTTGCCAACAGCACTTGCTCATCTGCCACCACAAAAGCGGGTTTGAGTCTGTTTATGCCAACTTTCTCTTCCCTACCCCCCAAATCTAGCAAAAACTGCTTGTCCCCTGTTTCCAGCACTCTGAAGGGTCTGTCATAAGGCGGTCGCGGCGGGGTTCGGTGCGCATCGTGTCTGACAAAAACAAACTCTGTGTTCCTCAAAGTTTTAGGCACAAAAACGTGCGGAAAACTGTGGTGCGTGGGGCCGGGCAGCGTGTTTGATTCTATGTCACTCCGCAACAGCTGAGACGGGGAGGTGTCTGGCGCAGGGTTATCTGGGAGAAACTCCCCAGGGAGCCGGACTGGCTGCGCAAACACGAGCTCTGCTGGGGAGGCTTCTAAGTCCTCTTTAGGCGCAGAACGCAACCCCAACAACACCCACAGTAACTTGTCTACCCAATTTGCACCCATCAGTGACGCCCTGAGAGCTGCTTTCAATGACCTATGAAAATGTTCGCATAACCCGTTAGCCTGCGGATTGTACGCGGTTGTGCGGTGAATTGTGACACCCAGGCTGTGGGCCATTGTCGACCAAAGCTCGGAAACAAATTGAGGGCCTCTGTCGGACGTAACATCCGATGGAACGCCGAAGCGCACCACCCAAGCTGTTAAAAATGCGCGCGCAACCTCCTCGGCCGTGGTTGATGCCAGCGGGACCACTTCAGGCCAGCGCGTGGTGCGGTCCACCATTGTAAGAAGGTGTGTGCACCCTTGTGACAGCGGGAGGGGGCCCACGAGGTCCACATGAATGTGGTCAAACCTCTTGGCCGGAATGTGAAACGGCTCCAAAGGAGCTCTCGTGTGCCTGTGCACTTTGGCTCGTTGACACGCCGTGCAGGCTGCTGCCCACTCTTTAACTTGCTTGCGGAGGCTCGGCCACACAAATTTTTCTCCTACCATTTTGACCGACGCGCGCACTCCCGGGTGCGCCAAAGAATGAATTGAGTCAAAAACGTGGCGGCACCACGCAGCTGGTACTACTGGTCGCGGCCGACCCGTGGAGACATCGCAGATTAAGGGGGGCATACCGTCTTGCAGCACCCTGTTCTCCAGCCTTAACCCTGTTGGTCCAGACTGGAGCACGCGCACGTCCGCGTCACTACCCTGCTCCGCGGCCATGGCTGCGTAATCTATTCTCACGCTGACTGGGGCCGCTACGGCGCGCGAGAGGCAGTCTGCAACTACATTGAGGTTGCCCGCCACATGCTGGATATCAGTGGTAAACTCTGATATTGCGGCCAGCTGTCTCTGCTCCCAGCCTGACCACGGTTCGGAAACTTTGGCCATCGCGAATGTGAGCGGTTTGTGGTCAACGAACGCGGTGAAAGAGCGTCCCTCCAGCCAGAACTGAAAGTGGCGAATGGCCAAATGGAGAGCGAGCAGCTCCCTGTCGAACGCGCTGTATTTACGTTCGCTATCGCGCAAGGTCCTGTTGAAAAAAGCGAGGGGCTGCCAAACCCCGGCTACATGTTGCTCCACGACCGCCCCTATGGCCACTTCTGAAGCGTCAGTGGTGAGCGCTATGCGGGCAGTTGGGTCTGGGAGTGCCAACAACGCAGCCCTTGCCAAAGCTGCTTCCACCTCCGAGAACGCTTGGTCCCGCTCCGGGGACCACTCGACCTTATCCGCGGGTTTCTTTTTTTTGAGCGCAGCATACAGCGGCTGCATGAGTTGCGCCGCGCGGGGGAGAAAACGGTTATAAAAATTCACCATTCCCAAAAACTCCTGCAACGCCCTGACCGTCTGTGGTCGCGGAAAATCTGCCACCGCGCGCACTTTATCAGGAAGCGGAACTGCTCCTTTGGGGGAGACGCGGTGTCCTAAAAAATCGATCTGCGCCACCCCGAACTGACACTTCGCTGGGTTGATTATTAACCCGTGATCTCCCAACCTTCGGAAAACTGTGGCCAGGTGTTTTTCGTGTTCGTCTTCGGATGCGCTGGCTACTAAAATATCATCCAAGTAGACGAACACGAAAGGGAGATCGCGAAACACCGCGTCCATCATGCGTTGGAACGTCTGAGCCGCCCCTTTAAGTCTGAATGGCATGCGTAAAAACTCGAAGAGGCCAAACGGAGTTATTACCGCTGTTTTGGGTATGTCCTCAGCACGCACTGGGACTTGGTGGTAACCGCGGACCAAGTCTATTTTAGAAAAAACGCGCGCCCCTGCCAAATGAACGGAAAAATCTTGGATATGCGGGATTGGGTAGCGGTCATGAGCTGTAGCATTGTTTAACCTGCTGAAATCCCCGCAAGGTCGCCATGATCCGTCGGCTTTTGGGACCATGTGCAGCGGGGAAGCCCACGGACTGTTTGAACGTCTGATAATGCCCAACCTCTCCAGGTTGGCGAATTCCTTGCGCGCTATGGCTAGTTTAGCTGCGTCCAAGTGCCGAGCTTTTGCAAAAACGGGCGGTCCGGTAGTGGTAATAAAATGCTCCACCCCGTGCTTAGCGACTGTTGCCGGAAAAATGGGGACCGTGAGTGCTGGGACCTGAGTGAGCAGTGTGTGGAACTTACCGCTTGCAGCTGTGACGTTGGCTTGTGCTGTAGGTGGGGCCACTCATGCTGTGCAGGGGATAGAATCAAAAGAAAGTGCATTAACCAAGCGCCTGTTAGCGAGATCAACCAACAAACCATGTGAGCACAGAAAATCAGCCCCCAACATATTGAAATTTACTGCTGCTACAACAAAAGTCCACTCAAATGTATGGCCGTGTAGAGACAGAAGCAGAGTCTTCTCACCGAAGGTCTTAATCTCCGAGCCGTTTGCTGCTGACACCCGGGGACCTCCGGAACCAGCTAGTCTGTCCGCGTAGGAAGGCGTGATGAAACTCAACTGGGAGCCTGTGTCGACAAGGAACTGCCTCCCTGAGCGTGCGTCCGATAAGTAGAGCAGCTTGTTCTCCTCCCCGAGGGCCGTGGCTGCTACCGACTCCCGGTCTTGGCGTTTCCTGAACGCCCGAACTGGAACGGTGGTACACATTTGCGTGCCCTCTCTGTGAAGCGCCGATGGTAGAAACAAAGGACGTCCGATCCGCGTTCCCTGGCCCCTGCTGCCGCCGTCGTCGGTGTGTCTGGTACCGCTGCCTCTGGCCTCCTGTCGTTTCCGGTCGCCGCGCTGAGTTCTGCTGCAGCGGCCGCGGCTGCGCGCCACTTGGTGGCGTTGACAATCCGCTGCGCTTCTCGACCCAGCGCGCGGTAGTCCCGTTGGGCCAACAGTGGCGAACTGGCCAGGGTCGCTCTCGCTGCTGATGGTATGGTCCTGAGGAAGAGGTGGGTGAAAATGAAGTGATCGTCATCAGAGTCTTTCAACCTCAACAACTTCTCCATCAGGTTTGCGGGCATGTCATTTTCCCACTCCGTCAGCCCCAGGAGCCTCTCTGCTCACTCTTCCGCCGAGGGGGTGAATTGCTGGATGAGTGCAGCCTTCAGCGTGCCGTATTTGTCGTTGTCCGGCGGCTGGTCGATCAGGCTCTCCACATGCTGGGCCGTGTTGTTGTCCAGCTTTGCGACTACGTGGTAGAATCTTGTGGCATCTACTGATATCCCCCGGAGGTTGAACTGCGCCTCAACCGCGTTGAACCAGGAGCGTGGATTGTTCTGCCAGAAGTCTGGTAGCTGGACTGTAGTGGCATTCGTTTGGCTGAGGGCTCCTGACGAGGCTGGCCCGGGGGAATTCTCCTCATGCATGATACGTCTTGGGGTCACCAGTGTGGAAATGTGAAAATGTCGAGGCAGAGTTTATCTCTCGAGTCAGTTTTATTCACATCTTCCAACATCACGAAGCAGAATAAAAGAGAACGACAAAGGGAACTCTCGTCCTTAAATACCAGGACCCTTACAGTTAACAGGTCACATGTCTTACAAAAACATTGCATTATAAAGACAGCAACAATGCATCCTCTCTGCATGATATCACACCACTATCTACAATGCACCCCCTCATTAATCCCTTAATAATATCCCACAGTCTCAAGCTTTGCATACCAAAGCTAACTCTCCTGCAGCTTCCTGTAACAACCACAGAAGCTCTGCCCTTGCTCTGGTCTAAAATGTGAGTCCAAAAGCAGGTCACGAATGTGTGTCCCCACAATACATTTTAAATGGCTAATGCGGATGTATGTTACACCGGTGGAGTTAAATAGATATAACAAAAACATACCAGATACGTGCACAAAATGTATGGAAAGTAAAGGAACCCTATTTCATTGTTTATGGGAATGTATGTTTTGGGAAGAGGTGAGGGTAACAATAGAAAAAATAATTTCAAAACAATTCATATTGAACTCTAAACTGTTTTTGTTGGGTCTGTATCCAGAAAAGCATAACTTTAATAAGAGTGAAAGAGCATTCATAGACCTCAGTTTGCTTAATGCCAAAAAATGTATTGCACTACTGTGGAAAAAGACTCATAGACCAGATGTGACTCCGTGGTTAAGACAGATGTTAACAAACCTTCCACTAGAAAGAATAACATACATACTGAAATCAAAGGAAAATGTGTTTGAGAATATATGGAGACCTTTCATTGATTATGTAAAGAAAATAAACATAACTTCTGAAGAAGAAGGTGAATGATGTGTGTGGACCTTGTAAATTCCAAATTGGTGAATGTATAATATGTATACTTATGTAATGGATTACCTAGGCTAAACAGAGAAGCATTGTTGATGACTTGCTTTTGTTAGTGGTTGTTGGTGTTTTTAGTACATTTTTTTCTTTTATTTTTAAATTACTTTAGTGTTAGTGTTTGAATGTTTGTGTCATGTTTGTTAAAAAAGGTTCAATAAAAAATATTGTGGAAAAAAAAGAATTGGTATTTAAGCAGTCCCCTTTATCATGCTGTTCACATTTTGACATCATGAGACCAAGACAACACCTAACAATTGATCAACAGTACCTCGCCATTGCAAGGCTTCAAACAGGATGTTCTTAGAGGGAAGTGGCCACTGACCTTACAGTGTCACAGAGTGTCATCAGCAGGTTGCAACAGAGATACAGAGCGACTGGAAGAGTCACAGAAAGGCATAGAAGTGGACGTCCTTTAGCCACACCCTACGCTGATAACCGCTTCATTGTGAACAATGCCCTGTGGAACCAGACGATGAAGCCACAAAACTCCAGGTACATTTAAAGGAAGTGAGAGGCACCCAAGTGTCACATCAGACCATTGAAAACCATTTACATCAGCGTGGTGTGCATGCTAGATGACCTGCAAGGGTACCTGACCACACCAGGCACAGGCGTCATCGTCTTGCTTGAACCAGGGAGTATTTACAATGGACAAGGCAAGGCAAGTTTATTTGTATAGCACATTTTGTGTACAAGACAATTCAAAGTGATTTACATAAAGCATTACAGCAAGTTGCAAAAGGAATACATAATAATTTAAAAGTAACCTAAAAAGTGAATCAAAGAGAAACAAAAACAAGCTAAAATAGAATACATTAGACAGAGTACATTGTAGGCTACTAAAAGGCCACAGCAAATAGGAGAGTTTTTAACCTCAATTTAAAGCAGCTGAGAGTTTCAGCAGCCCTGATGCTTTCTGGGAGTTTGTTTCATATATGAGGGGTATTAAAACTAAACACTGTCTCACCATGTTTGGTTCTTACTCAGGGCACAGATAGTTGGCCTGACCCTGATGACCTCAGGGCTCTGGGTGGTTCATAATGGACTAGAAGAGCTGAAATGTATTTTGGCCCTAAACCATTCAGTGCTTTATAAACCAACAACATTATTTTGAAATCTGTTCTTTGACAGGCAGGAAGCCAGTGTAAATATCTGAGGACTGGAGTTATATGATCTACTTTCTTGGTCTTGGTGAGGACTCGAGCTACAGCATTCTGAACCAACTTCTTTGGCTAACTAACTTCTTTGGCTCCAAAAACTGTTATTTTGGTTTTCTCTTTGTTTAACTGAAGACAATTCTGGCATATACAGTCTTTAATTTGACCAGTGCATTTGATCAGGATATTAATTGGGCCACAGTTTCCTGGTGAGATGGTTATGTAGATTTGTGTATCATCTGCATAATTATGGTAATATTGTTTGTTGTTTTTTTATGATTTGAGCTAGTGGGAGCATATAGATGTTGAAAAGCAAAGGTCCCAAAATGGAACCTTGAGGAACTCCACGGGCTATTTTTGTTCGCTCAGAACTGTAGTTACCTATAGACACAAAATAGTCCCTGTTTTTTAAAATAGGACTCAAACCAGCTAAGTACTGTACAAGAAAGTCCCACCCAGTTTTTCAGTTGGTCTAGTAAGATGTTATGGTAAACCGTGTCGAATGCAGCACTGAGGTCCAGTAGAACCAAGACTGAAATGCTGCCATTATCTTTATTGGAGTGGATGTCATTAAGGACCTTAACCAGACCTGTGTCAGTGCTGCGGTGTGGCCAAAAACCTGACTGGAATACATCAAAACAGTTATTTAATATCTGGAAATTGTACAATTGTTGATAAACAGCTTTTTCCATTATTTTACTAAAAAAGAGGAGGTTTGATATGGGCCTATAGTTGTTCGTGAGTCAGGTGTCTAGGTTGCTCTTTTTTAGAAGTGGCTTGATAACAGCTGTTTTAAAGCACTGAGGGAAGACATCTGAATGCAGAGACATATTTATGATCTGTAGTAGAGCTGAGGCCATACAATATGAAACGCTTTTAAAAAACCCTGTTGGGAGAGTATCAAGGCAGTAGGTAGTGGATTTCAGGTGCGTATGATGTCATCCAAGATTTTATGATTGACTGGAAAAAAATTTGCCATGGTGTTTACATCTTTTCTACATGGACACAGAGGATACCACATGTCTAGCACCTAGCATAGAAGCACTGACTGTCTAATTTTCTGAATTCTGTCAGTAAAGAAAAAGGCAAAGTCATTGCAGGCACGGTAGGATAGAAGTTCAGGAGCTACTGACACAGAGAGATTTCTTAGCTTGTCAACAGTAGTGAACAAGTGCATGCATTATTGTTGTTTATAGCAATGATGTCAGAAAAATATGCTTGCCTTGTTTTTCTCGGCACCAAAATATAAATTCTCAATCTCTCATTATAGATTTCATAATGAACCTGTAATTTAGTTTTTTGCCACCTGCGTTCAGCTTTTTGACACTCTTTTTTCAGCTCTTACTAGCTTGGCATTTCTCCATGGAGGTTTCTTTTTAATAGTGACCACCTTCACTTTGATGGGAGCAATGGCACTGATAATATTTGTAATTTTACCATTGAAATTTGATTGACAAGAGATCAGTGGGCCGCAGTGCTGTTCTCTGATGAAAGTCGACTCACGTTGAGCAGAAATGATAGCCACCAACGATGCTGGAGATAAGGGATGAGGGATAAGAACCTGTACTTATATAGCGCTTTTCTAGTCTCAAAGACCACTCAAAGCGCTTCACTAGCACTAACCCTCTATTCTAAGGGCCTATAGGAGACAGATATCTAGGGACAACTTAGAACAACCAATTAACCTAACATGCATGTCTTTGGACTGTGGGAGTCAAGGAGAGCGCTATGCATCAGCCACTGTTGTCACCAGACGAGCCTTTGGTGGTGGTGGTGTTACACTCTGGGCAGATGTGTCTAGTCAATACAGAACTGTCCTACACCTTGTGAATGGTACAGTGACAAGCCCATATTACCTGAATAACACCATGAATCCAGTCATTGTGCCCCTGCATGATCAACACAGGCCTAATCTCATCTTTATGAAGGACAGCTCATTGAGGTTGCATCATTAGGGAATGGCTTCTGGAGGCTGGGGTACCTCAAATGGAGTGGTCTGCACTTTCTCCAGACCTGAATCCCATAGAAAACCTATGGGATCAGCTGAGCCACCGTGTAGAGGCTCGTAATCCTGCACCCCACAACCTCAATGATCTGAGGGACACCCTTCAAGAAGAGTGGAATGCCATGCTTCAGCAGACAATAAGTCAACTTGTGAAGAGCATGAGACATCGGTCAAGCTGTAATTCATGCTCAAGGGCACGACAAGTAATTGAGACATTGACATTTTTTGTTGTGGTATACCCAACACTGTTGGCTTTTGTTTCAATAAATTGTTTGAGATGAGGAAATCACATTTGCATGCTACTACTTAAATGCCCTACTTTCATGATATAATATCACTGTAGCATGAACTTCTTATATTTTCCATAAATTTCACCCAAAAGCCAAATATCCCTAACTTTTTATGAGTAGTGTATAGTGACCTTCAATTCACTTTTGAAGCATGATTTTTTATATACAGTTATTGTGTTTGTATTGCTGTACACATGCAGACACACACACACACACACACACACACACACACACACACACACACACACAGATATGCACTTCACAAGCACATACATTGTGCATTTCAGCAGCTGAAGCAGATTTGTTCAAAGCTGGACGAGCAGCGGAGCCAAATTGCTGACAGCTGTTCAGATATCAGAGCCTCACCACCACACTTCTGTGCCCCCATAACCAACCCTCTCACCCTGCCTGCACTCTTACGTGGAACACGCACACACACACACACACACACACACACACACACACACAGAGACACAGTCTCCTTCCTCAGCCTACAATCCCTGTCCTGCTCTCTTCCTGGCCCCTGCACTCGCTGGCACAAAACGTTATATCATTGCATTACAATGTTGCTGTGGGGGGGTCTCTCTCTCTCTCTCTCTCTCTCTCTCTCTCTCTCATATACAGGCAGGCACACAATTACATGTAGTTTCATGTCAGAAATTGATATTTCTTTTTTCCTTACATTTTAAATTATTTATTCTGTCAAAAAAGATATTAAAGAATGTCTGTTTCCACAATATAATATATACATTATGCAGTGTTCTGTGTAATTTATGTCTAATGTCAAGAGCAAAATGGTCTTTTTCTTCACCTCACCAGACATCTGTCTGGCATTCCAAGCACCAGACTTTGAACCACTGGAACGGGTGCTCACGGAAGATCTTGCTAAACTGGACCAGTTCTGCAAAATCTGGCGCCTAAAACCAAGCCCAGCAAAAACCGTCTCCAGTGTATTTCATCTCCACAATGCAAAAGCTGCCAGAGAACTAAACATCCACCTGAGCGGACTCAAGCTTAAGCATGCCCCAAATCCAACTTATCTTGGAGTGACCCTTGATAGGACCTTATCCTTCAAGGAACATCTAAAGTGGACGGCTGCTAAGGTGAAAGTACGAAACAACCTGCTCTGCAAGCTCGCTGGTGCAAAATGGGGGGCGGCAGTCTCCACCCTGCGCACCTCAGCACTGGCCCTTTCATACTCTGTAGCAGAATATTGTGCCCCTGTCTGGTCCAGGTCATCTTACACACACCATGTAGACACCCAGCTCAACTCAACCATGAGAACTATAACTGGAACAATCCGCTCAACACCACTCCCCTGGCTCTCTGTACTGTCAAACATAGCCCCTCCACACATCCGGCGAGCAGCATTAACTCAAAGGATGCTCCAAAAAGTTAAAGATTTTCCTCACTTACCAATCCATGCAGATATCTACACCCCACCCACTGCCCGACTTTCATCCAGACGGCCGATTTGGAAAAACCCTCCCCCAGCTGACTTTACCATCCAGACAGCTTGGCAAGAGGAATGGGAGACCAAGGAGGTCCCAAACAAACAGCTGGTGATAAACCCCAACCAACAGGTCCCGGGCACCAACCTCCCAAGGAGACAGTGGTCTACACTCAATCGCTTCAGGACTGGACATGGCCCCTGCTTGGCCAGCCTTCACAGATGGGGCAGTAGCCCTAGCCCACTGTGCGCATGTGGAGAGGAGCAAACTATGGAACACATCATAGAGGCTTGCCCGCTCCAAAGACTGGAAGGAGGATTACACACCCTCCATACAGCAAACCAGGAGGCAACTGCTTGGCTTAAGGACTTTGCATTCGCTAAATAAATAAACCTCACCTGTGACTGGGGACCTGGTGAGCTGTGGCTCTATTGTCTACAGCAGGGATGAACTGTTAGCACTCTGTTGTTCAGCGGTGCTAACAGAGAGACCCAATGTCCCTTGGGAACTAAGGCGTAAACGACGTGGGTGCCAGGCTGGAATGAAGTGCCGGGTGAGGAAGACAAGGTACAAGCCTGTTCTACCATCCATTATTATGGGGAATATGAGGTCGCTTCAAAAAAAGGCGGACAAGTTAACGGCTCTGACCCAGTATGAGAGAGCTTACCGGGAGGTTAGCATCATGTTATTCATGGAAACATGGCTAACCATGCTGTTTTGTCTGGGAAAACTGGAGAAGACACTGACAGAGAGTGTCTTGCTTGGAACACGAACTTTATTACATAAACTCTAGGCTGGTGGTAGACCTGGGCGCCATCCCGCTGGAGCCGTGGCATGCTCGTCAACAATGTCCCAGCCAGGATCCCACACCAGCTGGGTCGGCTCCAACACTGTATCTTGATGCACGGCAGCTGCGCTTACCTTTCGTAGATGGCTGGCTTGCCATTTCAAACCATCAGCCATCTGGACCATGGCTGGTCTTAGCTGCGCGGCGATTTTTATGAGTGTCGGTGGTGGTGATGATGTTAAGGCCGACTGCGGGTCTGGTCGCTCGGTTCTGTGGACTCAAACCCAGTCCATCACAGTGAGTGGTGCTCTGTTCGGCTGCATTCAGAGATGTGGTTGTGATGGTGTGACTCACATGTCTATTGCGGGGCATCCAACAGGTTGTGGTGGTTCTGCTGCATCCTGTTGGGTCATGGACTCTTCATCCTCCATCTCACTGGCGGCTCGTGGAGGCTGATGCCGGTCGTGGATTCAAAAGCTGTTCGGTGGCTCTGTTGTGCTTTGTATGGTTGTGGACTCTTCATCCTGCAGCTCAGCAGCGGCTCCTGGAGGCTGGTGCCGGGTGTGGATTCGGAAGATGTCTGGTGGCTCTACTGCGTTTTGCTGGGTTACAGACTCTTCATCCTGCGGCTCAGCGGCGGCTCTTGGAGGCTGATGCTGGGCATGGATCCAGAAGCAGTCCGGCTTCTTCTCTCCCTCACCTGGTGCTGGTTGAGATCGTGGTCATGTGTCGCTATCGTCGGCGACAGGACCCACGCCGGGTTGTCATCATTCACCAGGGTCCCCTTTCTCCACGAACTCCCTCTCCTGCAGCTCCACAGCAGCTTCTTGAGGCTCATGCCAGGCGAGGATCGGAGGTGAGTCCAGTTTGTTCTCCCCTTCTCCTGGGAAGTCTGGTCATGGTGTTATGTTGCTGTTGACATTGGTAGAACCTGTGCTAGGTTGTTATGTCCCGGGCTTCCTGAGAGATGCGGGCCCCCTCTCCTGCAGCTCTGCAGCAGCTCCCTGAAGCTTATGCTGGGCGAAGAACTTAGGCAAGTCTGGTGGCTGCTTTCTCTCCGTGCTATGTTCGCTCTCTGTGATGTGCTCTCCCTCTGCACTGTGTTCACTCTCTGTGCTGTGCTCTTCAGCTAGCTTGTCACAGATTAGCTCATTTCCCAAGGGGAGTTTGTCACTGGGTTGTTGCTCTGTGGTACCCGGCTGTCCCATGGCATTCACCTCGGGGCCCTCCCGAGAAGGTGAGGGGTTGGCGAGCTCAGCAACTGCAGCAACCGTCTGCACCAGCGGGGCTAATTGTGGGGAACACAGATGTGGCCCCGTCAGCTGCGATGCCTTCTGAGCCATCATCACCAGCAGGAATGCCCATTCTATCACCACTGTCAGGTCATCTGGTTCTATCTCCAGCATTGCCTGTATCCTGGGATCCGTGGCACAGCACTTCAACTGTGACATTAGATGTACTTTATTGATCCCAAACTGGGAAATTACAGAAATTACCGATACGTCCTCTGTGCGTTTGAACTCACACGTGCTAGCCAAACAGCAAAGGGTGTCTATGTACTCTATGGATGACTCATCCTCTTACTGTCAGCACTGGTAGAACACTAACCTCTAGGCTGTCACATCGTTGAATATAGCAAAGTAACTAGCTAGCAGCTCGACTGCCTCAGCAAATGATTCTGTTGGTCCTAGTGTGTGGAAATTACGTTGGCCTTCTATGCCCAGATTGTGAGCCAGTAGAGCTCACTTCCATACCATGTCCAACTTGCCTAGGTCCAAAGCTGATACGTAGGTCTCAAAAGCATCATGCCAGCGCGGCCACGGTACGGGCGGCTCACTGGTGTTTTCCAGAAACGGTCATAGTGGCCTCAAACATGCTTCCATGGTTTACTCTCATCGCCAAATGTTAAGTCTGGAAACTGGAGAAGAACCAACAGAGAGTGGCGTTTGCTGAGAACATAAACTTTATTACATAAACTCTATGCTGGTGGTACAGAGTATGTTGTTATGAAACAGAGCATTGCAATCGAGTGTAAAGGGAGCAAAGCGGCTGTAAGATGGCTGTTCCTCACATTATATGTGCTCAGCATGATGATGTCACCGAAAGGCCGCGTCACCACGCTGACACCAACCAAACTTGTGGTTACCTTACACCACACACGCTAACCACAGATGCTAACATCCGAATGGAGAGTTTTCATTTACTATGGGCAGATCGGACACTGGATAGCAGCAAGAGCACAGGTGATGGACTGGCAGTGCTTATGAATGACAGATGGTGTAACCCTGGGAACATCATGATTAAAGAACAGCACTGTAGCAAGGACATTGAGTTGTTAGCCATTAGCATGAGGCCATACTGTGGTGATCCGAGCGTGGAGCAGATCCGCGCTCGAGTCACTCAGTATTTCTCTTTTTTCTTTGTATTCTTCGTCCCGGTTAATATTTATCTTTTCCTGGTGCTTTTACTTTGACAGCGCCGCGGCCAGACTTTCGTCTGTCAACCGGCCACGGGCTGCCACAGCTGATTGCTATTCTGTGATTATGTTTTTCTCCTCACCTGTTAATCATCAGTCTTGGCATTATTTAAGATCGCAGTGGAGTTCACTCGGGGCTGCAATCTCACACCCAATCAGGCTGGAGTCCCCACGTCCGGCTCCAGTCCCAGCGTTAGGTTCCGTCCTCACTGTTCAAGTGTAAGTTTCTCTTTGACTCTTTGTATTGTTTAGTTATTTTGAGCCTTTGTGGTTGGGTGTTTAGTTTATGTGCTTTGCCCCTCATGGCTCATTACTTTTGTACTTTCTGTAATAAACAGTAAACTCTATGTTGGCATCTGGCACCTCAGTTATGCCCTGAAAGGGTCAAACATGACAGTAGATTGCAGCCAAGGGAAGTGCCAGCCTCAGTGAGTTTGTTTTTGGGCTTGATTTTTCCTTTCCTCGGGTGCCAGCTTTGTTGGAGGTTATGGCGTCATCTAGGACATGGTATCCTATGAGCCTGGGTTTCGAGCTTGTCCAGGCTCTGATGGCGATAGATGGTCTCCTGGCCAATGCTCGTATGTTTGCCACCTCCCAAAATGTACGCTGGTACCTGGACCTCGCAGAGGCAGCAGTAAAGCACCATCCTCACCTGGCCGAGCACACTGAGGGCAGGGAAAGGATGGCTGAACTGGCGGCGCTTCAACGGGAATACCGTGGGCTGGTGAAGAGTCCCAGCAGGAGGCTGAAGACGGAGCAGACGGCGAGGCACTCCCGCTCCTTGCCCCGGGATCAGGTTCCTGCTACACTTCCAGCTCCCGTTCCTGCTTTGCCAAAGAGCCATCTTCCTGCACAACGGAGGAGGAGGGCAGCCAGAGGTCCCAGTGAAGAGGTACAGTGGGCAGCTGAACTCATCAGGGGCCGTGTGGCTGAAGCACACTCTGCCTTCCATCCCAGTAAGATCCTTAAGAGTGTGGTGGCTGCCGTCAGACTGGTGGAGGCTAATCCTGAGCTTCACAGCTTTCCTGAGTTCGCCGATCTGCTGGCTTCAGTTTCTGCACAGCAGCAGCGCTTCCATTATTTAAATTTAGCCTCGCCTCCAGCTAAAAGATGTCGCCCCACTGCTCAGAATCCATCTCCTCCCCGGGACATGATCGTTCCGAAGGGGAGGGAACTTCCTGACCAGGTTAATCCTCTGCAGGACTCCCGTCTGGATCCTGCTACGGGCCGCCAGAGGAACTCTCCTGTCTCCCAGCCAGCTGTTTCTCCCTCGCCTTGTCAGAGAGTGAAGACAGCAGCCTCAGCCTCTGGGTCATCTTTTCCTGCTGTTCTGTCAGCTCCTTGTCCTCGGACTGCCTCAGCTGTTCCTCCCTCCTCCATGGCGTCTACTCCAGCTGCTGCAAGACCTGTGGTACCCTCTCCGGTCCGACCCGTCACCAATCCTGGAGGGGCGGCTCCTCTGTATCTCCCCGAAGGGTCCGCCATTACCTTGTCTACGGGAGAGGGAAGAATTGAGCCCACTGCAGCAGGAACCACTGAAACCCGGGGAGACAGGCAAGTGCTTTTTCATTCATTCTCTCAATTTGATGAAGTACCTTGTCTGATTCCTGCGGGTGGGGCTCAGGTCATCAGAATCAGAATCAGAATCAGAATCAGGTTTATTGCCATTGTTCATGTAGTACACAAACTAGGAATTTGTCTCGGTGCAATGCTGCAACATTAAACATGATAAGATAAAAGAAATAAACTATACATGCAAAAAAGTGTAGAATAAGAGTAAGTGATACTGGTCAGCAGTTAAAATATATTAGTGAGCAGCAGATACTGTGGAGAACTATATAGTGCAGTCGGTAATGCAGGAAGAAAACAGTGATGATTGACATGAGTCTGGTTGAGCTGCTGTACATAGTGCACGAGAGTCAATAAGTCACTTAGTGTTCAGCAGTCTGATGGCAGAGGGGAAGAAGCTGTTCATGTGACGGGAGGTTTTAGTCTGGATGGACCGAAGTCTTCTACCAGAGGGGAGGGGGGCAAACAGTACGTGACCAGGGTGTGAGGGATCGGCTATGATCCGGCCAGCACGCCTCCGGGTCCTGGAGATGTACAGATCCTGGAGAGATGGGAGCTTGCAGCCGATCACCTTCTCAGCAGTGCGCACGACGCGCTGCAGCCTTAGTCTGTCCCTGGCAGTGGCTCCTGCGTACCACACGGTTATGGAGGTGGTGAGGATGGACTCGATGATGGCTGTGTAGAACTGCACTAACATCTTGGAGGGTAGCTTGAGCTTCCTCAGCTGCCGCAGGAAGAACATCCTCTGCTGGGCTTTTTTGATGAGTGAGCTGATGGTCGGCTCCCATTTGAGGTCCCTGGTGATGGTAGTGCCTAGGAAGCGGAAGGAATCAGCAGTGGTGATGGGAGAGCCTGAGAGGGTGAGGGGGGGGCAGAGGGGTAGTGACTTTCCTGAAGTCTACAATCATCTCCACTGTCTTCAGAGCGTTCAGCTGCAGGTTGTTATTGTTGCACCAGGACGCCACCTGGGCCACCTCTCTCCTGTAGGCGGACTCGTCGCCGTTGGAGATGAGCCCGATGAGGGTGGTGTCGTCCGCAAACTTGATCAACTTGACAGACTGGTGGCTGGAGGTGCAGGAGTTGGTGTAAAGGGAGAAGAGTAGGGGGGAAAGTACACAGCCCTGGGGTGATCCGGTGCTGATGCTAGTAGAGACTGAGACAGTCTTTCCCAGCCGCACATGCTGCCTCCGGTCCGTCAGGAAGTCGGTGATCCACCTGCAGAGGGAGTCAGGCACGTTGAGCAGGGACAGCTTGTCCCGGAGCAGAGCGGGGCGGATGGTGTTGAATGCGGAGCTGAAGTCCACAAACAGGATCCTGGCGTAGGTTCCCGGGGAGTCCAGGTGCTGCAGGATGGAGTGGAGGGCCAGGTTGACTGCGTCGTCTACAGACCTGTTGGCTCGGTAGGCAAACTGCAGCGGGTCCAGGAGAGGGGTGGTGATGGACTTGAGGTGGGGCAGGACCAGGCGCTCAAAGGACTTCATGACTACAGAGGTGAGCGCTACAGGTCTGTAGTCATTAAGTCCAGTGATCCGTGGCTTCTTGGGGACAGGGATGATGGTGGAGGATTTGAGGCAGGATGGCACGTGGCATAACTTAAGGGAGGTGTTAAAAATGTCTGTGAAGACAGGAGCCAGCTGTTTCGCACAGTGTCTCAGGGTGGAGGGAGACACGCCGTCCGGGCCGGGGGCCTTGCGCGGGTTCAGTCTGGAGAACTGTTTGAGCACATCCTGCTCACTGATGATAAGGCCAGGGGGGGAGGAGGGGGTGTGTGCCTTTAATGAAGTAGGGATTGTGGAGGCTGTGGAGCTGGAGGGGGGGGGGGGGAGTTGGACACAGATGACGAGGTGTCAAAACGGGCATAGTGTTGGGACAGTCTTTGACAAAGGGCTTTGTCATCCTGACCTTTAGGAGCCTGAGGCCGATAGTTGGTGATTTGCCTCAGTCCTCTCCACACGGAAGCCGAATCATTAGCAGTGAACTGCTGCTGGAGTCTCTCAGAATACACAGATTTAGCCCTCTTCAGCTCTCTGTTAAACCGGTATTTAACCTCCCTGTAGCAGTCCCTGTCTCCACTTTTCAGCGCTGCTTCCTTCTCCTTCCTGATCTGTCTGAGCTTAGCTGTGAACCAGGGTTTGTCATTAGAGTACCTCACCCTGGTGCGCGATGGAAGAATGTTCTCCTCATGCAGTCCACTGAGCCTCAACCACCTGCTGCAGCCTTTGAAATGGAACTTGTTGCCTTTGTGTCTCCTCCTATTCTCCATGAGTGTCTGCTGGTGCCAAGGTTAGACTGCCGGACGGAGGAGGAACCTGCGGCCCTGGAGAACCTGGTTCCAACCCTGCAGCCATGTCACGGACAGAGGAGGAGGGCTGTCAGCCAATTGGAACCTGAGCCGATGATGAAGCATCCCCGGGTCTCCAGTGAGCAGCTCCCAGCTCCAATATGTGACGAATCTCCTGCCGCCACGCCGAGTGAGCCGTCAGCGTGGGTTACAATGCCGGGGGGTTCCTGGACTGCAAAGACCATTTTGCCAGCTGCAGAGGCTGCTGCAGCTGAGTGGGAGCCTGAACTCGACCTCCTGAGTGTGCCTGGATCGTCGGAGTCCTGGGTGGCGCCGGAGTTTGTCTTTCTATTTTCCGTATTAGAGCGCTCTTGTCTGTCTCTTGGGGAGGAGAGATGGGTACAGCCGGTCGCTGCATCCGTGTTCGCCTCGCCGGGCTCCGCCGCTGCCGGTGATCTTGACCCTGTGTTTTCCTCTGTCTCGAAGCCTCCTTCCAGTGTCACCGGAGATGATCCAGCACTTTCCACTGTTTCCCTGGGTTCGGGGTGGTCTCGGGAGGTCATCCCAGGTGCTGCGCCTGCTCAATCCGAGTCCACCAAGGGTGCTGCGTTGTTCCTGCTGGGGTCCACCGCAGGGACTTTAAGGCTCCTGTCTGAGGCCGTGGTGGGAGCTGCTGATCCCCCACTGCCTGACACCATTGTGGTCCCTCCCTCCTCCCCCTTCTCTCCTCCACCAGATGCCGTTGGGATTCCCTCCGTCCGGTCTCCTGCCATTGGACTTTATTACCAGAGCTGGGATTTCGGTCGGCCGCCTGAACATTTCTTCTTCATATGGAGTCTGGATGCCGGTAGGCCACCAGAACTGTCTTTTTGCCCTACCTGCCGGTATTCTTTGTTGTTCTTTTGCTGTGGTTTTCTTGCCTATTAATTTCTTTTGTTTGTTTGCTTTTTGTATAGATACCTTTGAATTCAAGGGGTTTTTTTTCTCCTGTTTGCCTGGTAGCAGGGTTACTTCTGCCCATATTTTGGTATTTTACAGTCTGATTACTTTGCCCTTGTGTATTTCTGCTAAAGAGGGAAAAAGGAGAATGGGAGGAGGTCCCATTTTGTACTCATGGTATTGTAGTTAGCCCCTTTTGTATTTGCAGTTTATGATTATTTTGCTCTGTGGCGTTTCTGTAAATTGTAGTTAGCCATCTGTATTGTTGGTGTTGGGCAATGCATATTTTGGTGTTTGGACCTTTTTGATTTTTGTATTGGCATTTCTGTGTAAAGGGGAAGAAGAAAGGGAAGTGTACTTGGATTATATTCTCGAGTTCATGAATTTCTTTTTTTTTCCCTCTCCTTATCCTTCATTCTGAGTGTGTGTTGCAACTTTTTGACCTTGAAATGGGGTAGTACACCATTTCCTTTTGGTAATCGGGTAATTGTGTTATTTTGGTGTTCGGTACCTCTTGATGTAATTTTTGAAGTTCTTTTTTGAGTTTTTGCTGTTTAGCTTTTCTGGGTATTTCAGGGTTTTTTTTGGTGCCTGTATCCCCCCTCCGGTCCTCCCGTGGTTGAGCTACTAGTTTTTCTGGTTGGTGGGGGGGGGGGGGGGCAGCTTTTTTCCTGGATGTCACAGGTGGATGCCTGGAATACGTCCCTTAACCGCGGGGCACTGTGGTGGTCCGAGCGTGGATGAGTCACTCAGTATTTCTCCTTTTTCTTTGTATTCTTCATCCCGGTTAATATTTATCTTTTCCTGGTGCTTTTACTTTGACAGCGCCGCGGCCAGACTTCCGGCTGTCAACCGGCCATGGGCTGCCACAGCCGACCGCTATTCTGTGATTATGTTTTTCTTCTCACCTGTTAATCATCAGTCTTGGCATTATTTAAGATCGCAGTGGAGTTCGCTCGGGGCTGCGATCTCACACCCAATCAGGCTGGAGGCCCCACGTCCGGCTCCAGTCCCAGCGTTAGGTTCAGTCCTCACTGTTCAAGTGTAAGTTTCTCTTTGACTCTTTGTATTGTTTAGTTATTTTGAGCCTCCGTGGTTGGGTGTTTAGTTAATGTGTTTTGCCTCTCGTGGCTCATTACTTTTGTACTTTTTCAGAATCAGAATCAGAATCAGAATCAGGTTTATTGCCATTGTTCATGTAGTACACAAACTAGGAATTTGTCTCGGTACAATGCTGCAACATTAAATATGATAAGATAAGAGAAATAAACTATACATGTAATAAAGTGTAGGATAAGATTAATTGATACTGGTCAACAGTTAAAATATATATTAGCCAGCAGCAGATACTGTGGAGAACTATATAGTGCAGTCGGTAATGCAGGAAGAAAACAGTGATGATTGACATGAGTCTGGTTGAGCTGCTGTACATGGTGCACGAGAGTCACTTAGTGTTCAGCAGTCTAATGGCAGAGGGGAAGAAGCTGTTCATGTGACGGGAGGTTTTAGTCTGGATGGACCGAAGTCTTCTACCAGAGGGGAGGGGGGCAAACAGTACGTGACCAGGGTGTGAGGGATCGGCTATGATCCGGCCAGCACGCCTCCGGGTCCTGGAGATGTACAGATCCTGGAGAGATGGGAGCTTGCAGCCGATCACCTTCTCAGCAGTGCGCACGACGCGCTGCAGCCTTAGTCTGTCCCTGGCAGTGGCTCCTGCGTACCACACGGTTATGGAGGTGGTGAGGATGGACTTGATGATGGCTGTGTAGAACTGCACTAACATCTTGGTGGGTAGCTTGAGCTTCCTCAGCTGCCGCAGGAAGAACATCCTCTGCTGGGCTTTTTTGATGAGTGAGCTGATGGTCAGCTCCCATTTGAGGTCCCTGGTGATGGTAGTGCCTAGGAAGCGGAAGGAATCAGCAGTGGTGATGGGAGAGCCTGAGAGGGTGAGGGGGGGGCAGAGGAGTAGTGACTTTCCTGAAGTCTACAATCATCTCCACTGTCTTCAGAGCGTTCAGCTGCAGGTTGTTATTGCTGCACCAGGACGCCAGCTGGGCCACCTCTCTCCTGTAGGCGGACTCGTCGCCGTTGGAGATGAGCCCGATGAGGGTGGTGTCGTCCGCAAACTTGATCAACTTGACAGACTGGTGGCTGGAGGTGCAGGAGTTGGTGTAAAGGGAGAAGAGTAGGGGGGAAAGTACACAGCCCTGGGGTGATCCGGTGCTGATGCTAGTATAGTCTGAGACAGTCTTTCCCAGCCGCACATGCTGCCTCCGGTCCGTCAGGAAGTCGATGATCCACCTGCAGAGGGAGTCAGGCACGTTGAGCAGGGACAGCTTGTCCCGGAGCAGAGCGGGGCGGATGGTGTTGAATGCGGAGCTGAAGTCCACAAACAGGATCCTGGCGTAGGTTCCCGGGGAGTCCAGGTGCTGCAGGATGGAGTGGAGGGCCAGGTTGACTGCATCGTCTACAGACCTGTTGGCTCGGTAGGCAAACTGCAGCGGGTCCAGGAGAGGGGTGGTGATGGACTTGAGGTGGGACAGGACCAGGCGCTCAAAGGACTTCATGACTACAGAGGTGAGCGCTACAGGTCTGTAGTCATTAAGTCCAGTGATCCGTGGCTTCTTGGGGACAGGGATGATGGTGGAGGATTTGAGGCAGGATGGCACGTGGCATAACTTAAGGGAGGTGTTAAAAATGTCTGTGAATACAGGAGCCAGCTGTTTCGCACAGAGTCTCAGGGTGGAGGGAGACACGCCGTCTGGGCCGGGGGCCTTGCGCGGGTTCAGTCTGGAGAACTGTTTGAGCACATCCTGCTCACTGATGATAAGGGGAGGGGGGGAGGAGGGGGGGGGTGCCTTAAATGAAGTAGGGAATGTGGAGGCTGTGGAGCTGGAGGGAGGGGGGGAGTTGGACACAGATGACGAGGTGTCAAAACGGGCATAGTGTTGGGACAGTCTCTGACAAAGGGCTTTGTCATCCTGACCTTTAGGAGCCTTAGGTCGATAGTTGGTGATTTGCCTCAGTCCTCTCCACACGGAAGCCGAATCATTAGCAGTGAACTGCTGCTGGAGTCTCTCTGAGTATAGAGATTTAGCCCTCTTCAGCTCTCTGTTAAACCGGTATTTAACCTCCCTGTAGCAGTCCCTGTCTCCACTTTTCAGCGCTGCTTCCTTCTCCTTCCTGATCTGTCTGAGCTTAGCTGTGAACCAGGGTTTGTCATTAGAGTAACTCACCCTGGTGCGTGATGGAAGAATGTTCTCTTCACAAAAGTGGATATATGAGTTCACAGTGTCCGTGTACTCATCCAGATCATGCGTGGCTCCTTTAAGCATGCCCCAGTCAGATATTTCCATGCACGTTTCCAGCTTCTCCTCAGCATCACTGGTCCGTATCTTCGTAGTGCTCACAACAGGTTTAGTGAGCTTCAATCTCTGTCTGTATGTGGGAATGAGGTGAACCATCACGTGATCAGATAATCCCAGCGCAGCTCGAGGGACAGCGCGATATGCGTCTTTCACTGTGGTGTAATAAACAGCAAACTCTCTGTTGGCATCTGGCACCTTATTTATGCCCTGAAAGGGGCAAACATGACACATATTACCTACTAAGGGAGTTCTCACACGTTATTGTGATCGCAGTCTACGTAGCCTCCTCTGCAAATGCTGAGGCAGCATGTGACATCATCCACTCAGTCACTAGCAGACTACAGACTCAACACCCAACTACTCTCCAGCTCATCTCTGGTGATTTTAACTACACTTCACTGTCCTCCACTCTGCCCACTGTCACCCAGTATGTTACATATCACACAAGAGACAATAAAACACTGGACTTACTTTATGCCAACACCAAAAAAGCATACACCTAATCACCCCCGCCCCTTGGAAGATCTGATCACAATCTGTTTCACCTGTCACCTGTGTACAAACCCCTGGTATACAGAAAACCTCCCGTTACCTGCACAGTGAAGAGATGGTCTGAGGAGGCTGAGGGTGTTTTGAAGGACTGTTTTGAATTCACTGCATGGGAGCAGTTCTGCGATCCACATGGGCAAGACATCGACAGCCTCACACACACCATCACAGACTACATCAACTTCTGTGTGGAGAACACCATACCCACCAAGGCCATACGGTGTTTCTCAAACAACAAACCCTGGATCAACCCCAAGAAAAAGACACTGCTGAAGGAGAAGAAAAGGATGTTCAGGTTGGGAAACAAGGAAGAGCTGAAGTCCATACAGAGGGAGCCGAGGAGGATGATCAGAGAGGGGAAGGACAGCTACAGGAAGATTTTTTATTTGTATTTTGTATACATTAATAAAAATGGAGGACAAAGTGCAGCAGAGCGATGTCAGCAGTGTCTGGAGAGGCCTCAAAACCATCTCTGGGCACCATGATACCTCCTCCCAGGCCATGGGGGGTAGGGAGTGGGTGAACGACCTGATCCTGTTCTTCAACAGGTTTGACCAACTGCCCTCTCATCCTCCTGCCCTCCAATCCCTGCTGCCTCCACCTTCACCTACTCCCCCTGTCCACTGCCCCCCTCCACCCCTCCTCTTACATCTCCCAGCCTTTAGTGGACATCCCCTGCTGTTTTTCCCCTCATATGCCCAACACCCCCTCGTCTCAGCACACAACCCCCCTACCCCAGTCTGTCCCTCACTAAGACCCAGGTGAGATCTGAGTTGAAGAAGATCAAGGTGAGGAAGGCTGCAGGTCCAGACGGAATCAGCTCGAGGCTCCTCAAGTCCTATGCAGATCAGCTGTGCGGGACTGTGGAGCACATCTTCAGTTTGAGCCTGAAGCTAGGGAGGGTACCATAGCTGTGGAAAATATCCAGTGTGGTACCCGTACCGAAGACTCCGCACCCCAAGGACCTGAACAGCTACAGACCAGTGGCCCTCAGATCATACTTGATGAAGACCCTGGAGAGGCTGCACCTCACTCATCTCAGCCCCCTGGTGAGACCAGCGATGGACCCACTTGAGTTTTCCTACCAGCATGGCATCAGGGTGGAGGATGCAGTGATCTTCCTTATACATCATTCCCTCTCTCCTGGAGAAGCTTGGGAACTGTGAGGATCATGTTCTTTGATTTCTCCAGTGCTTTCAACACCACCCAACCAGTGACCCTGAGGGACAAGCTGCTATGTGCAGGGGTGGTCCGGATCCTGTCACCAAGGATCCTGGACTACCTCACAGACCGACCACAGTTCATGAGAACCCAAGACTGTGTGTCTGACACCATCATCTGCAGTACAGGGTTCCCCAGGGAACAGTCGTGGCTCCCTTCCTGTTCACCCTCTATACTGCTGACTTTTCATACAACACACCACACTGCCATCTACAGGATGGCTCTGCGATCATCGGCCTCACCTCTGATGGGGATGACTCAGAGTACCGAGGACTGATCCAGGACATTGTGGACTGGTGCCTGCAGAACTGCCTCCAGATCAATGTGGAGAAAACCAAAGAACTGGTGGTGGACTGCTGCAGGCGTGGACAATCCCCCACAACACTGGTAAACATCCAGGGAACAGACATTGAGATGGTGACATCTCACAAGTACCTGGGTGTTCACCTGAACATTAAACTGGATTGGTCACACAACACCAATGCACTCTACAAGAAGGGGCAGTGCAGGCTGTTCCTCCTGAGGAGACTCGGGTCTTTTGGAGGGCAGGGGGCACTCCTGAAGACCTTCTATGACTCTGTGGTGGCATCAGCCATCATGCATGGAGTGGTCTGCTGGGGCAGCGGCATCATAGCAGCCGACAGGAAAAGACTGAAGAGGCTGATTAAAAAAAAAAAACAGCTCTGTTCTGGGGTACTGCCTCGACCCAGTGGAGGATATAGGAGAAATGAGGATGGTAGCTAAATTGTCATCTCTGCTGGAGTCCGAGTCCCACCCCATGTGGGACATGATAAATGCATTGAGGAGCTCATTTAGAAGCAGGCTGTGCCATCCTAGGTCGGAAAGGTAGGGAATGGTTCTTTTGCACATTACTGCACAATAAAGATTGTTTCCTTCCAATACACAACTAATACAATTGCAGTTACTATTGAAGGTAGCAACAACACTGTTCTTTCAACTGTGAAATATACTGTCTGGATTTATATTTATATATTACCAGGTAATTTAATTAACTGTAATACTATGAATACCATTTAACTGCAATGCTCTTGCACTGTGTACATACACTATCAGTCAAAAGTTTAATAATACCCCAATTTTTCCAGTTTTTATTGAAATTTATACAGTGTGTTCCAACACTACTTTTATGCAGACAGAGGTGGTTGTAAGTATTCAAGAAAAGTTGGGACACCTGTAGGAATTCGTAGCATCAACTTTCAAGGCTTGATCAACCTCCACTGCTGCAGAACAGCTTTAAGTTTTTAACCCATTTCTTTTTCCCTGAAAAATGCCTTTTTTTAAAAAAAAATAATAATAATTTTGCAGTTTACATTATTTTCCATTTTTGGGTAACCTTACATTTTGTTTTAACTTCTGGCATTTCAGCACTTACCTTTGTACCATGTCAAGCTATTCACTGGATTTGAACTGCTTGAACTTCAGTAAGGGCAGCGCGGTGGCGAAGTGGTTAGCACCTGAGCAGCACAGCAACTCACCCTTGGCCAGGGGATCCTGGGTTCGATCCCAGCCCCCGACCAACAGTGATCTGTGTGGAGTTTGCATGTTCTCCCCGTGTCTGCGCGGGATTTCTCCGGTTTCCTCCCACATGCCAAAAACATGCAAGTTAGGTTAATTGGCATCAAAACTGGGGATTCTAAATTGTCCTTAGGTATGACTGTGAGAGTAAATGGTTCTCTGTCTCTCTGTGTTGGCCCTGCGATGGACTGCCAATCTGTCCAGGGTGTACCCTGCCTCCCACCCAAAGATGCTGGGATAGGCTCCAGCCCCCCCGTGACCTGAAAAGGATTAAGCGGAAGAAGATGAATGAATGAATGAATTTCAGTAAAACACTGCAAAAATTAGGATGTTCTAAAACTTTTGACTGGTAGTGTATACTGTGTATATATGTACATTTACTGTTTTGCTATCCAGTTTCTTATCTTCTTATCTTATTTATTATTACTCTGAGTACTGCTATCCCTTTGTTGCTGCAATTCTATAATTTCCCCATTGTGGGACTAATAAAGGTTTATCTTATGTTAAAATACAAGCTTAAGCTCCAGAATGGAAGAGCCATGGTGTGGGGGAAAAGCACTTAATAGCATTTATTTTGTTATGCAAAATTAAATATAGGAAAAGACTTATTTAATGCTTTGACGGCATGTACTGTATAGTCTCTTCATTGCACGTATTTGTTGAAGAGGACATATCAACTGAAAAAGTTAAAGAAAAAGTTACCATTTTTATTTAGTTTTGTGTCAAATCATCAGTTAATCCACCCATGCAAATATATTTTTAATTTGAAATTTGGAGTTTATTGTTCCTATATTTCTTTTTCTTTTTCTCAAATTAAACATAATTGTTCAAAAAGACCACTCACCTGTGTTAAATTCAGTTTGGCGGGTCTTATATATTCTAGTCGGTTAACCACGAAAACATGTTGCTAACAGTAGTGCTGTTGTGACTACTCTCCACATTTTATTCTGCGCTGAAGTAAGTTTGGCTGAGTTCAGGAATGCCAGGCTACACACAAGTTGATAGAAGAACAGAACCATTGACAACAAGCTACATAAACCATCAAGGTTGCAATAATCAGTTTCCAAGCAGCCAGATACTGTCTGAATGACATATTTTTCCAGCATCCACCTGCTACCCTTTGAATTCTAAAACTTCATTTTGAGATGTTTTTACATCTGGAACTCTATACCGAGATCTGGACAAAGGTTTACATTTTTGTTACACTCAGAGGCGAACTTACCATTAGGCAAAGGTAGGCAACTGCCTTAGACCCCGATCTGCTAAGGGCCCCAATCTACTAGGAGCCTCATATTTTTTTTTTTTAATGTTTAGCATATTTAACATGATGTCCAACAAAATAAAGAAACACAAGTATTTACAAAAACGGCAAATCAAATCACGAACGTAACATCCTCCCCCCTTCTCTTCAGACTGTTGGACTCTTCCATGTTGTCGCTGAGGCATGCGCATGCACGTACTTTGGTTATGATTGTAAGCAAACTGTACAGCATGTAGAATAGCGGTAAAATGAAACAAAGTTATCCAAGTGGTGCAGAGAAATAGAGAAAAAGGGAAGAGCACAGAAAATGTTCTATCAAAACAACCTTTTTCCACTTCAACCAGTGAGGAGACTAACCCCCCTGAGGAGCAGATAGAGAGCAATGCTGCTTTTATGAGCACACATTTCTGATGCTAGTGATGAGCACCTGTTGTTAATGAGGAGGCAGCGGTGACACCTGCTGCTGACAGTACAGGTAAACAGCAAACTTTTTTACTATTTTTTCTAATTGCAACATTAGCAAAGGCCAAGATGCAACAAGGTTAAATTTCAATATGACCAACTCTGCTCCCAAACCATGCACAGGATATCTGCAGCCTCACAACAGATGAGAGTACATGAGATTAAATATAGTAATTTTGAGTATCCATGAAAGAGTTCAACCACTGTTCTGTTTATTCTGTTCATTATTGGAGCAACGGCCCAATGTTGTCTTTGAATGTTCCTTATGGACAACAACGCAGCCACTTCTGGTACGGCCGAGCTCGGTGAAAACAAAAGCACATGGTCTGCTTCGCGACGTAGGTGTGTGTGTTTGCATCTGTGACCCGGGCGGCGGGAAAGACGGCAAAAACATGCCAAAATCATGCGTGGCCGTTAGTTGTTCCAACCACAACATGAAAAGTGAAAAGATTAGTTTTCACGTATTTCCAAGAGATAAAGAGCATCGGGAACGATGGATTAGTGCCATTCATAGGCAAAATGAAGATAGATCAAAGTGGGAGCCGTCTGCCCACGCAGTTCTGTGTGGACAGCACTTCATTGGAGGTACAAATGACGATCATATGCCCCCCATATATTACTGTATGCACTGTATATGACCCACATCAATGGGTACATAATGATACTGTGATGTGTAAAGTATAGAAATTCATGCCAGCCATGTGGCAGTGGCTTACGGGAATGTCTAGGGATTAGTAATCCCATGGGTTTGTAATTTCTACACAGTATTGGTTACGATCATACCTCACCTCTCACATGGAATGATCTGGAACACTTCTGGGTCTGATCCAGAATTCATACTGTATATAAAAGTTGGGACCAGCATATATTGCTGTTGTGAAATATTTTTTGGTTAAAGTGACCTGTGACATACAATCACTCATATGAGAGGATTGGACCCACTGTAGATTTAGTCTGTATATGATATACATTGTACATTACGTGGGCTGTGGAGCTGCAGCCTAAACAGACCTGGATAAACATACCAAAAAGTTTTACTAACAATCACCTATTAATGAATTTGCAGGAAAACCTAATGGTGATCCATCGCATCCCGACTTCGTACCGTCTGTCTTTGCCCATCGGCCCGTGGAGACAGACCAGTCAGCAAGCAAGCTGCGGCAGTACGAGTCCAGGAAAAAACGTTCACAGAAAGTGCTGGCAGAGAGTGACATCATGAAAAAGAGATGTTGCGACAGTGAGCCAACTCAGTCGTCGAGTGCACATCAGGACAGTTCACCAGAAGAACACAGTCTTGGTTTCCTTGGTACCGTCTCAGAAGAGGAACAGGCTAGGTATCTCATGGAGATAGAACAGTTGAAGCATGAACACAATGAAGCTGTTGCTGAAGTAGCGCGACTTCAGCAGAAGCTGGATGAAGTCCGTCTTAGTGCATCAGCTGTCAGAGAGAATGATGCAAAGTGTAAGTTCCACACGGGACTTCGCTGGGATGTCTTTCTCCATGTGTTCCAGTACTTAGAGCCACATTTTCATGTGCAAGGAGCAACATACAATCTGGGACAGACACCCAGTATGTCACTCACTGATCAGTGTTTTATCACTTTGGTCAAACTTCGGTTTGGAATGCCTTTTCAGTTTCTGGCTGAACATACTGGTTTCTCAAGCACCACAGTGACTAAGATATTTTGGAAATGGATTGATGTGATGTACGCAAAGTTGTCCTTCCTCATCCAAGCCCCTGACCACGAAACATCTCTGGCAACCAGTCCTCCACAATTCAAGCATAAATTCCCCTGTCTAACATGCATCATTGATTGTTTTGAGATATTTATTGAACAGCCAAAAAATCTTCATGCTAGAGCTTGTACATATTCCAATTACAAGAAACACAACACCATGAAGTTTTTGATTGGATGTACTCCTCAAGGCTATATATCCTTTCTTTCCAAAGCTTGGGGAGGTCGAGTTTCAGATGTGGAAATTGTTCGCCAGTCTGGTTTTTTAGACCCTGAACGACAGAGACCACAAGATCAGATACTCGCAGACCGGGGTTTCATACTCCAGGAGGACTTTGCTCTCCAGTGTGGGGCTCATCTTATCTTACCAAGTTTCACCAAAGGCAAAACTCAGCTGTCAGCGGAAGAGGTTGAAGTGTCAAGGAATATCGCATCTGTCTGGATACACTTGGAGAGGGTCATAGGACTGGTAAAGAATAGGTATGCCATCCTCCAAGGAACCCTACCAATCAACTTAGTTAAAACATGTACAGATGAAGTTGGTCAATTTGAATTTTCCAGCATTGACAAGATTGTAACTGTGTGTGCCTGTCTGGTGAACTTGGGTGATGGCATCATTTGCAAGAACTGTAAAGAGCCAAACAAAACAGACTGATGTAAGCAGTGTACAGTGATCCCTTGCTACTTCGCACTTCACCTTTCGCGCCCTCAGTGCATCGCGGATTTTTCAAAAATATTCATCAAAAATTCAAAATTGAGAAAAAATGGGCGGGCGCTAGCAGAAGGCAGGGAGACTACATTAGAACATCAGGTATCAACACGGAGAGCCCGCACAACTCAAAATCCACCTCTCTGACCACCGCTCCACTCCTCTCCGCCCACCTCTTCACCGCTCGGGAATCTCGCAAGCTGATTGGCCGAGATGTTTTACCCAGCTTCTCTCCCTGCCGAGCGCCCATACCCAGCGAAGGAAGACCGCATTCATTGTTCGCTGTTCTCTTGTGCCTTTTTGTGCAAAATAGTCTTCCCGTTGAGCCACTACGCCGCCTCCTGCAGCTTCTCCAGCTCTATCGGAAGCTGCCCTCGACGATCCTGCGCCTCTAGCACCTGACGATGAGGCGTCACCTGAGGAGCAGTAAAGCTCTCATTAACCTGTGCAGTAAATCGTCTTCATCTTGAGTTATGTATCTTGTTATAAGAATAAAAGAGTTCTAAAAACATATTTATGTACACTTTATTTACATCTACGTATGTATGTATACTTACACACACACACACACACACGTATCATATGAGAGAGAGAGTGAGAGAATGAACGTACGTATTATTTATGGGTGACGTCATTAGGGGTGACGCTACTTCGCGGTTTTTCACTTTTCGCGGTCGGTTCTGGAACCCATTAACCGCGATAAGTGAGGGATCACTGTCTACAGTCCGGACTCTGATGGACATTGATGTGCCAGTAGGTCTACTGTATAATGTGTATCTGACCCTGTATTTTCTAAATGTTGATGTACATGTGTGTAATGATGATGATGGATTGTATCCCACTGATACAATTGTTGGTAGAGCATCCGCCCCACACCCGGGAGGCAGGGGTTCAAATCCCGGCCGGGTCATGCCGAAGACCATATAAAAGTGGAACTTCCTGCCGTCCAGCTTGGTGCTCAGCAATAATGGAATGGAGGAGGGAAATTTGTGGTGGCGCCTTGCATGGCAGCGGCCCTCTGATTCTACACTTGGGGTGTGTGTGATTAACACAGTAGATAGGTAAAGCACAATCTCGTTCTACTGTACATGATTGGTTGTACAGTTGAATGACAATAAAGGGTGATTTAATTTAATTTAATGACCCTGATGATGATGATGATGATGATGATGATGTACAGGTGTGGCAATGTTAATGATGTACATGTGTGATTATGGGCAATATTGATATTCATAATAAAATGCTTTTTGAAAACATGCATTGTGTTTTTAAAATTTATCATGTTCATAAAGTATCCATTGAGACTTTAGTTCTAACAACAATATTGGCTATTCTATTATTTTTACCACAAGGTAAAGTAATATCGCATATATATATAATATAGCAGCTCCCTGTCCACACTGTGTATGGTGCGGATGGGACACTGTTGACTTCGACTGGGGATATCGTCGGGCAGTGGAAGGAATACTTCGAGGATCTCCTCAATCCCACTGATACGCCTTCCACAGAGGAAGCAGGGTTTGGGGACGAGGGGGATGACTCGCCTATCACAGGGGCTGAGGTCGCCAAGGTGGTTAAAAATCTCCTTGGTGGCCGGGCCCCGGGGGTGGACGAGATTCGCCCTGAGTACCTCAAGGCCCTGGATGTTGTAGGGCTGTCATGGTTGACACGCCTCTGCAACATTGCGTGGAGGTCGGGGGCAGTGCCTTTGGCATGGCAAACTGGAGTAGTGGTTCCTCTCTTCAAAAAACGGGACCGGAGGGTGTGCTCCAACTTTAGAGGGATCACACTCCTCAGCCTCCCTGGGAAGGTCTATGCCAAGGTACTGGAGAGGAGAGTCCGGCCGCTGGTCGAACCTCGGATTCAGGAGGAGCAATGTGGTTTTCGTCCTGGCCATGGCACATCAGACCAGCTCTTTACTCTCTCGAGAATTCTTGAGGGTTCATGGGAGTTTGCCGAACCAGTTTACATGTGTTTTGTGGACTTGGAGAAGGCATTTGACCGCATCCCTCGTGGTTTTTTGTGGGGGGTGCTTCGGGAGTGTGGGGTATCGGGCTTGTTGTTACGAGCTATTCGGTCTCTGTACGCCCGTTGTGAGAATTTGGTTCGTATTGCCAACACTTGGTCGGAGTCATTCCCAGTGAGAGTTGGACTCCTCCAGGGCTGCCCTTTGTCACCGATCCTGTTCATAATTTTTATGGACAGGATTTCTAGGCGCAGCCAGGGAATGGCGGGTGTCATGCTTGGTGACCACAGGATCTCATCTCTGTTGTTTGCAGATGATATTGTCCTGTTGGCTTCATCCAGCAATGACCTACAGCTCTTGCTGGGACGGTTTGCCGCTGAGTGTGAAGCGGCTGGGATGAGAATCAGCACCTCCAAGTCCGAGTCCATGGTCCTCAGCCGGAAAAAGGTGGATTGTCCTCTCTGGGTTGGGGACAGGCTCCTGCTCCAAGTGGAGGAGTTTAAGTATCTTGGGGTCTTGTTCACGAGTGAGGGGAAATTGGAGCGAGAGATTGACAGACGGATTGGAGCAGCATCTGCAGTGATGCGGACATTGTACCGGTCTGTTGTGGTGAAGAGGGAGCTGAGTTCTAAGGCAAAGCTGTCGATTTACCAGTCAATCTACGTTCCTACTCTCACCTATGGTCACGAGCTTTGGGTAATGACCGAAAGAACAAGATCGCGGATACAAGCGGCTGAAATGAGCTTCTCCGTAGGATTGCTGGACTCACCCTCAGAGATAGGGTGAGGAGCTCAGTCATCCGGGAGAGGCTCAGAGTAGAACCGCTGCTCCTCCACATTGAAAGGAGTCAGTTGAGGTGGTATGGGCATCTGATTAGGATGCCTCTTGGACGCCTCCCACTTGAGGTGTTTCAGGCACGTCCCACTGAGAGGAGACCCCGGGGCAGACCCAGGACTCGGTGGAGAGACTCTGTCTCCCAGCTGGTCTGGGAACGCCTTGGTATCCTCTCTGAAGAGCTGGACCAGGTGGTTGGGGAGAGGGAAGTCTGGGCTTCTCTGCTTGAACTGCTGCCTCTGCGACCCGGACCTCTGGAAAAGCAGTAGAAGATGGATGGATGGATGGATAAAATAATATTTTAAGATATATTATAATTGTGTATTTATATTCATATTCTTTACTTTGCATTTGGACATTTGGGTGGAGAATCCATTTGAAAAATTCATCTGTCTTGGTATCTTTATATATATAACATGGTAAACTGGTAGCCCAGTGCTATGAAAGCATAGAGTTCCCTATTATCAAAGGAAGCTTATCATAATAATGATTAGGGGACCATACCGGTAAACTTGTGGTTTACTGGTATGGTCCAGCTGGTCATAATACTCAAAAGACATTCTGGATTAATTCACTGAAAACAGCACAAATCGGAAAGACACTAACTCCAAAACATTGCACTGTTCAAACGTCACGCACTGCCTGAACTTCGGAGGACATAACGCCACGTGGTTTTGTTTTCACCGAGCGCCCAAGTAGGTCGACCGGAAGTGACGACACTGCGTTGTTGTCCATTACCCTCTATAACTTGTTGACTGGTGAGAGAATGTAAAACAAACTTCACCAATAAATAATTTTTACATGATAACAAAAGGATTGAAAAAGGGAAAGAAGAATAAAATGGACAGAAAGAGAGAAAGGAAAAGAAGAAAAGGATGAACAGTAAGGAAAAATAAAGACAAGGGAGAGGAAGTGATGGACAAAGACTGGCGAAATGAGAAAAAGGAAGAGAAAGTCACAAGTGAAAAAAAGGAAAAGACAATCTGCAAAGGGGTATAAATTCCAAGGATTTATTAGGTTTAATATTTTTTGTTTTTATCTTTATACTGTAATGTTTTGTGGGATATATTCTCCCTTGTGTTTATGTAGTACAGAAGAGGGAGCACAATAGATGCCTCTGCAAAATGGACCAGTCAGCAGACCATGAACAGGACCCTGCTGGCAAATATGGGTAAGTCAGTCCCTCCAGGATTTTGCGGGATGTTTTTATGGTTGTTGTGGCCCAAAAAGCCTGAATTTGCAGGAGCTTTTTTAAAAAGTTGCAATAAAAGTTGTGATGTTTTGAGAGCTTTTTTTTTTTTCACTAAAAGTTGTGGGAAGAATTACAAATTTTAAAGCAGATGCTGTTTTCGATAGTTTACTGCAATGATACTCTACTGTATATAGCACCACAAGAAAAACACAGGATTATCAAAAATTTGCTATTAAACAGTGATTTGTAAATTAAGCAGAAACTTCTGCTATACAGAAAAACTCTTTTGTGCAACAGCAAATACAGACTTTAACACAATTAATTGAGAATGAAATAGGTACTCATAAATTTGTCATAAAAGTGACCAACACTGTAGGCTACTCTTGCTGAGAACTTGAATAAAAAGGATGAAAAAATAATTATCCATTACACCAGCTAAATTGCACTGAATGCATGTTAAAGAGTAGAGATTTGGAAATCATGGAAGCACCTTCATTTTAAAACTCCCTAACCACAGCGGTCCCCAACTATTCGGTACCGAGTGCAGAGAAAATATAAATAATTTATTCTGTTGCTCTGTATTGTCTAATGATTTCTGCGTTTTTCTGAAAAAGATTACTGAATATTCTCTCTCTTTCCGTGCCTAACTCCCACCTGTCTATCTGCTGTACATCTTGACACGCACCTGTCTCATCAGATACTATAGCATCTGATGAGTGCAATATTGTTCTGGTGGAGTTTCTGTTTTTTAATATAGATCTGCTAGTATAGATCTGTTTGTTTTAAATAGATCTGTTTTTAATATAATTGATGAGGTGTAATAGTATTTATATGTAACCTTGTCTTTTAATCTGTTAAGTTTTTTAAATGTGTTAGGTTCTATTGCTAGAGGTGTTTTTGTGTTTTTATTGTGTATGTTTTTATTGGGATCGATTGCAACACAATTTCATTCTACACTGCTCTTTTGATGTAGTGTTGAATGACAATAAAGTAATCTTGAATCTTGAATACTCATCTTTCCTTTACCGGGAGTCGTATTGGGAGAAGGGGCTCTCCTTGGGGTTTTGCCGGGGATGCACATTGGTCCGTGTCCAGACCAGAGATTCACAGCTTTAAAGTTCATTGACAAGACTGTAGTCATGATTTTACCTCAAAAGATGTATAAAATGTTACAACACTGGCTGTAGTGTTATACTTGCTCGTTTCTTTGTGGATTTACAGCGTCTCTCCTTATGCGCACTCCAACAATGGGGTGCTTTTCAGGCAGGCAGACTTTTTTCAACACAAATCCGGCACTTCGTTCACGGTGGGAAGAGTGAGACGGAGGAAGGGATGGTGTGGGAAAACTCGCAGGTGAGTGTTTTTTATTTTATCACACACTGTTTTTTGCTGATGTGTTCTATTAATGCACACTGCAAATGCGGAAGTGAGCGTGGTGCAGCATTGCATTTGATTGGTTAGACTGAGTGCTTGAGAGCTACTCAGGGACAAATTTGATTGGCGAAATTGGTAGAAGTTGGTCAGGATTGTCCGAAATTGCAGGAAAGTTGCAGTGATTGGACAAAGTTGCAAGGTTGCACAAAAGATGCACCCAATCACTGATTTTGCATGAACTAGTGCTACTGCAATATCGCGAAGTCCTGGAGGGAAATGTGAACAAACAACGGGTCTTCCATGTGAATTGCTTTTTTTTTTTTTTAATAATAGACAAGAGTCTACATTCAATTTATTAAACTTCTTTGTTTTTCGACAAATATGTTTTTCTGATGCCTGAATGACATCATCAATTGAAGACTTCTGAGGACAATAAGTTTAAGGTAGGATTTCAATAAGGCCTGAAAAGAAAGTGTAGAAGAAAGAAAAAGTAGGACCCCATTTCTGTCTTTGCCTGCCCCTGGTTACACTGTATAAATTTGGTCCATTTACGGGAATAATGATGGAGTGGTTCAGGTCAAACTGCATCAGTCTTGGTGACTTTTGTATCCTCCTCTGCTCCTTTCTCTTGTGGGTTCCACAGGGCTCAGTTCTAAGCTCCCATTCTCTTCTCTCTTCATTTGCTCCTACTTGGTTCCATATTAAGGATGTGTCCCAATTCACCCCTTCGCCCTACTCCTCAGCCCTACCCGTCCGTTTTGTGCATTCACAGTAAATGTGGAAAATGGAGGGGTAGGGTGAAGGGATGAATTGGGACATACTGTACCCTTAATATGATATTTAATTCCAATGTTATGCAGATGATTGCCAGATTTACGTGTCTCAAAAATGAAGTGCACATATTATCTCGAAACGCTGATTAAGTGTCTTGATGATATCAAGGCCAAGATGTCTTTAAACTTCTTAAAAGGAACTCCGATTATAACGACTTATAGATTTAAAAATACAAACACTGGCCTCCACTATTAAAATACATTGTTAGAACTATATAAACATTTATTGCAGTTATAAAAATCGTTTTTGTTTACAATGTAAATCGATACATGGCGGCCGCTGTGTTTTCAGGTGCGCAATGCATTCTGGGGGCGATGATGTTGAATGGTTGCAGCCGTTTTTTCTGTCTTATACAAGCCAAGAAGCGAAGCTACGAACTACTGCCATTTGTCAGTGAAAATGCCACATTGCGCGGCTTTTGGATGTAATTTCCAATCAAAGGGAAATAAAGAGAGCGAGGTAAGCCTCCATAGGTTTCCTAAAGAGGGAAAGTTGAGGAAAAAGTGGGAGGATGTGGTTGGAAGAGTCCAACTTCCCAAAGACCCGCGGCTGTGCTCTCATCACTTTAGCCCTGAGGATTTTGAGGATTTTCATCGCCCCCAGCTCATGAAAGAGCTCACAGGTGTGTCTGGCTACAAATGACGGCTTAAACCAAATGTAGTGCCCAGCATCTTCCCTCACAAGGAGCCTAAACGCCCATGGCGGACAAGTGAAAACAGGTCTAAAAGACACGAGAGAGAGGAGGTGTTGGCGGCGTACCTGAGAGCAGCTGGACAGCCCGCTGCTCCAGTAGCAGCAGCTGCTACAGAGGACCCTCAGCCACTGGACACGGAGCTCATAGAGGAAACAAACAGCGACAAATGCCAGTCAAACATGACTTCTGTGAGTATACATTGTTCATCCCGCATGTCAGATGCATCCACTCAGACAGAAACATGCATGTCCGATGTAGCTGTACAGTGGCAAGCTAATGTGCACTCGCCAAGCACGGACCACAATTACACCGGGAAACGTAATGTCGACAGCGATCCTACAACAGGGGTTCTCAATCCTGGTCCTGGAGGACCCCTATCCTGCATGTTTTAGATGTGTCCCTCTTCCAACACAGGTCATCATCAAGCGCTGCAGAAGCCTGATAACGATCCTGATCATTTGAATCAGGTGTGTTGGAAGAGGGACACCTCTAAAACATGCAGGATAGGGGTCCTCCGGGACCAGGATTGAGAACCCCTGTCCTACATTAGCCACCAGCCCAGTTGCCAGCTTCGTATTATTTTGGTAAAGCTATTTTGTCACTAGGTAAACACATGACTTGCCTGTTGGCGATCTGGCCTCTGTTGGGCAGAGCAGCACTGTACCGGTCGTGAAGGCCAACCAGCGCAGCCCATAAGACATCAGGATTAATGCAAACGGCATCAAAGCTTTGATGTGCTGTGATACAGGACAGATCTGTAAAGCAGGCATGCATCCTGTTACACCACTTTACTCTTAAATAGACTGAACAAGATAAATTTATAGCATCAGGTACCATGGACAGCGGCAGAAATGAAGTGGAGCTCTTTGCAACAGATGCTCTTCTTCTCCGTCGGCATTGGCGAACATTTGCCACAAAAACACCATCCAACATGACCAGCTCTAGCTTCCTCGCGGCTGCTGTCTTCATTCTCAAGTCCATTTTCACTTTGTGTGTCTTCGTCATTGTCTTTATTGCTTTGGCTTCGCACTGGTTCGAACTGAAAAGGCTGAACAGAAGAGCTCATCGCTGTTTACAGACCGCTGCTGCTAGCGGGCACCCCCAATCTACGTCACTACCCAGAATGCATTGCGACGTAAACAAAAATGGCGATTTACATCGTAATAAAGTTTTTTTTTAAATATAAGACTGGGAATTATTTTCAAAAAAATTATATTATAGTTATGTTACTAACATCAAAATAAAGCATATAGAGCTAACATGCCAATATAATCGGAGTTCCTTTTAAGTTTTAATGACAACAAGACAGAAGTAACTGTTTTTGGTGACACCTCTAGCTGACGTATCGTTCTGCTGTGTTTGGTCAGAAAATTAGAGAAAAATATTTCAAACTAGGGACAAGTTGCACCAATTTCAATTTGATACAGTCTGAAACCACCCATTTTTGCCAGGCCAAATTTTAAATGTACTTTATTTCATGGGAGGTTTCACACTTATACATTTGGATGGGATAACAATTGAGAAAGCACCTTTAGCTGCACCCATCTTGGGCATCTTGGGTATTAAAATCTACTGAGATAAATTAGCTAGTACATAGAGCATTATGTTTGAAGAGGTGTTTTAAAAACATAGAACTATGTTGTAAATAATCCCCTGAAATTATTATTTTAGGTTAATTACCTAATCAATAATTCTGAGATGAATGCTTTCCTATTGGTAGTTCATTTTACAAAGTACAGAAGCCTTGTGCCAGCCTATGCACGGATGTAAAATGGCAAGCTTTTATTTTGATAAAGGTCAATGGTAGTTTTGTTTCCTCTTCTGGTGCCGGCATATGGAATCGTCAGTAAGGCTACAGCACTTATCAGAGACAGTCGAGCTACGAACGCTAACGTTAATCAGTTTTATGGACCTGTAATGAGGCACAAGCTCTTACGGTGGTCATAGTTTATGTGTTTTATTCAACGTGTACTGTGCTAAAACAAGAAAATAAACTGTAAACTTCACCAGCAGTCAAGATCATTGCCATCACATATTAAAGGGATCCGTACAGTAAGAGCTTCACCTCTCCAGCTAAACCGTTATCAAAGATTCCAACGGAAGAAAAAGACAACCTCTACAAATGGAAAGGAATACTTCTCCCAAAGACAAGGACAGCAGTCAGTTGAAGATGGTGTGGTGGTACAAAAAAGAGCAATAAGGACTTATGGACAAAGGCTAACAAAAATGCAAGGAGACAATGGTAATCTGTGCGGCAAGAATAAGGAGCAGCAGATCACTACCCTTCAAAATGTAATAGAGGAATGCAAGAAAATGCTTCAAAAGGGAACAGAAAAGGGTGTTGTCAGGCAAGAATTCAATTCAATTCAATTCAATTCAACTTTATTTATATAGCGCCATTTCACAACAACAGTCATCTCATAGCACTATCAACTGTAGGGGGGAACCCCCACAGTTGCAGAAAGACCCCAGCAATCAGGTGATCCCCTGTGAGCAAGCACTTGGCGACGGTGGAGAGGAAAAACTCCCTTTTAACAGGAAGAAACCTCAAGCAGAACCAGGCTCAGAGAGGGGCAGTCATCTGCTGCGACTGGCTGGGGGGTGAGGGGACAGAGAAGATGAAAAGAACAGACATGTAGAGAGCAAACAGCACGATGGGGACTCAATCTATGGGAGAGAACAAACAGATGTTTAGATGTTTAGAACTTAAAGAGAATTTACAAAATAATGAGAAAATGCTCAGTTAAATGATGACGATGATTGTTCAGATAGTTAGGTGCTCCGAGTGCACTCGGAATCCCACTGAAAAAATGCTAGCATACCGTAGAGAAGAACAGCGCAAAAAGGAAAAGAAACTTGCCATCCTTTATGAACAGTGGAAAGCTCTAGCTCGTAGGACATGGCAAGAACTCAAATATGAGCTAACAGAAAAGCAGCGAGCATTCCTTACAGAGGAACTGGAGAAAACAAAAGTGGTCATTTTAAAAATGTTTGATGAACTGAGAGTGCAAAGCACTCCTGATACAGAGCTAAGGCTTAAAGTTGATGCATGTGGGGGAGTAACAAGTGACATCATGAAAATCCTGAATGAGAGACTGACAGGCATAAATGGTGAATAGGATGCAGAACATGAAGGACAGCGCTTGCGTGAGCTGCTTGAGCCTGACTATGCCCAGTCCATTTATGGTTCTGCCTCCAAACTCAGTCATTATTCCAAGCACTTAAGTGTTGCAGCCAAGCGAGCCAAAGCGGTGGCAGATTTAGTCACAAAGGAGGCTGAATATAAGGCGTTGCTGGAGGAAAAGAAACAAAAGGAAAAGATAAAAGCCTGGGAGGAGGAACACAGGAAAGAATTCGAAAGACATAAAGCTGAATTAGAGTGTTTGCAAGCTGAAAGAGGCTTAAAGACTGCTCACGCCAGACTTGAAGCCTACGACAGAGAAGTTAAAGAGGAGTTTGATGCCCAATTCTTTCAATCCTTTCACAACTCCATATCACCCAGCTACATTCCTCTTTGTGTCCCAATGCAGCCTTACACAGCCGTGAGTCCATCTTCTCCCAACGATGTCTCCTGCCTAGCACAAGCTGTTCAGGACAGCATTGCCATCAATAGACTGCCAATGCCAGAACCCACTGTATTTAATGGCAATCCAATTGACTTTATTGAGTGGAAAGCCTCATTTATGTCACTCATAGATAGAAAGAATATTTCCACTACTGATATGCTGCACTACCTCAATACAACATGTATTGTGGTGTTCCTCAAGGTTCGATTTTAAGTCCAATTCTTTTTATGTTGCACATGCTGCCACAAGGCAATGTCATCAGGAGACACGGAATTAGTTTCCACAGTTATGCTAATGATACCCAGCTTTGCATTCCCATCTCTCCTGATGACCCAGCACTGATTGATGTCCTTTTTAACTGCATTTTAGACAATAAGTCCTGGATGGCAGAGAATTTCCTACAGCTCAACCAGGACAAAACTGAAGTTTTACTGTAGTTATCAGTCCTGAAGCTCAAAGAGAGAAACTTTTACCAAAATTACAAACATTGTCTCTTATTCCATCAAGACAAGTTAAAAATCTGGGAATTATTTTTGACTCTGAGCTTAGTTTTATTCCGCATGTTGATATTTTAAAAATTGGATTTTATCATCTAAAGAATACAGCCAGAGTCCGCCCGTTTCTTTCTCGAGAAAACATAGACACTAATGCATGCTTTTCTTTCCAGTATTGATTATTGCAATGCTCTCCTTTCTGGTCCTAAAAAGATGATCAGTAACTTGCAACTATTACAGAATTCAGCAGCCTGTGTGCTGATGAAGACCAGAAAGAAAGACCATGTTATGCCAGTTTTAGAATCGTTGCATTGGCTCCCTGTGAGTTTTAGAATCAATTTTAAAGTTCTTTTATTAGATTATAAAACTCTTAATGGTCTTGGTCCTTCTTTTTTATTTGATCTGCTTTTACCATACCGTCCCTCGCTGACCCTGAGGTCCTCTGGTACTGGCCTTTTAATGATACCCAAAGTTAGGACAAAAACCCCACGGTGAGGTATCGTTCAAGTTTTTCGGCCCACGTCTGTGGAATGGCCTGCTGGAGGACCCCAGGGCTGCAGAGAGCATTAATATTTTTAAAAGGAGGCTCAACACCCGTCTTTTTAGTTTAGCTTTTAACTAATTTTATCATTCATGTTGATATACTTATTTGGCTATTTATTCATTTATATAGCTTTAGATTTTTAGATTATTTCAATTCAGTTTTGCATTACTATACATATATACAGTGAGGCAAAAAAGTATTTAGTCAGCCACTAATTGTGCAATTTCTCCCACTTAAAAGATGAGAGAGGTCTCCAATTTTCATCATAGGTATACCTCAACTATGAGAGACAAAATGAGAAAAAAAATCTAGAAAATCACATTGTCTGATGTTTAAAGAATTTATTTGCAAATTATGGTGGAAAATAAGTATTTGGTCACCTACAAACAAGCAAGGTTTCTGGCTCTCACAGACCTGTAACTTCTTCTTTAAGAGGCTCCTCTGTCCTCCACTCGTTACCTGTATTAATGGCACCTGTTTGAACTCGTTATTAGTATAAAAGACACCTGTCCACAACCTCAAACAGTCAGACTCCAAACTTAAAACTTGGAGACAAAGAACAGACTCTTGTGGAACACCCGATTTTAAATATGTGCATGCTAAAATGTTTAAATGAATGTTTATTCTTGCATATTAATTTAAAAGCACTAGCATAAGCTGCATGAATCACTAAGGCTAGCTTAGATTTTATACATAAGTGTATAGAGGAATATTCCAGTATTAAAACGTGTGTATTAGATTTGTAAAACGTCTCTCAAATCATGTGACCGATCGCGGCCAATCCCTGCTTGACAACGGCTCTCTCAAGGTTATTGGCTGTTACATACAAAAGCCTGTGTGTTTGTTGGAGTAAAGTTCTTAAAGCCCGCCCATGAAGGAAAAATATTGGCTGAGCTCTTGTCAATCCCGGAAGCCCGCAAAAACTCGACTGAAGTTATAAAAGGAGGGAGACCCCTCGCTTCTTCCTCTTTTCCCTCTTCTTCCACTTCACAGCAGAGCATTTTCAGGAGAACAAAGACTTGTGATCTCTTCACCACTGGAGAACAAAGGACATTTCTCCCACATGTTTTCTTGTCTTTCTTTAAACATCTAGGAATTAATCCTTTCCTTTCTTGAGCTCAAATTCTAAACTTGGAGTCAAACTCCATTTCTAAACATTTATTTTTATAACTTTTTCCTGTTAAACTTAATTTAAACTCACCATTTTTAATCTTGACTTTATTTTTAATTTCATTGACCAGTTACACAGTAGAAGCTAATTTCATCTCCACAAAGTCCAAAAATTCTTTTAATTTTGCTATTGGATCAGATTTTTGGTAATTATTCTCGAATTCCCTCGTGAGAAGTCGTTGATCCATGACCACGCGCAGCTGAAGAAATCCACACGCCACGAAAAAGGAGACACTTCGGCTGAACTTCAGCCATTGGAATAAAACATCCAGAATCTCATCCTGTGACAACAGACTGGAAAGGCCAGTCCTCGTTCAAATATTTGCTGGTCAAATATTCCGGTTTTTGGCCTTTCTTTACATCTAAAGCTTCCCGAGGACGGCGAAAGAACTCGCCACCATGCATGGTCACATAAGCTTTATCCTTTATCCATCTGCTGAATGAAACATCTGAGGTTTGAGAATAATTCAGTATCTGATCTGATGCAAAATTAAAGAGCACTTAACATAACTCCTCTTTTCCTTAAAATTCCATTTTCATTTTCTTAAGAGAAATTCAGAATTTTCCATATAATTAGTTTAATTTTCCCCATAAATTTGCATTTTGTTTTTCATAATCTGTTAACTTCAAACTGATCTAAATTCAGCTTAAATTTTCACCCTGGTTCTGCAAATGTTCACATTGTTACTCTGTCATAAATAAGTTTACTTTAATGTTTAATGAAACTCATTTCAGTGTCCTTTAATCATCATTTCATTTAATAAATATGTGAACATGAGAGAAGTTTGTTGGGAATTTATTTCATTCTGAGTCTGGTTTCAAAGTCCCCAGTATCGAATTCACTAAAATTTTGAGACTGATTATTTATTAATTTATTGAGTGATTAAACAGGTATAAAGTGAAATTAAGGATTAAAGTGCTCCTTAAAGAGAAGCCGGTGCCCCATGAGTGTTTATTAACTTTTTCTATGTGTATGGACCCAGAGTTCATCTCAGGTCCCGATACATTAATACAAATTAAATAATTTTTATACCTGATCATAATTATTAATCACACATTTCTCTGCAAATGCCAGGCATTATGTTTGGAAGAAACCAGGCCCCGCTCATAACCATGCCAGTGCGGCTGGCAGCATCATGCTGTGGGGATGATTTTCAGCTGCAGGAACTGGGAGACTAGTCAGGATACAGGGAAAGATGAATGCAGCAATGTACAGAGACATCCTGGCTGAAAACCTGCTACAGAGTGCTCTTGACCTCAGACTGGGGCGACAGTTCATCTTTCAGCAGGACAACGACCTGAAGCACACAGCCAAGATAGGAGTGGCTTCAGGACAACTCTGTGAATGTCCTTGAGTGGCCCAGCCAGAGCCCAGACTTGAATTCAATTGAACATCTCTGGAGAGGTCTGAAAATGGCTGTGCACTGACGCTTCCCATCCAACCTGATGGAGCTTGAGAGGTGCTGCAAAGAGGAATGGGTGAAACTGCCCAAAGATAGGTGTGCCAAGCTTGTGGCATCATATTCAAAAGACTTGAGGCTGTAATTGCTGCCATAGGTGCATCAGCAAAGTATTGAGCAAAGGCTGTGAATACTTATGTACATGTGATTTCTTGTTTTTTTATTTTTAATAAATTTGCAGAAATCTCAAAAAACATTTTTTCACTTGTCATTATGGGGAATTGTGTGTAGAATTAGAATTTTGAGGAAAAAAATTAATTTAATCCCTTTTGGAATAAGGCTGTAACATAACAAAATGTGGAAAAAGTGAAGTGCCGTGAATACTTTCCGGATGCACTGTATGTCTTTTTATTGTTTTGTTTGTGTTTTATCTGGAATGGTTTTTAACTGTAAAGCACTTTGAGCTGCACTTTGTTGGATGAAAGGCGCTATTTAAATAAATAAAGTTTAAGGTTTACCTCAAACGATACGTAGGTGGCTCAGCTCAGAAGTGCTTAGAAGGGACTTTCTATCACTGTGATAATGCAGTGTACAGTGATGCTTGGAGCAAGCTCAATCAGAGGTATGGCCAGCCGTTTATCATCCAAAAGGCCTTCATAGAAAAGTTATCCAACTGGCCTAAAATCCAGTCAAAAGATGATGAAGGACTGAGAAATTTCTCTGATTTCTTAAATGCTTGTCTGCAGGCCATGCCCCATGTAAAAGGTTTAAACATCTTAAATGACTGTGAAGAAAATCAGAAGTTGATAAGGAAACTGCCTGAATGGTTAACCTCACAGTGGAATCGGCAAGTGACTGTTCGTCTTACGGAAGTAAAAGATTTAGCCAGTTTTAAACATTTAACAAAGTTCATGTTCATGGAGGCAGAAACAGCTTGCAATCCAGTCACTTCTCTCTTTGCTCTCCAGTCAGCTGAATTCTGCAAAGACAAGGCAAGCACAAGAGTCAACAAAAGAAACAAAGGCAGTCTATTGAACACACAAACCATGGTGGACAATTGCAATCAGACATCAACAAAGGAAAAGGTCAGCATCCCATGCATGTTATGCCAGGATAATAATCATCAGCTTTTCAAATGCCCAGACTTCCTGAAAGGGACGCTGTAATACAAGAGGAGCTATGTCAAAGACAACAAACTATGTTATGGGTGCCTAAAACTTGAAAATGGTGCAAAGGAATGCTGGTTCCTTCACACATGTGGCTTGTACAAAGGATGGCATCCTACCTGTCTTCTCGATGACAACTATGGAAAATGTAAAAATAAGGTAAAGGAAAACAAGGGAAATCCTGTGCCACTGTCATAAATTGCCCTTAGGGCAGCCAGGAGACACCAAATGCAGGAGCTGTGAGTTTGCACATTTATTAAACAGAAAAACACACAATTACAAAAGTGTACACTTAAAAGCAGGATGACAGGGAACACCCAAAGAATATGACCAGACGGGGATTCCATTTTGAAAGGAGAAGATGTAGAAATAATGTCCTGATAGCAGTAGACCGCTACGTGATTCTACATGATGGTGTAGAAACAGAACAGAGTACTTGCCTTGGCTTGAGCTCCACTGCCATCCAGGACTCCGACAATTCAGGCTGAGGCATCTCAGAACCATTCACCTGGACGTCTGCTCCCGACGTGGTCACCTCAGATGGAGAGAGAGGGAAAAACACCAGAACATTACCGACAGCAGTGGAGCCCAGCGAGGAGAACTTAGGAGCAGAGGACATCTGCAACCAACTCTCCCCACCACGAGCTAGACAACATTTCTCCAAATCTGCTGATGCTAAAACAGAACAGAATACTTTCCTAGACTCCAGCTCCACCGCTGTCCAGGACTCCGGCGAATTAAGCTGGGACGTCTCCACCCCGGTCATCTGGCGATCCAACCCTGGCATGATCACCTCAGACAGGGAAGAAGAAAGACGCACCGGAACATTACTGTTACGTATGGCTCTTGCGAGCCATAAATAAGAGCCAAGGGCTGACCGGTGAGTTTGCGTTGTTTATTAATGATAACAGAAAGGAACAAAGGAAAGAGCCTCGTGGGGTAAAACACAAACAATACAAAGATACACTTACAAATGATGATGATGGATGAGAGGGGGACTGGAGCCGGACGTAGGGGTTCCAGCCTTACCCACACCGGAGAAGAGCGTGGATAATATGCGCGAGGTCACAGCACTGAATAATCAGGACCGCTCCCTTTTATAGTGGTTGACAGCGCCTCAGCTGATGAGAGGTAATTGGCCTCCAGCCGTCCCATAGAGCTTGACAGCTGGGGGCCCGCTGAGACGCTGTCACAATAAGAGCTGGGCTGAGGAGGAATATGGTCTGAGTGCCGATGAAAATGGCACATATCACAGTACCTCCCCCTCAAGGCCGGACTCAGAACGGCCAGTAACACTCAAGCCCCCCGGGCTTGGGTGTTACTGACTGTGGGTGTTACTCACCCTCCGAGTAACACCCACTTGCCCGAGTACTTGCCCGCACCCAGTGTCCAAACCACCAACAGGGGTAATGGGAAACGTTCAGGCGGCCTACCCGAATCCCAGGCCAGTAAAAGCAGTACTTCGGGTGGCCGGACCAGACCGCCGAACAGAGAGTCCAGTGGGTTGGGTGGCCGAACCAAAGAGCCAAATGGGTACGGCAGTCCCTCTGGTGGCCGACCCACATCGCTCAGCCACCAGGCCCGCAACGGAGAGAAAGGCAACGGCTTCCCTGTGGAGAGGAATAGCGAGGGTGAGCCGGGCCGACAGTGAGAGGTCCATACGAGCCCTGGTGGAGAAAGCTTGGGGGGATAATGAGGGTGACGATGATGACGACGGTGAAGATGGGGATGAAGATGAGCCGGTCCAGTGTCCGGTGGCAGGGGATCGCTCCCTCACCGAACCTGGATGCCGCTGGTGCTGCACCCTCGTCTGACCCCGATTGGGTCGCGGCTGCTCCCGCGACAGACCCCGATTGGGTCGCGGCTGCACCCACGTCGGACCCCGATTGGGTCGCGGCTGCACCTGCGTCGGACCCTGATTGGGTCGGCGCCGCACCAGAACCGACCTCCAACCCCGAACCTGGAACCTCTGGCACAGCAGGCGAAAGCAGCTCCTCGCCGGCGACCCTGGGAGAAGGCTCAGGAGAGAGAGAAGAACCGGGATCAGGATCACCGGCAGCGCCAGAACCCGGCGAGATAAGCTTGGACGCAGCGGGCGGCTGCACCGAGCTCGTCTCCCCAAGAAACAGGCTAAAATGCTCTAAGACTGAAAGAAGAAAGACAAAACAGAGCACTTGCCTGATCTCAGGTTCTGACGCCGTCCAGGACTGTGAAGATCCGGGCTCAGACGGCAGGAGGTCGTCATCAGGCTCCCACTCAGCTGCGTCGGGCTCCACAGCTGGCATGATGATGTGCGCAGCTTGAGTATCCTCCGGCACCGATGCCCACGCCGATAGCCCACACAGCGTGGTGGCAGGAGAACCTCGACCCGCTGGACCGGACCGCTCCTCCGTGGAGACCCGGGGACGCTTTCTTGTCGGCGCAGGTTCCACGCTGCAGTCCGCTGTCCTCCTCCGCCCACGGCATGGCTGTGGAACCGGAACCAGGCTCTCCAGAACCGCAGGCCCCCTCCTCATCCAGCGATGTTGGCCTGGCGTCAAGGACTGCTCAGCGGAGGGAGACACAGAGGATGCGGGATTAATAATTAAAGCCACAGCAGGTGGTGGGAGCTCGGGGAGCTGCGAACCTGTACTCCACCTCCAGGAGTCTGACAGAGCAAATCACAATAATGAGAGTGTGAATGAACTTGGACTTGCCTGTCTCCTGGAGGCTGAGGGGTGCCTGCTGTGGCGGACGTTGCTCCTCCCTTTCCCCGCCGGACGGTGACAGAGGACCCCCTGGGAGGACGACGGGGAGCCGCTCGAGAAGGTTCCGGGACGAAGCTCGCCAAGTCAGGACTCTGAGTATACACAGCGGCCGGGGAATGCGTCGGGGAGGAGGGGGTGACAGCCGAAACGAGCCGGGCACAGGACGCTGACGAGAGAGCGGGAGAAGATGGCCCGGGGGGAGATGAGGCTGCGGGGAATCCCCTCTGACGAGGAGCAGGAGTGGCAGCTGTGCGAGGAATTGAGCCCTTGCGGCGACCTGGAACTGGATCCGGACGGGGTTCATGCTGAGGTTGACAGCCGGTGTGGCGACGGTTTCTTGCAGGGGGCGAGATGAAGGTGAGATCCGGGAATCGCCGTTCCTGTGCAGAGACAGAGGCGAGCAGGTCGGCAAACTCGGGGAACTCACGCAACTCTGGATTCCTCTCCACCAGTCTAACTGCCGCCACCACATGCTCCATAATGATGGATGGATGAACAGCGGAGCGAGCAGTAGCCACTCGGTCTCGGATCTTGATGGCTGTCAGCTGCAGCTCCTCCTGGGGATTCCCGAGTGACGTCATGCCCGATGGGGAAAGACCTCTGGATGGTGCGAACTCCCGGGCCGGAACACAGGCAGGAGCGGGATCCCGAAGCGAGGAGTGACCGGCTTCCTGCCGGGATTTCCCTCCAGCCCACGGAGTATCTCACGTTGTGAGGCAATGTCATTTCTCCTCGCGCAGACTTCAGGGTGGTCGGCGTAGCGAAGAAGATTGTCCAGGAGAACCTCAGCGTAGTCTAGGTGCCAGCGTATGTCGTTGAGGTTGTTGTAGAGGGTAGCGGCGAGGAGCGTCCCATTGACATACTCCAGGGCGGTCGCTAGCTCATTACCCAGGCACCAAACTCGGCTCCTGGGAGACGGCATGCTCCCAGAGTTGACACCCAGACAGGGTAGAACAAAGTCCAATTAAGCAAACTCACGGCAGCCGGCAACTCACTGGCTGTGACCTACTGTTACGTATGGCTCTTGCGAGCCATAAATAAGAGCCAAGGGCTGACCGGTGAGTTTGCGTTGTTTATTAATGATAACAGAAAGAAACAAAGGAAAAAGCCTCGTGGGGCAAAACACAAACAATACAAAGATACACTTACAAATGATGATGATGGATGAGAGGGGGACTGGAGCCAGATGTAGGGGTTCCAGCCTTACCCACACAGGAGAAGAGCATGGATAATATGCGTGAGGTCACAGCACTGAATAATCAGGACCGCTCCCTTTTATAGTGGTTGACAACGCCTCAGCTGATGAGAGGTAATTGGCCTCCAGCCGTCCCATAGAGCTTGACAGCTGGGGGCCCGCTGAGACGCTGTCACAATAAGAGCTGGGCTGAGGAGGAATATGGTCTGAGCGCAGATGAAAACGGCACATATGACAATTACCAGTAGCAGTGGAGCCCGGCGAGGAGAGCTCAGGAGCAGAGGACATCTGCAGCTGAGTCTTCTCACCATGAGTCAGACAAGATTTGTCTAGATCTGCAGGTGTTAAAACAGAACAGAGTACTTGCCTCGACTTGCGCTCCACTGCCGCCCAGGACTCCGGCGACACTGCTGCGACTGTCCTGGCAGCAGGCATGATGATGGGTGCAGCTGTAAGGCCTCCAGGCACAGCGACCAGTGCAGGAGGAATCCCTGGCGTGGAGGCTGGAACCGGAGGTGGCTTCACCACTGGCGCTGAGCTTCATGCAGCTGAGCCTCATGCAGCTTAAACCAGGGGACACTCTGTCGGCTCAAGCTTCAGCGCACCCGGACTGCTTTTCTCCCGACCGGGACATGGCAGCAGGGCTGGAACAGAGTCCTCCAAGGGCCGCAGGCTCCTCCGTCATCCGGAAGCTCCATCCATGAACCAGCGGGCACTCAGGGGAAATGGGAGGAGACAGAGAAGTAGCAGGTGAGGGTGAGATAGCAGCAGCAGATGGTGAGGACTGAGCCAAATTAGGCTGCTGTCCCTGATCCTCACCACTGGGAATAAGGCAGACATTTCATTTTCAAGTGCAGAAGGGAGAGAACACACTTGCCTTATTTCCCGGGGCGTGATGGTTTCTTACAAGCAGGATGACGGGGAACACACGGAGAATATGACCAGATGGGGATTCCATTTGGAAAGGAGAAGATGTAGAAATAACGCCCTGATAGCAGTAGATCACTATGAGGAATGAACTTCACCGCAGGGTTTAAATAAGGGTGAAACAATAATCAACAGGTGTGGGAGAGATGAGAGAGGAAATAATCAACTAAACCGGTGACAGATGTCAAAGCCCGTGAACAGGTCTTAACAGCAGGAAGAGAGCACAGACAGCTGTCACACTGAGAGGAATAATAACAACTAATGAACCCGAGACAAAGACCAGATAACTATAAATGACCAGACTACTAAATGTACAACAAAAGGAAACTAAAATGAGGACAAAATAACAAATGACAAAATAAATATGCGGCAACCCCAAAATAAACAAATAATAACCCAGTGACAAATGCACTAATGTATGAAAACCCCCAAACTAAGATAACCATAATCAATATAAAATAAACAGAGATGCACAAAACAGAAAATAACTAACATAACTAGGAGACTGAGTACGACTCCCTACCCGTGCTCAGAATCATGACAGCAACACAGTGAAATGGAACCAACATCTGCTCTGTCCCTCAGCGTCATCAGCCAAGGTCAGTCAGCAAACACCTCCATGATAGTGCCAGTGTGGGTCTCCAACGACAAGGATCCATCCAGAGAGAAACTTGTGTATGCCCTCCTGGATACACAAAATGACACAACATTCATTGAACAAGATGTAATGAATGAACTGCAGTTAACTACTTACCCAGTTAAACTAAAACTCACCACCACGATGGGAGAAAATATAGTTTTGAAAAGCGAAAGAGCATCAGGCCTACGCGTGAGAGGTTTCAATTCCACTATGCACATTAACCTGTCCCCTGCTTACACCAAAGACCTGTGAACAGGGAACATATTCCAATGCACAAAACAGCCAAAAGATGGCACCATCTCACCTCGATAGCAGACCAGATACCGCCGCTGCTTAGCTGTGAAGTGGGGCTACTGATCGGCTACAACTGTCCAAGAACTCTCATACCCAGACAGGTCATAACAGGAAAGGATGATGAATCCTTTGCCATTCTAACAGACTTAGGGTAAACAACTGTTGGCTGTTCAGCATCTCACTCTGATTCCTTGTTAACCAGCCGCTGCCACAGAGTAACCATGAAGGAGCTACCTACTCCTTTGGATGCCCTCAGAATTCTCAAGACTGATTTCAAAGAAACTCTGGGAAATGACAAAACAGTCTCGGAGGAGGATTTGATCTTTCTTGATAAGTTAAAGAAAAACAAACATGGACATTATGAAATGCCCTTCACATTCAAGGAAAAGCCATGCTTCCCTGACAACAAGCAACTTGCTGTTGTGAGGCTCAATCACTTGAAAAGGGAGTTCATTGCAAGTGAAAGGTACAAGAATGACTACGTGAAGTACATGGACATTACTGAAAGGGGTGATGTAGAAGAGGTATGCGCTGAAAGCACTGATGGAGAAAAGTGGTATATACCTCACCACGGTATCTATCACCCCAAAAAGCCTGAGAAGCTTTGAGTAGTATTCGACTGTTCAGTAAAGTATAAAGGAAGCAGTCTCAATGAACACCTTTTTGTGGTGATCCGTGCTGTGTGTTTTCCCTGTTCACTAATTATCTTCCACAGCTACGGTTGCATCCACACCTGCTCCTACTAATTAGGCTGCCTTTTATTAGGAGTGGAGCCCTGCACTCCTGCACGGAGATGTCAACGCTCCAACAGGGTGAAAGAACTCCATGACTCAAATTTACCCTTCTCTTCAGCAGGGAGTTTCGCCTCCCTTTCATCCAAGTTATCCGCACCTCTTCATCTGGGAGTTTCGTCTTTCCAACTTAACTGTAAGCTACCATTATTGGATTCATCTCTTTCTGCTCCTGCCTTCTCCTGCTTCTCTTCCCTGTGCACAGGTGAGCCAACCTCCAGGCGGACCTTCCCCAGCTCCAGGCGGCGGACCGGATCTCAGCGCGTGTGCCGGAGACCCCTCCCTCTCTCCAGCTCAGTAAGTGCCTCTGCTTCCCCGGACTGACTCTCTCCTCTCTCCCCCTCTGCGGAGGTTTTCACCTGCACCCAGCACTGTAATTATCAGCACTGGCACCTCTTCACCTCAGCGGGACCTTGGTAACCTGGAAAAGGACAGAGCTGCTTCTTTGTGCTTCTGCTAATTCCCCTGCTCCATAAGATTATTAATTATTCAGCAAATTCAGTCTACTGTTGCAGAGAAACTAATATTCTCTTCTCCCCTCTCTCTCTGCAGGGTTGCCAGACCTCTCCCGCTCTGCACACACATACTTCCACACACATCCACTTTATCAATAAAGATCATTGTGATTCTAATTGAGTCTGTTGTCTGCTCTTGGTTTTTCGTGTAAACATGTCACTTTTGCCAGGCCCAGACATGGTAAACAGTCTCACAGGTGTAGTTATTCATTTCTGGCAGCATCACATTGCTTTGATGTGTGACATAGAAAAGATGTTCCATCAATTTCTTGTCTCAGAGAATGACCATGACTACCTACGCTTCCTATGGTGGAAGAATGGTGACACAAACACACCTGTTCATGAATTCAGGTTGAAAGTTCATCTTTTCAAAGCCATATCTTCAACAGGGTGCTTGAACTATGGATTAAAGCAGCTTGCTGAAGAAGACAGTCACACACACCCATTAGGGTCACAGTTCATTGCCAAAGACTTCTATGTGGTTGATAGCGTAGCCAGTGTTGAGTCGAAAGAAAAGGTCATCTGTCTAGCAAAGGAGGTGCATGAACTGTGTGCAAAGGAAGGTCTACGCTTGCCCAAATTTGTGCCAAACAACCATACTGTTCTGCAGAACATCCCAGTAACAGAACACGCCACAGACATCAAAGCAAAGAATCTTACATTCAATGATGCAGCCTTAGAGGGTGCATTGGGAATACACTGGAACATTGAGAAGGACTGTTTCACTTTCAAAGTCACCCTTAAGGACCAGCCAGTGTCACGACATGGCATCTTGTCATCTGTCGCCTCCATGTATGACCCACACGGCTTCATAGCACCTTATCTCCTCAACGGAAAGAAAGTTCTCTAGGAAATGTGCCATAAAGTAACAGGATGGGATGACCCAATTCCAGAGAAGTTAAAGACTTCGGACAGTCACATTTTTTTATTGAACCAATCAACTGATTGTATGAAAATATTCAATTCTGCCGATTCCAGCGATTTAATATGTGTCACCAGCCTCCATAAATGACCTTATTTGGTCATAGCACAGCCTTCACTTAGTGAGGCTGTAGTACCGCCATCTCTCGATAGGTGCAGGCATTAGTGACGTCACCCCAGGATTACAAAGAAAATGGCAGAACGAGAGCAAAGTGATTCGGACAGTGATTATTTTGTTGAGTTTGACGACCTCAATATAAATGATGAGATTGAAAATGAAGAATCGGATGATGAAGAAGTTTTGGGTGGTACTGAGGGGGGTATTCAGCCTTATTTGTTCGAGCCAGAGGGAGAGGAGGAAGACGAAACAGAGACGGGAACAGACCAAGTTGACGACGATCGGCTCGAAGATTTATCTTGGTAAAAGATGCTTAGAAATATTTTTTTTTGGCGACATGCATGGTCACACACTTAATTTTCAAACTAAAACTACCAATTGGTCACTCGCTGCCTTATTTGGCGACTTAGAAACATTTTCATTCGAAATAAATGGATAATCTATGTGAGCGATAATATGTGTACTTTACGAGTTTCTCATGACATGTTGTTAGTCATCATGTTAATACTTGTCTCAAAAGCTACAGAATTCTCTAAGAGAATGATGGATCATGTTTAAGAATTATTGTGATTCATTATTGTTTTACTATAAGTTTTCTTTCCAGTCAAAATTTTTTACATGCTTTTAATTTTTTCTAATCAAACTTCATAGACCAATTTACATAGCACTCCCACGAGCCATTAGTTTATTATAAGCATCTGATTATACCATTTTTTTGCACAGGTGCACTTGTGAGAAATGTCAGGTTATGCCAAAATCAAGTGAATGTCGGTGCTGCCAGGAGATATTGAAGGTGAAGGAGAAAATAGAAGAACTGAAGGGCTGTGGATACACCAATGATAAACTACCAAAGTGTATCACTGATCACCCAGGTTTTCGTTATGTCTGTCTTGACAGCTGGGTTTTACAGACAGCTTATCTGGCCTACAGACAGCAATATGGTGATCAAGACGCAAGTCAACACGAGTGAGTTTATAAACAATATTTATTCATGTGATTTACTTTTCCAGATGAATTATGAACAAATCATTCAATACATTCAATAATCAATGCAAATGATAAATTTAATAATGAAACCCCCTATTTTTCAGGCGATACAGATACATAGCCTACAGGCAACTGGTACGGTGGTGTTGGGGATTTCTTGGGAAAGAAGTGAGGGTTATGTTGCCTGCCTGTGCGGTGAGCCTCATCAGAGAAACATTCCCATCTGATCGATACAAGGGATTTTGCCTACCAAGATTAGATTTGTAAACAATGATATGTAAATAAAGTTTGGTAAAATCATATATTGAGTTTATTAATGTTCATGCCAATGTTATAATTCTCATAGTTCAGCATTCATCAAAGTCGCATTTCATATACATTTGAATAGTTAGAACACACTAAATTCTTCTCAATTTGAAAAGAAATATTACATACTATACCACCTTTGTATGAATGTTTGAAAACACAGCAGAAATATACAAAGAAATACAAAAATCAATGGAGTATCACTACAGATTAAGAAAATAACTAGTTTCCAGATATAGCAATTATTATATTCCACTAAATAACATTTCACAGTTATAATGGGAACCATTTTATGGTAGAAAATTGGGGTTCCATTTTTAAAAGCACATTTCTCTTACAATCTTAGGCTTATATTTGTTTTTCTTAGCAAATATGTTGCTTCCCTAAAAATTGGAAGCTGAACTGTCATTGGTAATTGGTAATTTCTTCTACTTTGACATGTTTGATTTTGAAAATCTAGATACATGTTGCTCAACAGCATCAGCTTTGATGGGACGCTGAAATTTGGCGCTCAATGTGGCGGGAACTCTGGCTTGTACATAGTGCCACTGCTCCCATAAGTGGGTTGGATCAACCAAGGTTTTGTTGAACAGAGTAGTCATCAGATCATCCACATATTCTGAAAAAAAATATATATTCAGTAAAAATTAGACATCCATTTGGCTAGAGTATGAAATAAAAATTTGATAAAAGCTATGAAATGTGAAACTTGAATGAAGACCAACCCTCTACCCACTGTAAATATCATATGCAAGCCTAGAAAATGATACTAATATTTGTTATACTCACCAAAAGTTGGATCAACTTTCTTTGCTTGCAGTGTATATCCGCCTTTTTTGAATTTTGGGTACCTGATGATGAAGACCGGCTCACCATCACGATTCTGTGCCTGCTTGCGGCCTGCATTTTCATTAAAGTGCATTGCAGCTAAACAAAGTCTGTAATTAGAATATTATCAGAATGATTTATTTTTGGCCATATAAGTGATCTATTAATTCTGTCTATCAGCAGAAAGTCTATGTAAATGGCACTTTTATTATAATTGCATGCACATGCACATATTGCATCACCTCACCTTGTCAACATTCCAAGGAATGAGAAGTGTACACTCTTTGGTGCACATGTGTCTGATAGTAGTGTCTGACATCCGGCATGTTTTCTCTCATATATTTCTGTATCTGGGGATGCCGATCAGTGATGATAGTATCAACAGCCAAACCATGCTCCTCTAATAGATCCACGCTGCGGATGAAGCCCTCTTTCTCCATAGCATTACTGCTTCCTACTTCGTTGCTCTGTATAATGAAATAAGAACATTGTAATATGTGGCAGATCAGTTTAATATTCACTCCATATAAAATATAATGAAATTGCATTGGTCATTAATTTTGGGATTGCACCATATTTCATTTTCTAATATTGTTGTATTTATCTAATTATCTTACATAAGACAAAATATGTCAAACAAATACTTGAGTAACCACAAATGAATAAGCAACTACCTGAACCAGTTGGATGTCAATCACTTTCTTGAGACGCAATTCCATAGTGGTATAGGAACCATATTTGGCGCAGGACTATCTGCACGTCCGTCTCCTCCCAAAACGAGGCCACCTGGCATGGACAGCAGCTGTCTAAATAGGTCCATCCTGCAGTCTGACCATACACCCCAGATTGTTGGCTCCAGATACAGCTGTGTGCTGTGTGCGCGTGTTTGCCTGGGGTGACGTCACACAGTCAGTGGCCTACTTAGCCGCTGATCGCTTGGCTGGTTCCGCCTGCTCTCGACGACAGCATACTTCAAGAGCGCATTGTCACCTTATGCGACATCTGTTGACACCAAAACATGTGCGGTTCGCCTTAGCTCGTCTCAGACAACAATTTGAGATATGAATTAGCGATATTGAATTTTCGTCTGTCCGAGGTCTTTAAAATCACAGTGGGAGAAATGGCAGGATGACCTTGTGAAATCGGAAGGAATGCACATACAGTAGCCCGCTGCTATCAGCCAGCTGGCTTTGAAAAGATAACTAAAGCAGAATTACATCACTTCTCAGATGCCAGTACTATTGGCTATGGACAGTGCACTTATCTGAGACTGACTAATGAAAAGGGGGACATTCACTGCACTCTTCTCCTGGGAAAGGCACCGCTGAAGATAACCACTATACCCAGGTCAGAACTCACCGCAACTGTTGTCTCAGTCAATGAGTAACATGGTTAAGGAAGAATTAGGATACTCCAGCATAGAGGAGTTCTATTGGATGGATTCAAAGGTTGTCACGGACTACATTAATAATGATGCATGCCACTTTCACGTCTTTGTAGCAAATAGGGTACAGAAAATCCACCATGCCTCAGACCCCACACAGTGGTTTTACATACCAACTGATCATAACCCAGCAGACTGTGCTTCAAGGGGGACAACAGTGGATGAGTTGCTTTCATCTGATTGGTTCACTGGCCCTAACTTTCTGTGGAAAAGGGAAATAGAAATGCCAGCAGAAGTGTCTATAGAGCTCCCTGTTGGTGACCCAGAAGTTAGAAAGGCTCAGACTTTTCAAACAGAGACCTCGGAACAAGTAAATCTTTTGGACAGACTCTAAGTTTTCATCTTGGTCTCAGGCTGTCAAGGGCAGTGGCACATCTCCTGCGGCATGCTAAAAAGGATAAATCAAGCACCCTCTCAAGAGTTAGTGAAAGACAAAGTGTTGAGCGACTCATCATCAAAGACCTGCAGAACCAAGCATACCAAGAAGAGATAAAGCGACTGAGCAAAGGATATCAGCTTCCAAAGCACAACAAGCTATACCATCTCAATATTTTTCTGGACGCAGAGGGTGTACTCAGGGTGGGAGTAGGCATAGCCGCTCATCTTTTCCGACCCCACTCAAATACCCCAAAGTCATACCACAGGGACAACACATAACAAAACTTATCATTGCCCATTATCATGAAAGAGTGAAACACCAAGATAAAGACTTCACCATCAATGAGATTAGGTCCAATGGCTATTGGACCTAACTGGACTGAACAGAGCAGTTGCAACTTACATCCATCCATCACTGTGTCACTTGTCGAAGGCTGAGAAGGCTTGTTGAAAGCCAAAGAAGGAGTGACCTTCCAGTGGAATGAACAGAACCCACGCCGCTGTTCACATACTGTGGCATGGACTGCTTTGCTCCTTTTTGGACAAAGCAAGGGAGAAAACATAAGAAGCAGTACGGGTTACTTTTCATTTGTTTTTGCTCTAGAGCAATTCACATCGAAATGTTAGACGACTTGTCTACAGACACATTAATAGATTGAGATGCTTTATTGCTTTAAGAGGTGCTGTAAGACAAATGTGATCAAGGTACTAATTTTATGAGTGCAAAAAATTAACTGAATGCTGCACTGAAAGAATTAGACATGGACAGACTGAATATGTTTCTCACAGAGAAACAGTGGGAATTTGTAATGAATGCACCTCATGCCAGCCATGCAGGGGGCGTATGGGAATGGCAAATTAGAACTGTGGAAAGTGTCCTGAATGTCACTTTGCTACTGTCCCTTGGCAGGGTTAATGATGTGACATTGCGCACACTCCTTTACAAGACTATGGCTATAGTAAACAGCCATCTGCTTACTGTTGATACTCTGAACAGCCCTAATAGTTTAGAGCCATTTACTCCTAACCACCTGATCACAATGAAATCCAATGTTGCCACCTGGCACCTTTGAAAGAGCAGATCTTTATGGAAGAATGAGGTGGCATCAGCCAGTTTAAAGACTGTGCTCCCCAAGTTCAAACAAATTGTGGACTTTAAGACCAGAGGAGAGAATATGTTGGACTTGGTGTACACAGACTTCCCAGATGCATACAAGGCAACATCTCGCCCCCACCTCGGCCATTCTAACCACCTATCCATGATGCTTGTGCCTGCCTACAAACCTTTACTGAAGCACAGCAGGCCAGTAGAGAAACAAATCAGGACTTGGCCAGAGGGTGCAGCCTCGGCACTTCAGGACTGTTTTCTGCATACAGAATGGGAGGCTTTCAAAATAGCAGCCTCCCAGGGAGACAGGACAGATAAGATAAGATAAGATAAGATAAGATAAGCCTTTATTAGTCCCACAACGGGGAAATTCCAGGATTGCAACAGCACAGGGATAGCAACACTCAGAGCAACAATCAGAAGGCAAGAAAAAAAACAAGCAAGCAAGAGCAGCTAATATACATATGTACGTATTACTATAAAATATATATATATACACACACACACAGACACACAGTGCAGAGCATTGTAGCTGGATGGAATAAATATATGAATATATGAACACACAGTGCAGAGCATTGTAGCTAGATGGAATAAATATGTAAATATATAAACATCCACAGTACGGAGCATTGCAGCTAGGTGGAATAAATATGCAAGTATATAAACACACACAGTGCGGAGCAATGTAGCTAGATGTGGAGGAGTACGCTGAAAAGGTCACCAGCTACATCCCGAAGTGCACAGAGGATGTCACTATAGTGAAGACCTTCACTGCACGGGGCAACTATAAACCCTGGATGACTGCAGAGATGCGCTTGCTGCTCACAGCCAGAGATGCAGCCTTCAGAGCAGAGGACAAGATTGCCCTCCGCTCAGCTAGGTCTGCGCTCTCAAAGGGAATTAAGGTGCAAAATGCGCCTCTGCGGAGAAAATCCAGGGACACCTCTGTGACACAGGGAACACCAAAAGGATGTGGCAGGGAGTTCGGGCGCTGATGGATTATAAGTCTAGGCAGGGGGTCGATGATGATGACGCTTCGCTTCCAGACAGGCTCAACAACTTCTTTGCACATTTTGAAGCATCAAACCCGACAATCAGAGGGAGGGCTGGCCCATCTCCACCATCTGTTGGGCCAGCTATCACCATCAATGCAGCGGACACACGGAGGACCCTAATCAGGGTCAACCCACGTAAAGCTGCAGGTCCGGACAACATTCTGGGACGTGTGCTCCGAGTCTGTGCGAGTGAGTTGGCGGATGTCTTGACTGACATTTATAACATCTCCCTGAGTCAGGCCATCGTTCCCAGATGCTTTAAGACCTCTATCATAGTATCGGTGGCTAAGAAACCAGTTGTGTCCTGTCTGAATGACTATGGTCCTGTCGCACTGACATCAATTGTGATGAAGTGTTTTGAACGGCTTGTCAAACCACACATCACAGCCTGCCTCCATGCATCACATGACCCGCTCCAGTTTGCATATCGTTCAAATCGTTCCACAGAGGATGCTATAGTCACCACCCTGCACTCTGTCATCACCCACCTGGATCAGAAAGACACCTACGCCAGACTCCTGTACATTGATTTCAGTTCAGCATTCAACACCATTATTCCCCAGGGACTGATGGAGAAATTACTCCTTCTCGGTCTGAACACCACCACATGTCTCTGGATCCTGGATTTCCTGACCGAGAGACCTCAGTCTGTCCGTGTTGGAAACAACATCTCCAACTCCATCACGCTGAGCACTGGATCCCCCCAAGGCTGTGTACTCAATCCACTGTTGTTTACACTTCTAACACATGACTGTGTGTCCAGACAAGAGTGGAACCAGATTATTAAGTTCGTGGATGATACCACAGTGGTGGGACTTATTCAGAGGGATGAGGAATCAATGTACAGGGAAGAAGTTAGAGGCCTGGAGGGCTGATGCAGGGAGAACAATCTGGTGCTCAATCAATTTCAATTTCAATCCAAGATGGCGCCCACAGCGGTCGACATGGTGCTTCGCTGCGCTCTTTGTTTGTTTTTGTTCGTCAATTGTGTGTCTGCTTGCACTTATACCCGTGAAGAACTTTTAAATATCAGGACTTTGACCCCCACGGACCTCCTCCCAGTTTTTCTAGCCCCTGCCGCCGATCTGGTTTATTGTTTGGCTCGGAAAGTGAGACGGCGGAAGAGAGGAAGACGAGCGGGCGCTCTCGTACGACTTCGCAGGAGAGGCTCGCGAACGGCGCTGCCTGGCATATTTCTGTCCAATACCAACTCTCTCTCTAACAAGGTGGATGAACTGAGACTGCTGATGCGTTTTAAGGACCTCGCCTCCTCAGCTGTCCTCTGCTTTACTGAGACCTGGCTCCGGGAAAATATACCGGACAGCGCGCTGCGCCTCGACGGCTTCCAGCTCTTCCGTGCTGATCGTGACATAGAGCTTTCCGGCAAGACCACAGGAGGCGGAGTCTGCTTCTACATCAACTGTAGCTGGTGCTCTGATGTAACGGAAATTTCCAAACACTGTTCTCCTGCCTTGGAATTTCTTGTTATCAACTGCAAGCCTTTTTATTCCCCACGGGAGTTTGCTTCTTTTATACTGATCGCTGTGTACGCCCCTCCCGACGCGGACACGCGCGAAGCTCAGCGCGTGCTCGCGGATCACATTCAACACACAGAGCGGAGTTTTCCAGACTCGCTGATTATTGTGGCTGGCGACTTTAATCAGTGCAATCTGAGCCACGATCTCCCCCGCTACAAACAGTTTATTAAATGCCCCACCAGAGGATTAAACACACTGGATCACTGTTACACCACAGTGAAAGACGCATATCGCGCTGTCCCTCGAGCTGCGCTGGGATTATCTGATCACGTGATGGTTCACCTCATTCCCACATACAGACAGAGATTGAAGCTCACTAAACCTGTTGTGAGCACTACGAAGATACGGACCAGTGATGCTGAGGAGAAGCTGGAAACGTGCATGGAAATATCTGACTGGGGCATGCTTAAAGGAGCCACGCATGATCTGGATGAGTACACGGACACTGTGAACTCATATATCCACTTTTGTGAAGAGAACATTCTTCCATCACGCACCAGGGTGAGTTACTCTAATGACAAACCCTGGTTCACAGCTAAGCTCAGACAGATCAGGAAGGAGAAGGAAGCAGCGCTGAAAAGTGGAGACAGGGACTGCTACAGGGAGGTTAAATACCGGTTTAACAGAGAGCTGAAGAGGGCTAAATCTGTGTACTCAGAGAGACTCCAGCAGCAGTTCACTGCTAATGATTCGGCTTCCGTGTGGAGAGGACTGAGGCAGATCACCAGCTATCGGCCTCAGGCTCCTAAAGGTCAGGATGACAAAGCCCTTTGTCAGAGACTGTCCCAACACTATGCCCGTTTTGACACCTCGTCATCTGTGTCCAACTCCCCCCCTCCCTCCAGCTCCACAGCCTCCACATTCCCTACTTCATTTAAGGCACCCCCCCCACCTCCCCCCCTCCCCTTATCATCAGTGAGCAGGATGTGCTCAAACAGTTCTCCAGACTGAACCCGCGCAAGGCCCCCGGCCCAGACGGCGTGTCTCCCTCCACCCTGAGACTCTGTGCGAAACAGCTGGCTCCTGTATTCACAGACATTTTTAACACCTCCCTTAAGTTATGCCACGTGCCGTCCTGCCTCAAATCCTCCACCATCATCCCTGTCCCCAAGAAGCCACGGATCACTGGACTTAATGACTACAGACCTGTAGCGCTCACCTCTGTAGTCATGAAGTCCTTTGAGCGCCTGGTCCTGTCCCACCTCAAGTCCATCACCACCCCTCTCCTGGACCCGCTGCAGTTTGCCTACCGAGCCAACAGGTCTGTAGACGATGCAGTCAACCTGGCCCTCCACTCCATCCTGCAGCACCTGGACTCCCCGGGAACCTACGCCAGGATCCTGTTTGTGGACTTCAGCTCCGCATTCAACACCATCCGCCCCGCTCTGCTCCGGGACAAGCTGTCCCTGCTCAACGTGCCTGACTCCCTCTGCAGGTGGATCATCGACTTCCTGACGGACCAGAGGCAGCATGTGCGGCTGGGAAAGACTGTCTCAGACTATACTAGCATCAGCACCGGATCACCCCAGGGCTGTGTACTTTCCCCCCTACTCTTCTCCCTTTACACCAACTCCTGCACCTCCAGCCACCAGTCTGTCAAGTTGATCAAGTTTGCGGACGACACCACCCTCATCGGGCTCATCTCCAACGGCGACGAGTCCGCCTACAGGAGAGAGGTGGCCCAGCTGGCGTCCTGGTGCAGCAATAACAACCTGCAGCTGAACGCTCTGAAGACAGTGGAGATGATTGTAGACTTCAGGAAAGTCACTACTCCTCTGCCCCCCCTCACCCTCTCAGGCTCTCCCATCACCACTGCTGATTCCTTCCGCTTCCTAGGCACTACCATCACCAGGGACCTCAAATGGGAGCTGACCATCAGCTCACTCATCAAAAAAGCCCAGCAGAGGATGTTCTTCCTGCGGCAGCTGAGGAAGCTCAAGCTACCCACCAAGATGTTAGTGCAGTTCTACACAGCCATCATCGAGTCCATCCTCACCACCTCCATAACCGTGTGGTACGCAGGAGCCACTGCCAGGGACAGACTAAGGCTGCAGCGCGTCGTGCGCACTGCTGAGAAGGTGATCGGCTGCAAGCTCCCATCTCTTCAGGATCTGTACATCTCCAGGACCCGGAGGCGTGCTGGCCGGATCATAGCCGATCCCTCACACCCTGGTCATGTACTGTTTGCCCCCCTCCCCTCTGGTAGAAGACTTCGGTCCATCCAGACTAAAACCTCCCGTCACATGAACAGCTTCTTCCCCTCTGCCATTAGACTGCTGAACACTAAGTGACTCTCGTGCACCATGTACAGCAGCTCAACCAGACTCATGTCAATCATCACTGTTTTCTTCCTGCATTACCGACTGCACTATATAGTTCTCCACAGTATCTGCTGCTGGCTAATATATATTTTAACTGTTGACCAGTATCACTTAATCTTATCCTACACTTTATTACATGTATAGTTTATTTCTCTTATCTTATCATGTTTAATGTTGCAGCATTGTACCGAGACAAATTCCTAGTTTGTGTACTACATGAACAATGGCAATAAACCTGATTCTGATTCTGATTCTGATTCTCTGCATAAACATTTTGAATTGCTGCCATCTAGCAAACGATTCCGGAGCATCAGATGCAGAACCACCAAACTGATTAACAGCTTCCTTCCACAAGCTGTTAGGATGCTGAACAGTTGATTTGGAATCTTTCATACATACCACTGTACCTTATGGACATTATGTATATTATTTGTATATTATAGTTCTAGTTAGATTCAAGTATTTATTTCACTCAGCCACTTTGACTCACTCAGCCATTTTAATTAGCATTTTATACATATGCAGTTATCACTTTAAACTGCAACTGTAATAAGTTAATATTACTGTAATAACCAAATGTGTCTCAGGGATGTGTGAATGGCTGTGTTGGGGTGGGAGGTGAGGGGTGTGTGAGTGTGTTTTAAATTATGTTCTTTTTACATATATGGATGCCTAGAGAAATGTAATTTCATCTTGCCTGCACTACAGTTGTATGTACAGCAACATGACAATAAAAGTTGATTTGATTTTGATTTGATGGAACAATTTTGGAGAAGATGGAAAAGAGAGTATCTCTACAACATCACAGCGAGACAGTGCTGGCATAGCACTAAAAGGGACCTGCAAGTCGGTGACAACACTGAGGACACTTTACCCAGGAGCCAGTGGAGACTTGGGAAAGTCTCAGAAATCATCAAAGGCCCACAAGGCCACTTGTGAGACGGGCCAAAATTCTGCTTGGAGAGAGAGAGCTGAATAACAAAGGAGAGCGTACCAGCAAACTTTCTTTAGTTGAGCGCCCAGTCCAGAAATTAATTTTGTTGCTAGAAGCAGTTTAAGCACAATGCAGTTATGAACTGTGATATAGTTTCCTGTGTGGTATACTGTAAATGTTCAAAGGGTTTCTATATGGAAATTATGTGTTTTAAGGTTTCCCTCTTGTAAAACACTATAATTTGGTGGGAGTGTAAATAACCCCCTAAAAGGTTTATTATTTTAGGTTATTTTTCTTTTAATTTTAATTAATTTTAGGTTAATTGGGCAGCTCGGTGGAATAGTGGTTAGCACAGTGCCAACACAGTAAGAAGGTCACAGGATCAATTCCACCCTTGACAACAAACCTCCAGACCGCCTCTCCCAGTGTGGCATCTGACACATGGTCATTTATTTTGCCAAATGAATTTAGACACCGCAGAATGCAGTTTGCACCAATAAAGAGGTGGACGAGGGAGAGGAAGCATAGAGTTCACAAAGTTAATCTTTGGCAAGATACGTCGTCATCGGCCTCCGTCGGTCTATGATGACCATGGAAGAGAATCCTAAACATCTACTCTGCTGGAACAGCACCGCCTGTGGCTGAACAGGCCGATGCGCACCGGTGTTCTACCTTCCAGCGTTGGGCGTTGGTAAGATTCAAGCCTGGGCAGGAAGATATGGAGGACAAGATGTTACCCATGCAGCATGTCCCCTCTCTCCATGTCACTGATGAATCCAAAGGAACAGCAGGGCTGCTATAGTTTGGCACCAGCGCCATCGCAGGAGCTGCCAGAACGATGTTGAGCACAACAGGGCTGCACAGTTTACCCTCGGCCGGGGGATCGCGGGGATCATGAGATCGTGGGTTCGATCCCAGCCCCCGACCAACAGTGAGCTGTGTGGAGTTTGCATGTTCTCCCCGTGTTGCGTGGGTTTACTCCGGGATTTCTCCGGTTTCCTCCCGCATACCAAAAACATGTAGGTTTAGGGCGCTCGCGCACGCAGCGACCGGCAGCCGGTGGCTTGTCACCAGACTGCAAACCAAATCTACCTACGGGTACAAATAAGTAACAAAAAAAACAAAACAAAAAAAACCAAAAAAAAAACAGAGAACTGCCTTAGGGGCTCCGACTCCGGATTTTTCCTCAGGGTTGACTCCCAAAGCCTTTCCCATGACCGGGTGTGCCGCAAGGCAGCGGAGGTTTGAAATCAGGGTTTACCTTCCCCTAGATGGGCTACCTTCCCAGGTTGACGAGCCACCATCTACCCGAAGCATCTGGTTTTAAGGTGCCAGAGATCCGCCCTCGCCCCTTCTCCTATTAGTAAAAGCAGTTCCGCCGGGCTTAGAGACTAAACCACACGGGCAGGCTAGGAGTTGGACTTAGTTGTCAGAGGCTTTTCGAGACGCACACCGTAAGGAGCATTTTATGAGCACTGGGAGCTTAACCCCAGTGCCGCTCCTGGCTATGACAACCTTGGAACCGGGTTTGGCCAGATATTCATCTTAATTATTGAGATACAGCTGCAAAGAGAGTTCTTCAACCTGGACCATCTTTCCAAATCTGCAATTATTTTAGCAAGTGTATTGTCAAAGTCATGTTTAATAATTGCCTGAATAGTTGGAAAGATTTTAATGCCCATATAGGTGAAGCTTTCTATAGATGGTACAGGAGGAGGGGCCGGGCATTCACACATCGCCTGATTTAAGGGTAACAACGCTGATTTCTGCCAGTTTATTCTAAACCCGGATAGCTTGCCATATTTCTCGAAAATAGATAAAATATGTGGTATGCATTGCGATGGGTTATGAATATATAGTAATATATCATCTGCATACAATGGAATGTGATGAAGAATGCCCTTAACACATATCGGAGAGAACAGAGAGGAGCAGCGGATGGTTTGCACTAGTGGCTCCAAGGAAAGGGCAAACAACAGGGGGCTTAAAGGACATTCCTACCTTGATCCTCTTGAGATTGCAAATGGGAGAAAACTATTCCTACCATGAATTACTGCGGCCACTGGATTTCTGTACAAGCCTTGATCATATCAATGAAAGTCCAAACAAAACCCATAGACTCCAGCACTGACCACAGAAAAGCCCGCTCAAGATGATCAAAGGCTTCTTATAAAGCCCTTTACTATCTCCCAGAGTATTCGCAAATCAGAAACAGAGCCTTCATTAAAAGCATCTGGAGAAAGAACTGTGACAGAGCTTATGTCTTTAATGTTGTCTATAATGTGCAGCAATCTTCTAACATTGTCTGTGGCTAGCCTGGATTTTATGAACCCAGTCTGGTCATAGTGCACTAATGTCAACATACAGACATGGACAAAATTGTTGGTACCCCTCTGTTAATGAAAGAAAAACCCACAATGGTCACAGAAATAACTTGAATCTGACAAAAGTGGTAATAAATAAAAATTCTATGAAAATTAACCAATGAAAATCAGACAATGCTTTTGAATTGTGGTTCAACAGAATTATTTTAAAAAACAAACTCATGAAACAGGCCTGGACAAAAATAATGGTACCCCTAGAAAAGATTGAAAATAATGTTACCATAGGGACATGTTCAACCAAGATGTGTAATCTAATTAACATCACAGGTGCCTACAAACTTGTAATCAGTCAGTCGGCCTATTTAAAGGGTGACAAGTAGTCACTGTGCTGTTTGTTGACATGGTGTGTACCACACTAAACATGGACCAAAGGAAGCAAAGAGAGAGTTGTCTCAGGAGATTAGAAAGAAAATTATAGACAAGCATTCATTCATTCATTCATCTTCTTCCGCTTAATCCTTTTTGGGTCGTGGGGGGGCTGGAGCCTATTCCAGCATCTTTGGGCGAGAGGCAGGGTACACCCTGGACAGATCGCTAGTCCATCGCAGGGCCAACACAGAGAGACAGACAACCATTCAGTCTCACAGTCATACCTAAGGACAATTTAGAATCCCCAGTTTGATGCCAATTAACCTAACTTGCATGTTTTTGGCATGTGGGAGGAAACCGGAGAAATCCCGGAGTAAACCCATGCAGACATGGGGAGAACATGCAAACTCCACACAGATCACTGTTGGTCGGGGGCTGGGATCGAACTCAGGATCCCCCGGCCAAGGGTGAGTTGCTGTGCTGCCGCAGTGCTAACCACTCCACCACCGCGCTGCATGTTAAAGGTAAAGGCTATAAGACCATCTCCAAGCAGCTTGATGTTCCTGTGACTACAGTTGCACATATTATTCAGAAATTTATGATCCACGGGACTGTAGCCAACCTCCCTGGACATGCCCGCAGGAGGAGACGAATAATACGAATGGTAACAAAAGAGCCCAGAACAACCTCTAAACACGTTCATGGTGAACTCCAAGGTTATCAGTGTCGGATCGCACCATCCGTCGTTGTTTGAGCCAAAGTGGACTTCATGGGAGACGACCAAGGAGGACACCACTGTTGAAAACAAATCATAAAAAAAGCCAGACTGGAATTTGACAAACTGCATGTTGACAAGCCACAAAGCATCTGGGAGAATGTCCTGTGGACAGATGAGACAAAACTGGAACTTTTTGGCAAGGCACATCAGCTCTATGTTCGCAGACGCAAAAATGAAGCATGTCAAGAAAAGAACACTGTCCCTACTGTGAAAACATGGAAGAGGTTCTGTTATGTTCTGGGGCTGCTTTGCTGCATCTGGCACAGGGTGTCTTGAATCTGTGCAGGGTACAATGAAATCTCAAGACTATCAAGGTATTCTAGAGAGAAATGTGCTGCCCAGTGTCAGACAGCTTGATCTCAGTCATAGGTCATGGGTCTTGCAACAGGATAATGACCCAAAACACACAGCTAAAAACACCCAAGAATGGCTAAGAGCGAAACATTGGACTATTCTAAAGTGGCCTTCTATGAGCCCTGATCTAAATCTTATTGGACATCTGTGGAAGGAGCTGAAACATGCCGTCTGGAGAAGGCATCCTTCAAACCTGAGACAACTGGAGCAGTTTGCTCATGAGGAGTGGGCCAAAATACCTGCTGAGAGGTGCAGAAGTCTCATTGACAGTTACAGAAATCGTTTGATTGCAGTGATTGCCTCAAAAGGTTGTGCAACAAAATATTAAGTTAAGGGTACCATCATTTTTGTCCAGGTCTGTTTCATGAGTTTGTTTTTTAAAATAATTCTGTTGCGCCACAATTCAAAAGCATTGTCTGATTTTCATTGGTTAATTTTCATAGAATTTTTATTTATTACCACTTTTGTCAGATTCAAGTTGTTTCTGTGACCACTGTGGGTTTTTCTTTCATTAACAGAGGGGTATCAACAATTTTGTCACTGTCTGTATGGCTTTGTATGCATCTTGCCAGGACCTTTGCAAAGATCTTTAGATCAGCATTTAATAACAAGACAGGTCTATAGCTAGAACAGTCTAAAAGAGCTTTACCTTTCTTAAGAAGCAATGAAATCAATGCTACATTAACATCTCTGAAGAAAGAGCCTTCCTTTATTGAAAAGAGAAACATGTCCAATAGTAAAGGACCCAGCAAAGGCCAGAAGGTAACAGACCTCAGGCGGTATCCCATCCGGGCCTCGTGATTTGCCCCAATGCATGTCTTTTGCAGATGTTTCACACTCTTGCAGCATAATAACAGCATCCAGTTCTGCAGCTTCACTACTTGATAGTTGAGGAAGCTGAATAGTGTTTAAAAAGCTGTCATATGCTGACTTATCAAAAGTAGTCTCTGAGATATATAAAGAGCGATAAAAAGAGGCAAAAGTTGCATTAACTTCCTTTAGGTCAGATTGAACAGTCCCATCTTCTGTTCTAATGCAATAAATATCTGAAAACTGTTCATCTGTCTTGAGATGCAGGGCCAGTAGATGGCTAGGCTTGGCCAAATGAAAATTGTATGTCTGCCTAGTTTTATGCATCAGGAATTCTGATCAGTGTCTTAGAATTGAATTAATCTGTTTTTTAACCAGTTCTTTATGGACTATAACTAAGTTGCAGTGATGCATCAAGAGAGGCATATTCTAATTCTAAAGTGGACAGTTTTGCTGCACGTTCTTTGTTCCTTGAGGAGGCATAGAGAGTGGTGTTACTTTTTATAAAGCCCTTTACTATCTCCCAGAATATTTGCGAATCAGAAACAGAGCCCTCATTAAATGCTAAAAACTCACGGAGATTTGAGACAAACTGGGATTGGAAAGCTTTATCTTACAGCAGTGATGTATTAAAGCGCCACCTAATGGCTTTGCCAGCAAAAGTGTGGATGAAGATTGAGCAGCAAGCAAACTTATGGTCAGAACATATGACTGTTATATGAAAAGAGTTATGAACATTAGATGCTAATTCCTTAGAGATAAAAAGAAAACCTATCCTGGAAAATGAACTATGCCTGCCTGAAAAAAGGAATAATCTCTCAAGGATGGGTGTATCATGCACCAGGCATCTACCATACTTGTATCATTAGCCTATTGGTGCAACGCTTGAGAGGCAAGATGCTGATCCCTAGTTTCAGCACTACCTGACTTGTCAATGTTACTATACCAGACTGCGTTAAAATCAGCACCTAGGATTAAGTGAGAGCCTGACAAATCAAGCATTACCTGGGTTAGTGAGTTATAGAACGTGCGATCAAATGTATTTGGAGTGTATACTTAAATAAGTGCAATATTTGTCCCATTTAAACATACTTTTGCCATGGCCATCCATCCTTCCTCATCCACCCACGAGCCAAGCAGATCAAATATGAAACTGCATTTACAGATCACCATCACTCCTCCGGATTTTGTTGCAGCAGAAGAATTTGCAATGGAATGGTAAAACCTATTAGCAAATTGGCCTACATCCTTGCGGAGTAGATGTGATTCCTGAATCACAGCAAAAGCCACATTTTTCTTACGGAGGAAGTCTAAAATAGTGGCTCCCTTATGTGGAATATTAACACCCCTGGCATTGATAGATGTGAAAATAAGACCTGTCATGTTAGGTTTAAAAAGATAAAGAAAATTACCTCCAAACATAGGTAGATTGGGTCTGGGTCCCTAAACTTAAGAAAAAAGGGGAAAAAAGAAAAAAAAAAACATTTTAACTGAGAGAACCATAACAATAAAGACAATCAAACCAAAACTAGAGATGTGGAGAAAAATAACCTTCTCCACTAACTCTGGTAGTTCCATATCCGGAAAACAAACTCAAGAAAAACTAGTAGCTGTCAAGCCGCTGGGTGGAGCTCAGACCACCGCCACCGGTAATTTACGTATTATAGATGCCAACACTAAATTTGCAACAAAACATTTCCATCTTCACAGAGAGACACATTCATAGAACTGTATCATATATTATGCTTTAGGTACGTGTCCCTCCCCCCCCCCCTGCCTCCCTACCTCCCCCCACAATGTAGAAAAATAATAAAAGCTACTAGTCCATCAAAGGTTAAAGAACATACATAAATAAAAATTACAACTTGAGAGCAGCAGGATTCACAGTCCAGGGGGGAGAGTGGTGGGGAAGGGCGCCACATTGATCAGAGTCAGGAGAGATCAATTAGGAAAAGTTTTTATGCATTCCAGTGCCTTCTTTGGATCATCAAAACGACACTTTACCCCTTCTGGTGAAGTGAAAGAGAGCACAGCAGGATATGCAATACCAAACGGGATTTTAGCCTGGTGAAGCAGCCGTTTCCATTCCAGAAAAGCCTGACGATGCATCTGTGTAGCCTTTGAAAAATCCTGGTAAAAGCTTATCTTGTGATTCTGCCAGCTCACCTCCCCGATCTCCCTAGTGAGCTGTCTCGCATGTTTTTTTTTGTTGGAATCTCAAGAACCATATGACGAATGGCCTTGGTGGAGCCCCAGGCCTCACCGACATGAGTGCTCTGTGAGCACACTCTAAACCCAGTCCTCCAGGAAAGTCAGCATGGAGAATTTCAGGCAATATTTTCGTGATGAAGGCTATGGGATCATTGTTTTCAGCATGCTCCCGGAAGCCCAGTATACAGAGGTTCATCCATCTTTCCCTGTCCTCATATTTCCTACAGTTTAGCGTTCAGCCTTTCCACCTCGGACGCTGAAGCCACAGGTGAGTCACAGCACTGTCTCTCCACCTCTTCCAGTATGTTCAGCCGAGCCTCTGCACTGGAAAGCCACATTAGCATATCAGCTAGCTTCTCCTCACCAGACCAGACAGCTCTCCATGTCTCCACAAGGTCTTTACGGATATCTGCAAAATGTTTTGTCTGGCTATCTACAAGCCTCGTTTGGCCCTCCAATAATTTCTGAAGGAGATGCAGCATTGATGGGTCGGCTGTCGCATCCTCACACTCTCCCTCTGTGGAAACTTCCACTGAGGTGGGCCGAGAGGCTTTGCTACCAGAGCTAGCTTTAGCATTAGTTTGTTGAGACATACTGGCTTCAGCTTTCCGGGGCTTAGGCATTTTGGCGAATGGCAGTAGAGGCAGGCAGTAAAATACTTTGTAACCTGTCACATCAGTGTAGAAAATTGGCAAAATTAGTTTATTCATAGGTTGAATTTGGCTCTTGATCTAATTTAAGATATCAAAAAAGTCTGACAGTACTTTTTATTTTTTTATAATTATGCCATATTGGCTTTTAAATGCATTCACAAGAAGAGTATGTTAATCTCCAGGGCAATGCATGTTGTTGATACTAGCTATGTGACTTCAGGCCCAAATATATTGTGATGGAGATGTGACATTAGGAAAGTTCCAGTTTATTAATTTACATGGGTACTTCAGAGAGGAAAGAGTCCCCCCCCCCCCCCCCCAACAGTCGCTGGGGGCTTTTTGTCCACAGTGGAACATTTGAGAGAAATGATGTTGCTGCACCACTTTTAAACCGAAGAATTCCAAAAGATAATGACCCTATTAAAATCAAATCAGGGGACTATGGTGGCATTGAAATGACTTGCTTATGCCTATGCGATCTGGTGTTTCCACTGGGAGGGTTACAGAGTGACAGTGTCTGATTTCAGGACTGGTCCAATTCTGATGATCAGCTCTGAATCGACTCAGACCTCAGGGTCACACAGAGAGGAATTAATCAGTCAATATCTTGCCTCCTTATCAGTCATGTGTTTGTGTTTGCATTTCTTATATATGGCCGTGTATGTGCATGTGTGTGGTAGTATAGATGGGAGGAGTGCTGCTGCTGCTCATTAGAGAATGCAAAACAGCTCTTAATGTTTGATTCAGCAATATTGGCAATCTGGATGAGATGCTGAGGGAAAATGGACAGCAACCACGGTTTATTTTTTATGTTTAAGAATGAATGAATGAATGAATGAATGAATTTATTTATTTCGGATAGTACATTACAGGTTAAAAGAAACTGTATAATATAACAACAAGGTCAAATTAGACAAAGACTCCTTCTACTATACAATTCCACGTGAGTTATCCGAAATGGGTGATGGCTGAAGCCGCAGCTTATATTGCCCACCCATATTCCATCCAAGAATTCAAAGGAGAAAAAAGAGAAAACAAGACAAGAGCGATTACAATTTAAAACAAGGCTAAGACAAAATATGACTGAGAGAAAAAGAAAACTGAGCTAGTCTAAGTTAAGCGGTTACTATTCAAAAACAAATCTAAGACATAGTGTCACAGAGAAAAAAGAAAAACTAAGCTATAACACAACACAGGCTGGAAATGTCAATCCTTATGTGAGTTTACATGTCGTCTTGTAAATATGTTTGGAGTATTTCTTCCTTTAGTTTTTGTTTAAATTGTCCAAGCTTTGTACATGATTTTAATTCAGGTCCAAAATCGTTCCATAATCTGACACCTTGCACTGAAATACAGTGTTGCTTGGTGGTTGTTCTCACTGTAGGCTTTTGAAATATACATGTTCCTCTGAAGTGATATCGTTTCTCCCTTGTTTGGAACAACTTTTGGATATTTGCGGGCAGTGATAGATTCTTCACTTTGAACATTATTATTGTGGTTTTAAAGTCGATCAGATCTTTCAACTTGAGAGTTTTTTGTTTAAGAAAAAGTGGGTTTGTTGGTTCCCTGTAAGCTGCTTTGTTAATTATTCTAATAGCTCTCTTTTGAAGCATAAAGAGTGGATATATGTTTGTTTTATATGTATTTCCCCATACTTCATTACAATATGTCATGTATGGGAGTATTAATGAATGATACAAGGTGTATAGTGTGGGTTGATTCAGCAAATTTTTCACTCTGTGTAATATTGCAATTGATTTGGATACTTTACCTTTTATATAATTAATATGTGGCTTCCAACACAGTTTGTTATCAATTATTACTCCAAGGAATTTAGTTTCGGATACCCTTTCAATCTCTACACCATTTACACTGAGTTTGGGTACTGGGTAGTTGTGATGGTTGTTAAAGACTATAAATTTTGTCTTGCTTAAATTGAGCGTTAATTTGTTTGAATCAAACCACAGTTTCAGCTTTCCTAATTCCTTTCCGAGTGTATCCAGAAGTTGTTCCAAATTGTTTCCACTGCATAGCAGATTAGTGTCATCAGCAAACAATATTAAGTCCATTTTTTCTGAAACTTTACATATATCATTTATATACATATTGAATAATAATGGTCCCAAAACTGAACCCTGTGGGACTCCACAGGTGACCTTCAGTAGCTCTGAGTTTTTGTTGTTAACACATACAAACTGATATCTATTCTTTAAGTAACTTCTTAACCAGGACAGTGCTACCCTTCTGATACCACAATTTTGTAGTTTCTTTAATAATAGATTGTGATCTACTGTATCAAATGCTTTTTTAAGATCCAGGAATACTCCAACTGAATACTCTTTATTTTCAATGGCTGTTGATATTTTTTCTGTAAATTCCATTAAGGCATATGCTGTTGTCCTTTTGTGTCTGAACCCATATTGCTGCTCACACAATAAATCATTCTTCAGTATGAAGTTGTCAATTCTCTCATAGAATATTTTTTCAAGTATCTTGGAAAATTGCGGTAATAGTGAAATTGGTCTGTAGTTGGAGAGTTCCCCTCTGTCGCCTGTCTTGTAAATCGGAATTACTTTAGCTATTTTCATTGCATTGGGAAATATACCTGATTGGAGAGACAGGTTACAGATATACGTCAGTGGTTTCACTATGCATTCGATAACAGTTTTGACTAGTAGCATATCAATACCATCGCAGTCAGTAGATGTTTTACTTTTGAACGATTTAACAATTTCAATGACCTCTCTTTCGTCTGTGTTCTTTATGAAGATGGTGTCTTTTACAGAATCAGAATCAGAATCAGGTTTATTGCCATTGTTCATGTAGTACACAAACTAGGAATTTGTCTCGGTACAATGCTGCAACATTAAACATGATAAGATAAGAGAAATAAACTATACATGTAATAAAGTGTAGGATAAGATTAAGTGATACTGGTCAACAGTTAAAATATACAGTATATTAGCCAGCAGCAGATACTGTGGAGAACTATATAGTGCAGTCGGTAATGCAGGAAGAAAACAGTGATGATTGACATGAGTCTGGTTGAGCTGCTGTACATGGTGCACGAGAGTCAATAAGTCACTTAGTGTTCAGCAGTCTAATGGCAGAGGGGAAGAAGCTGTTCATGTGACGGGAGGTTTTAGTCTGGATGGACCGAAGTCTTCTACCAGAGGGGAGGGGGGCAAACAGTACGTGACCAGGGTGTGAGGGATCGGCTATGATCCGGCCAGCACGCCTCCGGGTCCTGGAGATGTACAGATCCTGGAGAGATGGGAGCTTGCAGCCGATCACCTTCTCAGCAGTGCGCACGACGCGCTGCAGCCTTAGTCTGTCCCTGGCAGTGGCTCCTGCGTACCACACGGTTATGGAGGTGGTGAGGATGGACTCGATGATGGCTGTGTAGAACTGCACTAACATCTTGGTGGGTAGCTTGAGCTTCCTCAGCTGCCGCAGGAAGAACATCCTCTGCAGCAGTGTTATTGCATATTGTATCACCTGTTGGCACCGTAGTGGGTATTTCTCGGGCCAGTTTAGGTCCAATGTTAACAAAAAAATTATTAAATTCATCTGCAGGTGAAGCTATATTCACATTCGGAGTCGATTTATTATTTTTTGGAATGTTAGTTGGGTAGCTGGTATTTCTGCTTTTATTTCCAAGGATACTGTTGATTATTGTCCATGTATTTTTAATATTGTCTTTGTTTTTTTCCAGTTCTTTACTGTAATAGTCTCTTTTACTACATCTTATTATATATGTTAACTTATTTTTGTATGTTTTATACCGCTGCTCTGCTTCTTTTGTCCTTTTCTTTATGAAAGCTTTATATAATAAATTTTTCTTTTTACACGCCTTTTGTAGTCCTTTGGTTAGCCATGGTTTGTCAGTAAATTTGTGTTTAAGCTTTTTTTTAACTAATGGGCAGTTTTTTTCATAAAGAGTGGTTACAATGTTTGTAAATGTGTCATAGGCTTCATTTACATCTGATACATAGACTTCTGTCCAGTCTTGCTTCAGCAAGTCCTCTTTAAAAGAACTGATTGCGTTTGGTGATTTGTGTCTGAACGATTTTGAGATTTTTTCTGGGTTGGGCCCCGTGTGGCCATGGATAAGTGCAAAGATTGGCAAGTGGTCGCTTATATCATTTATCAATAATCCACTTTCTATTTTCTTGTCGAGAACATTGACAAACAGGTTGTCAATAAGTGTAGCAGAGTGAGCTGTGATTCTACTGGGATGTGTTATTGTGGGATATAGACTCATGCTGTACATAGAGTTCATGAACTCTGTAACTACATTTTGTTGATGTGGATTAAGTAGATCAATATTGAAATCTCCACAAATTGCTACCATTTTCTTACTAGTAATATTATTGTACAGCTCGACTAATTTATCTCTGAATGTCTCAATGCAAGTTCCCGGCGTTCTGTATATGCAGCTTATGATTAGATTTTTTGTTTTGTCTAGGTCAATCTCAACAGTAACACATTCCAGAATCCCTGGTAGTGCTGAGGACATTTCATTTACAAGCTTACATCTATATAGGTCATCAATATACAGTGCAACACCACCACCCTTTTTTTGAGATCTGTTAATGTTAAACATCTGATATCCCTCTATTGCCATCAGGGGAGCCTGGTCTGCATTAAGCCAGGTTTCAGAGACTGCTATAGCTGTGAATTTTCTGTTTAGCTGTTTTAAATAGTCCTGAATCTGTGAGAAGTTTTTGTTAAGACTTCTGCTATTGAAGTGTATTATTGACAGTTTACCATCTAATTGCACTTGACTTTTGAATTGCTTTTCAGTGTAATATTCACAGTGGTTATGAATATTATTGAAAAAGTGGTTATCAGGATCAATATCATTCTCCATCTCTTGTGGTTTATGTTCAGCATAGTGGCATATTTTTAGAGTTTGAGTTTCCTCACTCTGTGTTTCATAGTCAGTGTTCATCTGTATTTATCTAAGTCAGTAGCATCTCTGATCATTATACTTTTTGCTTGCTCAGGTGTTCCATTTAGTTTAATCCAAATTCTACAATTTCTTGTCCAGGTTGTCTGTATCTTATTATGTTTCTTTAGCATCCGTGCCTGCCGTGCTAATTCAGCGGGTTTTTTTGTCAGGTGTTCATTTAGGTAAACTTGAGTTTCCTTTAGTTTTTTGGCCTGCCTCAGTATGTCATTTTTCACCCTCCTGTTCACAAAGCGCATCACAATTGATTTCTTTGTTTTGTTATCTTTCTTCGGTAAAGCATAACAGGCTGAGATCGCATTGGCTTCTACCTTAATGTCTTTATCATTAAGGAACTGAAGCACTTGGTTTTCTAAGGACATTGATTCACTTATGGAAGCATGTTCACCACTCAGTCCTGTAGCGGCATGGGCGTACGACTGATATCTGATGTCTAGTCCACTTATAACTATGTCATCAATGCGAGAACCTTGTTCAAGATCCTCGACGCGTTGCTCCAAAAGACGCCCGTGTTGCTCCAGGTCCATAATTTTTTTGTCTTTTTCTTTTATTATTGAATGTAGGGCTTGTACCTCCTGTATTAGGTCTAATATTTTGTCCTGCTGGCTAGTCACTTTGGCCAGTTCTTCTAACACAAAGTTCAGAGTTTTTTTAATTTCTTCCATTTCCTCTTTTTTGGGTGGCATTTTACTGACCTGTGGATAGAAATAAGCAGAGAATCCGGCTAGGCCTCAACTAGCTCGGTCGCTACTGGACCCGCCGCTCCTGCGCAGCTTCTCCGCCGAGTGACGCTGCTCAGCTCCGCAGATCACCGCCGTCTATCGCCGGCGCCTGCCTCCGTCTACCTGGCCAGTTATGTCGTGCATCGCCGGCGCAGCCGGAATCCACCGATCACAGCCACTCGTCGCCGTCTGGCTAGGCGGCTCCTCCGCTGGGCCCCGTCCCCGTCAGTTATGTCGCACTCCGCCGGCGCAGCTCTAATCCACCGATCACCTCCGCCGATCGGTGGCCGATCACCGTCGCTAGCTGTCATCCGGCTGGGTGGCTTCTCCTCTAGGCCCCCTCTAGGCCCCGTCACCGACCGCCGTCAGTCTGGTAGTTCCTCGGCTGGGCCTCGCAATTGGGCACCGGTTCAGGCCACTGTCCTGCTGGATCCAGGTGGCCCCCGTCTCTCACCAACGCCGCGCCCGAGCTCCCAATCGCCGCCTCGGTTGGTTCATCCTCCTTTTAAATCCTTCTCTCCTCGGCTCCAGATGGCCAGATGTAAAGAATACCTTCTCACTGCTGCAGTTACTCTGGGTTAGCATCTGGGTTAGCATCAGAGGCGAGCCTTTAGAGGTCGGAAACGGGGCGAAACAGAAGAAAAGCATCTGCTTTGAAGCCACTCAAATACATTTGAAAATAATATTTTCTTTTCTTTCTTTTTTTTTTACTATTTGTTTAATGATGTGCCTTATAGAGGTGGATACACAAACTGAATAACTTACTTCCTCTGTCTTGACCTATTGCTTTCATTCTCAAAGTGGGGAATAGGGACATGCCAGATGGGCCAAGAGGAACAGGACGAAATGTATCTTTCTTGTGAAAGTTGAAAAGTCCACACACAAACAAATGAGTGATTAATACACATAAATTAAAACAATGTCTTTTCTAGGGGACCAGGAGCAAAAGGTAATGTGGAGCCATAGTTTAAAAACAGCGGTTTAACATCAGCATGTTAATTGCAGCTGGAAACAATAGACAGACTTTTAAAGTGATGTTTCCAGAGAAGCAAAAGTGTTAAATAATCTCAAAATTCATCACAAGAACCACAAACAGGTGAAGTGGTACCAGCACAGGCAAACCAGACTGATGAAATATAGCCAAAAACCAGAAAGAAAAAAAAAAAAAAACATAACTAAGCTTGCCTTGCTCTTGTATTCATTGTCGGTGTGGAGGGGCAGAGGACAAACCAATTTGTTTTATGTCTTAAACACTTGTCTTTCAACCAGGTGTCAGGTTAGACAAAACGTTTTCCTTGAGAGAACATTCAGGGGTCCTTGGGAAATTGTCTAATTTCAATTCTTAATCGGTCTAACGAATTGCAAACAACTTGCCATTGTTGTGCTTTGGTGCCTGCAGTGGCTGCTCCATTGCAGTGGGTGGTAACAGAAACACCATCCCTCCTGTTTTTCTTCCTCTTCTTGATGAAGGAAACCTTCACAACTTCCGCAGCCATGCTGCATCTGCTGCGTTAATGAAAAAACAAAACAAACAAACAAACAATAAACACTGCCACGCCTGAGCCCACAACACTATCAAGGCAGGAAAATGTCCCCACCTCCACCAGAAACTGTATCCCAACTTTGGCCACCCCCAGCACCAAACAAATGGTGGATACAACTGAGAAAAGCACATCCTTTCCCCCTTCATGGGAGCATGTGTCTGACGAGAGACATCTCAGTAAGTGGATGTCTCATTTTCAAACCAATTCTCTTTCCCTGCAATGGCAGAACACAAACAGTAAAAGGCTATCGCAACCAAGCATCAAGAAAACTCCTGGCCTGAGAAGAACAAAATCCACCCCGCATCGATTCAAACTTGTGTGCACTGGCATCACACGGAGCAAATGCACAAATGTTCACATCTTTCCACTGACTGTATGTACAGTGGGGTAAAAAAGTATTTAGTCAGCCACCAATTGTGCAAGTTCTCCCACTTAAAAGATGAGAGAGGTCTCCAATTTTCATCATAGGTATACCTCAACTATGAGAGACAAAATAAGAAAAAAAAAATCCAGAAAATCACATTGAAGGATTTTTAATGAATTAACTGGTAAATTCCTCGGTAAAATAAGTATTTGGTCAATAACAAAAGTTCATCTCAATACTTTGTTATATACCCTTTGTTGGCAATGACAGAGGTCAAACGTTTTCTGTAAGTTTTCACAAGGTTTTCACACACTGTTGCTGGTATTTTGGCCCATTCCTCCATGCAGATCTCCTCTAGAGCAGTGATGTTTTGGGGCTGTCGCTGGGCAACGCAGACTTTCAACTCCCTTTCATTTTCTATGGGGTTGAGATCTGGAGACTGGCTAGGCCACTCCAGGACCTTGAAATGCTTCTTACGAAGTCACTCCTTCGTTGCCTGGGCGGTGTGTTTGGGATCATTGTCATGCTGAAAGACCCAGCCACGTTTCATCTTCAATGCCCTTGCTGATGGAAGGAGGTTTTCACTCAAAATCTCACGATACATGGCCCCATTCATTCTTTCCTTTACACGGATCAGTCGTCCTGGTCCCTTTGCAGAAAAACAGCCCCAAAGTATGATGTTTCTACCCCCATGCTTCACAGTAGGTATGGTGTTCTTTCCCCTCCAAACACGACAAGTTGAGTTTTTACCAAAAAGTTCTATTTTGGTTTCATCTGACCATATGACATTCTCCCAATCCTCTTCTGGATCATCCAAATGCTCTCTAGCAAACTTCAGACGAGCCTGGACATGTACTGGCTTAAGCAGGGGGACACGTCTGGCACTGCAGGATTTGAGTCCCTGGCGGTGTAGTGTGTTTCTGATGTAGCCTTTGTTACTTTGGTCCCAGCTCTCTGCAGGTCATTCATTAGGTCCCCCCATGTGGTTCTGGGATTTTTCCTCACCGTTCTCATGATCATTTTGACCCCATGGGGTGAGATCTTGCGTGGAGCCCCAGGTTGAGGGAGATTATCATTGGTCTTGTATGTCTTCCATTTTCTAATAATTGCTCCCACAGTTGATTTCTTCACACCAAGCTGCTTACCTATTGCAGATTCAGTCTTCCCAGCCTGGTGCAGGTCTACAATTTTGTTTCTGGTGTCCTTTGACAGCTCTTTGGTCTTGGCCGAGTTCAAACAGGTGCCATTAATACAGGTAAGGAGTGGAGGACAGAGGAACCTCTTAAAGAAGTTGTTACAGGTCTGTGAGAGCCAGAAATCTTGCTTGTTTGTAGGTGACCAAATACTTATTTTCCACCATAATTTGCAAATAAATTCTTTAAAAATCAGACAATGTGATTTTCTGGATTTTTTTTTTTTCTCATTTTGTCTCTCATAGTTGAGGTATACCTATGATGAAAATTGGAGACCTCTCTCATCTTTTAAGTGGGAGAACTTGCACAATTGGTGGCCGACTAAATACTTTTTTTGCCCCACTGTAATTGCAACACATTTCACACTGAGTATATACAAATTACAAGACTAAATTCTTATTAAATACGCTTTACTAGGCTGCAATGTGTCATTTATAACATTTTTGGTTGGTGGGGTCCATGAGATTTTTTTTTCAATTTGAAAAAGGTTCCTTGGCTCAAAAAAGGTTGGAAAAACACTGTCTTAGACCACTGGCAGCAGACAGCATGAGACCCCACAAATTAAGAAGACATTCGGAGACTACACATTCCAATCACATCAATAAGCCATTTAACTTCTTTAAAAGAAAACTGCCAGAATATCATCAATAGGATAATAGATGGTAAAATCTGCACCGGTGAGCAGCAAAGAACAAGTGGCTCCATTCAAAGGTGCATATAGAATTTTCTAAATATGTGCAGTGCAAAATGAGCTCATTGCTTAAACTAAGGTGATAAGACTAGCACATTGAATTTTTCATTTTTCTTACCAAATGCCATTGGTCTTTATTTTAATCACATAGTGATAATACAAGTGCACTATTTATATTTTATATATATTTATCTTGGTGTTTTTGATGTTACTTGATTTGAATTTTGATATTATTTTCCCAGTAACCATCAAAATATTGATGGTAGTCATCGACTGAGGAAGCCAAGCTGTCCTTGTTTTCAGACTTCTCAGCCAGTTTAAATACCTGGTAATCACGTTGAATGGAAACAGCAGGAATATCAGAAACCACGGGTAGCATATTTGTTTCCGTAGACTTCAGAGTGCCGGAGCTCAGTCTCATTGCATCACTGAGCAACTGACTGCCTTGGTGTGAGTGTTGTGTGACAAAACTGCAGCTGTATATTCTGCTGCAGAGTAGACCAAGGCAAGCACTGACATACGTATGAAGGATGGTAAATTTGACACCCTACTGTACTCCGCGGACTTCCTGATAATGTTGAGTCATTTAGAGAGCTGCTCTGCTGTGTTCTTGAGATGTGGACCAAAGGTTAGGCTGCGATGTAGTGTGATAGCAATGTTCTGTAAATCAGCAGAGGATTCTTTCTGTCCAGCCTTAGCTAGTGGGTTGACCAGGTGATAGATTGAGCATGCTGTTTTAGATTTGCTCATCTTTAGGTGCCAACGAAAAAGATATCTGCAGTGTGCGCTGAAGTCAACCTCCTGGATAGATTGTATCCCCGCACAGGTACAGGCTGCGTAACCAATAGACACTGTCATTTGCATACACACCCCAGTCTCACCTGAAAAACGTACAATTGCACAATTTTTCACTCTGAGAAAACGTGCATAGACATGGAAAAAACATTTTTCACATGGAGTGGATACGTGGCATTTACTCCTTTAAGAATCATGTCTGCCGACACTAACATTTGTCTGCCACTTTCTCTTTCATTCTCTCATTTTCTTTCCGTTAGAGGTGACACCTAACTAAAACATTTTTTCTAACCTTAACCATTAGTGCAGTGAAAAACAGAAAAAAAAAAAAAAAATGTCACTCACAGCTCAGCAGGGGACACAAACTGGCAACTTCTTTGTTGAAACCCATTCACCATCCCCCACCTATCAACCAAATAAGTGTTGGAAGACTGGCTAAAACAAGTGTTGTTTTGCTTATGTGCAGTGAGTAAATGTATTCGCACATGCGCGGAGTGAAGGTGTTACTCCATATGCACTCTGCAATATGTATCCAGGTAGGTTTTTTTTTTTTTCTTTTTACATACAAATGCCCATTTTTTGAGGGGGTGGAAAACATTCATTTGCTATTTTTTTTTTTAGTGAGACTGGGCTGGCATACAGGTACTTATTTTATAGGAATTAGCTTGCTGAGATTAGCCATAATAAAAACATTTCTAGGATCACCATGTAGAGGTCCTCAGCACCATTTCTTATCCAGAGAGGTGTGTAAAATAGCTGATAAGGACACTGTTAAGGGATCAGTGGGTTAATCAAAACAACAAAACCAGCATTTAAGCTGGTGATATTAAAATTACAAGAGTTCACTTGCTAAAGTTTCTTTATGTACAAGGACAGCCCAGACTGTAGATGTGTTGGTTCATCCATACCATTTCCATCAAGCAACGCACCGACTTCCAGTGCCGCCACGCATCAGCCTTCAGAAACATTTACTGGCTCTCTGTACACATACGCACACCCCTCAAGAGCCCCTGGTGCAGAGCTACAGCATGCATCAGTATTCACTCAGCTCTTCTGTCAGAAAATGCTGATAAAATGACATTTTCATCACTCTGTAGGAGCACCAGGACATCCCTTGCTCAAACACATAGAGTACCCACACACACTCGCAGGGTGCATGCGGGCACAGTAGCCCATACACACATCTACAGTACAGCACAGAAACATATACACACACTGTCATCCCCTTCAGCATACTGCACCCATTCAGCTCAGCACGTCCCATTTAATCTGATAGCTGGCTATAGGGAAATGTGGCAGGGAAATAATTAAAAAGTGTATGAAGGAGAGAAAAAGGACAGAAGTGAAGACGGAGAAGGAAACAGCGGGACGAATAATAAAAGCAACAAGAAGTACTTGGCACATACTTCCCCAGAGGCTCAATGGGATTCCCACTGCCAAATTTTATTGCAGACACAAATCTGAAATTCATATCAAATCTAGATACCAGTTTAAATTGTTGATGTCCCTAACCTTTGACCTATTGCTTTGAAAATTACTTATTAATGTTCTTAGAATCAGATCAATTCTGGGGTCGGCTGCTATCAGGGAAAAAACTTTGAACTAGGGCTCCATAATTTGAGATGCAATGATGGTCCCATATACTTCTTGACAGGGTTACTGGCTTAGACCCAGATGCAACGAGGACGGAGACAGTGAGTATAGTGACAATAATCTTTACTTACAATAATTGTGCAAGTTAGCTGCTGAAGATCTTGCAACCCTGCGGGGGGGGGGGGGAGCAGAGACATGAATGAGTAACATTAAATGGCAAGGGTGAGAATGTAATACTGAACTATGCTGAAAGGCTTTTCCCGGGAGAACAGCTGAGGCAGTAGTGAAGGGTCACCAGCAAGAGAAGCCAACAGTCAGCGGGGATGAGTGCAGGGGTGCTGCAAGGATGCTGCAGGAACAGTGCTGGGGAGCAGGCTGGCCAGGCCTGGGGGTAGAGTTGAAGGTGCAGGGAGCAGTGGTATACAAGCGGCAGAAAGTCAACTTACTTGTGGGGAAGTGATACTGTGCACAAATCCAAGGGTGCCCAAATCCAAATCGGTAAGGAGAGAAGCAAGGTCCAAATCCAGGCAGAGGTCCAACAGACAAACAGAGGCGCCAGGTAGTGATGGGACAGCAGGCTCCAGCGCTTCGAGGGTGCTCCGAGCTTGTCCAAGAAATATTTGGCAAAGCGTGTTTTGAGGTGTGTATGGCTGACGTCATACCACGTGACTGGGTCAGGAAGCCATTCATGATTTTGCACGCAACATGAAATAAAGTGAGCAGCGATACACAATGGAAATCCCCGTCCCTCACATTTTATGTTGTCAGTGTTTGACTGTGTAAGGGATTTGTCACAGCCAATTTTCAGATGGAGCCAGTGTCATATATGAATATGACGTGTTTCTGTGTGATGAAGGTGGTGGTTCCACCTTTCCGGTTCCGCTGCCACCCTGGGTATAAAAGGCCGATGTGGAAGAGGCATGGTCTCTTTTGACCTTCGCCTCTGCCTGTACGGGAGTGCCTAGTGTCTGTGAGTTACACAATAAAGCTGAGTTCTGTTGCACTTCCGGCCTCATTATTGGATTGCAGATTATGGACATAACATTTGGCAACGAGGATAAAATTATGGATAAAGCTATTTCGGGCATTCGGCCATTTCTGGAACTTCCTGGTGAGCCACCGGCGCAGTGGGAGAGGTGGTTTGCCCCATTCGAGAATTATCTGGTGGCATTGAACCTTGGTGAGTTGGAGAAGTTGCATGCGCGAGCAATACTCATCCATAATCTTGGCATGGAGGGACAGCGCATTCTTAGCACATTGGGAGTGAGTGACAGTTTTGAGGACGTGGTTGGGCTAATGGCGCGCTACTTTCGCACCCCGGAAAATGTCAGAGTCCAGAGGATCCAGTTCCGACAGCGCCACCAGCGGGCTGGAGAGTATGTGCAGCGGTATGTTGCTGACCTGCACCAACTGGCTGGGGGTTGCCAGTTTGGGACCTTAGAGGAAGAAATGGTCCGCGATCAGTTGGCAGAGCACACGTCGTGTGCAGCAGCACGGTCAAGACTCCTTACCCATTCCGGTGAGCTGACGTTGGCCAAAGTGGTGGAGGTAGCCCAGCAGTTCGAAGCAGCGGATAAACTGTCATGGGACCTTGGTGAGAGAACAGCGTTGGGGCAACCCGACTCACAATCAGCGGCGCAGGCTGTAGACCCGGATAGCGATAACAGCATGGAAGACAAAGAAGAATACGCTGCTGCTATAAAAATTAGGTCTGCCCTGGGGTAGCCAAAGTGTTTTGGCTGCGGGTCTATCAAGCACCAGTACAAGGCAAAAGAGTGTCCGGCAAAAGGCAAATGCTGTGGCAAGTGTGGGTTCCTACATCATTTCACCAGGGTCTGTAAAAAGTTTGAGCGAGGGGAGCAACAACGTGAAGTGGATTCCCCTGCCAAGACTCCTACGGTTATTCACACCATATCCCCAAGCACAGAAGGCTGTACATATCTAACAATTACGTTGGACGACGAGGACGTACCGTTGTTTGTGGACACGGGTGCGGTGAGGTCCGTGTTGAACTGGTCAACTGTTAAGAGTTATTTCCCCTACCATCATGTGAGAGGTCTGTTGGCGCCATTTTGTGGGTATGGCGGTAATAGGCTGTCCATTGTGGGTTCGCTCGAGCTGACGGCGAGGTACAAGGCAGCGGTGATGTCCAATATACAGTTCGTGGTGACCGTGAGTGGGTTAAAATTTGATGGGCTGTGATCTGTTTTATGGACTGGGCTTCTCAATCACCAACAGCTGCAGAGAGGAATGGTCGGGCTTTGGTTTGTGGGACCGGCCGGTTCCGTGAGTGGTCAACGATGCAGTTTGGGATGACACTTGGCCTAGTATTCTGGGAGGTGGACAGGACAATTTCCACCCAGGGCCATCAGGGCAGGGTTCCAGTGCCAGGGCCCAAGTTACCCTAGGTAAGGAAACTGGGCGGCATGGTGGAACACCCATAATGGCGGGTGAGGCTGTGAAGATGACCCCCTCTGTTTCCGGGGTTCGGCCTGGAGATACCGAGAAGCATGGAGCTGCTACGGCTACGCCAGTGTTCAAAATGAAAGACAGCGGGGCAGGACCGGCTGGCACGGGGAACAGATGTGCCACACAGGAACACTGCGGGCTGAGTCGGGCTTCGCGGAAGGTCGCAAGTGTGGCGCTGCCCGGTGAGGAAGCCCGGTGGAGACATCATGGACATGGGAAGTCGAAGCGAGGTCCTTTAAGAGTCAGTGACTTGATTCGACCCAGAGAGGAGGCTCAGCTGAGAGGTGCCCACAGAAAGAGGAAGCAACGCGAGGACCAGGGATGGCTGTAGGTGGTGGCTGTTCGGGAGGACGGATACCTTCAGCTGTCAGAGGACTCATGGAGACATCCCAGTGAGCTGCGGCGCATCATTGAGAAGGAGGTGTCGGAGCCCAGACATGGCTCATCTCCAGGGACAAAGAGATGAAGGAGCTCTCAGTGGGACCCACCAGACCAGTCAGTCCCCTGGGGGGTGGCTCTCCATTAAGACTGTACGGTAGCAAGGGGCAATGGATTGGGTTAAATGTGAATTGCCCGGGCTACGTAGTTGACATGTTTCTCATAATGGACTGCTATAACAGGTGCCCATGTGAAAAAAAAAAAAATCCACGTAATGTGTGTGTCACCATGTTTAGGGTTGTGTATTACTGTCGGGTTTGCCCGGGTTGGGGTGGTATCACTGGGAATGTTATGGTGGTGTATTAAGGCGCGTGTTGACTGGTTGTGTGTTGTAATTTTTCTCTTTATGTATATAAGTTCATGGGATTATTTTGGTATTATAATAGGAACATGGCAAATTTTGTTTCATGGACTTTTATTATCAGAGACAGGAGGATAATCCGTCTGGCCATGTGGAGGTGGGACAGCAGTCCACCTGTTCCCCTCTAGTTTTAGTTGTTTGTGTGTATGGATAGGTCTATTTTATTTGTTGTCATTAGGGTGTGACTCAGGTATTAAATTTTGGGAGGGCCTAATTAGTGTGCATGTGTTTTGGACTTTTCTAAAGGGGGGAGGGATGCCATATATGAATATGACATGTTATTGTGTGATGAGGGTGGTGGCTCCACCTTTCCGGTTCCGCCGCCACCCTGGGTATAAAAGGCCGATGTGGAAGAGGCACAGTCTCTTTTCACCTTTGCCTCTGTCTGTACGGGAGCACCTAGTGTCTGTGAGTTACACAGTAAAGTTGAGTTCTATTGCACCTCCAGCCTCGTTATTGGATTGCAGATTATGGACATAACAGCTAGCACCAAAAACATGAACTTCTCCCATTTGGGAACAGTTTGATCTCATTTCTCCCATTGATACATTTTCAACGAATAATGGACATTTATTGTAACTGAAGTGATGACCTTGCGGTAAAGCATCTGCCCTACAACTAGGAGGCTGGGGTTCAAGTCCCAGCTAGGGCATTCTTGTAATTTTATTTTTATTTGCAAGATGAAGTATCTGTGTTTCAAAGAGCATAGAATCTAAGCTCTTTGAAACACAGATAATGTGGCACAGATACAGATAATCTGTATCTGTGCACAGATACAGATACAGATATTAACTGTATCTGTGGCACAGATACAGATCATCATGCTGAAGCACTATTGTGCCCTACATGACAATAAGGATAGAGGTGAATGTACTGGGAGAGACAGAAACTTGTCTACCCTACACTGCACAAACTTACAGTGGGGCTGTTTATGCTTATGTCACCAATCTCATGAATGTGCAGTACGACGCGCGGAGGTAACAAAATATTACGATTTCAATACATGTCTATGGCAGTATTAGCTAAATTTCAACCAGGAAAATGCCAAAATTGTGCGCAGTTGGCTCATGTAGCCATCACCATCTTATAAAATGGTGATAGCAATCAGAATACAAGTTTTTTAGATTCATATCAGCCAGCAGAGATTAAAAAAGGAGGATTTTTTGCACTGCCTTTTCATTTGAGTTGGCTGAGGGATGATATGACCCACGTCTCCATCTGGTCACAAATGGAGCTTGCTCCTGCTGCAGGTATGTCTGTTTACCAAACTATGACTCTTATTTATCATTAAAAGTAGCTTGCCTACACTTAATGCGAACATGCGAAAAACACCTGAATTTGCATCAGAGGGAGGGAGTTAATAGCTAAAATAGCATTAGGTCAGCTTGGTAGAAATATTAATTCCAATTTGAGCTGTTTATCAGCCTCAGAGTAAATATATCAACCCTGCAATTAAACTAGTTTAAAAATAAGACTGCCACTCACCTGCTGACAAATGGACTGAAGCTCTGTAGAGCTGAAACAAAGTGTTGGGATTAACAGGGCAAATGAGTGTTGTTGTTTTTTGTTTTTTTCTTTTACCAGTGTAAATAAATGGCGTCTCTGGGAGACAGGAGACTGTTTTTCCTGTGAGCTCCGGTGGATAAATTTTGCAAACCTAAACATGATGGCTTTTTGGGGATTTCCACAGCAGATACAATTTATTTTCTCTCAGAGTTCCACCAATGTACAGCCAAAGTGGCGCATTTATTTGTCGTTACAAATATCAATATTGTTTCTGGACACTCTCTTAAATCATTCTTCCGCATATTGGATGGTAGATGGTAGGGACAATTTTTTGAGATCACAAATTTAAAGTTTTTGATCATATCTGATCCGATCTTGCAGTTGTTAACCTTTCCTGCTTCAGCCTCCAGACCGTGGTTGAGAAGCAAAGGGGAGATGATCCTCCAGGGCTGAAGCTAGCGTTAACTCTGGGGTTAGCTCCCTTCTTTTCACTCACAACAGCAGTGGGAAAGCAGAGGACAGGACACGGTGGCTCGTCTGAAGAGCTGTAGCATTTATTACTGTACTGAGGCAGCATACACTGTATATTTACTACTTACTCTTGCTCCAAACGCCAGCTTTATACTTTTTTCAGGCTCAACAGGGCCTAACCGACATTCTCTCTCACGTGCCACTCTCTCACCAAAACTCTAGCTAGACTGGCGGGTGCAGAGCTCACCCCCTTAAAGGGACACGCACACCAATCCCGCAACACTACCCCCACTCTGGATGGCAATAATAAAATTAATTCCACTCCAGCACACTAGCTGACATAAACCAATATTCATAGCATACAGATATGGATTCTTGTTTGCATTCAGTCCTTAAAGGATACTGTGTACCCATATTTACGGTCCATCCTTGGGCAGTAGTGTGGGATTCAGTTCATGAGTGAAGTGAGATCATCTGAGAGCACATATTAGACAAAATAACCAACATCAATCTGAAAAGGCATTAGCAACACCTCCTGTTCAGAATACAGGAATATACAGTAGTTAACCCCTACCTAGACGTTCAGGAGCTTATGAAACCAAATTTCTGTCTACAACACAGAATACAAGGAACAGTGTGAATAGCAAAACCACGGTTACTCAGGCTTTTTTTTTTTTTTTTGGCATGAACATACAAGATTGGAACTTTTTTTTTTTTTAAACTCAATATAATTCCTCCAGGTACCGACAGACATTTCATAGTTATAGTTAAATCTTTGCTGGAGTCCTTTAATCCTTTCATCCTGCATTTCTCTTCCTTTCTCTGTGAGTGTTTTCACTCTGACTTCTTCTCGGTTGTATTTGCTGCTCACTAGACTCAGGAACTTTTTCTTCTTTAGACTGCATCTGGGGGTCTGCACTAACTTCAGTTCCAACTGTTAACTCACTTGGCTGTCATGTTAGCGTCTTGTCACTTAACTAATCACTAAGAAGTGAAAAATGTCTTATGTAAACAAAAAGTCTCCTTTAAACTGTACTTGAAAATACACACTTCTTATATAGTCTTGTAATCAAAGGCAGAATAAAATTAAAATGTAACTTGTCACCTTAATAAAGTAATAGGGATGTAACTTAAATTGCTCTTAAATCAACTTTCCCAAAATGTATTCAAAACATTATGGCGGCACATTGGGAGAACATAATTGTGTAACATCTTAGACAAGAACAAAGAGCAGAGGTTCCCTGGTGGGATAACAGGGAGGTGTGAAGGATGAATGCAGTGTGACCTTTTGTGTGTTAGAAACTTCTAGATGAATGCCATGCTATTTAAGAGAAGAGTCTCTGCTGAGATGTCATTCTGTCTATGCTTCTTGTGTGAGATGTGTAATAAATCGTCTGAGTCAAATCCGCCTCTTCATTTACACGCTCCACACTGGTGACCCAAGACGAATCATGGAACACGATGAAAGATCCCCGGAGCCAACCTCGACGGGAACCCCCAGCCACGCATGTGCTGTTGCGATCAAGCTACCGGATTTTTGGCAGCACAACCCGCGCTCCTGGTTCCACCTAATCGAGGCGCAGTTCGCCCTCCGGGGGATATCGGTGGAGGACAACAAGTTCCACTATGTGGTCGCAGCGCTCGACGCCCGCACGGCTCAGCACGTAGAGAGCCTGCTCGATCAGCCACCAACCGACGGCAAGTACGGCGCGCTGAAGGCTGCGCTCATCCAGCACTACACACTCTCGGATGGTGAGAGAGCAGAGAGACTCCTGACGCGGATCGGGTTGGGAGACGGGTCGGCCATAGACCTGATGGAGAAGATGCTGAGGTTAAAGGGCACAGACGACGACCATTTTATTTTTACCCACCTCTTCCTCCGGAACCTTCCGTCAGCGGCGAGAGCGACCCTGGCCAATTCGCTGTTGCTGGCCAAGCGGGACTATCGTGCGCTAGCCCGGGAAGCACACTGGATCATCGTCGCCACCAGGGAGTTCACAACCATTGCAGCAGTGACGGAGCTTGGCGCGACGACCGGAGGAGGCGAGGAGCCATCGATGGCAGCAGCAGAGCCACCGACGGCAGCAGCAACAGCGGGGGCCAAGGAACGCAGGGGAGACACGCTTTGTTTCTACCACTGCCGCTTCACAGAGAGGGCACGCAAATGTATACCACCGTGCCAATTCAAGCGACTCGGGAAACGCCAAGACCGGGGGTCGGTAGCAGCCGCGGCCCTCGGGGAGGAGAACAAGCTGCTCTACTTGACGGACGCACGCTCGGGGAGGCATTTCCTCGTGGACACCGGCGCCCAGAAGAGTTTCATCCAGCCGACCTACGCTGACCGGCTGGCAGGATCTAGCAGCCCCGAGATGGCGGCAGCAAACGGCTCGGAGATTAAGACCTTTGGTGAGAGGACTCTACTCTTGTCTCTACACGGCCGTACATTTGAGTGGACTTTTGTCATAGCAGCATTGAATTTCCATATACTGGGGGCTGATTTTCTATGTGCACATGGTTTGTTGGTAGATGTCTTTTGACTCTCTCCCCTGTATAGCTCGAGTGACCCAGCCAACAGCACAAGCCAACGTCACAGCTACATGCGATAAGTTCCACACACTGCTCACTCAGTTCCCAGCACTCACTGTCCCGATGTTTTCGGCAGCCATCGCTAAACATGGGGTGGAGCATTTTATCACCATCACCGGGCCGCCTGTTTTTGCAAGACCTCGGCGCTTGGACGCAGCTAAGCTGGCCATAGCGCGCGAGGAGTTCGCCAACCTGGAGAGGTTGGGCATCATTAGGTGCTCAAACAGCCCATGGGCATCCCCGCTACACATGGTCTCTAAAGCTGAGGGTTCGTGGCGACCTTGTGGGGATTTCCGCAGGTTGAACAACGCCAAGCGCGCGACCGCTACCCAATCCCTCACATTCAGGATTTTTCCGTTCACCTTGCAGGAGTGCGCGTTTTTTCTAAAATAGACCTGGTCCGCGGTTACCACCAAGTCCCAGTGTGCGCTGAGGACATACCCAAAACAGCGGTAATAACTCCGTTCGGTTTATTCGAGTTTTTGCGCATGCCATTTGGGCTTAAAGGGGCTGCACAGACGTTCCAACGCATGTGGATGCAGTGCTGCGCGATCTCCCTTTCGTGTTCGTTTACCTGGACAATATCTTAGTAGCCAGCGCGTCCGAAGACGAACACGAAACCCACCTCACAACAGTTTTCCGGAGGCTGGAAGAGCACGGGTTAATAATCAACCCAGCGAAATGTCAGTTCGGGGTGACGGGGATTGATTTTTTGGGGCACCGCGTCTCTCCCGAAGGAGCGGTCCCGCTGCCTGACAAAGTGCGCGCAGTAGCAGATTTTCCCCGGCCGCAAACGGTCAGGGCGCTACAAGAATTTTTGGGAATGGTGAACTTTTATAACCGTTTCCTTCCCCGCGCAGCGCAGCTCATGCAACCACTGTATGCCGCGCTCAAAAAACAGAAACCCGCGGATGAAGTCGAATAGACCCCGGAGCCAGAGTGGACGTTCTCGGAAGTCAAAGCAGCCCTGGCAAACGCCGCATTGCTGGCACATCCAGACCCAACGGCCCGCATAGCGCTCACCACTGACGCTTCAGATGTGGCCATAGGGGCAGTCATGGAGCAGCGCGTAGCCGGGGCTTGGCAGCCGCTCGCCTTTTTCAGCAGGACTTTGCGCGACAGTGAACGTAAATACAGCGCGTTCGACAGGGAGTTGCTGGCTCTCCACCTGGCCATTCGCCACTTCCAGTTCTGGCTGGAAGGGCGCAGTTTCACCGCGTTCGTTGACCACAAGCCACTAACATTCGCGATGGCCAAGGTTTCAGAACCATGGTCGGGCCGGCAGCAGAGACAGCTGGCCACGATCTCAGAGTTTACTACCAATATTCAGCATGTGTCGGGTAAACTGAATGTAGTGGCGGACTGCCTCTCGTGCGCCGTGGCGGCCCTGGTCTGCGTGGGGATAGATTACTCAGCCATGGCCGCGGAGCAGGTTAGTGACGCGGACGTGCGCGCGCTCCAGTCTGGACCAACAGGGTTAGGGCTGGAGAGCAGGGTGCTGCAAGACGGCGTGCCCCCCCTAATCTGCGATGTCTCCATGGGGCGCCTGCGTCCCGTGGTCCCGGCCGCGTGGCGCCGCCACATGTTTGACTCGATTTATTCTTTGGCGCACCCGGGAGTGCGCGCGTCGGTCAAAATGGTAGGGAAAAAATTCGTGTGGCCGAGCCTTCGCAAACAAGTGAAAGAGTGGGCGGCAGCCTGCGTGGCGTGCCAACGAGCCAAAGTACACAGACACACGAAGGCTCCCTTGGAGCCGTTTCGCATTCCGGCTAAGAGGTTTGACCATGTTCACGTGGACCTCGTGGGCCCCCTTCTGCCATCGCAGGGGTGCACGCACCTCCTGACAATGGTGGACCGCACCACGCGCTGGCCGGAAGCGGTTCCGCTGGCGGCAACCACAGCCGAGGAGGTGGCGCGCGCGTTTTTAACAGCATGGGTGGCGCGTTTTGGAGTCCCGTCGGACATTACGTCTGACAGAGGCCCTCAATTTGTTTCCGAACTCTGGTCAACAATGGCCCGCAGCCTGAGTGTCACAATTCACCGCACAACTGTGTACAATCCACAAGCTAATGGGTTATGCGAACATTTTCATAGATCATTGAAAGTGGCTCTCAGGGCTTCACTGATGGATGCAAATTGGGTAGACAAGCTACCGTGGGTTTTATTGGGGTTACGTTCTGCGCCTAAAGAGGATCTGGAAGCTTCCCCGGCTGAACTCACTTTTGCGCAACCACTTCGGCTGCCTGGGGAGTTTCTGCCAGATAATCCCGCGCCGGGCAGCTCCCCGTCTCAGCTGTTGCAGCGTAGCATAGACACAAGCACGCTGCCGAGCCCTGCCCACCACAGTTTTCCGCGCGTTTTTGTGCCTAAAACTTTGAAAAACGTGGAGTTCGTGTTTGTCAGACACGATGCCCATCGCCCTCCACTGCGCCCTCCCTATGATGGACCGTTCAGAGTGCTGGAAACAGGGGACAAGCATTTTTTGCTAGATTTGGGGGGTAGGAGGGAAAAGATTGGCATAGACAGACGCAAACCCGCTTTCGTGGTGGCGGACGAGCAAGTGCTGTTGGCGAGGGCCCCTCGGCATGGAAGACCCCCACGGGGAGCTCCCCAGAGAAAACATTCCCCAGAGCACCCACACGGACAGACAAAAAGTTTTACCCCCAACACATCAACCCCCCAGAATGACAGCGCCGCGGAGGCGGTGAATCCTGGTTACAGCAGATACGGGAGAAGACTGAAGCCCAAGCAGCATGTGGATTGATGTTTAATTGTTCTATCACAGCATACGGACTGTTATTCTATTGTTCTATCCAAGATGCTCGGGGGGGTGGTATGGCGGCACATGGGGAGAGCATAATTGTGTAACATCTTAGACAAGAACAAAGAGCAGAGGTTCCCTGGTGGGATAACAGGGAGGTGTGAAGGATGAATGCAGTGTGACCTTTTGTGTGTTAGAAACTTCTAGAGGAACGGTAAAGGATTATGGAAGTGAATGCAATGTGACCTTTTGTGTGTTAGAAGCTTCTAGATGAATGCCATGCTATTTAAGAGAAGAGTCTCTGCTGAGATGTCATTCTGTCTATGCTTCTTGTGTGAGATGTGTAATAAATCGTCTGAGTCAAATCCGCCTCTTCATTTACACGCTCCACAACATTAATTATTTACGTTTCAAACTGTTTAAATAAAATACAGCATTCACTTGACTGTTACAAATGTCTCAATATAAAACAAAATATACTGGTTCTTAAACTTGTGTGCCTTTAAACTTAAACTCTTAACTTGTGAGTGTCCAAGCTTCTTATGGCCTTATCTTGAAGTGTTGCTCTTCAAACTGCGTGCTTCTGGTCCTGTGCACGCTCCCGGCTCAACTGTTCCTTCACAGCTCCGCTCCGCGCACACACCGATCACGCTCCGACAAGACCGCTGCTCCTTTGATCATGCCGCCTCGCCATGTGCTCTCCACTCGTGCAGATCAGTCCGAGTTTTCACTATAATTCCTCCAGGTACCGACAGACACAAGTGGTTTCCTCAACAGATGAATTTATTCAGTCGATCATGGTTTAGACTTATAAACACACCGTGAAAACTAAAAAACAGACAAGATGATAATTAGCTTAAAGGAAAAATAACAATTAGATAAATCACTAAAGACAATAAAACGACTTCAACAAAATAAAACTGACAAAAAATACCTTGTTGGCTGAGTACCGAGAGAGGAATTAGCCTTGGGTCTCTTCTTATTTCCTTTAATCTTCTTTATCTTCTTCAACTTTTAGTTTAGTGTCCATACTTTTAATCATGCTTCCTTTTTTCTCTAGAGATCGCTTCTTCTGATGCAATGAACATCAACTCTGCATACAAAAGCTGGCTCTTACGCCACAGCGCCCTTTGATGGCGCTCAACCATAATAACAACAAAATACACAAAATGGAAACGAAAATGTGGCAGTTACACTCAATGTGGAACTATTACTAAGAGGAGCTCTAGAAAATTAAATGTCTCTGAACTTCAATAATTGTCCATAACGCTCAAAATTAATGCATCATCCACTCCCCCAAACCTAACCGGTGCCCTTCTCCGACGTCTCGACCTTGGAGAACGCTGGTTCCGATGGTATGACGTCCTCATACTTCCTGCCTGGCACAGAGATTGTTCAGCAGCTAAGGCATTTGGAGGAGGGGTGGATGGGAGTGGGGCAGCAGTCACAATAGTGTCCTCCGTGGCACAGGATGAATGGGTGCTGTAGGTCACCTCCTCTTCAGATCCACTGAGTACCCGGGACAGATCTAACACAGAGTCCACAGAATCCTGGTCCAAGGCAGGTGGTGCGACTTCTTCTGGTGTCCAGCCACACGCTTGCTCCAGGGTCCAAGTATTGTCGAAAGGTTTGCAACAGCGGTAGAGTTTTAGCTGGTCGTGGTGAACCACTTTCACCTTGGTCCGAGACCCCTTTTGGATGCGGTACACCAAGTCATCCAGCTGCCCCAGGACAAAGTATGGTCCTTCATAAGACGGCAGGAACTTCCTGACTTTATTTTTGACCTTACGGGTGCCTTTGATGAGGTACCACACAGCATCTCCGACTTTATACTGTGTACTGCAGCAGTTTTTGCCACACTGTCTCTTAGCCCGCCTCACTGAATAGAATAGAATCTTTATTGTCACTGTACACAAAATACAATGAAATTCTATTCAGTAGTCTCTTGGCAGCTTAAAATACAATCATCTTAATAATAAATAATAATAAATAAAATACTAAATAAATAGATAAAATCCTAATGCACTCTTCATATGTGTAACTGTGTGCATGCCTGCTAAAAGGATTATGAGTGCAACAGTCTGTCTACTGCTCTAGGGAAGAAGCTCTCTTTCATTCTGCTGGTCCAGGTTTTGATGACTCTGAGCCTCCCTGAGAGAAGGGTGGGAAACAGGTAGTGTCCTGGGTGTGTTGGGTCATTCTTGATGTTTTTAACTCTTCTAAGGAGGTGTGTGGAGTAAATATCCTCCATGCTTAGGAGCGGGGAGCCCACAATCCACTGGGCTGTCTTTATGACCCATTGCAGCGCCTTCTTTTCCGCCTCTTTGCAGCTGGAGTACCAGACAGTGCAGCCATACATCAGGACACTCTCTACTGTACAGCGGTAGAAGTACAGTAGAAGAGCTGGAGGAAGTTTGTTGCTGTTCAGGGTTCTGAGAAAAAAAGAGTCGTTGCTGGGCTTTCTTGATGTTGTGAGTCGTGTTCACACTCCAACTCAGGTCTCTGGATATATACACACCCAAGAATTTGAAGTCAGCAACCTGCTCCACCTCCTCCCCTTTGATGCTCAAACCTGCATGCTGTGCTTTTGATGAGGTTATTGTCTCTGCACCATGCCAACAATGTCTGAATCTCCTCTCTATAGACTGATTCATTGTTGTTTGCCACCAAACCCACTATGGTCATATCATCCGCACACTTAAAATTAAATTAAATTAAATCACCCTTTATTGTCAATCAACTGTACAACCAATCATGTACAGTAGAACGAGATTGTGTTTTACCTATCTACTGTGCTAATCACACACACCCCAAGTGCAGAATCAGAGGGCCGCTGCCATGCAAGGCGCCACCACAAATTTCCCTCCTCCATTCCATTATTGCTGAGCACCAAGCTGGATGGCAGGGAATTCCACTTTTATATGGTCTTCGGCATGACCCGGCCGGAATTTGAACCTCTGCCTCCTGGGTGTGGGGCGGATGCTCTACCAACTGAGCCACCACTCCTGCGGTGGCTTAATTACAAACTTAATTATTGTGTTAGAACTGTGGGTGGGGGTGCAGTCATGAGTATACAGGAAGTACAAGATTGGACTGAGAACACTGCCCTGGGGTACACCAGTACTGAGAGTGACAGTGGAGGAGGTAAGACTACCCAGCTTAACATGCTGAGGTCGGTTTGTGAGAAAATCTTTAATCCACTGACAAAGGATGTTCCAAGCTGTAGTGATTGCAGTTTGCTGACCAGTCTGTTGGGGATGATGGAATTGAGGGCAGAGCTGAAGTCAATAAACAGCATCCGAACATAGGTGTTTGGATTTTCGAGATGGGCAAGGGCTGTGTGTAATGCTATTGAGATAGCATCATCTGTTGCTCTGTTTGGCCTGTAAGCAAACTGATGATGATCCAGGTCCAAGGGAATGCAAGATTTGATGTATTGCAGCCCCAGTCTTTCCATGCATTTCATGATTACTGGTGTGAGAGCAATGGGCCGATAATTATAATCATTTAAACCTGTGATGATTATAATCATTTAAACCTGTGACAGCTGAAGTTTTGGGCACAGGAATAATGGTGGCAGTTTTGAGGCAAGTGGGAACTGTGGCTTGTTGAAATGATCAGTTAAAAATAGCTGTAAATACTGTGGCTAGCTGACTAGCACGTTTTTAGTACCCGACCTGTAACTCCATCTGGTACTGGTGCCTTCCTGGTGTTGATGTTATGCAGGACCCGCGGGACTTGATATCACTGAAAAATGAGTGGCTGCTCGCTCTCAGATGCTGTCTTAGTCATATCTGATTCTTGCCTATGATTCTCCTTAAATCGAGCAAAAAATGCATTAAGATCATTTAAGAGGGAGATGTTGATGGGAGCGCTTTAGTTTTGCTTGTAATCAGTAATAGTCTTGATACCTTGCCACATAGCTTGTGGGTTATTTTCTCTGAAATTATCCTCAATGAGCTGTTTATATTTCATTTTTGCTGCTTTGATGCCCCTCTTCAGGTCTGCTCTTGCATCCTTATAGGTCTCCTTGGCCCCCAATCTGAATGCTGCATCTCTGGCCTTAAGCAGCTTTCTCACGTTGTTGTTGAACCATGGTTTTTGGTTAGGGTATGTTTTAAGCTGTTTTTCTATGGTTACGTTATCTGTACAAAATTTGATGTAAGATAGTATTGTAGTGGTGTAATATTCAATATCTGGATGTTCAAAAATCTCCCAGTCTGTATCCTCAAAGCAGTCCTGTAAGGATGATGAAGCCTCTTCAGTCCAACACCGCACAGTCCTATATTGTGGTTTTACTCTGCAAATGAGGGGGTTACAGGCTGGTGTTAAAAACAGAGATAGGTGGTCAGAGTGTCCTAAGTGGGGAGATGAATGAGTTTTGTATGCTCCAGGAATGTTTGTGTACACCTGGTCCAAAGTTTTATTTTCCCTTGTTTTAATGTCCACATTTTTGTGAAATCTGGGTAAAATAGTCTTGTGGTTACAGTTGTTAAAATCTCCTGCCACAAAAAAAAAAAAACACTCTCTGGTAGCCTGTTGTTTGCAGATGGCATCATGCATTGACTCCCCGAGTACATCTCTAGAGATTTGGTGAGCCATCTCCAAGCGCTCACACATCTATTGAAATACCTGGGCATTGAGGTGGCCAGATTAGAATCTGGGGGAAGACCAGTAACCAGGTCAATTGGTTCACTCACTTCAAGGCCAAACATCATGAAGTTTGGGCTGAAAGCAGTCGCACTGTGTTTTGTTGCTCTGTAGGCCATGAGGGCGTAGGGAATCATGAGGTCCCAGTTTCAGTGACAACGCTCAGCTGTGGTGGCCAGGATCTTTTGCAAGGTGGCATTAAACCTTTCAACTTGGCCATCAGATTGAGGTCGGAAGGGTGTGGTGTGTGTCTTCTCTATGCCAAACTGTGCACACATTCCCTGGAACACTTCAGACTCAAAGTTCTGGCCTTGATCACTGTGCAGCATATGAGGAACCTCATAACGACACACCCCCTCTGATGCAAGCACTTCAACCACCATTTCAGCTTTAACATCAGGCAAAGGAAATGCTTCATCCCACTTTGTGAAATATTCTTCTATGACCAGAATGTAACGATTCTTGCACAAGGTAACTCACTCTATCGGGCCTCCTACTCTGACAGTTCCCATGGGTGCTTGGGGTGTTTTCAGGGGTCTAGCTTTGGACTGACAGCTAGTACATGTATGGGAATAGAGTGGCACGCCTTCTCTCATGCGGTACCAGTAATATCGAGTCTGCAGCCGGGCTACTGTGCGTTCTACACCAAAATGTCCACCGACACTGACAGATCCCTGTTCTGCTTGCCTGTTACGCCGCGCCGCTCATCAACGGCGCCACCTGCTCACACACCTGTCAGTCATCAGCGGCGAGGGATATAAGCCGCCTCGCCCTGAGCTTCGGTCTGAAGCCGTAGACTTCATTTCCCTTTCATGGGCTTCTACCACATTCTCTTCAGCATCCTCGTTACCGGTAAGAAGATCACTTACCTCATCTCTCTAGTCTGCTCCCCTGTGCACAGGTGGATTCCTCGGCGGCGGACTATCCCGTCCCTCGTCTCTCCTCGCTGCTGCACCGAGCCCTGCAGGTGGCTGTCTCCCGGGCTTCCATCCTTGAAGCGCCAGTCATCTGTCCTAAACAAGTAAGCTTCTCTCCCTCGCCTATTCTCCTCCTGTGTTGGTGTGTGCTCATCACCCTGTGTCTGATTCCTCCCATAGGGTTGCTGGCTGAACGGTCTCCTGCCTCTGGGTCCGAAGCAGACGCCCACCACCAACACATTAACATTCCGCAGACACGCACCCAAACATCCCTGTTGTTAATAAACGGTTTGAACTACTCTGAGCCTGTGTGTGTGCGTCTCCTGAGCCGAACGTTATGTCAGTACGGCTTCAGCAGAGCGGCTCGGCAGACGACGGGCTCGCACGCCGGTTTACCATCCTCGAGGCTCGGGTGGATCAGATTGTTTATCAGCAACAGGTGGTTCTTAATCAATTATTAGAACTAACTAACTGATTGAACCGCTTGGACCCCCAACAGCCGTTCCCCCCGACTCGCCAGGGTGGCGCAGCTCCTGCTGTTCCAGCGGCCGTCCAGCCGGCTCCAGTGGCACCGGTTCGGCTCACACCGATTCTGACCCCCGCCCGCTTTAGCGGTAAGGCTCGGCGGAGCGCGGGGGTTCATTATGCAGTGTGAGTCCGTGTTCCACCGTGTGCCCGGAGATTTTCCCTCGGATCACAGCCGAATTGGTTACATAGGGAATCTTCTGGAGGGGCGTGCGTTAACTTGGACCTACGCCGTAATGGCGAGGCCCAGTTATGCCACCCTCACCTATGACCAATTCGTGAGGCGCTTTCTGGAGGTCTTTGACCACTCTCAAACCGAAACGGTCCAGGTCGATCGGCTTCTCGCTCTCCAGCAGGGAAACCGGTCGGCAGCGGACCACTCGGTCGACTTCCGGGTAGCGGCGGAGGAATTGGGCTGGGAGGAACGCTCCCTCTGTGGCCTGTTCCTCCGCAGCCTCAATAGTGATCTGAGGGATGAACTGGCTGGTCGGGATATCCCTGGGACGCTAGCGGAGCTGACGTCCTTAGCGGTAAGTTTGGATAACAGGCTGCGCGAGCGCTCCTCGGGGCGGAAGTCTTCTTCTTCTCGCCCTCGTGGAGCCTCGCCGCACCTGTTCCAAGCTCGCCCCCTGGCGGCACCGCCAGCATCGTGCCCCGAGGAGTCGGAGCCGATGGTGACGGGCTGGACTAAACTTTCCCCTGTGGAGAAACAACGCCGCCGTGAGTTGGGCCTCTGCATGTATTGCGGAGGCGACCAACACACCGTGGAGCGTTGTCCACGGAAAGCCAGTCGGTGGGGTCCGCGAGTCACTGTTGGGAGCCTCGCGAACGTCAATCGGTTAGGATCACTCACCCAATTGAAGCTGCCCATCCGTTTCTGCCATAACCCCGCTGGGCACCTCACCCACGCACTGGTGGATTCGGGCGCAGAAGGCAGCTTCATTTCACAAAGCCTGGCAACCCGATTGGGCATCCGCTGCCAGGCACTCAACACTCCCATCTTCCTAGTCCACCTCTCCCGTGCCTCCCTTGGGAGAGTGACACATCAAACTGTCCCCGTACCGGTCATCATCTCGGGAAACCACCGGGAGGAGATGACCTTCTACGTCCTTCCCAACTCTGTGTTGCCCGTCATCCTGGGGTATCCCTGGCTCCGTCTTCACAATCCGGTCCTGGATTGGAGATCAGCTGGGGTATCGGCATGGAGTACATTCTGCCTGGGCACCTGCCTCCAGTCCGCTGCCTGCTCGCCGTCCGCTCCTCCCCCCGCGACGGACGCTGCACCCCCGGACCTGTCCCTGGTGCCTCCGGAGTTTCACGACCTGGGTATGGTGTTCAGTAAAGCGAAAGCTATGTCTCTTCCCCCTCATCGGCCCTACGACTGTGCCATCAACCTCCGCCAGGGGGCTCCGTTACCTTCTGGTCGGCTCTACAGCCTGTCAGCGCCGGAGAAGGAGACGATGAACACATATCTGAAGGAGTCATTAAACGCCGGGATAATCCGCCCATCATCGTCACCCGTGGGGGCAGGGTTCTTCTTCGTGGGAAAAAAGGATGGGTCCCTCCGCCCTTGCATCGACTACCGGGCCCTCAATGATATCACAGAGAAGGACCGTTACACCCTGCCCCTCATGGACACTGCCTTCCACTCCCTCCAGGGGGCGACCTGGTTCACCAAGCTGGATCTACGCAGCGCTTACCACCTCGTCCGGATCCGGGAGGGAGATGAGTGGAAGACAGCCTTCCGTACCCCGAACGGCCACTTTGAGTACCTGGTCATGCCGTTCGGGTTGACCAACGCTCCAGCCGTCTTTCAGCGCCTTATAAATGACGTCCTCCGGGACTTTATTGGCCTTTTCGTGTTCGTCTACCTGGACGATATTCTCATCTTCTCCAAGTCCAGGGACGAGCACCAGGTCCACGTGAGGCGGGTCCTCCAAAGACTGCTGGAGAATCGTCTGTACGTAAAGGCAGAAAAGTGTGAATTTTACGCCAGAACTACGTCCTTCCTGGGGTTTATCATCGCCCACGACAAGGTGCTCCCAGACCCAGAGAAGGTGAAAGCGGTGGTGGAGTGGCCTACACCTGCATCTCGGAAGCAGGTGCAACAGTTCGTTGGCTTCGCCAATTTCTACCGCCGCTTTGTACCCAACTTCAGCTCCATCGTTGGGCCACTGACCCGCCTCACGTCCCCGAAGGTCCCGTTCCGGTGGACCGAAGAGGTCGCTGCCGCCTTTAAGGCGCTGAAGGCGGAGTTCTCCTCCTCCCGGGTCCTTCGCCAGGTCGACCCCGCGCTGCAGTGCATCGTTGAGGTGGACGCCTCGGACACGGGAGTGGGAGCAGTGCTGTCCCAGCGGTCGCCGGACGATGGCGCCAAACGACCGTGCGCCTTCTTCTCCCGGCGCTTGTCCCCGGCGGAGAGGAACTACGATGTGGGGGACAGAGAGCTCTTGGCCATCAAGCTCGCCCTGCAGGAGTGGCGCCACTGGCTAGAGGGGGCGAACCTGCCGTTTGTGGTCCTTACGGACCACAAGAACTTGGAGTATTTACGATCTGCCAAGCGCCTGAACGCCCGCCAGGCGCGCTGGTCTCTGTTCTTCGCCAGGTTCCAATTTTCCATCACCTTCAGGCCTGGCTCTAAGAACGGCCTGCCTGACGCCCTCTCTAGGCAGTTCACTCCCGTGGAATCGGAGGAGACGCCCCACTCCATCCTGCCCAGGTCGTGCGTCGTGGGAGCCATCTTGTGGGATATCGAGGCCAAGATCCGGAAGGCACAGGAGGTGGAACCTGATCCTGGCGGCGGACCGGAGGGAAGACTGTTCGTCCCATCTGCGGTCCGAGGAGAGGTCATCCACTGGCTCCACACCTCCTGGCTCACCTGTCATCCCGGCACCTCCCGGATGATCAGCCTCCTCCAACGGTCTTTTTGGTGGCCAGGCCTGCGGAGGGATGCAGCCTGCTACGCCCGGGCTTGCCCAGTCTGTGCCACCAGCAAGTCAGGAAATGCCCCTCCAGCGGGTCTGCTCCAGCCTCTGCCCGTCCCCGGCAGGCCCTGGTCGCACATCGCACTGGATTTCGTCACCGGACTCCCCGTTTCCAACTCCTTTAACACCATCCTGACCATCGTGGACCGTTTCTCCAAGGCGGCACACTTCGTCCCCCTGCGAGGTCTCCCTACCGCCCTGGAGACAGCGGGCCTTCTCGTCCAACACGTGGTCAGGCTGCACGGGATTCCGGTGGACGTGGTCTCGGACCGGGGCCCCCAATTTTCATCCGAGGTTTGGAAGTCCTTTTGCAACGCCATCGGAGCCAAGGTGAGCCTCTCCTCTGGCCATCACCCCCAGTCTAACGGGCAGTGTGAGAGGACCAATCAGGAGCTGGAGGCTGCGCTCCGCTGTGTTGCAAGATCCAAGCCGTCGTCATGGAGCAACCATCTCGCCTGGGTGGAGTACGCCCACAACACCGCCCGCTCTTCTGCAACGGGGATGTCCCCCTTCAAGGCGTCCCTGGGTTACGATCCCCCGCTGCTTCCAGCGCAGGAGAGCGAGGTAACTGTTCCGTCAGTTAGGGCGCACCTGAGGCAGTTCCACTCCGCCTGGGCCGCCGCGCGTCATGCGCTTTTACGCACAGCGGAGCGCAACAAGACCGTGGCGGACCGGCGTAGAAGACCTGCCCCGGCGTACAGAGTTGGGCAACTTGTCTACGTTTCCACCCAGGACGTCACCCTAAAAGGTGAGAGGAGAAAGCTGGCACAGCGCTTCATGGGTCCCTTTCCTATCACCCGGATCATCAACCCGGTGGCTGTGCGCGTGGCTATTCCCCCCTCCCTCCGCATCCATCCCACTTTCCACGTGTCGAAGGTGAAGCTGGCAGTCACCGACCCCCTTTGCCCTCCTCCTGCAGCGCAACCCGCGCCCCGGATGATTGGTGGCCATCCGGCCTGGTCCGTCTCCTCTATCCTGGACTCCCGGCGCCGGGGTCATGGGTTGCAATACTTGGTGGACTGGGAGGGCTATGGGCCCGAGCATCGACAGTGGGTGCCCCCGTCGTTTGTGTTGGACCCATCGCTCATCGCGGACTTCCACCGAGCGCACCCGAATAAGCCATCGCCAGGAGGCGCTGCTAGAGGGGGGAGTACTGTTACGCCGCGCCGCTCATCAACGGCGCCACCTGCTCACACACCTGTCAGTCATCAGCGGTGAGGGATATAAGCCGCCTCGCCCTGAGCTTCGGTCTGAAGCCGTAGACTTCATTTCCCTTTCATGGGCTTCTACCACATTCTCTTCAGCATCCTCATTACCGGTAAGAAGATCACTTACCTCATCTCTCTAGTCTGCTCCCCTGTGCACAGGTGGATTCCTCGGCTGCAGACTATCCCGTCCCTCGTCTCTCCTCGCTGCTGCACCGAGCCCTGCAGGTGGCTGTCTCCCGGACTTCCATCCTTGAAGCGCCAGTCATCTGTCCTAAACAAGTAAGCTTCTCTCCCTCGCCTATTCTCCTCCTGTGTTGGTGTGTGCTCATCACCCTGTGTCTGATTCCTCCCATAGGGTTGCTGGCTGAACGGTCTCCTGCCTCTGGGTCCGAAGCAGACGCCCACCACCAACACATTAACATTCCGCAGACACGCACCCAAACATCCCTGTTGTTAATAAACGGTTTGAACTACTCTAAGCCTGTGTGTGTGCGTCTCCTGAGCCGAACGTTATGTCATTGCCTAGCTGCCTGACAGGACAAAGGAGGGGGAAGAAAAAAAAATGTCCACCGACTGGCCCTTCATGAATCTGTCTCGTTACACCAGACCGGAGTACATGTGGCAACATAACTTGAGGGTAAAATTGAGTGTCATCCAAACAGTAGAACCGCCGGAGCAGCACTCCATCTCTGACGTAGAGCCTTTTCCATTGGCTCCAGTATGCTTTGGTGGCTGGACTATGCGATGATATGGTTACACAAGAGGCGCATTCACCACCAGCCTCCACCCAGGCTTTGATGGGGGCGATGTCTGGGTCAGCCTCCTGTGCCTGACAGAGCTCCTCCAGGGACCAGCCAGAAAACAGTTCATTTTAATTTGTTTTAGTCAGGGAGATTTTCTCACGTGTTTAATGTCTCTGTCTCAGTGGGACTATTTTCACCTACCCCCACTAGACTTACAGCTGTAAAATCAAGACTTCCCTGTACCCTCACTTGGCTCAGTGGCTCTTGGCCAGCAGCTGAGTCCAACTCACACTGCACTGCCTGGTAATTGGTGTTCTCAGGAGAGGGAGAGTGGTCTGGAAGTTTGCAGGGACAGGATTGGTGGCAGGGCCTCCTGGACAGGCTATTGGCATTGCTATGTAGCCTGCCAGAGCAGTGGATAATCTCAAAGTTTGATTCACCAAGTCTCTCAAGCAAGTTGATCCTCAGGTTCCTTCATCTTAGTCAGCCAGCGCAGACTGCTGTGGTCAGTGCGTACGATGAAAGGTCATCCCAGGAGATACTGACGGAAGTGGGATGTGTACTCCACCAAAGCTAACAATTCATACCGCGTAGTGCAATAGTTCTGCCCAGTTAATGAGAGTTTATGGCTCCCATATGCCAGCACATGCTCTCTGCCCTGCTGGATTTGTGACAGTACGGCGCCAATGCCAACGTTGCTTGCGTCAGTATCCAATATCATGTCACCCTGATCTAGTGGCTAACCAAGGACTGGTGCAGTGGTCAGCAGGTGCTTTAGCTCATCGAATGCAAGCTGGCATTTCTCAGTCCACTGGAAGTGAGCATTTTTCTTTGTAAGATCATGAAGGGGCTTTGCAATGGAAGCAAAGTCTTTCACAAAACGTCGATAGTAGGATGCAAGGCCAACAAACCTGTGGACCTCCTGTAGTGATGCTGGTACCGGTCGCTATTGAACTTTCTGGACCTTGCTGGGGTCAGTGGCTACACCTGCGTCGGATACAATGTGGCCCAGGTAGTTTACTCTGTGCCAAAAGAGGCAGCATTTGGTTGGTTTCAGTTTTAATTTAGCTCCAGAAAGTCTTTGGAAAACCTGACCCAACCACTGCAACATCTCAGATATGTCTCTGCCCAACACAATGACGTCATCTATGTAGACGAGACAGGTCTCCCACTGCATGCCAGTCAGGATGCGGTCCATTAACCGCTGGAATGTTGCCGGCGCATTACACAGTCTGAATGGCATGACATTCCACTGCTTTGCGTGCTGTTGGGGACAGCGCCACCTGCCAGTAGCCAGAGGCGAGGTTGAGCTTGCTGAACCACTTGGCAGTGGAAAGGGTGTCCAGAGTATCTTGGATGCGGGGAAGTGGATATGCATCTTTAAACGTGCACTCATTTAATGCTCCGTAGTCTATGCAAAGTCAATAATTACCATCTTTTTTATGAACCATGATGATGGGTGAAGCCCAGCCGCTATGACTGTGGTGGGCCAGGCCAGTTTTGAGACTCTGTTGTATTTGTTTATCAGCATCTTGTTGTTTATCCAATACCATTCGGCATGGTGGCTGTTTCACTGGAGGGCCTGGTCTGGTGATGATGTCGTGTTGCACAAGGCTTGTACGGCCTAGGTCACTGGGCCCAGTGGAGAAAACACTGCTGTAAGTGCACAGCAGCTGTGCCAGCTGAAGCTACTTGTCTCTATTAAGTCCACTGCAGTGCTGAGAGTAAAGTTCTTGCAGGTGCTGGGGGACAGTGGGGCACATGGTGGTTAACTGTTCAAGTGGGGATGAGGTATTGCTGGGCTGAAGGGTGTTGGCAAGCTGGAGAAGCCCTGTGATGGCCCCCTGTTTAACTGTGACAGGTGTGTTACCAGGGTTGAAAAAGCAAACTGGGACAGCTTTATAAGGCTGGACTTTCACTAGGATTCGAGCCACCAACACTTTGTGCTTCTCAACAAAACCTTTAGTGGGGCTTAACATCATCTCCCCTTTAACTGGACCCCTGAAGTGTGCATCACCTCACACCAAGTACTCCTGTCCTGCTTCCAGCACCACAGTCTGAGCTATTTTAACTGCATGAGTCTTTGATTTCTCTGAAGGGTGGAAATATGGAACCTCTTCACCAAACAGCACAATATGTTGATTCCCCAAGTTGAGGCGGGCTCAAGCCTGAGTAAAGAATGGGTGCCCCAGGAAGACCTCATTGCCTGCAATGTCTGTGACCAGGAAATTCACGCTCACCTGTCTGTTGTTGATCTGAACTGGAATGTGAGCCTCACCAAGCACAGGAACATCGCCATGCCCGATGCCTTGTATCGTCTTTACAGCTGACTGTTGGAGGGGAGGCTAGACATTAGGGTGTATAGCATCGTAATGACGCAGCACACTCTTCCCAGCACCAGTGTCTAAAACAGCACACACTTCCAGTTCATGCAGCCACATGTGAATGCTCATTTCTCGTTGTGGAGTCTTAATATGAAGCACATCAGGCTCAGGGGATTCACCGCGTATTGTCGCATTCTGGGCTCTGATTATTTTCTTCAGTGAGGGGCACTCTCTTTTCAGATGACCCAGCCCAGAGCAATTATGAGAGCAAACATCATCCCACTTTATATTGGCTTCATGGCTTCTTCTGAATAGGTTACGTTTGGGTTGGGGAGATCTAGACGGCCAGTTACCAACAAGATGTGCTGCATCTGTCTCCCACTCCTCCTCTTTGACTCCTTCTCTCACTACAGCAGCACGAGTCCTACGTTCAGCCATGTCACGGGCCCCTGCCTGCATGAGGTTTGTGACATAGGATGCTGCATGCTTAATGGTTTCATGGTTGTGGGCAATGTCATAGGCTTGGACTAATGTACGAGGCTGCTGCTCTAACAGTTTTTGCACAATTTCTCTATCCCCCAAAGCATTAGTGAAAATCTCACCTGCCATAGTATCTTGTTCAGTCTCTGTTCTATCGCTGTATGCAGCTGCAACTTTGCCATATATGTCATCCCTTAAAACATGAAGAGCCTCACCCGGTTTGCAAATGCACTGTCTCAGCTTAATAGCCACAGCTGCTGCATGCTGTGATGAGGGCCCATATGCATTTTCCATCTCCTCCACTAGGCGGCTGTAGTCCCACTTAGAGGAATGCGGGTTTCTGTGCACAAGCGCCCCGCTGCACCCACGAGGCTGAACTTCAGCTGGATTGTCATTGTCTTTTCTGACCACTTAAGCCTCTTTTCCACTAGCCCAGCACACCTCGGTACGGCTCGATTCACTTCAGTACGGCTCGGCATGCTTCTGTTTCCATTAGCACGGTGTTTGGCATGGGTGTTGTGCTGGGGTGGGTGGGTTTATAACAGCGAGGCGGTGCCACACTCCCGTGACGTACGCACGCGACCCAAGCAAAACATTTTTTTTTCGAAAACTTTATTGAGAAGACCCAAGCAAAACATAACACATAGCTGTACAAGGCCACTCCTCGGTCTGTGGCTTTTTTCACCGTAAACGCCAAAAAGGACCGCCAGACAAGGGTACAGGCAGCGAGATGAAATATGAATGAATATTTCAATTTAATACTATCCCACTTGTACTTACAAAAACGTGTGAATATTCATAAAAAGCACACACATGAAAGGTAGCGCCACAAGCAGTGGGTCACAGCGGTTTTAGGCTACAGCAACACAATTGTGTATCCTTTGCCAATGTGTCTGCTGTTATTTAATGTTTAACAGTTAAGGGACGGATGATTTTCTCCAAAACTGGAGAAACTCTCTGATAAAAAAGCTGCAACAACACAGGTCACTTTTGTTTTGAATTAACTGCCAAATGACCTAGAAATAATGAGCTGAAACTTGTTTTTATTCGTATTAAATAATGAGACAGTGGCACACTGGCCAACACCAATTTGTATTATTTTTTACATCCTAGGGCATTTTGGATGTACTGAATAAAAAAAATTCATGTTTTTCACCTTCAGGTCAACGTTTGGAACAACAGTATTAGTATTTTCCGTTTAGATGATGCTACACTCCTTCTAAAGTATTGTAATTCTCTGAATTTGGAATGCCGATAGAACATTCAATTTACATATACTTACTTTTTGACTTGTAAGCTTGATCAGTCTCTCCTGCTGCATTTTAAAGTCCAACTGTGCAACTTCTTATGTTAACATAAAAAAATTTACCCAAAGTTTAGAACTGTATCATGTGTTGCTAATTTTTTTATGATATTTCAATAAAAAGAACAGAAAGCTTACAAAAACATTTGTTTTTTGGTCTAGTTAAAAATTACATTACCTTTACAATGGTTGACCCCTGACAGGATGATCAGCATCATTTTCATCAGACTAGGCAATGGAATTTCTATGCAATTATACTGTTTTATAATTCAGTGTTATAACAGACAAACCACACTTTCCAAAACAATTCCATTTTATTATATACAAAATATTAAAATAAAAAAAAAACTTTGCAACACAACATGAAGGTTAATCGACATTTTATACACGCCGATCACTGAGTGCCTCTCCCAGCTTCCCAAACTGGGTCAGGAAGGCTCGGTTGAATGAAGCCGTCTCTGCCAGGTCCAGGGATACCCTCGCGTTTTCTGCAACCTCATTTAAATGTTGCAAATATTTATCATTGAATACATTTTGCGCCTGGTGGCGGGACAGATTCACATTGGAGAATCCGGGTGGGCTGGCGCTGCGGACGCGTGGATTCTACAAGGAAAATGCACACAATAAAATACAGCATGAAAGTGCAAAATATACAGAAAAGACAATAGTTTTTAACAAGATTACATAAGCTTATTTCAGCGTATTGTTCACATGAATAATTAAAAGAAAAGCGAGTCCGCAGTGTGCTGCGATAAAGCAGCGGTCATCATCCACAAATGAACAGCTTTTTTATTGCATAAATAAACTGAGTGTCTTACCGAATATATTTGCGAAAAAACGCACAATAAAAAAAAATTAAAACTCACCGTTAAAGGACTCCGATGTCGAGACCTCCCGGTATATTTTTTCATTCCGGGTGGCTCCGTCTAACTCGCGCTGGATACGTTCGTCTGACAATGCAGTGAGCAGACACTGCACCTCCTTATTGGTCCATGGAACACCCTTATTACGCGAAGCCATTTTTGATAGAGAATAAATGAAAATAGCACAGCAATACACTGAAAATAAACCGCCAACAGTGGTTGCATGCTGAGTAATGGCGGTCGTCTAGATTCTTTTTTTTTTCAAAAACTTTATTGAGAAGGTCGTGAAGATTCGGTAGAAGAGGAGGAGGAGAGGGGCGGTTACAACCTGACCAATCAGCGCCGGTTATGACCTGACCAATCAGCGGCGACCAGTCTGTTAACGTCACAACACGACCCAGCTCAGCACTGCTGTACCCTGCCCTTCAGCGGGGCTGAGAATCGCGGCTGTTAAACCGTGTTGGGGCTTGTGGAAAAGCGTACAAAGCGTGCTGAGCCGTCCCGTGTCGCGCTAAAGCGTGCTAGTGGAAAAGGCCCGTTATTTGTTTTAGCACAGTTCTCAAACCTGTATAAAAACTCTCTCCAGGGGGTGGTGCCATCATGTTGCCCAGGGTGTAAAGTGGGGACTCTCTCTCTCTGGTCATAGTCATTCTCACTATCAGAAGGGGGCTGGCAATCTATGGTGGATTAATTTGTGTGCTGCCTACGCTGCTTATATTTTGGGGAAATGTCCTTTAATAGCACAGTCTGGTCACATTTTTGTTGCAGTGTTTGTCCATGGTGGGGGTCTTTAAATGGGGTGCAGCAATGTGTATGTGGCTTTGAGTAGGTGGGATAGGAAGCGCTGCAGGGGACAGGTGTACTCTGGATGAAATCTTGGAGATGAGCAGGCAGGAATGGATTGGCATGGGGGGTGGCAATAGTGGTAAATGAAGGTATGGTGGATGATTGTGGGTTTATTGGCTGAGGACAGATTTGGTGACAATGTATGCTATAATGTGGGTCTTGACTCCGAGTACTGCATTGACAGTCTCCATAGTGATCTTTTTCAATCCTAGTGCTGATAAAGGGGTTTGTGCTTGACAGCATTGGCTGGGGAAAAACACATGATGTCTGAGCCATTCCTGTTCTCAGGGCCACCAGCTGTACATCACTCAAAAACGGGTTGGAACGTCCATGACTCTTATTAGTTTCACTCACAAGGTCTGTTGTAAGAGCAAGATTATTCTCTTCAACACATAGTTAGGTCCATGAAAGGGTTAGAGTAGCTGGTCACTTCCAAACACACGTGCATAATGAGGCAAGGCCTGCTTATTAGTTGCAGCCATCTTAGCTTAGCTCAATAGCTCAGAGGGGGATATTATAAGAATCTAGGCTTATTTCACCATTTAACTGCTCACTAAAACTGCTGCAGTCTGAAAGGGTCCCTTCGTGGTTGCCAGTGTTAACCTTTCCTGCTTCATCCTCCAGACCGTGGTCGAGAAGCAAAGGGAGATGATCCTCCAGGGCTGAAGCTAGCGTTAGCTCCCTTCTTTTTACTCACAACAGCAGTGGGAAAGCAGAGGACAGCACACGGTGGCTCACCTGAGGAACTGTAGCATTTATTAGTGTACCGAGGCAGCATACACTGTATACGTATTTACTGCTTACTCTTGCGCCGAATGCCAGCGCTATACTTTTTTCAGTCTCAACATGGCCTATCATGGTCACTATCATTCGGCCGTTTCTGGAGCTTCCCGGTGAGCCACCGGTCCCTTGTGTGAAATGGCTAGCCACATTCCAAAATTACTTGGTGGCTCTGAACCTTGGTGAACAGAAGAAGATATGGGCTCGGGCAATATTGGGTTTATAATTTGAGTATGGAAGGACAGCTTATCCTTGCTTCCTTGGGTGCTAGCGATAGCTTTGAGGACATTGTTGAGCTAATGGTGCGACATTTTCGCGCCCCAGAAAACGTCATCATCTGGAGGATCCAGCTTCAACAGTGTCGCCAGCAGACTGGGGAGTTGGTGCAGCGGTTTGTAACAGATCTACGTCAGCTGGCCAGAGACTGTCAGTTTGGAGCATTGGAGGAAGAGATGGTCCGTGACCAGTTGGTGGAACATGCTGTTTGCCCGGCTACGAGGTTGAAGCTCTTTACATACTCGGGCGAGCTGACGTTATCTAAGTCCATCGAGATAGCTCAGCAGTGTGAAGCAGCAGACAGTCTATCACGTGATCTTGGTGAGAGAGCTACGCTGCACCGCTCTGAATTACAATCAGCGGCGCAGGCTGTGGACCTGGACAGCGATGATAGTGAGCAGGAGAAGGAGGAATGCACTACGGCTGTGAAGATAAGGTTCGCCCCGGGATCGCCCAGGTGTTTGGGTTGTGGGTCTACTAAGCACCGCTATATGGCAAGAGAGTGTCTGGCAAGAGGAAAACGGAGCAGCAAGTGCAGACTTCTGCATCATTTTGCCAGAGCCTGTAATAGGTTTGAGCAAGGAGAACGGTGATACAAAGCGCCCACCCCTGCTCCAACTCCTACGGTTACGCACACCGTCTCCCCGAACACTGATGGCCATTCATACTGTATGGTGAAACTGGATGGAGTGGAGGTGCCGCTGCTGATTGACACGGGCACAGTGAGGTCCATGTTGAATTGGCCTATTGTGAGGAGTTTCTTCCCATACTACCGAGTGAGAGGTCATTCAGCGCCATTGTGTGGGTATGGAGGAAAAAGGCTAACCATTGTGGGTTTGGTGGAACTGACAGCTATGTACAAATCGGCGGAGGTGTCCAACCTGCAGTTTGTGGCGACCACCAATGGCGAGAATATTATCGGCTGTGACCTTTTTATGGACTGGCCTTTTTGATCACCAGTGGTGTTGGAGAAGAGTGGTCTGGCTGTGGCTTGTGGGACCGGCCAGTTCCGTGAGTGGTGGATGATGCTATATGGGACAAACTTTGGCCTAGTATTGTGGAAGATGAGCAGAACCAGCCCCACCCAGAGCCATCGCGGGAGGGTCCTGGTGTCAGTGCCCCAGTAATCCTAGCTGAGGGAACTGGGCGACACAGTGAGATGCCCATGACGGTGGGTGGAGCCGAGTGGCTGACCCACTCTGCTTCTGGAGTTTGGCTGGGAGGTGCCGAGAAGCAGCGGTCACAATGGCTTTGCCAGCATCTGAAATGAAAGCGAGCGGGGCAGGACCGGCTGGCACAGTAAAACAGCGTGCCACTCAGGGACACTGGAAGCCGAGTCAGGCTCCTCTAGGGGTCGCTGATGTGGTCCAACCCAGAGAGGAGGCCCAGTCGAGAGGGGCTCGTAGAAAGCGCAAGTGACAGGAGGACCAGGGGTGGCTGCAGATGGTGGCTGTTCGGGAGGATGGCTACCTTCAGCTGTCTGATGGCTCATGGCGGCATTCCAATGAGCTGCGGCACGCCAAGCTGGAGAAGAAGGTTTGGGGCATGAAGAGAAGAAGGTGCTCCGGAGGGGAACCATTTGATGGTTTTCCAGGGGGGTGGGGGTGGGGGTCCTCTACTGGGGCAGACTGATGGTTGGGGGCAATGTGTTCAATACATGTTGATAGAATGTAAATTACCTGGGTTATAGTAGTTATACTGATGTGTTTGATGCATGATACTGAAATGAGAATTATCCAAGTTGTATATGGCTATTGCTAGTTTGTATATATGTTCTCTTATGGGGATTGTTTTATGTTATTTATTTTAGGAGCACAGCGATTTTATGTTTAAAGGACTATATTTTAGCAGAGACTGCAGAATAATCTGTCTTGCCATGTGGGGGTGGGACGGTAGTCCACCTGTCTCCCCCTAGCCTTAGTTGTTTTGTATGAATGTGGTATGGCCTGATATTTCTGCTCACTTTTAGTGCATGATTTGGGTTCTAAATTGGGGAGGGACTCGATTGTATGTGTGTTTTGGACCTTTTTGAAGCGGGGGGGGGGGTGTAGTGTTGTTTTTAGGACTTATTATTGTATGACACGGGTGGTGGCTTCACCTTCCGGTTCCGCCGCCACCTGGGGTATAAGAGGGCTGTGAGGAAGAGGGGCGGTCTCTTTGACCACCTCTCAGCCTAGCAGGAGCACTTCTGTATAACCCATAAATCTATAATAAAGTCTTATTCAGTTTCACCATAAGTCTCGTCATTCACCCTCAACTACGGACATAACATGTTGTTCTTCTAAATTGGCCCAAGCTTTATTTTTAAGACAAATTGAACTTTTTTTTTTTTAGTTTTTTCAATTCCTGAAAACAAAATGGGGAAACAAGAAAACTGCCTTGGTGAGTAGTGAAACTTCTTTTAGTTAAGTGAACATTTAAGGTGATAACTTTTAAAGACAGCACAACCAAGGAAAACAATACAGAAAATGTGGATGAAGTGGCATGTTCTGGGATATTACTGAAAGTTTCATAGGGATCACAGACATAAGATATGTGGTTCTGGAATGCTGGAATACAAATTTTAGGGCCTCAGAGATCAATAGCATTCACTGTTGTGAAAAATGATGTTTCTCAAAAGTAGGTTACAGACTAAATCACCTGCATTCCTCTTTAAACCCAACATCCTCAACTGGAACAAGGAATGCTTTCTGAAGGTCAAAGAGAACATGAAGGGAAGACCAAGTGGAACTGGATGAAGACATTTGATAGCATGAGAGAAGCATCCTCTCCAGCTGTAGTACGCAAGTCCAGTCTTAGCCTCAAGAAACTGTTTTTCCTTGTTCAAGCTGGGTTTTTCTCTCCTATATTAGCCTTTAGCATTTTAAAGGGGCCTGTAATGCCTGAATTCAAAAACAAGACTTGCAGAAACCAGAATCGTAGAATACTGCTCTTTCCAGCTCCATGGAAAGACTACATTGACACTGACATTCAAGAACTCACTTTAGAGGTAAATGAAAGAAAAATCCTCTCGCGATCATGTTCTTGATACATAATTTAATTTTTCCTTTGGTTTACATTTATTATTCCTCACAACAAACCAAAGTGGTTTATATCCCCCAAACCCAAAGCTGTGATACAGTAACCAATCCAAGAACTGTATTTGTTTTCCATAAATTGACAGTCTAAGTCAATTCAATTCAATTCAGCTTTATTTATATAGCGCCATTTCACAACAACAGTCATCTCATAGCACTATCAACTGTAGGGGGAACCCCCACAGTTGCAGAAAGACCCCAGCAATCAGGCGATCCCCTGTGAGCAAGCACTTGGCGACGGTGGAGAGGAAAAACTCCCTTTTAACAGGAAGAAGCCTCCAGCAGAACCAGGCTCAGGGAGGGGCAGTCATCTGCTGCGACTGGCTGGGGGGTGAGGGGATAGAGAAGAAGAAAAGAACAGACATGTAGAGAGCAAACAGCACGATGGGGACTCAATCTATGGGAGAGAACAAACAAATGTTAATGACCAGCAAAAAAAAAAAAATATTTCATTGAGAATGAGAAAAGGAGTGAGGCCCAGTGCATTACTGGAGGTCCCCCGGCTGACTAAACCTATTAGCAGCATAATTAAGGGAGGGTTCAGAAACACATGATCCCTCCCTAATTGTAGGCTATATCAAAAAGGTAGGTTTTAGCCCTATTCTTAAAAACAGAGATCGAGTCTGACTCCCGAATCCAGATTGGCAGCTGATTCCACAGGAGAGGAGCTTGATAACTGAAGGCTCTGCCTCCCATTGTACTTTTGGAGATTCTAGGTATTACAAGTAATCCTGCATTTTGGGAGCGTAGTGCTCTGTTAGGATAATACGGTAGTATCAGATCTTTTAAATAAAAAGGAGCCTGATTGTTTAGAGCTTTGTAAGTAAGAAGAAGGATTTTAAACTTAATTCTAAACTCTATGGGAAGCCAATGAAGGGAGGCCAGAACCGGAGAGATATGATCTCTCTTTCTAGTACCTGTTAAAACTCTTGCTGCAGCCTTTTAGATGAGCTGAAGACTTTTTAAAGATGTTTTAGGACAGCCTGATAATAAAGAATTACAATAATCTAATCTCGAGCTAACAAAAGCGTGGATCAGTTTCTCAGCATCACTCTGAGACAAGATGCTCCTAATCTTGGCAATATTACGCAAATGATAGAAGGCAGGCTTAGAAACAACTTTAATATGTGAATTGAAGGACAAATCCTGATCAAAAATAACTCCAAGGTTCCTCACAGAGCTATTAAGAGAAAGAGTAACCGCATCCAAACTGAAAGTTTGATTTGGAAAGGAATTTCTAAGGTTTTTTGGACCAACAAGAATGACTTCAGTCTTATCTGAATTTAATAGCAGGAAATTACAAGTCATCCAAGCTTTGATTTCCTTAAGACAGGCTTCTAACTTGGCTAATTGATTACTATCATCTGGCTTCATTGACAGGTATAATTGTGTGTCATCTGCATAACAATGAAAATGTATACAGTGCTTTCTAATAATGTTGCCTAACGGAAGCATATATAAACTAAAAAGAGTAGGGCCTAGCACAGATCCCTGTGGAACTCCATGACTAAGCTTTGAGTTGAAAGAAAACTCATTATTTACATGAACAAACTGGAACTTATCAGATAAATAAGATCTAAACCACTGCAACGAAGTTCCATTAAGTCCAACATAATGTTCTAATCTATCAAGCAGAATATTATGATCGATAGTATCAAAAGCTGCACTAAGGTCTAAAAGGACAAGTACAGAAACTAGTCCATTATCAGATGCAATGAGGAGGTCGTTAGAGACCTTCATAAGTCATAAGTCTTGTTACCTCCTACAGTAGTTTAAATATTAAGCCAGCTCCACATGTGTAAATCAAGGAGGGGGGAGCAGCCCCTCCCTAATTTTGAAAAGAAAAAAAGACAATTTCCCCCGATTCATCATAAACCTTTTTTTATATTATGTTACATAACAGAATGAAATACATCTGAAGCACCAATTTTAAATCTGCATCCTTTTTCTTGTAAATTTGCTTCTTTTTTCTTGAAAATGTGCAATTTTTTCTCATAAATTTGAAACTTTTTTCTCATATTAAAACATTTCTTTTTTATATATTTGCAGCATTTTTACTGTAAATTTGCTACTTTTTTCGTCATAAATTTGTAGCCTTTTCCTTGTATATCTGCATTTTTTTCCTCATACGTTTAACACTTTTTTCTCATTAATTTGCAACTTTTTTCTTTTAAAGATGCACTCCAGTGGATATAAATCCCCTATAAAAACAAATCTACATTGTCTGAAATGGTATATTATGCCCTTTTTTCTACTCAAAAAATATCTTTCATTGTCTGCCAGTGTCATGTGAAAATCTTTTCAATTTTCCTCCTCCTTCATACGCCAGGATCTGTCTACTTACATCCCACAAGGCTAATAGTTGCTAACGCTACATTAACCCCTTGCACTCTGGTCAATTTCCCTAAAAACGCCAAAAAATAACGTGCCCAAAGTAAATCAAAAGCTGTTCTTCAACCCTTTGTAGCATCTTCATGGGGTTGGTCTCATTTAAAAGAAAAGACTTTGATTTTTTTGGCAAAACAGTCATAATCTCTCTAAGTGCTCCTGCCACTGAGTAGCAGTCATCTAAACATAGTAAACTTGAAGAAAATAAATTTCGCCTGGGTGTTTTTTTGGATACAAATGCTTGCAAATAACACACAGCTGTCAGATCCGGGCTGGAAAATGCAACAGAAATGTAGAACCAAGTGTTATCCAGCTAAGGTCCAAATTTTGTAACAATACCACAAAAAATGAATATATTACACAGCTTTGTTCTCAAGTAGTTCCCAGGCGTTTTGGAACTGTGCCAAATTGTGCCAAATGGCACAGTTTGGAAAAACGTCTGTAACTTCTGAATGATTCAATATAGAAGCTTCATCTAGGGCTCTAATGAAAGGTGACACTCAGGGCTGTGTGTGTGTGTGTGTGGGGGGGGGTTGTTTATTCATTCATTCATTCATGAATGAACAAACAAGCCCCCGCACACAAAGAAGCATGCCACGTAAGAAATGTGTGGCTTTTTTATACAAGAAAAAATAACCTACAGTGCACTAAAAAATATTCTAAAATATTTGTAATGTAGAAAATAACAACTGCCACCCCCCACCCCCCGCTACAGAGGACGGACATCGGCCATCGCTACATTACGGAACAGTCATGTGGCGATGTGGTGACCGCAGCGCACAGTCCCCGTGGTGCCCCCCCCCCCCCGCTACAGAAGAGTAGCGGGGGGGGGGGCGTTCACGGTCCGGACGCGGCGCACGAACCGTGTATGAAGTCCGAAGTCCGTGCGCCGCGGTCTACTAAGCACAGTTGTAATTTACCGATTGGTCAAAACTCATTTTTGATTACAATTTTCAGGGATAAAGAATAATTTAGCTTATAACACTTACCTATTCACAACAGCAGCGTAGCTGGCGAACTTCTCTTCCTCATTGTCAGATGAACAAGAAGCTGGTCCGCTTGTTACGGACTCGTGGTTCTGGTCACGCGACCCGGTCAAAACATAATTCCATTATTGCGGTTTTGCGCTTCCATTATTGCGGTTTTGGCGAACGATTTTTCAAAACAAATAACAGTAGTAATAAAAAAAGACTGGAATGCGTGTGTGTCACCCAGCCTTCGTCGTCGGCCTCCGTCGGTCTATGATGACCATGGAAGAGAATCCTAAACGTCTACTCTGCTGGGACAGCACCGCCTATGGCTGTACAGGCCGATGCGCGAATAGCAGTCCCTATCACACAGGTCGCACTTGTGGGTGGTCTCCGTGCTGCTGGGTCTGTGGTGGTTCTTCCTGCGGGTCCTTTTTTCATCTGCTGCAGCAGTCAGTCTCTCTTCACCCAGCCTTACACAAAACAGCTTTCGAGCTTCTGTGCTTCAATTGGCTGGCTGCATTCGCAGCCGTTGGTAGGCGGGTCCTTCTTGCTAGGTTTTCAGTCATTGGTTCTTCAAGGTTTCAGAAACCCAATTCAAGGCTCTTATTAGTTGAATGAGAGGTCAATCATATCTAATCTGTTCGCGGCTGTGTCTGTAGTGGAAGAACGGAAATGCAGCTTTTTTTTTCAGTGCGCTCTAGGACGCAGCGCCCTCGTGCGCTCTAGGACGCAGAGACGTGCCCGCCCGCGGTACACCAGAGTGCAAGAGGTTAAACAGAATAAAACCTGTGATAAAAAGACTTACCGGTTGAAGGACACGCCCAGTTGTGTGCACGGTGACCCAGGATAATGACTAAAACTGCACAGGTCCTTAAAAGCAGTTTAATGGTAAAACCCATCTTAATTTGGGTCAAATTTTCAAAGCAGCTGGCCAAAATGCTAACTGAGCGTGGAGGCTAACTTCAGTTAGGCCAGAAAGTGATTGACTCAACACTACAGACCTGTTACAATTAGGTCACCAAAAATGTTGTAAATTCTCCTTTTTTTCAGGAGACGGGGCTTAAGTGAAACTTTAAAGCAGGCCTATTCAATTAGCGGCCCATGGGCCACATGCGACCCAGAACCAACCTCCAAGTGGCCCAGGCCGGAGAAGCAAAGGCCAACACGTTTCACAGAATTGCAGAAATCCATTAATTACTACAGACCATAAATGCAACACTCTGTGTAGCCTAGCAACCATCAACCCACTATGCAAAGCATTTGTTTTGAAGTTTGGGCTCTATGACTGTGCCTAATGGTGCTAGTGAAAGATACCAAGCCTACACCAAACGCAAACGGGCGGCACGGATGCATACAAAGTCAACGGAAAGAGGTGAGCACACGCAAAATCGCACATTCGTGTCCGAGGAATAATGCTGGCTTTGAGATTCTGCCGTCATCGGAGTAAAAGTATTAACACTGGAGAGTAAACTAGTTTTAAAATGAGACTGTCACTCACCTGGAGAAAGAAGGACTGGGAGCTCTTCAGCTGAATTGAGGTGTCATTGTTACTTACCCACAGACCACAGACTCCTGCCATGGACGTGCTAACAAGGCTAGCAGGCTAGCAGCATAAACGCCTATCATCTTATGAAGTTTTGGAGAAAGGGACAACTTTTTCAGGTGCGCCCCCTGTTGGATAATGTAAATCTAAGCATGGAGTTATGGGGATTTCAACAGCAGGTTGAACACAGCTGCAAAAGTTATAAAGGCAACTTTGCCTGTCTGCAACTCACTCAGATGCTGAATTCAGGTCTATTTGCGTGTTTACATTGAGTTATAATGTAATCGCACCGCACAACAAATTCACCCATTCGTGTTTCAGTTCAATTCAATTCAATTCAACTTTATTTATATAGCGCCATTTCACAACAACAGTCATCTCATAGCACTTTCAACTGTAGGGGAAACCCCCACAATTGCAGAAAGACCCCAGCAATCAGGCAATCCCCTGTGAGCAAGCGCTTGGCGATGGTGGAGAGGAAAAACTCCCCTTTAACAGGAAGAAACCTCCAGCAGAACCAGGCTCAGGGAGGGGCAGTCATCTGCTGTGACTGGCTGGGGGGTGAGAGGATAGAGAAGATGAAAAGAACAGACATGTAGAGAGCAAACAGCATGATGGAGACTCAATCTATGGGAGAGAACAAACAGATGTTAATGACCAGCAAAAAAAAAAAAAAAAATCATTGAGAGTGAAAAAAGGAGTGAAGCCCAGTGCATTATTGGAGGTCCACCGGCTGTCTAAACCTATTAGTAGTATAACTAAGGGATGGTTCAGAGACACATGATCCCTCCCTAATTGTAGGCTATATCAAAAAGGAAGGTTTTAACTCTGTTCTTAAAAACAGAGATCGAGTTTGACTCCTGAATACAGACTGGCAGCTGGTTCCACAGGAGAGGAGCTTGATAACTGAAGCCTCTGCTTCCCATTGCAGTTTTGGAGATTCTGACATAACGCACGGCTCAGGAGACGCACACACACAGGCTTAGAGTAGTTCAAAGAGTTTATTAACAGCAGGAGTGAATGAGTGCGTGTCTGCGGGATGTAAATGTGTTGGTGATGGTGTCTGCTCCAGGCACAGAGGCAGGTGACCGTACAGCCGAGCAACCCTATGGAGAGAGCACAGGGAGAGGGTGACGGGCATACACCAACACAGGAGGGATTTATGGCGAGAGAAGGACTTACTTGGTGGGTCAGGACAGCTGGCACAACAAGGGGGCGAAGCCCGGAAGACAGCCACCTGGAGAGCTCTGTACAGCAGCGAGGATTGGGCGATGGAGTGGAGATGTCCGCCGCTGGGGAATCCACCTGTGCACAGGGGAGAAGACTGAAGAAAAGAGGTAAGCGATCTTCTTACCAAAATGGTGACGCTGAAGGGAAGTATGCTCACAACGGTGAGGGACGAAGTCTGACGGCTTCAGGCCGAGCCTCCGGGCGAGACGGCCTTTATCCCTCGCCGCTGATGATTGTCAGGTGCGTGAGCAGGTGGCGCCGCTGATGAATGGCGCGGCGTGACAGATTCTAGCATTTTGGGAGCGTAGTGCTCTGTTAGGATAATAGGGTAGTATCAGAGCTTTTAAATTTAAAGGGATCTGATTGTTTAGAGCTTTGAAAGTGAGAAGAAGGATTTTAAGCTTAATTCTACACTCTATGGGAAGCCAGTGAAGGGAGGCCAGAACTGGAGAGATATGATCCCTCTTTCTAGTACCTGTTAAAACTCTTGCTGCAGCATTTTGGATCAACTGAAGACTTTTTAAAGATGTTTTAGGACAACCTGATAATAAAGAGTTACAATAATCTAATCTCAAGCTAACAAAAGCGTGGATCAGTTTCTCAGCATCACTCTGAGACAAGATGCTCCTAATCTTGGCAATATTATGCAAATGATAGAAGGCAGTCTTAGAAACGAATTTAATATGTGAATTGAAAAACAGATCTTGATCAAAAATAACTCCAAGGTTCCTCACAGAGCTATTAAGAAAAAGAGTAACCACATCCAAACAAAAAGTTTGAGTTGGAAAGGTATTTCTAAGGTTTTTTGGACCAACAAGAATGACTTCAGTCTTATCTGAATTTAATAGCAGGAAATTACAAGTCATCCAAGCTTTGATTTCCTTAAGACAGGCTTCTAACTTGGCTAATTGATTACTATCATCTGGCTTCATTGACAGGTATAATTGTGTATCATCTGCATAACAATGAAAATGTATACAGTGCTTTCTAATAATGTTGCCTAATGGAAGCATATATATACTAAAAAAGAGTAGAGCCTAGCACAGATCCCTGTGGGACTCCATGACTGAGCTTTGAGTTGAAAGAAAACTCATTATTGTCATGAACAAACTGGAACCTATCAGATAAATAAGATCTAAACCACTGCAACGAAGTTCCATTAAGTCCAACATAGTGTTTAATCTATCAAGTAGAATATTATGATCAATAGTATCAAAAGGTGCACTAAGCTCTAAAAGGACAAGTACAGAAACAAGTCCATTATCAGATGTGATAAAGAGGTCATTAGTGACCTTCACTAAGGCTGTTTCAGTACTATGATGGATTCTAAACCCAGATTGAAACTCTTCAAATAAACCATTTCCCTGCAAGTGGTCAAATAATTGCGTAGCAACAACTCTTTCTAAGATTTTTGAAATGAAAGGGAGATTAGAGATTGGTCTATAGTTAGCTAAAACTCCTGGATCCAGCATTGGCTTTTTGAGTAAGGGTTTAATTACAGCAGTTTTAAAAGCCTGTGGTACATGGCCTAATGTTAATGAAGAATTGATTATTTGAAGAATATGGCTACCAATAAGTGGGAAGGCTTCTTTAAATAACCTGGTAGGAATAGGGTCTAAAAGACAAGTTGAAGGCTTGGATGAGAAAATTATTTTGTCTAACTATAAAAGGTCATTTGGAGTAAACTCATCCAAACAGATATCAGTTGAAAGAGCTGTAGTAGTTACTGTAGTTAAGTTAACAGTGGGAAGAATCTGACTGATTTTATCTCTGATAGATAAAATTTTATTATTGAAAAAGTTCATAAAGTCCTGACTAGTAAACTCTAAGGGAATGCTAGGATTGACAGAGTCCTGACTCTTTGTCAGCCTGGCTACAGTGCTGAAAAGAAACCTAGGATTATTCTTGTTCTCTTCTATTAATGCAGAATAATAACTTGTTCTAGCTTTCCTAAGAGATTTTTTTATAAATTAAAGATGATTTCTCCAAGCTAAATTAGTGGTGCACCATTTTCTTTCTAATTGACGAGCCTTCTGTTTTACGCTATGAGTTTCTGTGTTGAACCAAGGAGTTAAAAATCTCTGATTAGACTTTTTCTTTTTAAAAGCAGCCACCATGTCTAGAGTCTGATGCAGAGAAGCTGTAACACCATCTACAATGCTATCAATTACAGAAGGAGCAAGCTGTCTATAGCTTATTTCCGTTGTGTTGACACATGACACAGAGGAAACAATCTGCATAAATTTGGTTACACCATCATCTGAGAGGCATCTACTGTAGTGATATTTTTCCTTAGGAGCCAAATAGTCAGAAATAGTAAAATCAGAGGTTAAAAGACAATGGTCTGACAATACAGGGTTATGAGGAGACACTACCAGATTTTCTATTTCTATGTCATATGTCAGAACAAGGTCCAAGGTATGGTGGAGATAATGGGTAGAATTTCCTACTTTCTGAGAAAACCCCATCGAGTCTAATATTGAATTAAATGTCATGTTAAGGCAATCACTATCTACATCTAAATGTATATTAAAGTCCCCTACTATAATTATTCTATCTGATTTCAGCACTAAATCAGCTAAGAATTCGGCAAATTCGGATAAAAACTCTGAGTAGGTTGATGGAGGACAATAAACTATGGCAAATAAAATTGGGTTTAGCCTAAAATTGCTAAAATGCCCAATACTGAGGACCAGGCCCTCAAAGGAATTATAACGTGTTTTTTGCTTTACATTAACTAGTAATTGGGAATGGTAAATTATCGCTATTCCTCCTCCACGACCAGAATTTCTGGGATTTTGACAGTTTAAATAACCAGAGGGAGTTGATTCATTGAAACCAACATAATACTCTTGCCCTAACCAAGTCTCTGTAAGGGATATTAAACCAATCTGATGACCAATTAACAGATCATGGACTGGCAGAGACTTGGGAGTTAGAGACCTAATATATAACAAACCGCATTTAATTTTTAAATTATGAGGAGGAACAGAGGCAGAATGATTAAATTTAGAGGCTTCATGTTTGAGTTTTACCAACTTTTTGTTTAATCACTTTGGGATGCTTATACATTATATTTTTATTTACTTTGGAGGGAGCAGACAATGGCTATGTTTACATGGACACAAGTAACCGGATTAAAAGCCTGATCGGAATAAAAATGCTTCATGTAAACATGCCAATCTGAATATTCTAACCCAATCACACTCATTCGGATCAAAATTTCATTCTGATTGAGAGGGGTGGGTTATGCCAATTGTTAATCGGAATGGTGCGCATGAAGACACTTATTCCAAACGTAGGGCAGAAAATATGTTTACTGCGCATGTCTGTAAATCAGCCGCACATCGACGTGACGTATTTCTGCCTTAGCAGCAGCTAGCGGAAAACATAGCGGGAGTAAAACAAAACTGGTCTGTATTGTCCTGCTGTCTCCCTCTGTTCGTCATATGCAGAAGTATGTACTTGTAGCTTCATGACGGAGACCAGCAGAAGCAAACGTACAGTCTGAATAACACGATACAGGTCAATTTCGACATGAAGCGGGGCTTGCTAACACCGGAAGTTGCTTCTTCTTCTACTATTTTTGCAATGTTGAAATGTCGACGTTCACATGTCAAAATGATTTATTCCGTTCAAACCTGGGACACATGGAAACGCACATCCTAATCAGATCAGCTTTTTCAGGATCCATGTAAACGGTAAAATTCTGATCTGAATTGTAATCAGATTGAAGAAATTTTGCCCATGTAACCGTGGCGAATGATTCTCTGATGGGGAAGACAGGGGCTAAGTTGAGGGCTGGTGGATGAAGAGGAACTGCAGGAGGCGTGTAAGACTGTGACTCTGCTTCCTGGTCCCAACTCTGAGTTGTCAAGGTTTTGGAAATTTGGATAAAAATGATGCCAGATTGTTAGATAAATGAGACGCACCATCCAAAGTGGGATGGACGCCGTCTCGTCTAATAAGACCAGGTTTTCCCCAAAATGAGTTCCAATTGTCTATGTAGCCCACATCGTTTGCAGGACACCACACAGACAGCCAGTGGTTGAAGGATGACAAGCAGCTAAACATGTCATCACTGGTCAGATTGGGGAGGGGCCCGGAGAATACTACAGAGGCAGACAATGTTTTTGCAAAGTCACACACCCCCTCATGGATCATCACCTTATTGTGGTGGGGGGGTTTGCGTGCCCCAGTGATCCCAGGAGCTATGTTGTCCGGGGCAATTTGCCTCTGATAGGATCACCCAAGACAAACTGGTCCTGGGTGAAGGGCCAGACTAAGAACGATCCAACAGACTCTCATGATAAATTCTATATCAAGGATTCAGTGTACCCTGCCCGGTATGGGGTTACCGGACCCCCACCCTGGAGCCAGGCCTGGGGGAGGGGCTCGAAGGCTAGCATCTGGTGGCCGGGTTTCCACCCATGGGACCCGGCTGGGCTCAACCTGAAGGAGTTACATGGGTCCGCCCTCCAGTGGGCTCACCACCTGCAGGAGGGATCATGGGGGTCCAGTGCTATGTGGATTAGGTGGCGGTCAAAGGTGGAGACCTTGGCGGACTGATCCCAAACTTTCTAAACTGGCTTTTGGTACGTGGAATGTCACCTCTCTGGTGGGGAAGGAGCCTGAGCTGGTGTACGAGGTTGAGAGATACCGGCTAGATATAGTCAGCCTCACCTCAACACACAGCTCCGGTTCCGGAACCAGTCTCCTGGAGAGGGGCTGGAGCTTGGCCTTTTCTGGAGTTGCCCCGGGCGAGAGGCGACGAGCAGGGGTGGGTATTCTTGTATCCCCCCACCTTGCTGCCTCTATATTGGAGTTTTCCCCGGTGGACGAAAGGGTTGCTTCCCTGCGCCTTCGGGTTGGGAAATGGGTCCTGACCATCATTTGTGCCTATGCACCAAATGATGTTTCAGAGTACCCACCCTTTTTGCAGTCTGTGACTGGGGTGCTGGAGGGTGCTCCTCTTGGAGACTCCATTGTCCTACTGGGGGACTTCAATGCGCATGTGGGCAACGACAGTGAAACCTGGAGGGGGGTGATTGGGAGGAACGGTCTGCCCGATCTGAACCCGAGTGGTGTTCAGTTATTGGACTTCTTTGCTAACCACAGTTTGTCCATAACGAACACCATGTTCAAGCATAAGGGTGTCCATATGTGCACCTGGCACCAGGACACCCTAGGTCGCAGGTCGATGATCGATTTTGTTATTGTGTCATCAGACCTGCGACCGTATGTCTTGGACACTCGGGTAAAGAGAGGTGCAGAGCTGTCAACTGATCACCACCTGGTGGTGAGTTGGATTCGATGGCAGAGGAGGAAGCCATTCAGACCTGGTAGACCCAAACATATAGTGAGGGTGTGCTGGGAACGTCTGGCTGAGGCCCCTGTCCGGGAGGTCTTCAACTCCTACCTCCGGAAGAACTTCAACCACATTCCAAGGGAGTCTGGAGACATAGAGTCTAAATGGGCCATGTTCTCCACCTCTGTTGTTGAAGCGGCAGCCCAGAGCTGCGGCCGCAAGGCGGTCGGTGCATCTTGTGGTGGCAACCCCCGAACCAAGTAGTGGACACCAGTGGTGAGGGGGGCCAAGAAGGAGTCCTATCAATCTTGGTTGGCTTGTGGGACTCCCAAAGCAGCTGAGGTGTACCGGCAGGCCAAGCAGAGTGCAGCTCGGGTAGTTGCTGAAGCAAAAACCCGGGTATGGGAGGAGTTTGGTGAGGCCATGGAACAAGACTTTCGGTCGGCCTCGAAGAGATTCTGGCAAACTGTCCGGCGGCTCAGGAGGGGAAAGCAGCTCCCTGTCCACACTGTGTATGGTGCGGATGGGACACTGTTGACTTCAACTGGGGATATCGTCGGGCGGTGGAAGGAATACTTCGAGGATCTCCTCAATCCCACTGATACGCCTTCCACAGAGGAAGCAGGGTTTGTGGATGAGGGGAATGACTTGCCTATCACAGGGGCTGAGGTCGCCAAGGTGGTTAAAAATCTCTTTGGTGGCTGGGCCCCAGGGGAGGACGAGATTTGCCCTGAGTACCTCAAGGCCTTGGATGTTGTAGGGCTGTCATGGTTGACACACCTCTGCAACATTGCGTGGAGGTTGGGGGCAGTGCCTTTGGCATGGCAAACTGGGGTGGTGGTTCCTCTCTTCAAAAAAGGGGACCGGAGGGTATGCTCCAATTTTAGAGGGATCATACTGTTCAGCCTCCCTGGGAAGGTCTATGCCAAGGTACTGGAGAGGAGAGTCCGGCCGTTGGTCGAACCTCGGATTCAAGAGGAGCAATATGGTTTTCGTCCTGGCCGTGGCACATCAGGCCAGCTCTTTACCCTCTCGAGAATTCTTGAGGGTTCGTGGGAGTTTGCCCAACCAGTTTACATGTGTTTTGTGGACTTGGAGAAGGCATTTGACCACGTCCCTTGTGGTTTTTTGTGGGGGGTGCTTCGGGAGTATGGGGTATCGGGCTTGTTGTTATGAGCTATTCGGTCTCTGTACGACCGTTGTGAGAGTTTGGTTTGTATTACCAACACTTGGTCGGAGTCATTCCCAGTGAGAGTTGGACTCCGCCAGGGCTGCCCTTTGTCACCGATCCTGTTCATAATTTTTATGGACAGGATTTCTAGGCGCAGCCAGGGAACGGAGGGTGTCATGCTTGGTGACCACAGGATCTCATCTCTGTTGTTTGGAGATGATGTTGTCCTGTTGGCTTCATCCAGCAATGACCTACAGCTCTTGCTGGGACGGTTTGCCGCTGAGTGTGACGCAGCTGGGATGAGAATCAGCACCTCCAAGTCCGAGTCCATGGTCCTCAGCCGGAAAAAGGTGGATTGTCCTCTCTGGGTTGGGGACAGGCTCCTGCCCCAAGTGGAGGAGTTTAAGTATCTTGGGGTCTTGTTCACGAGTGAGGGGAAAATGGAGCAAGAGATTGACAGACGGATTGGAGCAGCATCTGCAGTGATGCGGACGTTGTACCGGTCTGTTGTGGTGAAGAAGGAGCTTAGTTCTAAGGCAAAGCTGTCGATTTACCAGTCAGTCTACGTTCCTACTTTCACCTATGGTCACGAGCTTTGGGTAATTACTGAAGGAACAAGATCATGGATACAAGTGGCTGAAATGAGCTTTCTCTGTAGGATTGCTGGACTCACCCTCAGAGATAGGGTGAGGTGCTCAGTCATCCGGGAGAGGCTCAGAGTAGAACCGCTGCTCCTCCACATTGAAAGGAGTCAGTTGAGGTGGTATGGGCATCTGATTAGGATGCCTCCTGGATGCCTCCCACTTGAGGTGTTTCAGGCACGTCCCACTGAGAGGAGACCCTGGGGCAGACCCAGGACTCGGTGGAGAGACTATGTCTCCCAGCTGGTCTGGGAACGCCTTGGTATCCTCTCTGAAGAGCTGGAGCAGGTGGCTGGGGAGAAGGAAGTCTGGGCTTCTCTGCTTGAACAGCTGCCTCCGCGACCCGGACCTCCGGAAAACGGTAGAAGATGGATGGATGGATGAATGGACACACCGATTCCACGTTAAGTTTTGTGACTTCTAACTGCCGGAGTCGGACGTCATTAATGCCGGCGTGGATAACAATTGTGGAGTATTTACAGTTACTTTTAGCCAGCATTTTCAAATTTGACTCGATGACGCCTGCTCTGGTCCCACGATTACATTTGACTATGGCCGCTGGAGTCTCTAGGTTCATGTTTCTGACTACAGAGTCGCCAATGATCAGAGTTTTTTCCTCAGTGGGTGTGTCGCTGAGTGGGGAAAAGCGATTAGAAACATGAACAGGTTGGTGGTGAACTGGGACCTTGCGATTGGGCTTCCTTCTCACCGTCACCCACCCAGTCTACTCGCTGCTGAGGAGGACCGGAGGACCGCTAGCAGGCCGCCCTATGCTAGGGAGCTCCGCAGCAGATAAGGGGAGTCCGTCATTATTAACTGGTGCAGACGGTGTTTCAATGCAGCGGAGCCAGGATTCCAAATCAGACAACCTCACCTCGAGCACCTCAAAAAGACAACACTTATTACAATTACCGTTACCACTAAAAGAGGCAGAGGTGTATCTAAACATCTGACAGAGAGAGGGATCTAAAGATCTGACCAGAGGATAAGGGGAAGGAGAGCTAGTAGCCATAGCTTGTGGCTAACCCAAAGCTAACAAAAACACTGATGAAAGGTGAACAGAAAGCTAAAGAGGGTGATTAGATGACACCAAGTGCGCACACAGATGCAAGAGGCTAGATAAACAGAAGTGAGAGCTAACAGTAGAAGGAAAAAAGTGATTAAGATACAATTAAAGGCATAATCCTCAGGAGAATGAGGAGAGCTAACCACAGAGCAAGCCACACAGACAGACAGCAACACAGGAAGTGACGATACGTTACCCTTCAATGTTCAAACTTCATGTGTTTGATGTGAAGGCACCATAAAACATGTCATTGTCAACTTTGAAGCGTCAAATTGATGATGAAAATTGTCAGTTTAACCCTGCCTGGACTGATATGTGTGTGTAATGGAATGTGTAGTTAAAAAAAGAGGTTCCTACTCACATGTGGTGTTTTAAAACAAAACAAACCACAATAGTGAATGTGCAATGTTTGTTAATATTATCAATCTTTTCTTGGGGGGGGGGGGATTGTGCACTGAAGTGTTTGACAGCTCATTTTTTATTCAGCTAAATGCACTTTGTGATGTGCCAAGGTCAGTTATGACCAGGATGTAATTTTATTTCAAAAGGGAAACAAATGTTAATGCTACTAACTGTGCACATTGAGTTTTTATATACTTTGAGATATGCCTGAGTAAGATGTGACCAAAACGGTTATTTACAGAATTTTATTTTTTTTCACTCTATTTATTTAATTTTTGTTGAAGAGGAAAAAATTTCTACTAATTCAAGTTCTGCACAGCCCCAGCACTGTTACTGTGTTTTTATGCACTTTCGATATGCCCTTGTCATGTGCCAAGAGCACATTTAAAACCAAGACAATGAATAAAAAGTGGATATTTTTCATCATATTGATCTGTGTTGGTTTGAAATTTGTCATATTTAACAGATTGCTGAACATGTGCGGCCCAGTTACATGTCTTGATTTCAAATTGTGGCCCAACTGATATAGTAATTGAATAGCCCTGCCTTTTTTTTTTGTAACTTGATTTTTATTCATTTTCATCATACATATTACATTCAGATCACAGTCTCTATATTTAAAAAAAGGTGCTAGAAGAAGAAAAAAAAAGAAGAAAAAAAAATAAAAAGGGGGGGGGGACAAATGTTGGAGCATCAACTTTTTAGTTTCCATCTCTTAATTCTTCTGGTTTTTCCAGTATCTTTGTTTATTCTTTCAATTTCTGTTTCGTTGTTGCACTTTGTAGTGTGTCCATTTCCACCATTTTTTTGATGTTTACGTTCTAATTCCCTCAGTCTCTCACATCTTTGTTCATATGATTCCAGTTTAGACTTTTTTGCTTTTCCTGATTCAACAATTAATTTACCTCTTAACACGGCTTTTAGTGCATCCCATAGTATTGTTGAGTCCACTTCTCCATTATCATTCTCCTCGATATACTCATTTATGTTTACCTTTATTCTTTCTTTCATTTTCTCATCATTTAATAGTCCTACATTAAGTTTCCATGTTGTTTGTCATTTTCTATTGTTTAAATATATTTCCATGTATATAGGATTATGATCTGATATTTCTGCCCCTCCAATCCGACAATTTCTCACCCTGCGTCTGTCACCTTCATTCATAAGGAAGTAATCTATTCTAGAGTGTACTTTATGGACTGCTGAATAATGTGTATAGTCTTTTTCGAGTGGGTGCAGGTCCCTCCAAATGTCTACCATACCCATTTCTGCCAGTGAGGTTCTTATGAACTTTGTTACATGTTTTTTTGTCTTCTTAACACTTGTTGTATCAACTTCATGATCCATGACAGCATTTAAGTCTCCTCCACAAATTAGGACTCCTTCACTGTGTGTTGCTATGAGATCAAACAGATGTTGAAAAAAACCCTTGTCACTTTCTGGTGGGGCGTAGATGTTCACTAATGTGATCTGCATACCATCTATTCTTCCCTTTATTATTACATATCTGCCTTCTTTATCCTGGATTTCTTGTTCATATTCAAATTGTATTTTATTTGAAATTAGTATCATAACCCCCCTTTTAGTTCTTCCCTTAAATGAACTGTAGTAGGAGTTCTTATAGCCAAATCTCTTTAGTTTCTCATGTTCTGTCTTATTCAAATGTGTCTCTTGCATAAATATTATTTCGGCTTTTTCCTTCTTGAATTTTCTTATTATTCTTTCCCTTGTAACAGGTGAGTTCAGACCATTCACGTTTAATGTCATTATCTTAAGATTTTTAACCATATTCATGTTTTTCCATTTTTTTAACTTGTGCTCCTAACCCCTTTAACAACAAAACTAACACATATATGTACAAAAACACATTAACGAATCTCGACCTCCGTACTTTGGGCCTTTCTTTTGCCCACTGGTCCCTGTTGGTGGGTGGAGGGAATGTCCTCACCGAGTGAGGAGCCCTCCCTGGACCTCTAGTTACTATCCAAGTAATAGTCATTAGTCTAGAAATGCCCAACAAAAATCACTTTAACCTCTCCTAGCCGTTTGTTTCTCTTTTACCTTGTCTTCTTGGCCTTCATTTCTTCTGTGTCCTTCTTAATCTTTGTTATAATCTAGGCTTTCCGTTGAAAGCCTTGCAGTTTTTCCTGGGCTCGGTGCGCCACGTCCGTCCCCCGCCCTCTACCGCTCACTCGTCTCCACTCCGGCTGTCTCGATGTGTTCCGTGCCGCCGCTGCTCCAGCCGCTTCCTCCGGTACGCTCACCACAAAGCCTCGCTCCGTCATGTCCCGCGCTGTCTCTCTGGCCGTGTTGTAGGTTTTCACGCCGTCCTCCCAATGAATTCTCATCTTCGTTAGCGGTGTTTGGAATCTAATTTTTTTTTATCTTTCAGCATTTTTTTAATGTTGGCATATTTCTTTCGCTGCTGCACAGTTTCTGTCGGGTAGTCATGGTCAAAGAATATCTGTTTGTCGCTGACTCGTATCTTTTTTTTCCACGCTTGTGTCAGGATTCTTTCCTTTACGTCGTATTTTAAAAAGTTTACCACAGCTGACCTGGGTGCAGAGTTTGAATTCGGGCTCTGTGTCAAGGCTCTGTGCGCTCGTTGGATCTGCAGGTCTGTTTCATCGGGCAGCTCAAGCTCTTTTTTTAAGAATTGATCTATGAATTTCGTCATCGAGTTGCCTTCAGTGCTCTGCCTGGACCTGCTCTCCAGGTCGGTTATTTTTTCCTGCATCCTCTGTGTTTGTGCCGTCAGGGTCTGCAGCTGCTCGCTTGCCTCGGTCTTCCAGTCTTCCAAATCTGATATTCGAGCCTGTGCTTCTGCCATACACGCCTATTGAGTGCGCAGTTCCTCCATGGTTTCAGCTAGCTTGCGGTCCATTTCTTTTCGGAGACCCATAATTTCCTCCTTCATCTCTTTTTTCAGTTCTTCCTTAAGAGCCGTTAAATCCTGTTGGAGTTGTCGCTTGAAGTCTTTTATGTCCTTACTTATATTGGCGAAGCCAGTGTTCATAACATCGAGTTTGGCGTCCTCCATTTTCTCTATTGTAGTCACCTCGTTTTTTTGGGCCTCCTGTTCAGCGATTTCTCCAGTGTTGTTGAAGAGGGATTCTTTAGTTTTACCCAGCTTTTGTCCGTGTGCCCGGCTTCTTCGTGTTTTCATCCCTTGGTTTATTGATCTATTTATGTCGAGTTGGCCATTTACCAAAGATTTTTAATCCGACTAGGGAGAGCTCTCTGTTTAAGCGTTATGCCTCTCCACCATCTTCCCGGAAGTCCGAATAGCCCTGCTTTAAAGCAAAAAAACCCCCAGACACAAGAGACATTTGAGTGATTTCACTCGATATGTCTTGTAAGTCATAAAAACATGATACAGACATGTTAACAAGAAGAAAAAAACATGCTTTTTGGCAGTGTCTCTTTACATCTGCAACTTTTTTCTTGTAAATTTGCAACTATTTTTTCAGAATTTTTTAAAAAAATTTCTAGTAAATTTGAAACTTTTTTCATTGTAAATCTTTTTTCTTCATAAATTCACTTTTTCTTTTGTCATAAATCTGCACCTTTTTTCTTGTAAACTTGAGACATTTTTCTTCTAAATTTGCAACATTCATATGGATGCTGGTTTAATTTTATTTAATTTCTGTGTAATTAATCAAATTTACTTTATTTGTCTCGAGCAGGGATGGGCAACTTCGGTGGTAGTGAGGGCCATAATTTTTTTTCCTCACTTCCAAAGGGCCAGATTTACATGTAAACCTTCGGGGGGTTGGAGGAGGGTATTTTCTTCAAAGTCAAAAGTTTCGTAATTAAAGCTGAAAATGCAAATGAAAATAAAAGCTACTCAGTGTTTTATCATGTTAAAATTAAAATTATTGATAAAATTATATCATGACCTCACTTTTAAAACTCTCTCCATCAAAATGATGAGCGAAGAGAAATTCGGATGGTAATTAACAAAAAAGCCAAGAAGAAAAGGGAATATGATGATGAAGAAAAATGTTTTTTTAAAATATTAGAAGAAAGTAAAACATAGTTTTACTGATAAATATGCTATATTTGTGGTTTAATTTAGCTGTTTTGCATATCTATATTTTATTTTATTAGATGTGCAAGCTTCTACTGATAAATTTGTATCATTTTATTTAAAAATTTATAACTTTTTAGTTGTACTTGGGTTTTTTTCAAATTAGTGTTTTTCTGTCATAAATTTGCCGTTTCTTATATAAATTTTCCTTTCACTTCGAAACTTGTTGCTGTAAATACTCCTCAGTGAGGAGCTGTAGCATTTATTGTTGTTTAATTAAAAGCAGTCTACTCTGTACATTTATTGCTGTTCACAACCTATAATGCAGTCTCAGCATGCAACACATACTGTACATAGCTTAAAAGTCATACTCAGCAGCACACTCTCTCTATCTGTGGCTCACTTACTCTTTCTTGACCACTCACAGAGTGACACCTCGGTTTCGATTAGAGCTCCCTCTGTTGGTGGACTTTTCCAAATACTTTCAAACGGGATATAAATAAATAATTGATTTTTGGAAATGGACTGTGTTATGTACGAAATGAGCGAGCCATGAGCCATCGTATGCCAAACAATGAATTGAACTTTATTACACAAAAGGCCAAACATATACCGAGGCCACAGCCCGCCTGATGTCACTCCGTTGGATGCCTGACGCTGGCTATGTCAAGCCCCAAGGGTCAAACCCACATGCCACATTCTTCCCCACCCTCACAAACTAGAGAACAACAAATAACCAATAACCCCCCCCCCAATTTTTTTTTTTTTTTTTTTTAGCAAAACAAACACCCATAGAGACAACACAAGTAAAACAAACATCTTGCATCAAGAAACACAACTAGCTAACTGGGCACTTGGGTAGACTGCCAAGACGCCCACGTGTTGAGGTGGATTATTCTGCCACCTGTTAGTCAACACGTTCTGGCTACCCCAGTCCCACAACAAAGTTCCTCAGATACCCTGGTTTTTGACGTTCTCTTGACGAGTGCCTCACTCGTGGAGGACCTGGTACTTGCTCCACCGGCCGTCCCCGTGTGCCCTCAAGTGCCCCATCAGTCAAGTTCCAGCCGGTGTCTGTCTCGACCATCGGTGCCCCTGGATCCTGGGTCGGTGAAGATTTCCTGAGGCGGCTATAATGCAACCGCGACCCGTCCGAGAGGCGAAAGGTGTCTGGGTCCAGCTGTGATCTGCAGCGGCCCTGTCCAGAACAGCTGCAGCTTGTGCGTGTGGTTGGGGTGTTTGATCCTAACCCAGTCCGACACTCCAAGTCCATGTGATCTCACCCTGTGCTTCTTGTTGAAGCATTGTTTCATTCGCCGTTGTTGTTTGAGAACCCACCCCCTTGGTTGGTTTGTGTCCGCCGGAAGAGTGGTTGTGGGGGGCAGCAACCGGTTCAGGGGAAGGAATAATTCGCGTCCCAGCATGAGCTTCGCTGGGGAACACCCCGTTGTGGTGTGGGCCATTGCTCTGTAATAGAGGAGTGTGCTCTGAAGAGCGTCAGTGAACTTAAAGCCATCTGCCAGGTGCACTCTCAGTCCATTCTTTAATGTCTTGTTGACCCCCCCCCCCCCACACTATTCACTTGAGGGCGATAGAATGTGGTTTTAATATGCTCCATGCCCCTTTCCCCAAAAAACTCAACACCCCCCCCCATTCCCCCAGAGATGAATTGTGGCCCATTGTGCATCGTAATGGCACCCGGAACGTCCCACCGAGCGAAGAGCGAAGTGAGGAAGCCAATAACCACGTCGGTTGTAACCGAACCAGTGGGCATCACCTCCGTCCATTTTGAATACAGGTCATAAGCCACCAACAGGAAGTGGCTGTTCGCGAGGGTCGGGTGTAACTCGCCGCAAATGTCCAGTTGAATGTGCTTCCAAGGACCCTCTGGATACTGTAACGTTTGCAGGGGCGGGGGTGTCCCGGTTTTCCCGCTCTCCAAACATGGCATACAGTTCTTTACCATCACCTCAACGTCTTTGTTGTTGCCCGGCCACCAAACCAAGTCCCTGCAGCACTGTTTCACCCTAACCACCCCCAGATGGCCCTCATGGAGAATGGCCAAACTGCGAGCCCTCAGCAACACTGGAACCACCATGCAGTGCCCTCTCACTATGCACACATCGTTCCAACAGCTCAGCTCGTCTTTGACACTATGAAAAGGTGCCAGTTCACCCTGCATCTTTGTGCCCCCCCCCCCCAATGAATGAGCGCAGTTGAGACAACATTGCATCCTGCTCCGACTCCGCCTGGAGTTCCTTGAGGGATACCACATTCCTGAGGGGGTCGTGCAACGTGTTGATCAGGTCCGCCTCCAGGGGATCACAGTTGTAAGGTTGCACAGTGTTAAGTGTGGTACAGGACAGATATCCACCATTACGTTCTCCTTGCCTGGGGTGAACTGAGTGTGAAGTTATAGCCCCCAACCTTTCCGTCCACCTGTGAATCTGCAGGGGCCTGTGTCCTGATCCGGTTGTTTCCAGCAGAGTTATCAGCTACCTTTGGTCCGTGTATAGGGTGAAATGCCGTCCATAGAGGTAGATGTGCCACTGTTCGCACGCCCAGACACACGCGAGCGCTTCTCTCTCACCCACTGCATACCTCTGTTCTGCTGATGTAAGAGACTTCGATGCAAACGCCACCGGGCAATCTGACCCATTCTGAAGTTGAGACATGACTGCCCTCACCACTGAGCCAGATGTGTCACAAGTCACAAAAGTGGGGCATTGTGGGTCAAAATGAGACAGCACCGGCAGGGAGGTGAGCTGAGATTTCAGTTTAGCGATGGCCGCTGAGCATGCCGGGGTCCACTGCCACAGAGCATTCTGCTTTAGGAGGGCACGGAGTGGTTCTATGGTTTCCGAATAACGAGGGATGAAATGTCCATAGAAATTAGCCATGCTCAGGAACGATGAAATTTGCGTAGGCGTCGTCGGGTCTGGAAGTCGCAGGAACGCCTCCACGTTTGAGTGTAGGGGGCTCAGGCCCTCAGCAGACAGGCAAAACCACACAAACTCGATGGCCCCAGCCTTAACGATGCACTTTTCCCCAATCAGCGTGACTCCGTGATCCAACAGCGCCTCCATCACACATTCCAAACGTTCGTCGTGTACCGCCTGTGACGCCCCGTGCACCACAATGTCATCCAGATACACCACTACACCCTTGAGGCCAGCAAGAATTGTGTACATAATTTTTTAGAAGCAACTCGGGCTGAGTTGAGGCCAAAAGGCATGCGGGTATATCTGAAAATGCCCATGTAAGTCATGAATGCTGTCAGGTTGCGGCTAGCCGGGTGGAGAGGTACCCGCAGGTAGCCGTAATGGAGGTCCAGTTTTGAAAACACCCTCAAGCCGCTGAACATTGTGGTGAGCTCTTCCATCGTGGGTAGGGGGTATTTATCCGGGCTGATCGCTTTGTTAACCATTCTGAGGTCAATGCATGGACGCATGCCACCCAACTTCTTCTTAGCCACAACAATATTTGAGATCCATGACGAGGTGTCCAGTCTCTCAATAATGCCAGCACTCAGAAGTTTATTCAGCTCTGCTGTGACATCGTCCAACAGGGCGAGGGGCAACCGACGAAGGGGTTGAATCCTGGGTGTCATCCCTGGGTCAATGAGCGGACGGTGGTTGAAAGCCGCTATGCAACCCAGCCCCGCAAACAACACTGGCCAGCGAACATGCCAGGCTGGTGAAACAGTTAACACCGTGGAGACTGTCAGGTCTGTAATGAAGAACTCCAACTCGCCCAACAAGTCCATACCTACCAAGTCAGCCCCATAGCACGAAACCTGAAAGGTGAACGCGGGAATAGTCTTTGGTCTACACAACACTGAAAAACTGACTGTGCCCACCATGCCAAGCTTCACATGTCCATAGCCAAACATGTTATCAGTGCCCGCTATAATTGTCTTTTTGGGGAAAAGCCTTCTTTCCTTGGACGCGCTCAATTTGGGCTTTGCAGCACCCGAATCCACCATGAGCGGCACGTCGACACATTCAAGCTGCACAACATACCATTTTAGCGGCCAATTCTTAGCACCTGCTACACATACCGAGGCTACATGCGTGTGTCCCGCTTCGGCTTTCTTGCGGGTGGCGGGGCAAAACCTAGCCAGGTGATTAGCTTGACCGCAGTTGTAGCACCTCTTCTCTCTAGCGGGGCAGATGGACGAGCTTCCTCGGTGATGGGAAGAACCACAGCCGCCACAAGGTTCCCGGGTTCCCACTCCTGCCAGTGCCACAGTCCGCCTCCATGTGGAAGTCCGCCCCGAGCATCTAGCCATGTTGCTATCGACCTAGCATTATGGAGTTGTTTGGCTAGCTAGTTGTTCGTTAGCTAGTCGCTGCCTCTCTAGCTGGGTGGAAAAGTCTATTTGGCTAACCATCTGTATCACTTAGCTAAGCATGAAATTGTCTATTGTTAACAGTAGCTTCTCCTTTAGCCACTCATTGTTCGTGCTACATGCTAACTTGTTCCAAATTAGCTCTTCTTCTAACGGCCCAAAGGCGCACGTGCTCGCTAGGTTTCAGAGCTCCATAACATAATATTGTGTGGACTCACCCACTTCTTGGCAGCGGACAAAGAATCTGCATCTTCGTGCCATGATATTACACTTTTCGGCAAAGAACTCATTCATTACGCTCAAACACTTGTCCAAAGTGTCTGTGCTGCCCAGCGCGTGAAGTACTCGCTGACCTTGCTTGCCTAGACAATGAATCAAGACATCTTTGTTCGTCTGCACCGGCCATGGTAATGTAGTCATTGAATGAGTCCAGCCAGTGATGCCACGGTGTGACTGGCACACCCGGTGATTCCAAGAACGGAGGTGGTGGTCTTGCGCGTGCCCCCATGGTTTAATCCTCAGTCACCAAATGTTATGTACGAAATGAGCCGTGAGCCATCGTATGCCAAACAATGAACTGAACTTTATTACACAAAAGGCAAAACATATACAGTGGCCGCAGCCCTCCTGACGTCACTCCGTTGGACGCCCAATGCTGGCTATGGCAAGCCCCAAGGGCCAAACCCACATGTCACAGACTGGCGGGCCGCAGTGGATGATGTTGGGGGCCAAATGCGGCCTGTGGGCCGCTTGTTGCCCATCCCTGATCTAGATAATGGCTCAAGTTTTTATGTTTTTGTTTTTTTTGGTTTGAACTCTTTTCTATTACAAATATAGGGGCCCCGAAACACAATCTTGCATAGGGCCCCGACTACAATAACACCTGTAGTATCCCCCTCAATCGTTACTCTTGAGAAAATGTTCTGTTTATTGCCCCCTGTAACACTGAAACGAAATATCTGCCCATGGCCAAGTCAGAAGCATATGTAAAGTCAAATGTAGACTGACTTAGCAGTTCAGACCAAGTTTAAACCCCCTTCACATTGGATGAAGACCATGCTACAACCTAAAAAATTCAACCAGAATGTGAATGGTCTTTGCAGGGTCTTGGTGAGGTCTTTAGAGTGTATTAACATATCTATTATGCGTGATAAAGCATGGAGAGTTTTGAGGAGGCACAAAAGTTCTGTGGTGACATTGTAGTAGTTAATGATCATGGTGTTATTGTATCTGGGTCTTGGGTAGAGCGTAGTAGTGGCAGTGGCATTGTATCGAAGTCATGGAGCCCACATGCACTGGTGTGGCTTAGTCATCAAGAATTTCAGGAGGGCTGACCACACTGATAAGTGTGGCAGTATTGTTGTGCTAGCGTGGTGTGGATGTTCATGCCAGGGTGTGTCCAGAGCATGGGGAGATCAATGGCATACATGGTAGGATCGTCAAGGGAACATGCCACGGCTGTATACAACATGTTGGGGGCCACAGGAGAGCATCTAAGGGTCATGCGCAATAGAAAAATCATGACTGCCTTCAAACTGAGGTGGTTTTTCTTTTTTTCTTTTTTTCACAATCAAGCTATGTTCTAATAGGTTGCATAGTTTGTGGAGAATGTAGCAGGGTCTTCAATTAGTATGAAGGGGGCCTTGGCAAAGAGCAGCTGGAACAATGGGCAGGAGGTCCTTATGGCCCCTTAGTTAAGAAATCTTGCCTATAATGATGGTAAGAGCTGTAAAAAGGTTAGCCCTGGAAGAGTCTAGAAGTGTCTGTGAGTTGGACTGCTGGCATGGTGAAACAAGTTCACACTACAGTGGTAAAGAAATACAGCATAACACCATACTCCTGTTAGAAGGAGGTCACTGTTAGGAGGTCAGATTTTGATTAAATTTTCACCAGAGGTGGGCCTTGTGCTACGGATGAACCCATTACATTTTGGAGGTGATCCATGAGCACATACCTCCACCAAGGCCCTATCTTGTAAAGTAACCTGATCATCCATCTGTCACACAACAGGATTAAGCAAACTCTACTGGACAAACTTGGAGGTGCAGATGGAGGTATGGACAGAGGTATGGATGGACAGAAGGACAATCAGCAGGGTTATGCAAAATTCAATGGAAAAAGTTTAGAGGCACGGACAGATGGAGGTGCAGATGCGGATATGGGGGAACAGACAGACGAAGGGACGGATGGATGGCAGGAGGGACGGACAGAGGGAGGAAGGAACGGATGGAGCCTTGGCGGAAGTATACACTCTCTGAGTGCCCTCTAGTTGTATTTGCTTTTTTCCACAAATATTCAAATATTTTCTACTTTACATCAGATGACTGTAGACCTTTTAATGAAGAAGCTCCCAGGATATTGTTAGAAAAAAAAAATCCTGTTATATGTGTTTTCTACATGTACAGCACTTACGTCTGTCCATGACTTTCTTTTTTGTCTTGTTTTCAGCTAGAATGAGACATCTTTAAACACTTGTCAGTGTCTTGACCAAACGTACATGGGCAAAAATACAAATGCCTGCATCAGCATTCTTGTGCTCTAAGTAACATTAAATCAAGTGTGAGCAGATATTATAAAATGCTTGCACAAGGGGGTATATGCTTTGTTAGTTTCTTATAGAGACTTAAAGGTATGTGACAGTGAAGGTAGAAGTTATTGGACCTTAAAACTAGTAGTGCTGAGTGCATACTTTTCTTTTGTCTGGTTCAGCAGCATCATTTTAACATTTTAAAGATCAAAGTGGGCATTTTAAAAGAAGAGATTATACAGGTCAGGCTCATGTAAGTACCTGGCCTGATTATCTCTCCAAATTAGCCACATTAATTACCATCATCGCAGTGTTGTCAGCACAGCTGGTCTGAGTCATGCACACCAGAGATTACAGTAGGGAAGGACTCACCTGGCAGTTTGATAGAATCTAAAATAGAATGACATGAAATAGAACAACATGGTTGGTTTTAAATAATAAGGTTTATCCTAGTCTAATTTGATTGGTTCACCTTACCTGTTTTATTGTCTATATAGACACACACACACTTTAGCTGCTCCTTATTCGGGGTTTCCATAGCAGATCATGTGTCTGCATATAGATAGATAGATAGATAGATAGATAGATAGATAGATAGATAGATCCCAAACTGGGAAATTACAGTGCAACAGCAGCATGGCACAGACCACACAACCAACAGAAATGCACACAGCATAATAGAAAAAGGAGGTATAGGGAAGTAAAGTAAAAAATGCTTAGATAACTTTATATACAACATAGGCTACTACTAGATAAAATAGATGATGATCCTTATGAGTCTATGGAAATTACTGACTGTACAAAGAAGGGGCAGGGTGAAATACAAGGTACCAATTATACTGTAAGGTGCAGTATGGCAGCATTGTTATGACCAAAATTCAACATTAGAGTGAGTTATTGTACAGTGAAATGGCTTTTGGCAGGAAAGATTTCCTGTATCTAACCATTCGGCAGCAGAGCTGTAGCAGTCTGCTGGAGAAAGTGCTCCGCTATCTGTCCAGTGTGTGGTGGAGGGGGTGATCAGAACTGTCTATAATGGATCGCAGTTTGTTCAGTGTCCTCCTCTCCACCACAGTCTCAAAGGTCTCCGGCCTGAGACCAATCAAAGAGCCAGCCTTCTTGATAATCTTGTCAAATGTGTTGGTGTTGCTGGCTCTGATACTGCTACCCCAACAGACAGCAGCAAAGAAGATGGCGCTGGCAACAACGGCCTGGTAGAAAAGCTCCAACATCCCGTTGTGCAGGTTGAAGGATCTCAGCTTCCTCAGAAAGTAGAGTCTGCTCATGCCCTTCTTGTATGCAGCACCGGTGTTAGATTTCCAGTCCAGTCCGTTGCTGATCATGACACCCAGGTATTTGTAGTCCTCCACTACCTCCACATCCCCCCTCCCCCAATCCGCAATGGCTGTAAAGGTGTCCTCTTCTTTCTGAAGTCAATCACCATCTCTCTGGTCTTGCTGACATTCAGCCTCAGGTGATTCTGCTCGGTCCACTCCACAAATCTGTCTACCAACGCCCTGTACTCCCGCTCCTCTCCCCCTCCTATTGACCATTTGCCAGTGACATCCCGCGTCACGTGATTTTTGTTGATTCCGCCATATCGGACGGCAAGTCGGGAGCTGTGTGAGTGCGTTTCAACATGGCGTCCGTTCAGTCAGATGTGCCGGCTTTGTCCGATGTAGCGCAACTACTAGATAAAAAACATCGTGACCGGTACATGGAAAATATCAGTGTTATCGGCGTGGACCCTTACAACTTGTCGCTTGAAAAATTCACCAGTTTCATAGATTTTTGCCCCAAACCTGACGTACGCTATATGGACATCTACAACTACCTGGTCAACACACCGTCTAGGTACACTGGAGAGTCTCTGAAAGCCTACAAAAGTTTGGACGCTTATAGTTATTTTGTTGCTGGGCTTGTGAGAAATGTGCTGATATCCCCAGTCATCACTTCAACGGTCCACTATGTCATGACGGCTCAGGTATTTTTCCTTTATTTTTTCCAAAATTCAGACTCTATTCTCTCCCCTACTGTATAGATTTGTCATGTTATATAGAATCTATTAAGTGATAAATTATTAAAATTTTATAAAATATTCAATTATTATTAGTATTATTATTAGCTGTATATATAGTATCTCAATTAAATTAAAAATAATTAAATATTTTTATAGATCTATATATTCTGTAAAAGGATTTTTAAATACTTTTCTTATCAATCGAATACTCGATAAACAACTCCCAACACTATTAGATATATTACAAATTTTATTGTTCAGTCTATACAAGGAAGACTTATATCCAGATAAAAAGTCATCATACCCACATATTAATTATAAGAATATTTATCCACTACAGGTACATCACTCCCAGAAGATGCCGGACCCCCCACTGAAACCCTGGGTGATCATGAATCAAGATAGTGTCATATTGTCTTCACACTGTACTTGTACGGCAGGGTTAGGAGAGACTTGTTCACATGTTGCAGCTGTGTTGTTTGCTGTTGAGTGTGCTGTCCACCTGTCCCAAGGCCAGACTTGCACTGATGTTCCCTGCGCCTGGAATACACCAACAGCAAACTTGAAGCTTCCTTTTGCTGCATTGCGTGATATCGATTTTTCAAAACCCAAAACAAAACAACGGATGTCAATGCAGAAAAAAAAACATATTCCCCGTAAAAGGGAAAGCAAGCCCATTGCCCCTCCATCAGATGATGATCACCGAGCATTGTATCAAAGGCTGCATCAAACTTCTAGAATGACAGGCAAACGGTGTGCTATACTATCTCTGGTTGAGCCTTATAATCAGGAGTACATTCCACAGGTTAATAGCTTTGGTACAATTTTTTTCCTTGATTTTTTAGATGAATGAAAATGGCATCATGTCTAATGTATAATCGAAAATGAATGAAGACTGATGAACAGAACTAAATATGCAGTGTTCCACAACTGTATAACTACACATGTCAGTTGAAAAGAACATCTAATTATATTTGCAGGTGGCCCACAATGATTGTCCTGCTTCTCTGGATACCCTTTTTAGTCCTGATTGTCTTCAGCTTACCTTTGAGCAGCTGTTGAATAGATGTGAACAGGTACAACAACTTCTGAAAGTCACTCCTGAGCAGGTAATTTTTCTGCAAATGTTTTAAAATTTATTTCTAAAAATAACAACTTTTAAAGTGCTTTACAGTCTATTACATGCTACATAATCATTATGTGGGACATCATAATGTCTATGCAGGAAAATTTAGGTTAGTTATATAAGACATTGTTTCTTCTGCAGGTAAAATTTGTTGAAGAAACTACCAGATCGCAGAACAAGTGTGTGTTGTGGCATCAGCAGCGAGTTGGCAGAATAACGGCATCCATCTTCAAAGAAGCTGCACAGACTCATCTTGACGCTCCTTCGAGAAGCCTGCTGAACAAGATATGCTACCCAGTTAGTTTTACCAGTAAAGCAACAAAGTAAGAGACTAGAAAAGCACTCGGAGAGCGCAAACCTCCGCCAAGGCTGCATGCAATTCCTGAATTGTTTTTTTTACCGGTAATCATCTATTTTTATCCTGCTATGCTTAGCTACTTACTGTAAACTACTTTTGGTGCTGTATTGAATCATTGAGTCCTAAGTTGGTTGATCATGGAAACTGACTACATTTAAATTGTAAAGAAGACATAATTCTAAAAAAATTGTCATTTCATTGTGCTATGTAAAATATTCAGATTTCTTTCACAAAATAGTTCTATATTGGTTTTAAGGAATACTGGTACATTTTTTTTGGTACTCTGTCAATAATTTTGCCGATTTGTTTACAGATGGGGATGCGACCATGAGAAAGTGGCCCGTGACCAGTATGAAGAAATCAGGTCTTCTCAGCACCAGGATCTACTAGTGTGTGATGCTGGACTAGTCCTCAGTCAGCGCTTCCCCTTCATGGGTGCCTCTCCGGATGGATTTGTCTCCTGTAGCTGCTGTGGGGAGGGTCTGGTGGAGGTGAAATGCCCTTTCTGTAAGAGGAATCAGGCTTTAGAGGAAGCGGTGGAAGACCCTCAGTTTTGTGCAAGCAACAGTGATGGCGACATCAAGCTGAAACCATCTCATAAATATTTCTACCAAATCCAAGCTCAACTGGGTGTCACAGAACTTTCTTACTGTGACTTTGTTCTCTGGACTGAAAAAGGTTGTAATGTTCAAAGAATTGAGTTTGATGACCTCTTTTTTAATGAGAAAGTTCAACTTGTTGGTAAATATCACAGGTCTGTCATTTTACCAGAACTACTCGCCAAATGGTATACAAAAAATCCAAATTTGTTTCATATATCTTGTAAGACAAAAGAAACCCCAAAAGGTGATAATACTAGTGTCATTTGCTACTGCAGAAAAACCTGTGGTGATGCATCTATTGTAACCTGTGAGTCTGGCTTTTGTCAAATTGGTCAGTTCCATGTACAGTGTCTCAGGTTGAAAAATGTTCCAAAGAAAAAGTGGTGCTGTCCAGATTGTAGAGCAATTTCAAGGAGTCAGAAAAATCTGAAGAACTAAGTGTGTGTGGCATGTAGATTGTGGTTGTATCATCACCTGAGGTTTACTAAAAATAATAAAATGTATTGGCCAAATAGAATATAATATTTCTTTGTTGTACAACTAGCTTAGCTATTGCATGTAAAATATATCATGACTTAAGTAATAAATTTAATTGTTACCGGTATATATAATTTTCAGGTTATTTCATTGCGTGCATCACATAAAATGTTGATTGCGTAGCCACGAGTAAGGCGGCTATGCAATCTTTCCTCTTTAGCGCTGCCACCCACCTCCTGCGCCTGTCTTCCTCAGCTGGGAGCCGGTAAAACTTCAAGTTGGATCCCTTTTTCTGGCGATTTGTACACCCAAAGGCACAGCAGTGAAACAACATAGTCTAATTCAATGCCAACATAAAATAAAACAAAGACGTAGGTTGAAATCAGGTAAATATATCGCGATCTGGTACAACGCTGAACAGCTGCTGAATGCGCCGTCCACTCGCTTCCGCCGTTCAATATGGCGGCGTAAAAAAAACGTGTGACGTCACAGCAAATGGTCAATACACCCAACAACAGCTGAGTCATCAGAGAATTTCTGTAGGTGGCATGACTGTGTTGTACTGAAAGTCATTGGTGTATAAGTTGAAGAGAAAAGGAGAAAGCACAGTCCCCTGTGGAGCTCCCATATCACTAACCACCACATCAGACAAAACACTGCCCAGCCGGACAAACTGTGGCCTGCCTGTCAGGTAGTCAGTAATCTAGGAGATCACAGAGCTGTCAACCCCCATCACCCGCAGCTTCTCACCCAGTAGCAGAGGCTGAATGGTGTTAAATGCACTGGAGAAATCAAAGAATGTAATTCTCACCATGTCTCCTCCTCCATCCAGGTGCAAATGGGCCCATTGCAGCAGGTAGATGACAGCATCTTCAACTCCTAAACAGCGCTGATATGCAAACTGCAGAGGGTCCAGCCACGTCTTCACCTGCAGCCTCAGGTAGGCTAAAACAAGTCTCTCCATGACTTTCATTACATGTGATGTGAGAGCAACTAGTCGATAGTTATTCAGGTCCAAAGGAGACGACTTCATGGAGACAGGAACTAGGCAGAATGTCTTCCACAGCACCGGTACTCTCTCCAGACTCAGGCTTAGGTTGTATAGGTGCTGCAGTACTGAAGCTATCTGGTTGGCATAGGTCCTCGGGATCCAGGAAGAGATGCCATCAAGGCTTGCAGTCTTCCGCTGGTGAAGTCTCTCCAGCTGTTTCCTCACCTGGCCTGTAGTCACAGTGATGTGGGGGTTGGTGCTGATGTCTTCAGTGGAGAGGAGGGGGGCTGAAGGGAGAGAGAGGTGCTGCACAGGGGAGTGTGGGGGGAGGAGTGTGTGGGGATCTGTCTGTGTTGTGGGGGTGACAGACAGTGAGTTGAACCTATTAAAAACAGATTCAGCTCATTAGCTCTCTCATGGCTGTCTGTCTGTTTTTCCCCTTACACCCAGTCATGTTTTTCATTCCAGACCACACCTCTCTCATTCTTCTGCTGGAATTTATCCTCTAACTTCCTCCTGTAATTGTCTTTACACATCCTCAGCATCTCTCTCAGTTCACGCTGCACTCTCCTCAGTTCCTCCCTGTCTCCAGACCTAAAAGCTCTCTTCTTATTATTAAGAAGTGCTTTCAGGTCACTGGTGATCCATGGTTTGTTGTTGGGGAAACAGCACACAGTCTGGGCTAGCATAGTTGTGTTTTCACACAATCTGATGTATTCTGTGATGCAGTCTGTCATGTTGTCTATGTCCTTCCCATGTGATCCACAGAGTACATCCCAGTCTGTCGTCTCGAAGCAGTCCTGTAGTGCATCAGCAGCCTCCTGTGCCCACCTCCTCACAGTCCATGTGTGAGCAGGCTGCCTTTGCACAAGAGGAACATACTTGGGTGATAACAGAACCAGGTTGTGATCAGATCTGCCAAGGGGGAGTAGAGCTGTGGCACTGTATTCATCTCTGGCATTGGCATACAGGCAATCCAATGTTTTATTTTCTCTGGTGGGACAGTCAACAAACTGGTGGAAGTTTGGTGATATTTTGTCGAGTGAGACATGGTTAAAATCTCCTGTGGTGGGCATAAATGCATTAGGATGCTGGGTCAATAGAGTGGCAGCAGTGGAGCTGATGACGCTACATGCTGCCGCTGCATAAGCTGATGGATGAGTGTAAACAGCAATTACAATGGCACATGTGAGCTCTCTCGCCATGTATTAAGGTTGCATACTCACCGCGAGCAGTTCAATGTCCACGTTGCAGAGATGATCCTTTACATGAATGTGTCCGGGATTACGCTACTTCTCATTCACAAAAAGCACAGTTTCACCTCCCTTCTTTTTACCGCTCCCTCTAACATCCCTGTCCGCCCAGGTATTTTATGTAGATGGCCTATAACTATGGGTGCAAAAACAGAGTATAACAATGAGGTCTTGTCATGGACCATTTTTTTCAATAGAGACTGGGCATTGCCGTCATGCCGTGCTGCATTCTGGGCCATTGTTGCCATCATCATGGTCCGGCTTCTTTGTTTACCTGTGGTCTAGGCAGCTGCCAACGTGGACAGACATACGTTTGATGGAACACAGTAAACAGAAAATTAAAATTCCTTATTGAGAGAAGCTGAATAAAGAAGCAAAAATCGCAAAAAAATTTAAGAAATAAATGGGATAGATCGATATGCACACAAGAAATGGACCACGGATCTTGACCAGCTGCCTGGAGTCACACTGTCAGATGTGTTTGCCTACCTGGTTTGTGGGGTGAGCGCATAAACCCATGAGCAATTTAAAAATTATAAGTCATTAGAGGCTCATGTTTAATTAACCAATGGATGGGTCCAGCCGCCTCAAATATTCTGGGTGAACAACCAGAAAACCATCGTTTAACACAATGGTAAGCAGTCATTATTTCTACAAAATCGAAATACGTTGAGATTAATGTCTAGCGTACCCAAAAATTATTTCTAACATATGAGTAACACTCTTTGAACCCATGTGTAACTTACTGAACAGGTTTCTAACTTACAGCTACCATATAATGGAGTATTTGCAGCGCACAGAGCTCTGCTGCTGCCTGCAGTGTATAGACACACAGAGAGAGCTAAACACACGTACTTGTACGTATAATGGGAACTGTCGGGAATGTGTCTGAGCACTTTCAAGCCGCAGGATAAAGATTTTGAACTTTTACTGCAGTCTGTAAAATCAGCTGTCCAGTGTTTTTCTGATAAATATGTCAAAATGTCAGAATACCGGAGGAGGTGGATCCGATCAGCTGATCATGCTGGCACACTGAAAAAAATTACTGTTGTAATTAGCTGCTATAAAAATGTCCTAAATTAGGACAGTGACATTTTTATAGTCACCTGAAAGAGGAGAATCTGCTTAATTTAACAATACCAAACAGTCTATGGACTTCAGTCCCCAGCTGATATTAAATCCATGCATAATGAAGGCAACAAGTAATCACAACTTCAAGAAAAAAAATCAAAGAAAATTAGCAACATGAAAAGCTCCCATTAAAAAAAAAATGCTCCAAATTAGCAAGAGAAATTGGGAATAGCACAGATGATACGAGGAAATTATTTGATTTTACCCTGTGTGTTTTTACACATTATTGAGAGATGACAGAGTGCTGAGGCTGAGGTGCAGCCAAAGGCACAGTGTGCAAGACAGCTGCTTTGGAGAGGGGATGTCTTTCTGCACTTCTACATATTTTTTAAATCACAACTTACCTTTGTGAAAATGCCATGAACACATGACCATGTGTGCAGGGATATTGTTCGAGCTGATGTCTGTCCTTCTGACTATTGCAATCCATTCCATCCCACGCCTCTTTTTTAGCTCAGAGACACGATTTGCTCCACTTTTCTTCTAAGATGGGAAGTTAAAAAAAAATCCTACGCCTTTATCAATCTTTTTTCATGCCAATCATGACAGCAGTTGTATTTGATAACGCAGCAGAACTTCCCCATTCTAATGTTGCATGGTATTCGGATGAATAATAATGTGACTGAAAGGACCACACTGGAATTAAGTGTTTTCACTTTCTTGTGTCATCCTGGATTTTGTATGATGTTTTATATGTATATTTACATTTCCTGTGTTTGAATAACATATTCAGTGTCATTTTAATAAGGCTGCGTGTCCATAGGGGAAGTAAAAATGCTCTCAACCTGTTTTACTGAGCACTTTTCATGTGCATATTAAAAAAAGCACTCCGCCCGGTATCCTGGCAGCCACTTGACCTGTCACTCAAAGCAGGCACGGGATTTCAGATTTTGCTCTGAAACGCTCCACTCAGTGGAGTAAATCACATCAAACTGGTAAAAAATAAACATCCCTGCAAGCTTTTGCTGTTAAATATTGATCATGGTGTAATTTTAGGCTGATTGTGATTGGCTGGTGACAGAGGTGTGCAGCTGATGAGCGCTGCAGCGCTCCAAAAGTTGAACTTTTTTCAGCTTTCAGCACCATGAGCGCAGCACTGACTGCTGAGAGCATTTTTGTGCCGAGGGCACTGAGCAAATTAAACACTGGTCTACATAGAAAATGAACAGAAAATAGTCACCCACAGCAGAAAAAAACACATTTGGTGGACACGCAACTTAACCGCATTCATTGCTCACTACTAAGCACTACTAGGCACAGACAGGCAGACCACTTGTCCCACAATTCCTTGCGGTTTTTCTGTCGGGTGACATCACGTGCCCATTCTCTATATGAAGAGTTTGTCAACAAAAACCAATAAACACCACTTCCATGAAAATGTCGCTCTTTACATCAAACAACTGTTAACATTACCTACTCGTAGAAGTTCAAATCGTTTTGTCTCAAAAGCCAATATGTCCTGTTATAGACACTACACATTCATGTTTTTTTTAAAAGCCGATAAATGCATGGAGCGTTTTTTTTTTTTTTTTTCTACAAAAGCAGATAACTCCACAGGGCAAATCAGCGCTTGGTATTTGGTTCACGTGACTCATCTTGGCTGCCTTCTGGGTCTGCTCGCTCTGACTGATTTCCCCAGCTGTGTTCGGAATGTTCACTCACTCACTCCCTACTTGCTATATAGTGAATTTAGATGTATTATACAGTACAGTATAATGTAGACTATACAGTAAACTCAATATAACAATAAAATCAACCACTTTCAGACACTCCTGGGCTTGTTTTCGCGGCACGGTTAATGACGTCATCACATGAGAGTAAAATGTGACAGACTAACGGTGGTAAAAAAATGAATACCTGCGTGTAATTTGTAGTAAATATGGATTAAATCAAATCGTTTTTCCTGAATTATTAAATATAAATACCTTAAGGCTGTTTATGTTGTGATGTGAAGCTCTTCTCTCACGCTCCGTTGGCTGTGCATTCACTATATAGTACACTATATGGGGAAGGAGTTTCTTTTTTTCAAAGCCTTATTCATTTTCTTTTTATACTGTGGACACCAATGAAGAGAGAAAGAAACGCCATTTCATTTCTCCTGTATGTCCTGTACGTATAGTAGTATTGACAATAAAATCTTCAAATCTTGAATTATAGCTTCATTATAGCTATATTATACCATTTTACTGAGTGGATATGCCTAAATCAGTGTGTCAGTCATACTACATTGATGCTTATAGACATTCAAGCATGTTCCAGACAAACTAGCATGGCTTTCGGGACTTCTTTGTTTTTGCAAAAAAAAAAAAAAAAAAAAAAAGGCTTGTGAACTTATCTGTTTTTGCAAAAAAAACCAACAAAAAAACGTACTAATAAATTGCCAAAAAGTAACAATGAGTTGATGTTTGATTTTTTCCTTTATTATGTCTGAGATACTCATATTTCAAGTGATCATGTCTTAGAAGCTGATTTGGAAATACTGACACCAATACACCTACAGATGAAAAAAGTGTTTTGTTTTGTTTTGTTTTCTCATTTTGAACTAAACTGGACTTACCTGTTGTTTTGCAAAAGAACACTTCATATCCACCATCAGATTGTGATCTCGACTGTTTGTTTGCCATGCCATTGAGATAAGTTTTGACACAATTTGCTCTGTGCCAAGATGCATTGTTCTGCTTGAGAGTGACTTTATCATCATCACTAAACTTAACCAATATCTGTGACCCATGCTGGCAAAATGAGTCACTTTGCAGAAATGATCAAAACTGAGGTTGTAACAGACACAAAATGCATATTGTAGAGACTAGGCTGAGTCAGACAGCGTCTCAGCCAGGATGCAGTGGTGAAACATAAGAGGACAATAGTCAGGGGCGTCATGGGGAGTTGGCAAGAAGAGGGAGACGGGGGTTCAAGGGGAATGTATTGTGTTGTTAGATGTCATGCAGTGTGATGTGAAATGTCATGCAGAGGTGAGATGATCTGTTGGGATATAAGGAGAAACTGTGCTTGGCTGTATCATGCTTTTTCTGCGTATGACTGATGTGAGAGTGTTAATAATCTTCATCTGTTCGTAAACCTACCTCCTCATTTCCCACACTCTCCACACTGGTGACCCTGAACGTATTATGGAACACGAGGCAAGAACCCTGGAGTCGGCCCGGACGGGAAGCCCCAGCAACGCGGCAAGCATCCCACAGACGGCCCGGACGGGAACCCCCAGCAACGCGTGTGCTGTTTCAGTCAAGCTCCCAGACTTTTGGCAGCACAACCCGTGCTCTTGGTTCCACCACACCGAGGCCCAGTTCGCCCTCCGGGGAATAACAGCAGACGACAAATTTTCCTATGTGGTTGCAGCGGTGGACACTCGCACAGCTCAGCAGGTAGCGAGCCTGCTCGACCAGCCCCCAGCCCACGGCAGATACGAGGCTCTCAAAGCTGCGCTGACCCGGCGCTACACGCTCTCGGACTGTGAGAGAGCAGAGAGGCTCCTGAGGCGTTCCGAGTTAGGAGATGGTTTGGCTGTCGATCTGATGGAGAAGATGTTGGCGTTAATGGGCACGGACGACGGGCATTTTCTGTTTGCCCACCTTTTCCTCCAGAACCTTCCGACAGAGGTGAGAGCGGTTCTGGCCAATTCGCCATTGCTGGCCGCGCGTGACTACCGGGCGATAGCCCAGGAGGCAGATCGGATCATCCTCACAGTCAACACAGCCACGTCGGAGCCCAGCGAGACGACCAGAGGAGGCGAGGAGCCACCGACGGTAGCGGCAGCGGGGGCCAAGGAGTGCCAGAGAGACACGCTCTGCTTCTACCACCGCCGCTTCGGAGAGAACGCACGCAGATGTGCGCCACCATGCCAATTCAAGCGCTCGGGAAATGCCAAGGCCAGCAGTCGGTAGCAGCTGTGACCGCCGGTGAAGAAAACAAGCTGCTCTACGTGACGGACTCACACTCAGGGAGGCGTTTCCTCGTGGACACCGGAGCTCAGAAGAGCACCATCCTGCCGACCTACACCGACCGGCTGGCAGGACCTAGCGGCCCCGGGCTGGTGGCAGTAAACGGCTCGGGCATTAAGACCTTTGGTGAGAGAACGCTGGCTTTATCTCTACACAGCCGTACATACGAGTGGACTTTTGTCATAGCAGCACTGAGTTTCCCAATCCTGGGAGCTGATTTTCTGTGTGCGCATGGTTTACTAGTAGATGTTGCTAACAGGTGCCTGGTTAATGCACTGTCCTTTGACTCTCTCCCCTGTACAGCTCGAGGGGCCGGGGCAGTAACACAAGCCAACGTCACAGCTCCAGGTGGTCAGTTCCACACACTGCTCACTCAGTTCCCAGCACTCACGGTCCCGACGTTTTCAGCGGCCATCGCTAAACACGGGGTGGAGCACTTTATCACCGCCACCGGGCCGCCCGTTTTTGCATGACCTCGGCACTTGGACGCAGCTAAACTGGCCATAGCGTGCGGGGAGTTTGCCAACCTGGAAAGGTTGGGCATCATCAGGCGATTGAACAGCCCATGGGCATCCCCGCTACACATGGTCCCTAAGGCTGAGAGGTCGTGGCGACTGTGCGGTGATTTCCGCAGGTTGAATAACGCCACAGCACACGACTGCTACCCGATTCCCCACATTCAGGATTTTTCCGTTCACCTCGCCGGACCACGCATTTTTTCTAAAATAGACCTGGTCTGCGGTTACCACCAGGTCCCAGTGCGCACGGAGGACATACCCAAAACAGCTGTAATAACTCCGTTTGGCTTGTTCGAGTTTCTGCGCATGCCTTTCGGATTAAAAGGAGCGGCACAGACGTTCCAGCGCATGATGGATGCGGTGCTGCGCGATCTCCCGTTTGTGTTCGCCTACCTGGATGATATCCTGGTAGCCAGTGCATCCGAAGACGAACACGTAACCCACCTCAGGACGATTTTCCAGAGGTTGGAGGAGCACTGGTTAATAATCAACCTGGTGAAGTGCCAGTTTGGCGTGACGGGGATTGATTTTTTGGGGCACCGCGTATCACCGGAGGGAGCGATACACTTGCCCGACAAAGTGCGCGCCGTGGCGAACTTTCCCCGGCCTCAGACGGTCAGGGTGCTGCAGGAATTTTTGGGGATGGTTAACTTTTATAACCGTTTCCTCCCCCACGCAGCTCAACTCATGCAGCCATTGTACGCCGCGCTCAAGAAACGGAAACCCGCGGATGGAGTCGAATGGACTCCGGAGCGAGAGCAGGCGTTCTCTGAGGATAAAACAGCCCTGGCAAACGCCGCACTGTTGGCGCACCCAGACCCGGCGGCACGGATAGCGCTCACTACCGACGCCTCAGACGTGGCCATAGGGGCCGTCGCGGAGCAACGTGTCGCTGGTTCTTGGCAGCTGCTCACTTTTTTCAGCATGGCTTTGCGCGACAGTGAGCGTAAATACAGCGCATTCGACAGAGAGTTGCTGGCTCTCCACCTGGTCATACGCCACTTCCAGTTCTGGCTGGAAGGGCGCAGCTTCACCGCGTTCGTGGACCACAAGCCGTTGACATTCGCGACGGCCAAGGTTTCGGAACCATTGTCTGGCCGGCAGCAGAGACAGCTGGCCGTGATCTCGGAGTTTACGACCGATATTCAGCATGTGTCGGGTAAACTGAATGTGGTGGCGGACTGCCTCTTGTGCGCGATTGTGGCCCTGGTCTGTGTAGGGATAGATTATACAGCCATGGCCGCAGAGCAGATTAGCGATACGGACGTGCGCGCGCTCCAGTCTGGACCAACAGGGTTAAGGCTGGAGAGCAGAGTACTGCAAGACGGCAAGCCCCCCCCTAATCTGCGACATCTCCACGGGACGCCCGCGCCCGGTGGTCCCGGTCGCTTGGCGCCACCGCGTGTTTGAGTCAGTTCACGCTCTGGCGCACCCAGGAGTACGTGCGTCAGTCAAAATGGTGGGAGTGAAATTCGTGTGGCCAGGCCTGCGCAAACAAGTGAAAGAGTGGGCGGCAGCCTGTGTAGTGTGCCAACGAGCCAAAGTGCACAGACACATGAAGGCTCCTTTGGAGCCGTTTAGTATACCGGCTAAAAAGATTCGACCATGTTCACGTGGACCTCGTGGGCCCCCTCCCGCCATCGCAGGGGTGCACGCACCTTCTGACAGTGGTGGACCGCACCACACGCTGGCCAGAAGCAGTCCCACTGGCAGCAACCACGTCCACGGACGTGGCGCGCGCTTTTTGGACAACATGGGTGGTGCGTTTTGGAATCCCGTCGGACATCACATCCGATAGGGGCCTCAGTTTGTTTCCGAACTTTGGTCCGTGATGGCCCGCAGCCTGGGTGTTGCAATTCACCGCACAACCGCTTACAAACCACAGGCAAATGGGCTATGCGAGCGTTTTCACAGGTCACTAAAGGCAGCACTCAGGGCTTCGTTGACGGATGCAAATTGGGTTGACCGGTTGCCGTGGGTTTTATTGGGGTTGCGTTCTGCACCAAAAGAGGATTTGGAGGCTTCCCCGGCTGAGCTGTTTTTTTCTCAACCACTGCGGCTGCCCGGGAAATTTTTGCCAGATAATCCCGCGCTGGACAACTGCCCGTCTCAGCGTTTGCAGCGTAGTGCAGACACAGACACGCTGCCCGGCCTGGCCCACCACTGTTTTCCATGTGCTTTTGTGCCAAAAACTTTGAAGAACGCGGAGTTCGTGTTCGTCAGACACGATGCCCACCGCTCTCCATTGCGCCCACCCTATGATGGCCCGTTCAGAGTGCTGGAAACAGGGACAAGCATTTTTTGTTAGACTTGGGGGGGCGTCGGGAGAAAATATGCATAGACAGACTTAAGCCAGCCTTTGTAGTGGCAGACGAGCAAGTGCTGCTGGGCCCCTCGGCGTGGAAGACCCCCACTGAGAGCTCCCCAGGCAAATGATTCACCAGGACAGCCACACGGGAAAAGCGGATCCCCCCCCCCCTCGCCATGGCCCACGCGCAGTCAGACGCACATCCAGCAGCCCCCCGCCGGCACAGAGATCCCCGTTACAGCAGATATGGGAGGAGACTGAAGCCCAAAAGACGTGCGGACTGAAACGCTGTCTGGGTGGGGGTGGTGTAGCAGACACAAAATGCATATTGTAGAGACTAGGCTGAGTCAGACAGCGTCTCAGCCAGGATGCAGTGGTTAAACATAAGAGGACAATAGTCAGGGGCGTCATGGGGAGTTGGCAAGAAGAGGGAGACAGGGGTTCAAGGGGAATGTATTGTGTTGTTAGATGTCATGCAGTGTGATGTGAAATGTCATGCAGAGGTGAGATGATCTGTTGGGATATACAGTAAGGAGAAACTGTGCTTGGCTGTATCATCCTTTTTCTGCGTATGACTGATGTGAGAGTGTTAATAAACTTTCTGTTCGTAAACCTACCTCCTCATTTCCCACACTCTCCACAAGGAAACGTTTACTTTCCATATTCTGTATTGAAAGACGTTCAAAATGATATTTAATTTGTAGGAAGTGCGCAAAAAGGGACCTGGAAATAGACGATTTGTTTATATTTTGGCTAGGTTTAAAACTCGCGTTCAATTGGTCGGGAGTTACGTCTTCCACAAAAACGTGTACTTTTAGAAAGTATGTTTTCTAAGCTTTCCAATGAAACCAGGCAGTCATGGGGTTTTTTCCCGGGACCTGTGCTAGCAAACAAAGAAAGAGTCATGATTTATGACTTCTCCTGCCTGCAGCTCATAATAACGCGGCCCACATTCCAACTCATTTTGCCAGCATGGGTCACATTTTGCTACATTTCATGCTGATTGACCTTCTTGAATTTTTTTTTTTTTGATAATTTGTGTTTTTTAACTGATAACTCTCTTGTTGGTGAAATGTTTTCTACCAGTCAGCAAAATGTAACTATCATGGATCTCTAATCAGAGATTTCTAACTCCTTGGTTCAACACAGAAACTCGTAGCTTAAAACAGAAGACTCGTCGATTAGAAAGAAAATGGCACTGCACTAATTTAGATGAAATCTATTTAGCTTGGAGAAATCATCTTTTAATTTATAAAAAATCTCTTAGAAAAGCTAGAATGAGTTATTATTCTGCATTAATAGAAGAGAACAAGAATATTCCCAGGTTTCTTTTCAGCACTGTAGCCAGGTTGACAAAGAGTCAGGACTCTGTCAATCCTAGCATTCCCTTAGAGCTTACTAGTCAGGACTTTATGAACTTTTTCAATAATAAAATTTCATCCATCAGAGATAAAATCAATCAGATTCTTCCCACAGTTAACTTAAATACAGTAACTACTACAGTAACTACAGTAGTAACAGTAGTAGAGTTGTAGTAACTACAACTCCTTCTACTGATGTCTGTCTTGATGAGTTTACTCCAGTCGACCTTTGTGAGTTAGACAAAATAGTTTCCTCATCCAAACCTTAAACTTGTCTTTTAGACCCTATTCCTACCAGGTTATTTAAAGAAGTCTTCCCACTTATTGGTAGCTTTATTCTTCATTAACTTTAGGCCATGTACCGCAGGCTTTTAAAACGGCTGTAATTAAACCCTTACTCAAAAAGCCAACGCTAGATCCAGGAGTTTTAGCTAACTATAGACCAATCGCTAATCTCCCTTTCATTTCAAAAATCTTAGAAAGAGTTGTTGCTACGCAATTATTTGACTACCTGCAGGGAAATGGTTTACTTGAAGAGTTTCAATCTGGGTTTTGAATCCATCATAGTACTGAAACAGCCTTAGCGAAGGCTACTAACGACCCCCTCATCGCATCTGATAATGGACTGGTTTCTGTACTTGTCCTTTTAGACCTTAGTGCAGCTTTTGATACTATCAATCATAATATTCTACTTGATAGATTAGAACACTATGTTGGACTTAATGGAACTTCGTTGCAGTGGTTTAGATCTTATTTATCTGATAGATTCCAGTTTGTTCATGTAAATAATGAGTTTTCTTTCAACTCAAAGCTTAGTCATGGAGTTCCACAGGGATCTGTGCTAGGCCCTACTCTTTTTAGTTTATATATGCTTCCGTTAGGCAACATTATTAGAAAGCACTGTATACATTTTCATTGTTATGCAGATGACACACAATTATACCTGTCAATGAAGCCAGATGATAGTAATCAATTAGCCCAGTTAGAAGCCTGTCTTAAGGAAACCAAAGCTTGGATGGCTTGTAATTTCCTGCTATTAAATTCAGATAAGACTGAAGTCATTCTTGTTGGTCCAAAAAACCTTAGAAATACCTTTCCAAATCAAACTTTCAGTTTGGATGTGGTTACTCTTTCTCTTAATAGCTCTGTGAGGAACCTTGGAGTTATTTTTGATCAAGATCTGTCCTTCAATTCACATATTAAATTTGTTTCTAAGACTGCCTTCTATCATGTGCGTAATATTGCCAAAATTAGGAGCATCTTGTCTCAGAGTGATGCTGAGAAACTGATCCACGCTTTTGTTAGCTCGAGATTAGATTATTGTAATTCTTTATTATCAGGCTGTCCTAAAACATCTTTAAAAAGTCTTCAGCTGATCCAAAATGCTGCAGCAAGAGTTTTAACAGGTACTAGAAAGAGAGATCACATCTCTCCAGTTCTGGCCTCCCTTCATTGGCTTCCCATGAGTTTAGAATTAAGTTTAAAATCCTTGTTCTTACTTACAAAGCTCTAAACAATCAGGCTCCTTTTTATTTAAAAGATCTGATACTACCGTATTATCCTAACAGAGCACTACGCTCCCAAAATGCAGGATTACTTGTAATACCTAGAATCTCCAAAAGTACAATGGGAGGCAGAGCCTTCAGTTATCAAGCTCCTCTCCTGTGGAACCAGCTGCCAATCTGGATTCGGGAGTCAGACTCGATCTCTGTTTTTAAGAATAGGGCTAAAACCTACCTTTTTGATATAGCCTACAATTAGGGAGGGATCATGTGTTTCTGAACCCTCCCTTAGTTATGCTGCTAATAGGTTTAGTCAGCCGGGGGACCTCCAATAATGCAGTGGGCCTCACTCCTTTCTTCACTCTCAATGATTTTTTTTTTTTTTTTTTTTTTTTGCTGGTCATTAACATCTGTTTGTTCTCTCCCAAAGATTGAGTCCCCATCGTGCTGTTTGCTCTCTACTTGTCTGGTCTTTTCATCTTCTCTGTCCCCTCACCCCCCAGCCAGTCGCAGCAGATGACTGCCCCTCCCTGAGCCTGGTTCTGCTGGAGGTTTCTTCCTGTTAAAAGGGAGTTTTTCCTCTCCACCATCGCCAAGTGCTTGCTCACAGGGGATCGCCTGATTGCTGGGGTCTTTCTGCAACTGTGGGGGTTCCCCCTACAGTTGATAGTGCTATGAGATGACTGTTGTTGTGAAATGGCACTATATAAATAAAGTTGAATTGAATTGAATTGAACCAGTCAGCAAAATGTAACTATCATGGATCTGGGTGAGCACAGCATCATTTTGCCATGTTTGTACTTTATTGTGGTTGCATAACATTTGTCACCAGGAGCCGGGAGGCTGGGTGATCCTACCCCACCTGTGGCTAACCATCGCCCATGGCTTCACTCTAGATCTGATGCAGCATACGATCCTTGTGACCGTGATGACTGTGCCTCTCAGATGATGCTGTTACCAAATTTATGCAGATTGTTTCCTTTATGCCATGTGTCAGCACAACGAAGCTAAGCTATGGAGAGCTTGCCCCTTCTGTAATTGATACCACGGTAGATAGTATTACAGCTTCTCTGCATCAGACTTTAGACATGGTAGCCCCTTTAAAAAAGAAAAAGTCTAATCAGAGATTTCTAACTTCTTGGTTCAACACAGAAACTCGTAGCTTAAAACAGAAGACTTGTCAATTAGAAAGAAAACGGTGCCCCACTAAATGAAATGAAATATATTTAGCTTTGAGAAATCATCTTCTAATTTATAAAAAAATCTCTTAGGAAGCTAGAACAAGTTATTATTCTGCATTAATAGAAGAGAACAAGAATAATCCCAGGTTTCTTTTCAGCACTGTAGCCAGGCTGACAAAGAGTCAGGACTCTGTCAATCCTAGCATTCCCTTAGAGCTTACTAGTCAGGACTTTATGAACGTTTTCAATAACAAAATTTTATCTATCCGAGATAAAATCAGTCAGATTCTTCCCACGGTTAACTTAAATACATTAACTACTACAACTCCTTCAATTGATATCTGTTTGGATGAGTTTACTCCAACTGACCTTTTAGAGTTAGACAAAATAGTTTCCTCATTCAAGCCTTCAACTTGTCTTTTAGACCCTATTCCTACAAGGTTATTTAAAGAAGCCTTCCCATTTATCGGTAGCTCTAGTCTTCAAATAATCAATTCTTCATTAACATTAGGCCATGTACCGCAGTCTTTTAAAACTGCTGTAATTAAACCCTTACTCAAAAAGCCAACGCTGGATCCAGGAGTTTTAGCTAGTGGTAGACCAATCTCTATTCTGCCTTTCATTTCAAAAATCTTAGAAAGAGTTGTTGCTACGCCATTATTTGACCACTTGCACGGAAATGATTTATTTGAAGAGTTTCAATCTGGGTTTTGAATCCATCATAGTACTGAAACAGCCTTAGTGAAGGTCACTAATGACCTCCTATCGCATCTGATAATGGACTTGTTTCTGTACTTGTCCTTTTAGACCTTAGTGCACCTTTTGATACTATCGATCATAATATTCTACTTGATAGATTAGAACACCATATTGGACTTAATGGAACTTTGTTGCAGTGGTTTAGATCTTATTTATCTGATAGGTTCCAGTTTGTTCATGTCATTAATGAGTTTTCTTCCAACTCAAAGCTCAGTCACGGAGTTACACAGGGATCTGTGCTAGCACCTTTTCTTTTTTAGTTTATATATGCTTCCTCTAGGCAAAATTATTAGAAAACACTGTATACATTTTCATTGCTATGCAGATGATACACAATTATACCTGTCAATGAAGCCAGATGATAGTAATCAAATAGCCAAGTTAGAGGCCTGTCTTCAGGAAATCAAAGCTTGGATGACTTGTAATTTCCTGCTATTAGATTCAGATAAGACTGAAGTCATTCTAGTTGGTCCAATAAACCTTAGAAATACCTTTCCAAATCAAACTCTTATTTTGGATGCAGTTACTCTTTCTCTTAATAGTCCTTGGAGTTATTTTTGATCAAGATCTGTTTTTTAATTCATATATTAAACTTGCTTCTAAGAATGCCTTCTATCATTTGTGTAATATTGCCAAGATTAGGAGCATCTTGTCTCAGAGTGATGCTGAGAAACTGATCCACGCTTTTGTTAGCTCTAGATTAGATTATTGTAACTCTTTATTATCAGGTTGCCCTAAAACATCTTTAAAAAAGCCTTCAGCTGATCCAAAATGCTGCAGCAAGAGTTTTAACAGGTACTAGAAAGAGAGATGATATCTCTCCGGTTCTGGCCTCCCTTCATTGGCTTCCCATAGAGTTTAGAATTAAGTTTAAAATCCTTCTTCTAACTGACAAACCTCTAAATAATCAGGCCCCTTTTTATTTAAAAGATCTGATACTACCCTATTATCCTAACAGAGCACTACGCTCCCAAAATGCTGGATTACTTGTAATACCTAGAATCTCCAAAAGTACAATGGGAGGCAGAGCCTTCAGTTATCAAGCTCCTCTCCTGTGGAACCAGCTGCCAATCTGGATTCAGGAGTCAGACTCGATCTCTGTTTTTAAGAATAGGGTTAAAACCTTCCTTTTTAATATAGCCTATAATTAGGGAGGGATCATGCGCCCCTGATCTCTCCCTTAGTTAGAAGGGAGAAGGGTTAGAAGAAAGGATCTTCACTCTCGATGAAATATTTTTGCTGGTTATTAACATCGGTTCTCCCATCATGCTGTTTGCTCTCTACATGTCTGTTCTTTTCTTCTTCTTCTCTATCCCCTCACCCCCCCAGCCAGTCGCAGCAGATGACTGCCCCTCCCTGAACCTGGTTCTGCTGGAGGTTTCTTCCTGTTAAAAGGGAGTTTTTCCTCTCCACCGTCGCCAAGTGCTTGCTCACAGGGGATCTCCTGATTGCTGGGGTCTTTCTGCAAATGTGGGGGTTTCCCCTACAGTTGAAAGTACTATGACATGACTGTTGTTGTGAAATGGCGCTATATAAATAAAGTTGAATTGAATTGAACCTGTATTCTAGTTTCAGTTCTCTGACTCTCCTCTGATCCTTTTTCTCCAGGTCAAACCCTACCTGCCTGCCAGCCTGCCACTCTATCCTCCTTGGCTCCTGCACACCCACCCAGCGACCTGCCCATCCCTAGTCGTCTCACCTCTCTTACTCTGGATAACGTCGTCACCTGGACTCACTTCCCTCTTAAAAATCTAAGTATGGAGCCATACTCATCACTACCATTCTAACAACCCCTTACATCAGGACCGACTCCACTCCACACCCCACTGATTGGGAACTCTAATTCGGATCCAAGCCCTCTGGAAAAATCCAAGTAAGGGCACATGCGCCCGCACGTGCGCGCGCGCACACACACACACACACACATAAATATAATGAACTCTTACCCCAGAACTGTTTCCACCTGCGGAACACACTCACCTGGAAGACACCTCCGCTCTGCAAGTAAGAACTCACTCCTGTAGTGTTCTGGACAGGGCTGCAGCCCCTGTCCATGCTTTGTGTTCCCTTTTGAGTCATTTAGCATGTTTGGTGAGTATCCCCTCTGTGTTTGTCCAGCCCAGCCCCGTCCGTCCTGTGCTACCTGATTGCCCTTGAGGGTGCTCACCTGTCCTGTATTGTCTTGATTGCCCCCCGTCTATATATGTGCGTTTTCAGCCTGTGTCCTTTGCTGCGTCCTTAGTATGTTAACCTCACCATCATCTGCACCATCATCTGGTGCAGATGATTTTTTTTGGTGCAGATTTTTTTTTTTTTTCTCCTCTCGGCGCCACACCAGTCGGCTGCCTTTTGCAACAGCGGCTCGATTCCGAGTTTTTTTTTTTTCCCTTCCTCTCTCTTTTGATCACTTTTTTTTTTTTTTTTTTTCACCCCACTTATATCACAGACACACAGATCATCCCAAATGTCTCCTGAGCCGGTGGACGGAGCCACTGTTTATAGCAGGATACGATATAACAGGGAAGAGCTGCTAGCATTTAACCGCCACCCGGTCCCACTGGAAAAACTCGACATACCGAGAGAACTGAGGCGAAAACGCCGCGGCTGCCGGGCTGGAGTAAGGCGGAGGACAAAAAATATAAGGTACAGACCCTCCCTTCCATCTGTTGTCATGGGAAATGTACGGTCGATACTGGGAAAGTTAGATGAGCTAGCGGCTATCTCCCGTTATGATAGCACTTACCGGGAGTGCTCTCTCCTTTTGTTTACTGAGACGTGGCTAACTGAACTAGCAGCAGATGCTAACATTGAGCTGGAGGGTTTTCACACGATACGAGCTGACCGAACACCAGAGAGTGGCAAAACTAGGGGCGGTGGAGTGATCATGTATGTTAACAACAACTGGTGCAGACCGGGACATATCACTGTTAAACAACGACACTGCAGCAAAGACATTGAGTTGCTAGCTGTTAGCATGAGGCCTACATATCTCCCGAGAGAACACTCACACGTGATCTGCATTGTTGTTTATGCAAATCCGACGGCGAACGCTGGGACAGCGCGTGACGTCATCCATTCAGTAACCAGCAGGCTGCAGACAGAACACCCAGATGCTCTTCTCCTCATCTCAGGCGATTTCAACCACGTTTCACTGTCTCCCATTCTGCCCACTTTCACCCAGTATGTCACATGCCACACTAGAGACAATAAAACACTGGATTTGTTCTACGCAAACACTAAGGAGGCGTACACCTCATCACAACTCCCCCCACTTGGGAGATCGGATCACAACTTGGTTCATCTCCGACCGGTGTACAAACCCCTAGTGCACAGACAACCTCCGGCCATGCACACTGTGGAGTTATGGTCTGAGGAGACAATGGACACTCTAAAGGACTGTTTTGAAGCCACTGCCTGGAAGCAGCTCTGCGATCCACATGGTGAGGACATCGATGGCCTCATTCACACCTTCACGGGCTACCTCAGCTTCTGTGTGGACAAATCCGTTCCCACCAAGACCATACGGCATCACTCAAACAACAAACCCTGGATCAACCCTGAGATAAAAACACTTCTGAGAGAGAAGAAGAGGATCTTCAGGTCGGGGAACAGGGAGATACTGAAGTCCGTACAGAGGGAGCTGAGGAGAAAGATCAGAGAAGGCAAGGACAGCTTCAGGAAGAAGATGGAGGACAAGCTGCAACAGAGCGACATCAGCGGGGTCTGGAGAAACCTCAAAACCATCTCGGGGCTCCAGAATACCTCCCCCCAGGCCACGGGGGGCAGGGAGTGGGCGAACAACCTGAATCTGTTTTTCAATAGATTTGACCAACCGCCCTCCCCCCTGTCTGCACAACAACCACTGCTGCCTCTAAGAAATCAAGTCCTGCTACCCACTCCCCACTCCACCGACACCCCCCCCACTCCCAACACACAGCCCCCCATCCTGACCCTGACCAAGACCCAGGTGAGGACGGAGCTGAGGAAGATCAAGGCGAGGAAGGCGTCGGGACCGGACGGCATCAGCGCAAAGCTCCTCAAGTCCTGTGCAGACCAGCTGTGTGGGATTGTGATGTATATCTTCAACATGAGCCTGAAACTGGGGAGGGTACCACAGCTGTGGAAAACATCTGAAAACATCAGCCCAGCAGAGGATGTTCTTCCTGCGGCAGCTGAGGAAGCTCAAGCTACCCACCAAGATGTTAGTGCAGTTCTACACAGCCATCATCGAGTCCATCCTCACCACCTCCATAACCGTGTGGTACGCAGGAGCCACTGCCAGGGACAGACTAAGGCTGCAGCGCGTCGTGCGCACTGCTGAGAAGGTGATCGGCTGCAAGCTCCCATCTCTCCAGGATCTGTACATCTCCAGGACCCGGAGGCGTGCTGGCCGGATCATAGCCGATCCCTCACACCCTGGTCATGTACTGTTTGCCCCCCTCCCCTCTGGTAGAAGACTTCGGTCCATCCAGACTAAAACCTCCCGTCACATGAACAGCTTCTTCCCCTCTGCCATTAGACTGCTGAACACTAAGTGACTCTCGTGCACCATGTACAGCAGCTCAACCAGACTCATGTCAATCATCACTGTTTTCTTCCTGCATTACCGACTGCACTATATAGTTCTCCACAGTATCTGCTGCTGGTTAATATATATTTTAACTGTTGACCAGTATCATTTAATCTTATCCTACACTTTATTACATGTATAGTTTATTTCTCTTATCTTATCATGTTTAATGTTGCAGCATTGTACCGAGACAAATTCCTAGTTTGTGTACTACATGAACAATGGCAATAAACCTGATTCTGATCTTGTGTGGTACCTGTACCAAAAACTTCCCACCCCAAAGACCTGAACAGCTTCAGACCGGTGGCCTTGACGTCCCACTTGATGAAGACCCTGGAGAGACTGCTCCTTGCTCATCTCCGCCCCCTGGTGGAACCAGCGATGGATCCACTCCAGTTCGCCTACCAGCATGGCATTGGGGTGGAGGATGCGGTGATCTTCCTCCTTCACCGTTCTCTGTCCCACCTGGAGAAGCCCGGGAATATGGTGAGGATCATGTTCTTTGACTTCTCCAGTGCTTTCAACACCATCCAACCGATGATCCTGAAGGACAAGCTGCTGCGCGCAGGGGTGGACCAGCACCTGTCATCATGGATCCTGGACTACCTCACGAACCGGCCTCAGTTTGTGAGAACCCGGGACTGTGTTTCCGACACGATCATCAGTAGCACGGGGGCCCCCCAGGGAACGGTGCTGGCTCCCTTCTTGTTCACTCTTTATACTGCGGACTTCTCACACAACACAACACATTGCCATCTACAGAAGTTCTCTGATGACTCTGCGATCGTTGGTCTCATCTCCAGCGGAGATGAAGCTGAGTACAGAGGGCTTATCCAGGACTTTGTGGACTGGTGCCATCGGAACTGCCTCCAGATCAACGCGAGGAAAACTAAGGAGCTGGTGGTGGACTGCCGCAGGCATGGGCAGCCCCTCACAGCACCAGTAAATATACAGGGAACAGACATCGAGATGGTGACATCCTACAAGTACCTGGGTATTCATCTGAACAATAAACTAGACTGGTCACACAATACTGACGCACTCTACAAGAAGGGACAGCGCAGGCTGTTCCTGCTGAGGAGACTCAGGTCTTTTGGTGTACAAGGGGCGCTGCTGAAGTCATTCTATGTCACGGTGGTGGCATCAGCCATCACTTTTGGAGTGGTCTGCTGGGGCAGTGGCATTACTGCAGCCGATAGGAAGAGACTGAACAAACTGATTAAGAAAGCTAGCTCTGTCCTGGGGCAACGCCTTGATCCGATGGAGGAGATAGGAGAGAGAAGGACGGTGGCTAAACTGTCATCTCTGCTGGAGTCCGAGTTCCACCCTATGCAGGACATACTGGATGCACTGAGGAGCTCATTTAGCAGCAGACTACATCATCCCAGGTGCACAACCGAGAGGTTTCGTAGGTCCTTCCTACCAACGGCTGTCAGACTGTACAACCTAAGCAGGGCTGCTCGCAGAGATAGCAAAAAGACGTAACAAACTAATAGTTTTTTTTTTTTTTTTTTTTTTTTTTTTGAATGCAAAAGATGCAATAGACTTACACAATGGTCCTCTCCGGCATACAACTAGGAACATACCGGTCGCTATGGAGGGTGAGAATATGTATGGGCACATAATCATACCATGTAGGATAACTAAATAGACGGTTATGCTGTTTCATCCCACCTAGCAACAATGCTCTGCACTGTGTGTGTTTATATATTTACATATTTATTCCATCTAGCTACAATGCTCTGCACTGGGTGTGTTTATATTTATATATCTATATATTTATTCCATCTAGCTACAATGCTCCGCACTGTGTTTTTATATATCTACATATTATTCCATCTAGCTACATTGCTCCGCACTGTGTGTGTTTATATACTTGCATATTTATTCCACCTAGCTGCAATGCTCCATACTGTGGGTGTTTATATATTTACATATTTATTCCATCTAGCTACAATGCTCTGCACTGTGTGTTCATATATTCATATATGTATTCCATCCAGCTACAATGCTCTGCACTGTGTGTCTGTGTGTGTGTGTACATATATATTTTATAGTAATATGTACATATGTATATTAGCTGCTCTTGCTTGCTTGTTTTTTCTTGCCTTCTGATTGTTGCTCTGAGTGTTGCTATCCCTGTGCTGTTGCAATCCTGGAATTTCCCCGTTGTGGGACTAATAAAGGCTTATCTTATCTTATCTTATCTTACCATACAGTGTGATTTATTGCTGTTATTCTCGCCATGCTGTCTGGATTGTTATTTCATATAATTTCTGCCCACATCCAGTGTTTATTTTCTGTTTGTAGAATAAAATGGTTTACCAGATTCGCCTGGCGATTGGGTATTCTCCTTCGCCCCAAAGAAGAAAATATGACAGAAGGACACAGCCAGTTATGGACCCAGCAGGTAAGTCTGGCAGGAGGAGAAGGAAGTGGAGTCGGAATGAGCTGGAGGTGGTGGCCATGATCGAGAACATGATGACCAACGCTCGGAGCTGCTCTTCCCAAGAGGATGAGATGTTTTGCTGGGATGGTGTTTCTAATCTACTGGAAGCCAGACCAAGCGTGCACTTCCACCCCCAGGGGCTGAATCTCTCCCTTCCTCCGCTACCATCATTACCATCTGCTTCCTCCTTGCTGAAGCCAGCCTTCCAGCTGCCAATTCTCTCTCCAGCGGAGTGGGGAGAGTTTTGCGACAGCAAGCTGGCATTCAGGGGCCCCGGGTGGAACGAAGGCTCTGGGAGATGCCATTCCACTTGACGCCACGTACCACCACCTGCTCCAGGTGCACATCACAGCTCCAGCCATCCCTGAAGTGCACACACCAGTTTCCGTTGTCCCAGAGGTGCACACAACAGCTCCTGCTGTTTCCGAGGCACACGCCACAGCTCCAACTCTTTCCTTGGTGCACGTATCAGCTTGCGCTCCACCAACTTTGCCAGTCATCATGCCGGCAGGGCCGGCTCCAGTGTCTTCAGTGCTGGTGCCCATGCCTGCTGCTGTGCCTCTGACTGTCTCATCTGCTGCTTCTTCAGCATCTCCTGAGATGGTCATCGCCTCTGCAGCTGCAGAGTCACCGGGGTCCTCGCCACCAGAAGAGCAGGAGTTAAGGCAAGTCCTCTGCTTTGTCTTGTTAATATCTGTATTAAAGAGGTCTTGAGTTGCTCCCAGTGGGGATACTCATTTGCATCCTCCATCTGCTTCTGAGCTCTCCTCATTGAGCTTTTCTGCTGCCTGTTTTGGTGTGGTTCCCACTCCAACCTGTACCTCTTCCTCCCTGTCCAAGGTGGCTACATTGGGGGAGGTGGGGTTCCTGTGCATCTGGACCGGATGTGCCCCAGCCGTCTCATTCGGGAATCATCGCGCTCAAACCATCAGCACATGAGGCCGGCATGCTTCAGTCATCTGCTCCACATTTCAACATGCTCAAGCTGTCTCATCTGGAGTTCAGCACGGCCCAGTCATCTCATCCAGTGGTCAGCGTGCTGCAGCCATCTCATCCAGAGATCAGCACTCTCCAGCCGTCTCATCCAGAGGTCAGCACTCTCCAACTGTTTAGGAGCAAAGGACTCCAATGTTACTATCCACAAAGCTGAAGACTCCCATGTTATATCCTGGGTTTGGAGCCTCTGTGTTATTATCTTCTGAGTTTAAAGGGCTGATGACACGATTTTGACATTTTTTAGGATGTTGTGTAAACCCAAAAGTCATTGTCATTGATCAATATAACATTTACAACTGTGCCTGCATAAACTAGTTATCATCAAAAAACAGCAGCCGCTGACTGCACTGTGGTGCCGCCCACCAAATTAAGGGCGGCACCCCCATGATGTAAGCGGGAGAATGGACTCCGGTGTTGTTGACTGGAATGCCAGCAGCTTTGTAGCTCACAGTTTCTCTGGTTTCTTGTTTTAATTTTACGGCTGTGCCTTCACGTTGTGTCGCAGGCTTAGATAAACAGCAGGTGTGAAAGACCACATCACACGCTTCAGCTCCAACTGTCATAAGCCTCCTCGTGCGCTCCTCGTGCGCTTTTATGTAGGAGGAGCGCACAAGGAGGGGAAGGATTAATGGATTTACGCGCAGCTTTGACCTCCTTTCTCTGATCGCATGCTGACTCTCGCCGGTCCGGTCACGTCCCCTCTCTCATTATCACCAGCTGAGTCCCCTCCCACTGATCATGTTTCCTGGTCCTCGCCCAGGTGCTTCTCATCACACCATCACCAGCAGTGCGTGTACTTCGTGGCCGTTTGCCAATCATCTGTGCTGTTTGTCTGCCAGTATTTTCAGCACTCTCACAATATGTTAGTCACTCCATGTTCGCTGTGGTTCTTGTGCGTCCTTGAAGCGATGTCGGCCCTGCGTAAGAGTGCATGGAGGGTCATGATTTTTTTTTTTTGATTTGATTTTGTATACTTTATTGATCCCCAGAGGGGAAATTGAGGGGATCCACCTGGATGGATGAAGCAGCCACAGTACGGCGCTATCCCTTTACCATTCACACACACATTCACACCTAGGGCCACTTTAGAGTCTCCAATTAACATAACCTGCATGTTTTTGGCATGTGGGAGGAAACCGGAGAAATCCCGGGCTAAACCCATGCAGACACGGGGAGAACATGCAAACTCCACACAGATCACTGTTGGTCAGGGGCTGGGATCGAACCAGGGATCCCATGGCCAAGGGTGAGTTACTGTGCTGGTGCAGTGCTAACCACTGCACCACTGCACCGCCCAATGATGAATGGTTTTAAGTGCAGAATTCACCACAGCACATGTATTGAACATAAGAATGATGACAACAGTTCCCAAAAAGGTGAAGACTTACAAAAATAAACAGAAACACTTACAGTTGGCGTTCGGGGCTGACATCGTCCAGCGAACATGGTGAGGAGACATGTTAACCACGGTTGTGCCCCAGGGCCGACATCACTTCAAGGGCACAACAGAACCATGGCTGTGTGGAGCGGCTAACACGTCGTGATAGTGTTGGCAATATTGGCTGGCTGACAACACAGCAGATGATGCACACAAACCATGAACAGCTGACTGTCAAAGAGAGAGGGCGCGTGTGTTCGGACCAGTGAATCTTGGACAGTGCCCACCTGAAAGTGGCTCAAAACGCACATAAAACACATGTACAGAACAAAAACAACAAGAACTCAAAATATAATCCATAATAAACCCGATGCCTGAGCCACAGAGAATACACCGCTATGATTTTATTGAAAATCGGGTTTAAATAGACTATATTTATGAACAAATAGTTTGTTGCAATATCTGTAACAAAAGAATAACACTCAGTGTTTCCCTGCCGTGTGTTTGTCGCTGCTGCTGCGGCGGGTATGTGTGCCTCTCCACCGTCACTCTCTGAGTGTGACTCACTTGGCACGATGCCCACTTGGCACGGCTCAAACCTATATGGTTTGATGCCCCCAGATTCTTCATTGTCATCCAATTCTTCGGAACTATAATCGTCAGAAGATTGGACAACACAAACCAATTCCAGACTACATGTGCTGGAACCATCGTCGATGTTTTCAACTGCTTCCATCCTGTGTGTACAATGAGCAGCCAAGTGCTGTGTTCTCACGATGACGTGACTACATGGCAGTGGGGTTTTCCAGCCACTGACATAATTGGTGACGTGGCGCTCATGAAAACGTTGGATATTTGCGGGGAAAAAAGCCTGCTTGACTTAGAACTGTACAGACCAACCTATTTTGTCATACCGTATTATGTGTTGAAAAATGAGAGGAAGTCAAAAACGTGTCATCAGCACTTTAAGGGTTCTGTGTTAATTCCTGTGTTTAAGGGTTCTTTGTTTTCAGCTCCTCGGTTTAAGATTTTTTTTGTCGCTTTCACCTGAGCTTAAAGCGCCCCTGCAGTTATCTGTGGAACCGTACTGCTCTCCGGTCTGGTGGTCCAGGGACTCTGGGAGATCACCCAACTGGTTATGTTTTGAGATCTGGAGGCCCATGAACTGGGTTAGGCCCCCCAACTTGCTTTGTTCTTCGGTCCAGTGGTCTAGGGACTCTAGTAGACCACCCGACATACTCTGTGCTCTGGTCTGGGGCCCCATGGACTTGGATAGGCCCCCTGACCAACCTTGTTATCAGGTCCAGTGGCCCTAGGACTCTGGAAGACCACCTGACCCATACCTGCCAACTACTCCAGTTTTGCCGTAATGGTTCCGGTTTTCAAGACCCCATTCCGGGTTACGGTTTTATTAATCAAAATTACGGTTTTTCACTAAAAATTCAGTCAAAAATTTTAACTCGTAAAAAAAACACGAAAGCAATTCCAAACACGAGATCGTTAGGAATCGTATCTAAATTTAGAACAGAGCAACACGTGATGGCGGCCGGGATAGTCACACTTTATCCGTGCTGAGACAAAGTTGCTGATTTTGCCACTAAAATAACCAACAGCGAATATCGGATCAACATTTGTGACGCACACGCACAGGCTGAATTTCCACCTTGGTTGAACCAGCTTTTGAAGTAGAAATACCCCTTTATTCGCCTTTCACCGGACTCTGTGAGTAAACTGAGTAGCGTTTCTTTTCGTGGTTCGCTGCTACGCTTTACCTGAAGCGTTTGCTAAGCTAACGCTATCGCTATTGAGGGTATTGAGGTTTCTATTCTCGCGCGAAATCCCGGAGAGGCGTGCGCACATGGTGAGATGTAAACACGATGTAAACTGCTGCAGACGTTCGCGACTGCACTTCAATCCTGGCAAATGGACCATGGATTCGAAATCTAAAGGGAGAATACATTTTATATAATGCCTAAGATTCTGAAGAACATGTGCTGTGTAATTGCAAGCCTTGTCATGCTTGGTGTATCATGTAAACACATAAAATATCAGAGCGATTTTGCTGTCATTTACGCACGTGTTTTATACAGTGCTAGTATACCCTGCTGATATTTCTAGTCTTCTAGTTACCTCCGCCAAGGAGGTTATGTGATCATCAGCGTTGGTTTGTCTGTTTCTTTGTTTCTTTGTTAGCAAGATAATTCAAAAAGTTATGGACGGATTTTCATGAAATTTTCACAGATTGTCAGAAATGGGGTATCCTACAGATGATTAGATTTTGGTGGTGATCCAGATCACCGTCTGGATCCAGGAATTTTTTAAAGGATCCTTTTTTTTTAAATTTAACATTGTGATAGGGCCATTTTCAATATTTTATTTATGATGTTAAACACTGTATGGGGGGAACTGTGGCGCTTGGCGGAGGTCTGCGCTCTCCGAGTGCTTTTCTAGTATTCATAATACATCACATCTGGCCTATTCGAAGTTCTATGCAGTGTTAAGATAGTCTTTTGAATGCAAATTTAATGAATGAATGAATCTTTATTTCGGATAGATTAAAAGTAAAGATTAAAAAGAAACAGAATAATATAACAAAGGCGAAAAAATCCAACAAGGTCAAATTAAACAAGAACTCCTCTGATTATACAGTTCAACATAAGTTATCTGAAATGGGTGATGGCTGAAGCCGCAGCTTATATTGCCCACCCATGTTCCATCCAAGAATTCAAAAGAAAAACAAAACAAGAGCGATTACAATTCGGAACAAAGCTAAGACAAAATGTGACAAAAAAAACCTAAGTAACAACACAGCACAGACTGGATATGACGATCCTTATGTGATTTTACATGTCATCTTGTATATATGTTTGGAGTATTTCTTCCTTTAGTTTTTGTTTAAATTGTCCAAGCGTTGTACATGATTTTAATTCAGGTCCAAAATCGTTCCATAATCTGACTCCTTGCACTGAAACACAGTGTTGCTTGGTGGTAGTTCTCACTGAAGGTTTTTGAAATATACATGTTCCTCTGAAATGATATTGTTTCTCCCTTATTTGGAACAACTTTTGGATATTTGCGGGCAGTGATAGATTCTTAGCTTTAAACTTTATTACTGCAGTTTTAAAGTCAACCAGATCTTTCAACTTGAGAGCTTTTAATTTAAGAAAAAGTGGATTTGTTGGTTCCCTGTAAGCAGCTTTGTTTATTATTCTAATAGCTCTCTTCTGAAGCATAAAGACTGGATATATGTTTTATATGTATTTCCCCATACTTCAGTACAATATGTCATGTATGGGAGTATTAATGAATGATACAAAGTATATAATGTGGGTTGATTCAGCAAATATTTCGCTCTGTGTAGTATTGCAATTGATTTAGATATTTTACCTTTAATATAATTAATATGTGACTTCTATGTCAAATGCTAATATTTGTTTGACACTGCGGCCCCTGGACCCCGGCTAGCTACTAGGCTTTTCAGGTTTGAAAGTTGAAGAAATATGAGGTTGTTAGCTACATTTAACTAGATTTAATGCTAATATTTGTTTGGCAAATATTAGCATTATTAGCATTAGCATTAGCATCGGCCCCTGGACCCCGGCTAGCTACTAGGCTTTTCAGGTTTGAAAAGTTGGCAGGTATGCTGTCCCATTTTCTGTTAGATTTTGCTTGGGGAGGGATTTTATTTTTGCCCACCTGCCCCCCCCTTCCCCACCCTGTGAGGGTTTTTTGGGTTTCCTTTTTTTTTTTGTCTTGTGGGTGTTGCCCTAGGGCAGTGCTTCTCAATATATAGTCACTTGCCGCGGTGACTATAAATAAGATCATTATCTATAAAAATTGTGTAAGTATACCTAAAATTGTATCCTTTTTAACATTAACAAAAGAAAAAAGCAATATAAATCAACTTTCAACAAATATTAACTTTATTTTGCCACACAGAAACCCTGTTATAGTCTAAAACAGAAAAAAAAAACTTAAAGTGCATCACAGTACCTGAAATAAAAAATATGTCAATCCTTATTTAAACTAGAAACATTTTTGACCAACTGAACCATTTGATGCTGAGAAAAATAATTCAATCAATAAACTAGAAAAGCACTCGGAGAGCGCAGACCTCCGCCAAGCGGCACAGTTCCCCCCATAGAGTGTTTGTGTGTACGTTTTCAGATTCCCTGAGCATGAAAAGATATGAGTAGCAATTGGATTCACAATGATTATTTGTTTATTTGACATGGACAGTGCAATAAACAGACAATTAATGAATGACAATCAATGTGATAGTGATAGGATTAGTGGTTCAGTAGTGTAAAATGGGGCTATAAGGGACGGCGGGTTAATAAGGGACACTTTTGTGGGAAATGTTTTAAATGTAATTGTGCTTTTTTTATTTTGAGCAGGACGCTGAGTTGTGTTGTTATTGTCAAATTATTCCATCCAGCTACAATGCTCTGCACTGTGTGTCTGTGTGTGTGTGTATATATATATATTTTATAGTAATACGTACATATGTATATTAGCTGCTCTTGCTTGCTTGTTTTTTTTTTTTCTTGCCTTCTGATTGTTGCTCTGAGTGTTGCTATCCCTGTGCTGTTGCAATCCTGGAATTTCCCCGTTGTGGGACTAATAAAGGCTTATCTTATCTTATCTTATCTTAAATATCCATGAATCCTTCATCAAATCTAGGCGGAAGCAAAATTAAAAAAGCAGAATTACATTTAGAAAAGTGTCCCATATTACCCCGCCGTCCCTTATAGCCCCGTTTTACGGTAGTAAAAGCATTGCCTCCTTGGCGGAGGTAATAAACTGAAGTGTTGGTGTGTCCATCTCCTCCACTGACGGAGGAGATTTATATTATATTGGGGTTGCGCTCCGCAGCAAAACAGAATTTAGAGTCTTCCCCGGCAGAGAGGTCGTTTTTACGCAGCGCCTATAGCTGGGCGGGGAAGTTGTGGCAAATAATGGGGCGGCGGACAGGTGGCCGTGTCAGGTTTTGCAGCGTGGCGCAAAAGCAGCCACGCTGGCGTGCCCAGGCCAGCAGTGTTTTCCGCGTGCTTTTGTGCCTAAAACGTTGAAGAACGCGGAGTTTGTGTTGGTCAGACACGACAACCAGCGCAATGTGCGCAGCGCCTATGGCTGGCAGAGGCACGCTGGGGGTCCGAGGCCAGCAGTGTTTTCCGCATGCTTTTGTGGCTAAAACGTTGAAGAAGGCGGAGTTTGTGTTGGTCAGACACGACGCCCAGCGGCCTCCATTGCGCCTGCGCACATGTTGAAAATGGCCCTATGTCACAGTGTGGAAAAATGCTTTAAAAAAATTCCTGTATCCAGACGGTGTTGCCTTTTGAGTTATTTGTCATGTTTGGTGTGTATCCCCTCTGTGGTTGTCCAGCCCCGCCCGTCCTGTGCTACCTGATTGGCCTCGATAGTGCTCACCTGTCCTGTATTGTCTTGATTGCTCCCCTGTCTATATATGTGCGTTTTCAGTCTGAGCCCTTTGCGGGCATCCTCACGTTAACCTCACCATCATCTGCACCATGCAGTGTGATTTATTACTGTTATTCTCTCCACGCTGTCTGGATTGTTATTTCATATCATTTCTGTCCATGTGCAGTGTTTATTTTATGTTTGTAGAATAAAATGGTTTACCAGATTCGCCTGGCGATTGGGTCCCCTCCTTTGCCCCGAAGGGGCAAATATGACAACTCCTACAAGATACTGATATTATACATACTGTGGAGAGTGCAAATAAAGGAACCAGACTTACACGACAGACAAACTTTATTTCTCACTCTCACTTCAATCATACACAGAAAAAGAATTTCTCAATACACCAGGGTCTCTCCTTTTATACCACTCCATTCCTTCCCCCTGTTGCCTGAAATCTTGCATTACAATACGTTCACACATTCACCCCTTACTGCTGCATTACCATCTTTTCCCATTACAATACGTACTGTCCTTCTCCGTTAAATCCCCCACGTTCTGACGGCAGAGGGCATATTCCCATCTCCTCTGCTTCCAGTCTGAGATGAATATCCCAGCATGGGTTCCCTACACCGCCCCCCCCCCCCCCAGAGTCTCAGATTGAGCTTCAACCCTCACGTCCTTTTGGCTTCAGTCTCCTCCCATATCTGCTGTAACGAGGGGCCTTCGATTCCGCGGCGCTGCTGTGCCAGTGGGGGGCTCCTGGGGGTGTGTCTGTCTGCGGGTGGGCAATGGCGGGGGGGGGGGGACATTCTACTTGCCCGTGTGGCTGCTCTGATGAATCTTCTACCTGGGGAGTTCTCAGTGGGGGGCGGTCTTCCACGCCGAGGGGCTCGAGCCAACATCACTTGCTCGTCCGCCACCACAAAGGCGGGCTTAAGTCTGTCTATACATATTTTCTCCCGACGACCTCCCAAGTGTAGCAAAAAATGTTTGTCCCCTGGTTTGAGCACTCTGAACGGGCCATCATAGGGTGGGCACAATGGGGGGCGGTGGGCATCGTGCCTGACAAGCATGAATGCTGTGTTCTTCAAAGTTTTTGGCACAAAAGCGCGTGGAAAACAGTGGTGGGCTGGACTCGGTAGCGTGCCTGTGTCTGCGCTATGCTGCGAACGCTGAGACAGACAGTTGTCCGGCGCGGGATTATCTGGCAAAAATTCCCCGGGGAGCCGCAGTGGCTGAGAAAAAACAAGCTCGGCTGAGGAAGCCTCCAAATCCTCTTTTGGTGCGGAACGCAACCATAACAGAACCCACGGCAACCGGTCTACCCAATTTGCATCCGTAAGCGAAGCCCTGAGCACTGCTTTCAGCAACCTATGGAAACGCTCGCATAACCCATTGGCCTGTGGGTTGTACGTGGTTGTGCGATGAATTGCTACACCCAGGCTACGGGCCATCGCAGACCAGAGGTCGGAAACAAACCGAGGGCCCCTATCGGATGTGATGTCCGAAGGGATGCCAAAACGTGCCACCCATGTTGTCAGAAAAGCGCGCGCCACATCCACGAACGTGGTTGCTGCTAGCGGGACTGCTTCTGGCCAGCATGTGGTGCGGTCCACCACTGTCAGAAGGTGCATGAAGCCCTGCGATGGTGGGAGGGGGCCCACGAGGTCCATGTGAACATGGTCGAACCTCTTAGCCGGTATACAAAACGGCTCCAAAGGGGCCTTTGTGTGTCTGTGTACTTTGGCTTGTTGGCACACTACGCAGGCTGCAGCCCACTCTTTCACTTGTTTGCGCAGGCCTGGCCATACAAACTTCGCTCCCACCATTTTGACTGACGCGCTCACTCCTGGGTGCACCAGAGCGTGAACTGACTCAAACACTTGGCGGCGCCAAGCAACTGGGACCACCGGGCGCGGGCGTCCCAATTGCTTACTGGTGGGGGGGGAGCTGCTGTCTTGCAGTACTCTGCTCTCCAGCCTTAACCCTGTTGGTCCAGACTGGAGCGCGCACACGTCCGCATCGCCAATCTGCTCTGCGGCCATGGCTGTATAATCTATCCCTAAGCAGACTGGGGCCACTACTGCGCGCGAGAGGCAGTCCGCAACCACATTCAGTTTACCCGACACATGCTGAATATCGGTCGTAAACTCCGAGATCGCAGCCAACGGTCTCCACTGCCGGCCCCACCATGGTTCCGAAACCTTGGCCATCGCGTACGTTAGCGGCTTGTGGTCCACAAACGCAGTGAAGCTGCGCCCTTCCAGCCAGAACTGGAAGTGGCGTATGGCCAGGTGGAGAGCCAGCAACTCTCTTTCGACCGCGCTGTATTTACGCTTACTGTCGTGCAAAGCCCTGCTGAAAAAAATGAGCGGCTGCCAAGAACCGGCGATGCGTTGCTCCACGACGGCCCCTATTGCCACGTCCGAGGTGTTGGTAGTGAGCGCTATCCGGGGCGCCAGGTCCGGGTGCGCCAACAGTGCGGCGTTTGCCAGGGCTGTTTTAAGCTCAGAGAATGCCTGCTCCCGCTTCGGAGTCCATTCGACTCTGTCTGCCGGCTTCCATTTCTTGAGCGCGGCGTACAATGACTGCATGAGCTGAGCTGCGTGGGGGAGGAACCGGTTATAAAAGTTAACCATCCCCAAAAACTCTTGCAGCACCCTGACCATCTGAGGCTGGGGAAAATTCGCCACAGTGTGCACCTTGTCGGGCAAGGGTATCACTCCCTCCGGTGATACGCGGTGCCCCAAAAAGTCAATCCACGTCACGCCGAACTGGCATTTCGCCGGGTTGATTATTAACCCGTGTTCTTCCAACCTCCGGAAAACCATCCTGAGGTGGGCTACGTGTCCGTCCTCGGACGCGCTGGCCACCAGGATATCATCCAGGTAGACAAACACAAATGGCAGATCACGCAACACCGCATCCATCATATGTTGGAATGTCTGTGCCGCGCCTTTTAATCCGAAAGGCATGCGTAAAAACTCAAACAAGCCAAACAGAGTTATTACCGCTGTTTTGGGTATGTCCTCCGCGTGCACCGGGACCTGGTGGTAACCGTGGACCAGGTCTATTTTAGAAAAAATGCGTGCCCCGGCAAGGTGAACGGAAAAATCCTGAATATGGGGAATCGGGTAGCGGTCATGCGCTGTGGCGTTATTCAATCTGCGGAAATCTCCACATGGTCGCCACGATCCCTCGGCCTTAGGGACCATGTGTAGTGGGGATGCCCATGGGCTGTTTGAGCGCCTGATGATGCCCAACCTTTCCAAGTTGGCAAACTCCTTGCGCGCTATGGCCAGTTTAGCTGTGTCCAGCCGCCGAGGTTGTGCGAAAACGGGCAGCCCCGTGGTGGTGATAAAGTGTTCCACCCCATGTTTAGTAATGGCCGCCGAAAACGTCGGGACCGTGAGTGCTGGGAACTGAGTGAGCAGTGTGTGGAACTTACCGCCTGGAGCTGTGACGTTGGCTAGTGTTGTTGGTCCGGCCCCTCGAGCTGTACAGGGGAGAGAATCAAAAGACATTGCATTAACCAGGCGTCTGCTAGCAACATCAACTAGCAACCCGTGTGCACACAGAAAATCAGCTCCCAAGATCGGGAAACTGCATGCCGCTATGACGAAAGTCCACTCGTACATACGGCCGTGTAGGGATACAGTCAGTGTCCTCTCACCAAAAGTCCCAATGTCCGAGCCGTTTGCGGCTATCAGCTCGGGGCCGCTAGCTCCCGGTAACTGATCGGTGTAGGACGGCAGGATAAGGCTCTTTTGGGAGCCAGTGTCTACGAGGAACAGTCTCCCCGAGCGTGAGTCCGTCACGTAGAGCAGCTTGTTTTCTTCACCGGCAGTTGTAGCTGCTACTGACCGCCAGCCTTGCCGTTTCCTGAACGCTTAAATTGGCACGGTGGCACACATCTGCGTGCGTTCTCTCCAAAACGGCGGAGATACGAGCAGAGCGTGTCTGTCTGGTGCCTTCTGGCCCCCGCTGCCGCTACCGTCGCCAGCTCCTCGCCTCCGCTGGTCGTCTCGCTGGGTTCCGACGCCACCGCGTTCACTGTGAGGGCTCTGGTGGTGAGGATGATCCGATCTGCCTCCTGGGCTAGTGCACGGTAGTCGTGTGCGGCCAGCAACGGCGAGTTGGCCAGGACCGCTCTTGTCTCTGCTGGGAGGTTCCAGAGGAAAAGGTGGACAAACAGAAAGTGCCCGTCGTCCATGCCCATCAACACCAATATCTTCTCCATCAGTTAGACCGCCGACCCATCTCCTAACTCGGAGCACCTCAGGAGCCTCTCTGCTCTCTCACAGTCCGAGAGTGTGTAGCGCCGGGTCAGCACGGCCTTGAGAGCCCTGTATTTATCGTGGGCTGGAGGCTGGAGGCGAGCAGGCTCGCTACTTGCTGAGTCGTGCGAGCGTCCAGCGCTCCGATCACATAGTAATATCTGGTGCCATCTGCCGTTATTCCCCGGAGGGCGAACTGAGCCTTGGTGTGGAGGAACCAAGACCGTGGGTCGTGCAGCCAAAAGTCCGGTAGTTTGACCGAAACAGCGCGCGTGTTGCTGGGGCTTTCCGTCCGGGCTGTCTCTGGGATGCTTGCCGCGTTGCTGGGGCTTCCCGTCCGGGCCGACTCTGGGGTTCTTGCCTCGTGGTCCATAATTCGTCAAGGGTCACCATTGTGGAGAGTGCAAATAAAGGAACCAGACTTACACGACAGACAAACTTTATTTCTCACTCTCACTTCAATCATACACAGAAAAAGAATTTCTCAGTACACCAGGGTCTCTGCTTTTATACCACTCCATTCCTTCCCCCTGTTGCCTGAAATCTTGCATTACAATACGTTCACACATTCACCCCTTACTGCTGCATTACCATCTTTTCCCCATTACAATACGTACTGTCCTTCTCCATTAAATCCCCCACGCTCTCCCGGCAGAGGGAATATATCCCCTCCCCTCTGCTTCCAGTCTGAGATGAATATCCCAGCGTGGGTTCCCTACACCACCTCTGTTTAACCCCTTCCACTCGCTCCTCTCCTTCTCTCCTCCCTGAAAGAGTTATATCCCCACCCTTCGGGCCCAGCATTATCACTTAAAAAAAGTTCAATAAATGCATTCACTTGCCTCAGCACTGATCTCTGTCTGTTTGCGTTTTGTTATTTAACATGTCTTAGTGACAGGACCCAATGGCAGATACCAGAACAGACTCACAGACTCAAAGATGCAAGATGCAAGTTTTTCTATTTTTAATAAAGCAGTAAGTGGTCATTCTGGAAGTGGCTTGACCTGCAGGGGAAGGAGAAGACAGAATGTGAGTATATGGCGGGAAATGACTGGTAAACGTATTAGTATGAATGATCTTACTGTTAAGGATCACAACAGAATTCACTTTTAGAGTAGATGTGGATGACCAGCAGTGATGTTATAGAGATTGTGATATTGTTTGTCCACTTACAGGAGGAGGAGAACACCAACAGGTGAGATGGAGAACTTCTGAGGGGCAAGTATTTTGCTGACAGGTATGGTGATTGGATCCAGCAATAGGGAGTAGCTTTGAGGTGGAGATACCCCAGGCCCGGAGATTTTCCTTTGACGACAAGGTCATTGATTTTGTAATGTTTAATCCTTACTTGTTTCTCTGGGTGGACACATGCAGAGGGAGTCCGGGACAACAGGAGACTGACAAGCACTGAGGACAGGCACAGGAGGAAATCAGGTTAGGTTATATTTTCCATGAGTTGTTGCAGGCTCATGTGGAGTCTGTGGGAGAAATCGTATGAGAGTCAATTAAAAATCACTTGTAATTATGAATGCAAACTATCATGAGCTGCACGACAAATCTAGTTTCTAAAAACGAAAATTCTAATGTGAACACTGCCCAAGAGTTTTGTACAGTGAGACAAATTAAAAGCACAGGAGAATATAAAAAAGTTGTAACAACATGAAAAATATAAAGAAACATATGGCATACAGTACAATAAAGCTTTAGAAGGAGAAAGTTTACTGTGACAGGTGTAAGGAGGAGTATATATCCAGTGACGAGCTACTGTTCTGCTGTTACCTAACATTAAGGTGACATTGTGCCTGGCAGGGTGTCCCAGGGGCCTCTATCCGCCATGCCAGCAAATCCCAGCTGCTTTCGTCTTTAAAAATCCCCGGCTGTGTCCCTGCATGGCTCCAGTGTTTGGGTCTTTCTTTAGACCTGGCCGTTCACTGGCCCATATTGGCAGTCTGTCTTTAGCTCTGGCTATTCAAGGATACATTGGCAGGGAACTTTACTGTTCCAGCACAGCGAAGGGCCCTGACAACAGGAGACTATGCCAGCTGTTACCACCTTTATATACAGCAATATGTCATCTCTTTTCTCAGCCCGTCTCATCTGTCTCCCCCCTCATCCCTGCTCGTTCTGTCTGTGTTTTCTTTCTGTCGCTGTCATCTCTTGCTAAGTTTGGCCTCTTTAGCCTGTCTACATTCATCTTTGAGTTTATCCATCTGTCTTCTCCCTCACACGTTTTGTTTTCTTGTTTACTCTCTATGCATTACTTTCCTGGACCCTTGCTTCTTTTCTATTCCCCATTCTTTCTCTCTTTTCTCCTTGCGGAATGTGCCCTCCCTTTGAAGGCACCACAGTGTGTGTCAGTGGCCCCGTCTGCCCACACATGCCCCAGGTATTAAACAGGAGCCGGGAGGCAGAAGATAAGTGTATGAATTTACATGACTCCAGATTAGTGAAGTGATTTTCAGGACAGTCTGTATTACTGACATAATCCTCACATCACATACACGATATGACATACACAAATGCAGGGTCATACTCTCACTCTGGGCTAATTTGGGGGGGGGGGGCGTGCATCTCCAGCACTCCCACTGCTTGCTGATGAAGGATAGATCTCTGTGGTTGGACAGAGCTGGGAGATGGGAATGAAGCTACTGAGAAATATGAGTGATAAGACATCCAGCATAATCACTCTGCGCTATTCATTCACCCTCCTTGCCACTCCCTCTCACCTCTGCATCTCACCATCATTTCCTGCTTGTTATTAGACAGGGGTTTCAAACTCCCCCCACTCTCTCTCTCTTTCTTCAAGGTTCCAATCAACTACTTTTGCTGATTGTGGTACTGATTTAAAAGTCACAGGTATAGATGACTTGATTAAAGTCAAATTTGTGTCATGAATCGAAGGACTTGTTTGACATTGATGAAACATTTGACTTTGGCTTAGAATTTGTGAACTGAGCTCATCAACTATATACTATAACAGAGGGGAAAAGAGGCCAGTGCAGAAGTGGGTTGCATTCTATCAAATGACCAGTGGGTGTCACCAGTGTGGCTGCAAAACAAGTTCAATTTCACTCCCACTAATAATTCAATTTTCAATCTGACTTGTGAAATTCATCCTACCAGTTATTTAAAAGGTTTTTGTAGCCTGCCATGGCTGTACCTATGTATATAAAATATGTTGCTGTAGTACGGCTTAAACTAAGTTCTCATGTTGTGACATGGAGGATGAATACAAACATTTAAAAAGACACAGAAATGAGATATTTGCCCGTCGAAGTGTTTCACCTGTGATTTCTAAAGGTCAAACTTGGTTTTGCACTGTACAGAAGCATAAAACATAGGACCAACAAGAGATGCAAAGCTATATTTTTATTTGTATTTAAGATTTGTATTTAAAATATCTGGACACTTCAGCAACACCAGAGATGCACAGTCTCCACCTCCACCTCAGACCTGTGCGAGCGACATCACACTGCTTAACAACTTAAATAACTTCTTTGGCCACTTTGAAGCACAAAACAGCACATCAGCACAGAAGACCCCTCCTACCCCAGACGAGCAGGCTATAAGTCTGGATCCGGCTAGTGTGAAGCGGACACTCTCCAGGATCAACCCACGCAAGGCAGCTGGACCAGACAGCATACCAAGTCGAATTCTGAAGGACTGTGCGGAGGAGCTCATGGATGTCCTGGCCAACATCTTCAATATCTCCCTGAGTCAAGCTGCTGTCCCCACATGTTTCAAAACTGCTACCATCCAGCAACAACAATTACCAACCAATAGCACTGACCTCCATCATAATGAAGTGCTTCGAGCAGCTGGTCATGCATAACATCAAGACCACCCTGCCTCCCTCCCATGACCCATCTCAGTTTGCATACAGGTCAAACAGATCCACAGAAGATGCCATCTCTGCTGCTTTCCATCCAGCCCTCACTCACCTGGACTCAAAGAACTCCTATGTGCCAATGCTGTTCTTGGACTTCAGTTCAGCATTCAACACAATCATCCCCCAGCACGTAATACAAAAACTCAGACACTTGGGACTCAAAATGTCTCTCTGTAACTGGGTGCTGGACTTTGTTACAGGAAGGCCACAGAACATACGGGTCGGCAGCAACACCTCCAAGACCATCAGACTAACTAACTAACTACTAACTAACCTGCACTTATATAGCGCTTTTCTGAGCACCGGGGCCCCACAAGGGTGCGGGCTCATCCCGCTGCTCTTCACCCTGCTGACCCATGACTGCATACCAGCCTACAGCACCAACAACATCCTCAAATTTGCGGATGACATGATGGTGGTGGGCCTCAACACCAACAATGAGGAGGCCAACTACAGAAATGAGGTGAGCCAACTGGTCCAGTGGTGTAAAGACAGTAGTCTCTTCCTGAATGTGGGAAAAACCAAGGAGATTGCGGTCGACTTCAGGAGGGGACACACATAGCATCCTCCTCTGATCATCGATGGAGCAGCTGTGGAGAGGCTGAGCAGCACCAAATTCCTGGGGGTGCACACCTCTGAGGACCACTCCTGGTCTAACAACACCACATCACTGGCCATGAAAGCTCAAACTCACCTCTGTTTCCTCCACAAACTAACAAGAGCATGAGTCACACACCCCCATCATGTGCTCATTCTACCGGGGCACCATTGAGCGCCTCCTCACCAGATGCATCAGTATGGAAGCTGCACCGCCTCCTGCCAGAAGATGCTACAACCAGTGTTGGGCAAGTTACTAAAAAAATAGTAACTAGCTACAGTTACTAGTTACTTCTTTTCAAAAGTAACTGAGTTACTTTTGAGTTACTGAGTGATTAAAGTAACTAGTTACTTGGAAAAGTAACTTTCACGTTACTTTTAAATGCATACTTAAATCATCTTGCACACACAGCAAGCTCAAGAGCCCCTTGTTCTCATCAGAAAAAAGAAAAAAAAGAAAACTGATGAGAAAAAAGTGTCTCATCTTCCAGAGAAAAAATGTCTCAGATTTACATAAACTATTGTAATCAGTAGAATGTCAGAAATTTACTAGAAATAAAGCTGTAAATTCACAGAGAAAATTTTGGACCCCCTGGTGGGCTATTTTTGGCCCACGAGCTATATGTTTGACACCCCTGGACCAGCCCATTAAAAACGCATATTTAGAGGATTTACTTCCATGAAATAGTTGCATATCACAACAGCATGTAAATTAATAAGATAAAATAAAACAGAAAGCACAGATAAATGAAAGTTCACTGCTTAGAAGAAGCTGTTCTTTACTACAACACATCACAGTCACTTTTTCTCTGTGCATAAGAAAACTCACACAGTTTCTTACACAACTTACACATTTACACAACTGCGGACATTAAATGCGAGCTTTTTGCTCAAAAAATACTCATGTTTAACCACAGAGGTAGGAGTCGTTGGGGGCTACTCGCCACTCGGACAACAAGCGATCAGGGCTCGATATGAGAAGTCGCCACCATTGCGGTGTGAACTGGGGCAGGACACGAAACCAACCTATGGAGGAGACTGACAGCTGCGCCAGCTATAGTAGGGCCAGTTTATTTGCGCTAAAAATATCTATTCATATTAATAAAACGAGTAACGCATCTGATCAAATTTCAGTAACTGTAACGCATTACTGAATTTTTAAACAGTAATTTCGTTACACAGCACGTTACTGCAAAAGTAGTGGCGTTACTTCCAACACTGACTACAACCACAGTGAAAGCAGCCAGCAAGATCATCGGTGCCCCTCTGCACTCCCTCTCGGACATCTACCACACCTGCCTCACCCACAGAGTCATCAACATCGCAGGCGACACCTCCCACCCCTCACACTCTGTCTTCAGCCTCTTGCCCACAGGGAGAAGGTACCAGAGCCTACGAGCTCAGTTCACAAGACTGCTAAACAGCATTGTTCACCAGACCATCAGAACCCTGAACTCTGCCCACTTCCCCCTTCCTCCACACCCTGCCCCTGGACTGTGACACACTCACCCACACAATAACTACCTCAGCTGTTTGCACAGAAGGACTTGGCTTACCAACAGTACCACATCTGCTGCTGTATGTCTTGCACCTTACTGCAACCATTTGCATAAATGCCGTACCTGCTGCTGTCTGTTATTGCAATACTGATCATGCAGAGACCAATCTTCCACTGTATGTACCCTGTTACCACATTGATCTCGCAGTTTACCAGTATTATGGTTTACTGTACATAGGATTGCTGTGTTTTTACTGTTATTTGCACTATGGGTACCATTACTGTACATAGATTGTTGTTGTTGTTGTCCATCCTTATTCCTTCTTGTCTTATATATTGTGCACACCACTGAATGAGAGAAACAGTATTTCAATTCTACTGTATTTCCTGTACATATAGAAGTATTGACAAATAAAAATCTTTGAATCTTTGAATCTAATTATTAATTTACTGCAGTAAATTTATTTTTTATGTTTCCAGCCTTTCTGAAAAAGGCTTGTTATGAGTGTATACACCTTTAAATCTTCAGGCTGGGTTCAACTTGGCCCTCTCTTGCATCATATTGCTAACATTGGCTAGCTCCTAGCCTTTTTAGCTCAGTGATGGGTGAGTGGCTAAACTGTTAGCTTCAAGGTGGCTAGTGACGATAGCCATTAGCTGTCATTAGCTAGCCCCTCAAAATAACATCTAAGAATGACATACATGGCCAAATGTTGGTAGATGAACAAGGATTCCAGTGGGGGTGAATATAATTTATAGAAAACAGTGATCCAAATTGACCAAATCAACAATTAAGCTAATGCTAGGCGGCCTGTCTATCACATGACCAATGCTGACCTACCGCATAGCCAAATTAATGCTAACAGAGCTCAGTGTAGCATTGTAACAAAATAAGACAGAATGGACAGACTGTGGATCAGTGAACCAGGTGGAACAGTGATGTCTATTAGGGTGACAGAAATCTAAAGATAATAATAATATAAACCACGCTTAGTAAGCTAACTTGCAAGCTTACTGTTGTCCAAATGATTGACCGCTAGACTGGCCAATAATAGAGCAGTAGGCAGGTCTCAAGAATGTGCTGGGCTGTGTTTACAATGTAAGTGACATTCTGTGGCAAATCTGGAACATTCATTTTTGCTTCTTGGAGTGAAAAATGATATAATGGCTGTGTGTGTGTATTTTTTAAGAGAAGTGAGTATTTTTATATTTTTTCGATAATCACCTTCGCCTTTCCGAAGGTTAAAACCTATAAAAACACAATTTTTCAGTCAGTGACCCCTTTAATAATTCTACGGATATTTGCAGTGTTTTCAGCTTGCTGTAATCGTATAGTCAGATCGTTATAGTGTCACATCATGTGTTTGAGAGTTTTGTATAAATCGTGACTGAATATTTTATTGTGGGGATAATACTTTGAAATTTGTGGTGACACTGTATACCAGTTGTCCCCAACCTGTGGGTCAGTGGGTCGTGGGCTACTTGTCAGTGGATCGCAGAAAAAAATTAATTATTTATTCTGTTCCTCTGTATTGACTATTGAAGTGTTTTATTTTCAAAATGTTTACTATTCTGTCCACACCTGACTTCCTGCCTGTTGTAGCTGATGTGGTCTCAGTCAGTAATTAGCGCTGATGTTGGAAATTAAACCCGCAAGCTAGCCAAAATGAATAAAAACACAGTCATCGTTAGAAAGTTTCTTTGTAAAGGGGAAAAGGCTGACTGATGAGACAGCAGAAGAGCCTGAGACTGCCAAGAAAATGAAAGGTGTGTGTAGGAAATACCCAGAGTCTGATTTAAAGTTTGGCTTTATCGGCACAGGTGACACCCATGCTCCAACTCCGCTCTGCATTATACATGATGACAAACTATCATATAAGTCCGTGAAGCCTTCAAAACTGCTTCAGCACATGGAAACCAAGCACCCTGCACTGAAAGACAAGCCTTTGGAGTTCTTTGAGTAAAAAAAACAAATGTAAACAAGAAGAGCAAAAGCAAATCTTGATGGTGACTACATCAACAAATCAGGTTGCACTAAGAGCGTCATACTTGGTGGCTGACCACATAGCTAAGACTGCAACCAAAACAAATTGCCGGAATATGTACAACTGACTTTTATGTGTGAATGTCTACCACTTCAGTTATAACAAAATATAATTTTTTTATTTTTTTTTTGTGAAAGGACCCACTGTGTCATACAGAGCATTCATTTTTAATCCCGTTATGTATTGGAGAGCCTTTGAAAGCATTTGGCAGCACCACACTGCAAATAGGTTTGGATTGTAATTTTACATCATTTGTGGATGGTTTTAAATCTTTTTGGCGTCTTGCACCTGGACTTAGGCCCAGACTCTGAAAAATGGTGCTTTAATGTATGTCAGCCTGATGTGTTTTTGCACAGCAACTATGTTTAATTGGTCAGCCTTTTTCATGGGCAGCTTGTCTCACATCAATTATAACTTAGTCTTTAAAATGAAGTCTGTATTTTCAAACACTTTTAGTGCTGTAAAGGGCCACAAATTTGACAGATCTAGTGATGTGGGAGTTCTATAGTTTCTATTGAAATAACATTGGTTGTTAGCTTGACAGCTGAGTGAGCACGCCTTTAACCCCCCATACTTTTGCCCCAAAATCCACGTACCTCCAGTCACCCTCACACACCCATCTGTACTGTAAATCATGGCCATTTCCACATCGTCTTCCTACACCTGCAAGCAGCCACTGGCCTCCATTAAGTTCTTTAGAATATAAAAATCAATTAGCATACTCTGTTAAATTACAGTGAGACTCTGCATAACTTTATAACATTGTGTCTATTGATGTTACCAAAGAAATATAAGGACATCAATGAGTAAGATTACAGCAGCAACTCAAGTTAATCTCAAGTTATATCTTAACACACAATAAAAATCATGGTTTATGAACTGTTTTTACTTTTTTATTAAGCAAGACTGGTCAGATGCCCAAACATATTTTCTACCATAGCTATTATTTCCCTGATAAAATAGGACAACACAGCCTGTAAACGCTAACCATTTTTTTTTCATTATTGACATGTGTGGAGTTTGCATGTTCTCCCTGTGTCTGCGTGGGTTTACTCCGGGATTTCTCCGGTTTCCTCCCACATGCCAAAAACATGCAAGTTAGGTTAATTGGCATCAAACTGGGGATTCTAAATTGTCCTTAGGTATGACTGTGAGAGTGAATGGTTGTCTGTCTCTCTGTGTTGGCCCTGCGATGGACTGGTGATCTGTCCAGGGTGGACCCTGCCTCTCGCCCAAAGATGCTGGGATAGGCTCCAGCCCCCTGCGACCCGAAAAAAGGATTAAGCGAAAGAAGATGAATGAATGAATGAATGAATATCACTTAGTGGTGTGCGATACTGCAAGATTTGGTATCGATCCGATACCAAGTAAATACAGGGTCAGTATCTCCGATACCGATACGATACTGATACTTTTAAGGTGGATGGATTAAGGTGAATGCATCATCAAATTACTAATTCTGAATGAATTTTCATGACCTTTAAGTGCTTTGTGATTTTTCCTTTGGATTATTAATTATCCAAAGGAAAAATCAGGTGGTATGGGCATCTGATTAGGATGCCTCCTGGACGCCTCCCACTTGAGGTGTTTCAGGCACGTCCCACTGGGAGGAGACCCCGGGGCAGACCCAGGACTCGGTAGAGAGACTGTCTCCCAGCTGGTCTGGGAACGCCTTGGTATCCCCTCTGAAGAGCTGGAGCAGGTGGCTGGGGAGAGGGAAGTCTGGGCTTCTCTGCTTGAACTGCTGCCTCCGCGACCCGGACCTCCGGAAAAGCGGTAGAAGATGGATGGATGGATGGATTATTAATTCTCTAAAACCCAGGACAGAATTTGGGCAAAGTTTAGAGGTAAATTTTTGTTCAAAAACAATAGAACAGTAACAAAACAGTTTTTAACCACATAAAACCACAAGAAGAAGAAGAAGAGGAGCAAAGCATGCCTGCTCCCTGCTGTGACGGGAGCAGCACACACAGACACAGAGCATTGATCTCATTACACTGGTATTGATCAATATCAATACAAACGTTGGTATCGATATTATCGATATTTGGATTGATCCGTCCACCACTAATATCACTTAATGGTTCATCCTCACATGTCTTGCTAACATCCAGTTGTCCATCTTAAAATGCTTCATCATATTCCACCGTGACCTGGCACTGGTGACTAACCATTAGTTCTGAGCCATATTCAACATTGTAGCAGAGAAGGAGTAGAAAATCCAACATCTGATTTCATTGTCTGATAAACAAGTTTCTGGTGTTCCTAAAGAAGAAAGGGAAACATTGTGTACACACAAGATGGCATATTTGAATTTGGAAGTGTGGCTTTGCACTAGACACTTGGCCAAGAAAACAGAAAGTGTGAACTGTAAAATAGGATTGTGATATCTTGACTGATTATATTTTCATACATGGTGTATCCAAGCAACAATGCCAAAGGACATCTTGTGCATGAAGCTGAAATGGAGACAGATGTGATTGTGTTGGGATACACAGCTAAAATTCAATGGATGATATCATTTAAGAGTGCATACCACAACCAAGGTCTACCTGCCTATCTGTCTGTTTGTTTGTTAGCAGGATTATGCAGTGGTGGAGGTTCAGTATGCACTCTTGGATCACCTCCAAAATCTAATGGTTTCATCCTTAGCCCAAGGGCCACCTCTGGTGAAAATTTTATCAAAATCATTCCAGTAGTTTTTGCGTAATCCTGCTAACCATCAGACAAACAACTGCCCCAGTCACATTACCTCCTTGGTGGAGGTAATAACAGTGCATGGCTACCACCAAAATGAATATGCATGTATCTAGCAAGCGGTTATAATGTTAAGTGGTCTATAGATAACCACAGCAGACAACATGCATCCAGTTCAGTCAAAATAGTGCTTATGGAGCCCAGTCTCACCAAAAAGTAGTATAAATCATACAAATTTGCAACTTTGAGAAGCATCTTGTATGTGTGAGATTTGAGAAACATAGAAATAGCATCCATCAGGGGTTGTGAAAATGACGTGCATGCTTTCCCTAATCCTAACCACCACAAAAATGTCAAAAGTGAAAAGCAGAGGTGGAAGTGATGGTGGAAAACAGATAACAGTGGATGCAATCCTGGGCTTGTTGAGTGGCAGTGCGATATTTTGTTGGACCTTCCACCATCCCCCACCCTCCTGTAGAGAAGTTGGTCTTATAATGGTGAGATGGGGGGCACATGTGCAGTAACAAGCATTTTTGGAAGTTTTTGTAGTAAATGGTACACTTTTTTTAATGGGTGGGAAGCATCTTATTTGTACTATTTTTGATGAGATAAGGTTGGGTTTTTTTTTTAGATAGCTGGCAATTCTTAGCAGGTAAGCTAATGCTAACTGACATGTCACCCATGTGAGATAGATAATACTTAAAAGTAACATTTATTTAGCCTTGTTCATCAGGCCATCAGGACCTTGAACTCTGTCCACTTCCACCCCAGACTCACCCACACAATAACTACCTCAGCTGTTGGCACAGGAAGACTGGCACACCAACAGTAATATTTGCTGCTGTATGTTTCTGCACTTTACTGCAACCATTTGCACAAATGCCATATCTGCAGCTGTCTGTTTTGCAAAACTGTTCATGTGCAGTCCCATCTGTCACTGTCTGCACTTGCAATACCACATCAAACTTGCAACTATGTGTATTACTGCTCTACTTTTTCTGTATATAGAATTGCCGGTTTTATCGTTTATCTTTATTTGCACTATGGGATGTCTGGGTCTATCTTTTTTCGCTTTTTGTGTGATATAGTAATACTGTTGTCTTATTGTGAAGTGCGGTGTAGTGGTGGCCACTTCCCCTTCTGCCACTGCACCGCCCTATAAATACCAGCGGGGATCTCTGTTCGGCCTCTTGGCCGATGCCCCTGCCTGGTGGCTGTATTGTGTGTGATCACCCCTTTAATAAAGCTGAGTTCAACTGTGCACCTGGCCTCGTCATTACGGAGGTAATTCCATACATAACATTTTGGCAACGAGAATAAACATGGAGGCGTGTGTTTCACTGCTTCGACCCTTCCTGGAGCTCCAGGGAGAGCCACTTGTGCCCTGGCCAAGATGGTTTGCCGCCTTTGAAAACTACATTGTGGCAGTCGACCTGGGTAAGCTGGATAAACTGAGGGCACGTGCGCTTCTGGTGCATAATTTGAGGTTTAAGGGCCAGCGTATTCTGCGTATACTAGGGGCTTCCAACTCGTATGAGGACGTGGTCGAGTTACTAGCGCTCCATTTCAGCACCCCGGACAGCGTGACCGTCTGGAGGATTAGGTTTTGGCAGTGACGTCAAAGGGCGGGTGAGCCTGTCCACCAGTTTGTTGCTGACCTGAGGCAGCTAGCTTGTGAGTGTCGTTTTAGGCCACTGGAGGAAGAAATGGTAAGTGACCAGCTGGTGGAGCACACATCCAGCAATGCTTTACGAGCTAGGCTACTCTCTGCGCCAAGTGACCTGACATTATCCGAGACTGTCGAGCTAGCTCTCCACTTGAAGATTAGTTGGAACACTGGAGTTAACGGCTTGGTGCAAGTCGGTGGTGATGGCTGACTTCACGTTCCATGTGACGGCCCGAGGCGACAACATCATGGGCTGTGACCTGTTTTATGGACTGGGGTTCACTATTAAAGACGACGCTGGGGAAGAGTGGACTTGTTGTGGCCAGTGGAACCATCCGGTTCCGGTGGTGGATGACAACGCTGTGTGGGACGAAGACTGACCAGGCACCACGGTTTTCAAGCAGGACCAGCTTCACACAGGTTTGACGCAGGAGGGTCTCAGAGCTGGTGCTTGGGGTACCGTGGAAGAGGATACCGAGCGTGGCAGTGAGGTGCCTGCGTCCTGCATGACGCCAACGAGCTAGCCTCAGTTTCCTCCGGAGCCAGGCCACAGTGGGCTGGAGGACCTGGAGCTACAACGGCGACCACTGCAGCAGCTTTACAAGGAGTCAGGGCCAGACCGACAGGCACGGAGGGACCGCGTGCCAATCAGCAACACTGCAGGCTGAGCAGAGCTCCTCTGAGAGTTACAGACCTGGTCCAGACTCAAGGGGAGGGATGTCCACAGTGGTTGTGGGTCAAACAACAGCCAGAGGAACACCAGGAGCAGCTGCGCATTGTGGATGAGTGGGGCGCAGCCTACTTCCAGCTGTCGGACGGCTCGTGGAGGCACGCCAATGAGCTGCGGCGTGCCCGGGTGGAAGCTTCAGATGGCAGGTCAAGATGAGAGAGGTGGTCGATGGCTAAGAGAAGAGGCACTCTCATCTATGGGGTCAGCTGCGATCCTGGTGGCATGCCACTTCCAGGGGCGGGTCTACTGAGGGGCTGCCCTGGGCCCCCCACAAGCCAGATCTACCCCTTTCTGCCAGAAGGACAGTAGTGTGAGTTTTAAAAAAAGTAATAATACTAGAAAAGCACTCGGAGAGCGCAGACCTCTGCCAAGCACCACAGTTCCCCCCATACAGTGTTTGTGTGTATGTTTTCAGATTCCTTGACCATGAAAACATATGACTAGCAATTGGATTCACAATGATAGGATTAGTGGTTCAGTAGTTATTCACGAAAATGGCGTTTTCCGTAATGGCGGTTTTCTTCTGGACCGTGATCCGGATCACCACCAAAATCTAATCATCTGTAGGATACCCCATTTCTGATAATCTGTGGAAATTTCATGAAAATCCGTCCATAACTTTTTGAGTTATGTTGCTAACAAACAAACAAACAAACCAACGCCGATGAAAACATAACCTCCTTGGCGGAGGTAATAATTAGTTCTAATGTTCATATGTTTGTATGTGTTAAAAAAAACTAAAATGTTATTGTTCTGGGTGTGTTTATATTTTAGGAACACAGCAATGTTTCAAGTTATTAATGGACTTTTTATAGTTAGTACAGGTGGCAGAATAATCCACCTTGCTGTGTGGGGTAGGACGGTAGTCCACCCGTGCTCCCGTCCTCCCTAGTTTTAGGTTTTGTTGTGTGAATGTGATAGGCCATTTAGTGAGCTCAGTTCTAGTCTTCTTAGTGTGTGATTCGGGTCCTAAATTGGGGATGGTCTCAATTGTATGTGTGGTTTTGGACTTTATATGGAGGGGGGGGGGGGGTGATATAATAATATTGTTGTCTTATTGTGAAGTGCGGTGTAGTGGCGGCCACATCCCCTTCTGCCACTGCACCGCCCTATAAATACCAGCGGGAATCTGTGTTCGGCCTCTTGGCTGATGCCCCTGCCTGGTGGCTGTATTGCGTGTGATCACCACTTTAATAAAGCTGAGTTCAACTGTGCACCTGGCCTCATCATTACAGAGGTAATTCCACACATAACAATTTGCACTACGGGTAGCATTACTGTACACAGACTGCTGTTGTTGCTTTTCCAGCCTTATTTCTTTTTTTATATTGTGCACATCACTGAAGAGAGAAACGCCATTTCAATTCTCCTGTATGTCCTGTACATATAGTAGTACTGACAAATTTGAATCTTGAACCTTATTTATAAATCTCTTCCATCAGTAGAACCCCCAAAGCTCACATTATAGTTTGAACCTTACCTGACTGTAGTTGCAGTAACATCTGTATTTTTAACACTCAAATACACAGAGAGGCGGCGAGGCCAGGCTCCGTATTGCACCTGACTTAGCAGGGCTGACATTGGGCCATGGCCAGTAATGACAACCAGTGACCGCGGCACCAACATATGCTCAATCCAAATGAACATCTCTCTCTCTCTCCATGTCAGCTATCCATCTCTGTCAATCTCTTTCTGCCAGCCTGCCTGTCTGTTTATGCTCTCTGCCTGTCACCTATCTGTCTCTGTCTTTATCACTCCTTTTCCCCACCCCACCCCTTCCACTCACTCCCTCTTTCTCTCTCACCCCGCTCACTCCCTCGCCGTCTGCTTTTGAAGTCCCCCATATCTTTGCCTAACTCTTCGTCAAAGTCAAGGTTTTTCGCTCTCACTCAGCTTTAGCCCTCATCAGTTGAGTTTCATTGATGTTTTCCTGGATGCCCTCTGCTTCCTACCAAGGTCCTTCCTCCTCCACCTCCCTCTCTCCTTGTCTCTCTCTCCCTCGCCAAGCTAAACACTTTGTCTTCCCCGTCACTCCGCATCTGCACAAAAATCGGCAATTTATGTGGAAAATCTGTTAAAAACATTTTAAAAAAGCACTAAAAATGTTTTAGGATTGTAATTGATCACAAGCATTCATGCAATAAATAACCATGTTATTTTGTTAAGTAGTGCAGAAAAGGAATTCATTACACACATTTTATTTTTGCAAGTAATTGAAGAGCAGGATGCGTAGAATTCCTTCATCACAGTGTGATTATGTCTTTCGATGAACCCAGCTCACTGAGCTGAAGTAACGCGGGAGTGGTGTGGGGGTGGGCAGCAGTGCCACTGTGGCCTCCAATGTGTGACTGTAGCTCAGCCAGCTTTTAATAGCAGTTTGCATTTGCAAGTTTTATTTTGCAACATTTTTTTTCTCTTTTTTTGCCATACTTGCAGGAAAGATCATGTATCTTTTGTGTGACGCATGCATGTTGTAACAAGATTAAATGAATTCTGTATGCATGTGTTTGCAGTGTGTGTGTATGTGTGCCACTGGGACAGTACAGTATATCTGCATTGACTGTTTACTGCATTGCAGGAGATCTGTCCCAGCCAGCAGGGGTACGGACTCCCGGTGTGATCGCCTCATCTCACGGACAATGTTGATGTCGAAATCAGTTTGATTCCTTCCAGAAGATCAGCTCACAGCTCCTTTAGTGTTTGTTAACAAAGGAAGTGAGATTACAAATGAGTCTCAGATTCACAGAGGGATGATGGAAGTGACAGCAGCAACTGGCAAAGTTTTCCTTCCACTCAGCATTTCTTTGTCTTTGCTGCCATTTGTCTTAATATTTTGAGCTTATTGAGTGGTCAGGTACCACATTTTTCTTGTATTTGTCATTGCTCTTTAAAGTGGGCCTTTAGGTAATTAAAATCTGATTCAGATATGCTTGTATATCTGTTAATTTGATGGCTGCTACACAGTATAGGAGCCAGTAAGAGATGAGTTCTTACAAAAACCCTAACATACTAAATGCTCCTGTCAATATAACAAGTATTTTAGTCTAAAGAAACACGTTTTTCAAAAAGAACTTTATGCCATATAATTTCATTTTAACATTTGGCAAATTATTCAACAAACATTTGTGTCTTAAATGAACAAGATTTTTTTTTCTTTTATGCATACATCAGTTCTGAAAAAAAATGTTTATGAGGAGTGGCAATGGCTATGTTTACATGCACACTAATAAATCAGAAGCTTTATTGTTATCAATGCAGTCAAACAGTCATTACACTGTTGTGTCTCAAAATATGAAGGAGTCGAGGTGACGTTTTATTAGAACGAGAACCAGGAACACAGGAGACTCTACCGCGAGCACAGGAGCCACAGCGAAGAGACAAGATGTCTCCCGCAGTCGGCTTATATACTCCAGGTGACGCCACCTCCCAGGGGCGGGGCGTCACCCCTCTCTAGCCCAGGGCACAATTCTTATTGCTACATACCTCCCTTCACATATCGGTAAGAAAGTGAGTACAATCGGTAAACACAGACATAAGAATAAATATATAAAAATAATAAAATATATAAAAATAATGCTGTGCCTCATGCAAGTTTTTGTGGGGGCAGCGGTGACTAGCACAAACAAAAGTCAGAGTCCAGGAGACTTGACATGGGGGGTGGAGCACTGAGGGGGTTGTGTTAGTGTTCAGGAGTCTGATGGCCTGTGGGCAGAAGCTGTTTGACAGCCTGGATGTGCAGCATTTCACACTCCTGTAGCACCTTCCTGATGGCAGGAGTGAGAACGGACTGTGTTGTGGATGGGTATTGTGTATGTGGGTCTTTGATGATGTTGTGGGCCCACCCAATGACCCTGGCTGTGAGCAGTGTTGGGAGTAATGCGTTACTGTAATGCCACTACTTTTGCAGTAACATGCTGTGTAACGAAATTACTGTTTAAAAATTCAGTAATGCGTTTGTGAAATTTGATCACATGCATTACTCGTTTTATTAATATGCATAGATATTTTTAGCGCCAACAAATACAAACTGCCCCTACCTAGCTAACGAGCCATCAGTCAAAGAGCCTCTTCACTGCTGCAGTCACAAATGGAGCTTGCTGCTGCTGGGAAAAGATGAAGCTACTTTGTTTTTGTGGAAACAGATTTTTTTTTGTTTGTTTGTTATGGATAAAAACGTATTGGTGGGTTGCAAGCTAAATGCGCTTGAGACTGACTGCAATCTCCAGAAGTGCCTAAGAACAGCAACAAGGTCCTGCAGAGCTAGTGCTATGCTATGCTAAGCTAACACCATGTTAGTAGATTTACGCTATCTGAACAGCGGCTGGATTTCCATCACAGGTATGGATCTGGATTGTTGGTGACCCAGCAAGAATCAAACCGACTGATTGCCAGATAAGTGGTTATAGAATGAAGATCTGATAACAGTCATTTTCCATCAGACAGCTGTTATCCACTGAAGTTAAAACATATTTACCTGCTACCTGGATAAAGATTATTCAGAAATGGATTTGATCTCCAAAAGGACTGGATCATGTCTCTGTCACAGCAGATATTTGGACTGTGGATAATGGACATTTTCTTTGGATCACTGCACATCAGATTAAATCCATAATATTAAAGGTAAGGAGCTGACAGCTTTATGCAGTGTTGCCAACTCACTCTTTTTCCCTCTCTCTCACTCCACAAACCCTATTTGTCACTCCAAAGTGAGGAAATTATTGGCAATTTTTTGTTGATTTTCTTCAGATTTTTCCTACAGTAAGAGCTCTTAAGGCAAGTTAAAGGAGACTGAACATGTTCTAAAAGTTCTGTCTGAAAGTCTTTTTTTAGCCTGACATCAATAAGTCCATAATGTAATCCATTAATCAAATTATCTTGCTATGTTTGCAAGATGATTTAAGTATGCATTTAAAAGTAATGTGAAAGTTACTTTTCCAAGTAACTAGTTACTTTAATCATGCAGTAACTGGTGAGTAACTCAGTTACTTTTGAAAATAAGTATCTAGTAACTGTAACTAGTTACTATTTTTCAGTAACTTGCCCAACACTGCCTATGAGTGATGGGAAGGCTGCTCCAGAGGTGGACTAATCACATGCTGAAGTAGGGCTGTCGCGGTAGATGAATTTCCCCTGCTGCAGTGGTGGACAGCTCAATACTGCGGTATGCAGTATTATTGTAAATGTTTTTAGGACCCTGTGGATTAATAATTTAAACAAGGTTTATAACTTATGTGGCAAATGAGGGAAGCTGTGAGAGTCTCGCTGCAGCTTGCTCTCAACTTTATGCACGTGTGTTACAACTGTGCAGAGTTCCGCTCTTTATACAGGCATGAACTGCTGATTCTGTTAAAAAAAAAAAAAAAACCAGTAATTTTCATAAAGCAGTGGCGGTAACTAAGGGGTGTGTGGAATGGAAGCTGCAGCGACATTCAGCTTATAAGCAGGACAGTCTCCATACAGGATCCCACGTGGCTCTTGTCTCTGTGATTTTTGCTGCTGTTCGAAAAATCTTGTTCAAACAAGCTGCTCTCGGAGCTCATACACGGAGCATACACAGTCAGGATTATATACATTCCACTCAGAAGGAAATAACACGCTTTGTGCCTTTTCAGTGCTCACTGCTATGGCTGTATTTAACAAGGAGTCCAAACGCTTTCACCACTAACTGCCTGCTGGACTCCATCTGGAGAGTGCCTCACACGCGGCAGCACTGCGTGCTGTGGAAGCTTCTAGAGTACCGGGTGCAAACATGCTGTTGGTAATAAAAATACACTTCATTTAGCAATTTACTTAATAATCAATAGGGGCACATAAGTGAACAATGAGATACAGCCCCACACACACACACAAAAATCCTCAGCAACTTCTACAGATATACAGTGATGTGAAAAAGTGTTTGCCCTTTCCTGATTTCTCATTTTTTTGCATGTTGATCACACTTAAAGGTTTCAGATCATTAAACAAATTTAAATATTAGACAAAGATAATACAAGTAAACACAAAATGCAGTTTTAAAATGAAGGTGTTTATTATTAAGGGTAAAAAAAAAAAAAATCCAAACCTACATGGCCCTGTGTGAAAAAGTGATTGCCCCCCCCAAAAAAAAACAAAACAAACAAAACTGTGATTTATCACATCTTTGGAAAGCTGAGTTCAATTTCTCTAGCCACACCCAGGCCTGATTACTGCCACACCTGTTCTCAATCAAGAAATCACTTAAATAGGACCTGCATGACAAAGTGAAGTACACCAAAAGCCTAAAAAAACCTAAACCTAAAAAGCTCGACATCATGCTGTGATCCAAGAAATTCAGGAACAAATAAAAAAAAAACAAAGTAATTGAGATCTATCAGTCTGGAAAAGGTTATAAAGCCTTTTCTAAAGCTTTGGGACTCCAGTAAACCACAGTGAGAGCCATTATCCACAAATGGCGAAACTATGGAACAGTGGTGAACCTTCCCAGGAGTGGCTGGCTGACCAAAATTACCCCAAGAGCACAGCAATGACTCATCCAAGAGGTCACAAAAGACCCCACAACAATATCCAAAGAACTGCAGGCCTCACTTGCCTCATTTAAGGTCAGTGTTCATGACTCCACCATAAGAAAGAGACTGAGCCAAAACAGCCTGCATGGCAGAGTCTGTCATGGCGGCCTCTGGGCCGTCATTGGCTTCATCAGTCCCAGCTGCGCACAGACCAACAGGTGCCAATCAGCGGCTGTTAAAAGCCAGTGTTGCTGACAGCCCGTCACAGAGTCGTCTGTCCTCCTCATCGGAGTATGAACCAGAGCTTCGCTCACAAGCCTCGTCAAGAACGTCTCGTCAGGAACTGCCACGTAAGAGAACTGTTTGTTACTCAACCCCTTGCCTTTACCCCTGTGCACAGGTGGACCTCCCAGGCGGCAGACCAGCTTCCCCAGCTGACGGGGCGTTGCCACTTCAGCCACGTAGCTCCTCGCTACCACCTCTGCTACGGGTACGTCTTACTCCTCAGCTGCAAGATCTGCTACTGTCTCAGTTACAGGAGTTGTCATCACCACGATCAGTGGAATCTCTGTCATCACTACCATCGGAACTGTCATCGTCACGGTCAGTGGAATCACTGCCGTCACCATCACAGGAGCTGCCATCATCACAGCAACAGGTGGATTCACTATCACGGCCACGAGCACATTCACCTCCACGCTGCACGGCCGCTGGAAGTCAGCAGGACGCTACCTGTGGATCACCCAAGTAAGCCCCTTCACCTACAATTACTCACGAGTGCTGAACAGCAGTAATTGTATCTGCTTGTGTGTTTCAGGGTTGCCAGGTCTCTGTCCGGACTGCTCAGTTCCAGCGACCAGAACTCTATACTTGCACTCACTCACGCACTACACACTCTCACTTTACAATAAAGGGATTATTGTCACTATCTGCCCGTGTCAGTGTCTGTCTCCTGGGTCCTAAACATGTCAGTACGACTCTGTCACGTTGACCAGCGGACAGTTCACTGTCACGCAAACTCAACACACTTAGCGCTCGGGTAGATTTGTTAGCACACCAGCAGACAGTAATCCTTAATCAGTTAACCTTAATTAACAGTCGGCTGGATCGTCTGGAAGGACACCAGACGTTCCCCCCGACCGCAAATATTTCAGCCCCTGCAGGCTCAGCGTCAGGTGAAGCTAACACCTCATCGACCCCTCGCCTCACCCCTGTTCCCACTCCTGCCCGGTTCAGCGGAAAACTCGGGGAAGCCCGAGGATTCATCTTACAATGTGAATCAGTTTTTCTCCGCGTTCCGGGAGATTTCGCCTTAGATTCAAACAGGATTGGTTATGTCATTAATTTGTTGGCAGGTAGAGCTTTAGATTGGACCTGCCTTTGGTGAGGCCTTCGGATCGTCACTTCCTTGTGGTAACGTATCGTCACTTCCTGTTTTGCTGTCTGCCTGTGTGGTTTGCTCTCCAGCTCTCGAGCCACTAGCTATGGCTACTACCTCTCTTTCCTCTCCTCCTCTGGTGTGCTCTCTCTGTCAGATGTTTAGCTACACCTCTGCCTCTTTTAGTGATAATGGTAAATGTAATAAATGTTGTCTTTTTGAGGCGCTCGAGGCGAGGTTGTCTGATTTGGAATCCCGGCTCCGCTGCATTGAAACACCGTCTGCGCCAGTTAATCTCGACGGACGCCCATTAGCTGCAGCGGAGCTAGCTAGCTTAGGCCCCCCTGTCACCGGTTCCCCGGCTCTCCTCAGCAGCGAGGAGACTGGGTGGGTGACGGTGAGAAGGAAGCCTAGTCGCAAAGCCCCGGTTCACCACCAACCTGTTCACGTTTCTAATCGTTTTTCCCCGCTCAGCGACACACCCGCTGAGGAAAAAACTCTGATCATTGGCAACTCTGTAGTCAGAAACGTGAACCTAGAGACTCCAGCGGTCATAGTCACATGCATTCCTGGGGCCAGAGCAGGCGACATCGAGTCAAATTTGAAAATGCTGGCTAAAAGTAACTGTAAATACTCCACAATTGTTATTCACGCCGGCATTAATGAAATCCGTCTCCGGCAGTCGGAGGTCACGAAACTTAATATAGAATCGGTGTGTGAGTTTGCAAAAACGATGTCTGCCACTGTAGTATTCTCTGGGCCCCTCCCCAATCTGACCAGTGATGACATGTTTAGTCGCTCGTCATCCTTGAACCGCTGGCTGTCTGTGTGGTGTCCTGCTAATGACGTGGGCTACATTGACAATTGGAGCTCTTTTTGGGGAAAACCTGGTCTTATGAGACGAGACAGCATTCATCCCACTTTGGATGGTGCTTCTCATTTATCTAACAATCTGGCATCTTTTTTATCCAAATTTCCAAAACCCTGACTACTCAGAGTTGGGACCAGGAAGCAGAGTCGCAGTCTTACACGCCTCTCTGCAGCTCCTCTTCATCCGCCACCCCTCAGCTTAGCCCCTGACTTCCCCTTCAGAGAATCGTTGTCTGCTCCCTCCAAAGAAAATAAAAATATAATGTATAAGCATCCCAAAGTGATTAAGCAAAACATTGGTAAAACTCAAATTAAACATAAAGCCTCTAAATTGAATGATTTGGCCTCTGTTCCTCCTCATAATTTAAAAATTAAATGTGGTTTATTAAATATTAGGTCTCTAACTCCCAAGTCTCTGTTAGTCCATGATCTGTTAATTGATCATCAGATTGATTTAATTTCCCTTACAGAGACTTGGTTAGGGCAAGAGGATTATGTTGGTTTAAATGAATCAACTCCCTCTGGTTATTTAAACTGTCAAAATCCCAGAAGTTCTGGTCGTGGAGGAGGAGTAGCATCAATTTACCATTCCAAATTACTAGTTAATGTAAAGCAAAAAACATGTTATAATTCCTTTGAGGGCCTGGTCCTCAGTGTTGGGCACTTTAGCAATTCCAGGTTAAACCCAATTTTATTTGCCATAGTTTATCGTCCCCCATCAACCTATTCAGAATTTTTATCCGAATTTGCTGATTTCTTAGCTGATTTAGTGCTGAAATCTGATAGAATAATTATAGTAGGGGACTTTAATATACATGTGGATGTAGATAGTGACTGCCTTAATGTGGCTTTTAATTCAATATTAGACTCGATTGGGTTTTCTCAGAAAGTAGGAAATTCTACTCATTACCTCCACCATACATTGGACCTTGTTCTGACATATGGCATAGAAATAGAAAATCTTGTAGTGTCTCCTCATAACCCTGTACTGTCAGACCATTGTCTGTTAACCTTTGATTTTACTATTTCTGACTATTTGGCTCCTAAAGAAAAATATTGTTACAGTAGATGCCTCTCAGATGATGCTGTTACCAAATTTATGCAGATTGTTTCCTCTATGCCATGTGTCAACACAACGGAAATAAGCTATAGACAGCTTGCTCCTTCTGTAATTGATAAAATGGTGGATAGTGTTTCAGCTTCTCTGCATCAGGCTCTAGACTTGGTGGCCCCCTTAAAAAAGAAAAAGTCTAATCAGAGATTTTTAACTCCTTGGTTCAACACAGAAACTCGTAGCTTAAAACAGAAGACTCGTCAATTAGAAAGAAAATGGCGCTCTACTAATTTAGATGAAATCTATTTAGCTTGGAGAAATCATCTTTTAATTTATAAAAAATCTCTTAGAAAAGCTAGAACGAGTTATTACTCTGCATTAATAGAAGAGAACAAGAATAATCCCAGGTTTCTTTTCAGTACTGTAGCCAGGTTGACAAAGAGTCAGGACTCTGTCAATCCTAGCATCGCCTTAGAGCTTACTAGTCAGAACTTTATGAACTTTTTCAATAATAAAATTTCATCCATCAGAGATAAAATCAATCAGATTCTTCCCACAGTTAACTTAAATACTGTAACTACTACAACTCCTTCGATTGATGTCTGTCTTGATGAGTTTACTCCAATCGACCTTTGTGAGTTAGACAAAATAGTTTCCTCATCCAAACCTTCAACTTGTCTTTTAGACCCTATTCCTACCAGGTTATTTAAAGAAGTCTTCCCACTTATTGGTAGCTTTATTCTTCATATAATCAATTCTTCATTAACTTTAGGCCATGTACCGCAGGCTTTTAAAACGGCTGTAATTAAACCCTTACTCAAAAAGCCAACGCTAGATCCAGGAGCTTTAGCTAACTATAGACCAATCTCTAATCTCCCTTTCATTTCAAAAATCTTAGAAAGAGTTGTTGCTACGCAATTATTTGACCACCTGCAGGGAAATGGTTTACTTGAGGAGTTTCAATCTGGGTTTAGAATCCATCATAGTACTGAAACAGCCTTAGCGAAGGTCACTAACGACCTCCTCATTGCATCTGATAATGGACAAGTTTCTGTACTTGTCCTTTTAGATCTTAGTGCAGCTTTTGATACTATTGATCATAATATTCTACTTGATAGATTAGAACACTATGTTGGACTTAATGGAACTTCGTTGCAGTGGTTTAGATCTTATTTATCTGATAGGTTCCAGTTTGTTCATGTAAATGTTGAGTTTTCTCTCAGCTCAAAGCTTAGTCATGGAGTTCCACAGGGATCTGTGCTTGGCCCTACTCTTTTTAGTTTATATATGCTTCCGTTAGGCAACATTATTAGAAAGCACTGTATACATTTTCACTGTTATGCAGATGACACACAATTATACCTGTCAATGAAGCCAGATGATACTAATCAATTAGCCAAGTTAGAAGCCTGTCTTAAGGAAATCAAAGCTTGGATGACTTGTAATTTCCTGCTATTAAATTCAGATAAGACTGAAGTCATTCTTGTTGGTCCAAAAAACCTTAGAAATTCCTTTCCAAATCAAACTTTCAGTTTGGATGCAGTTACTCTTTCTCTTAATAGCTCTGTGAGGAACCTTGGAGTTATTTTTGATCAGGATTTGTCCTTCAATTCACATATTAAATTTGTTTCTAAGACTGCCTTCTATCATTTGCGTAATATTGCCAAGATTAGGAGCATCTTGTCTCAGAGTGATGCTGAGAAGCTGATCCACGCTTTTGTTAGCTCGAGATTAGATTATTGTAATTCTTTATTATCAGGCTGTCCTAAAACATCTTTAAAAAGTCTTCAGCTGATCCAAAATGCTGCAGCAAGAGTTTTAACAGGTCCTAGAAAGAGAGATCATATCTCTCCGGTTCTGGCCTCCCTTCATTGGCTTCCCATAGAGTTTAGAATTAAGTTTAAAATCCTTCTTCTTACTTACAAAGCTCTAAACAATCAGGCTCCTTTTTATTTAAAAGATCTGATACTACCGTATCATCCTAACAGAGCACTACGCTCCCAAAATGCAGGTTTACTTGTAATACCTAGAATCTCCAAAAGTACAATGGGAGGCAGAGCCTTCAGTTATCAAGCTCCTCTCCTGTGGAATCAGCTGCCAATCTGGATTCGGGAGTCAGACTCGATCTCTGTTTTTAAGAATAGGGCTAAAACCTACCTTTTTGATATAGCCTACAATTAGGGAGGGATCATGTGTTTCTGAACCCTCCCTTAGTTATGCTGCTAATAGGTTTAGTCAGCCGGGGGACCTCCAGTAATGCACTGGGCCTCACTCCTTTCCTCACTCTCTATGAAATATTTTTTTTTTTGCTGGTCATTAACATTTGTTTGTTCTCTCCCATAGATTGAGTCCCCATCGTGCTGTTTGCTCTCTACATGTCTGTTCTTTTCTTCTTCTCTGTCCCCTCACCCCCCAGCCAGTCGCAGCAGATGACTGCCCCTCCCTGAGCCTGGTTCTGCTGGAGGTTTCTTCCTGTTAAAAGGGAGTTTTTCCTCTCCACCGTCGCCAAGTGCTTGCTCACAGGGGATCGCCTGATTGCTGGGGTCTTTCTGCAACTGTGGGGGTCCTCCCTACAGTTGATAGTGCTATGAGATGACTGTTGTTGTGAAATGGCGCTATATAAATAAAGTTGAATTGAATTGAATTGAATTGAATTGGGCATATTCCATCATGGCTAAACCAAGCTACTCCATGCTGACTTACCAGGAGTTTGTGACAGAATTCATGTCCGTGTTTGATCATACTGATAGGGGTGAGGTGTTGACAGAACGGCTGTTGAGCCTACAGCAGGGAAAGAGATCAGCTGCTGACTACGCTGTTGACTTCCGGGTCCTGGCCGCAGAGATTGGGTGGGGGGAGCCATTACTGTGTGGTATTTTCCTGCGCAGTCTGAATGATGAGTTAAAGGATGAATTAGCGGCACGGGATAAACCGGACAACTTGCGTGATTTGATTGCCCTAACGGTTAGCCTGGATAGCAGAATAAGGGAGCGGGCGGCCGAACGGCGAGCTACTTCCTGTTCGGTTAAACCCCGCCCTCGCGTCACTAACTCTCCTCTTCTCACTCTACCAGCGTCAGAGGAATCCCCGGATCAAGAGGCTATGGTTGTAGGTCAGTCTAAAGTGTCACCAGCTGAGAGACAGCGCCGTAGGGATCTGGGCCTTTGTTTCTACTGTAGGAAAGAGTCACACGGGGTTTTCGAGTGTCCCAGTAGGTTAAAAAGGGAAGGCCCGTGGATCGCAGTAGGGGGGTTCACGGGCAAGAATTTAGAAGACCCCCTTACTAGTTGCTGTCTACCCATCAGACTGATCCATGCACATACAGAACACTCCACACTGGCATTAATAGACTCAGGAGCTGAGCAGAATTTTATTTCTAGAGACCTGGCAACCCGGATGAGCCTTAGCTGTCAGACTCTAGATCCCCCTGTCAAACTCATCACCCTGTCCAAGGCGTCCCTGACCACTGTCGCCCATCAGACGGCCCCAGTTTCTATAATTGTGTCAGGAAATCACAGGGAGGAGATTAGGTTCCTAGTCCTGCCCGTCTCTTCTTCGCCCGTCATCCTGGGGTACCCCTGGCTTCGATTGCATAACCCCACCATTGACTGGCAAGCAGGGAGCATTTCAGCGTGGAGTACGTTCTGCCTGAGTGCCTGTCTCCAATCTGCGGCGTGCGCCCCGTTGGTCAAGGTGCCTCCGCCCCATTCGTCACCACTGGACCTGTCCAAGGTACCAGAGGTTTACCATGACCTGGGGTTAGTTTTTAGCAAGTCTCGGGCATTGTCTCTACCCCCCCATCGCCCTTACGACTGCGCAATTAATCTGAAGGCTGGGGCCCCTCTTCCTGCTAGCCGCCTATACAGCCTATCAGCCCCGGAGCGCGAGGCTATGGACACATACATCAAGGAGTCCCTGGCCTCTGGAATCATCCGCCCGTCGTCTTCGGCTGTGGGAGCTAGGTTCTTCTTCGTCGGGAAGAAGGACGGCTCGCTACGCCCCTGAATCGACTTCCGGGGTCTCAATGAAATAATGGTAAAAGACAAATACACTCTGCCCTTGATGAACACTGCCTTTGACTCCCTCCAGGGGGCATCCTGGTTTACTAAGTTAGACCTCAGGAATGCTTATCACCTAGTGCGCATAAGAGAAGGTGACGAGTGGAAGACGGCTTTCCGGACCCCAAGCGGGTATTTTGAGTACCTTGTAATGCCGTTTGGGTTAACCAACGCTCCGGCCGTCTTCCAGCGTTAAATAAACGACGTTTTGCGGGACTTCCTGAACTCGTTTGTGTTTGTATATCTTGACGACATACTGATCTTCTCTCGCACCCTAGAAGAGCATCAGGTGCATGTCCGCAAGGTACTACAGCGCCTCCTGGAGAATCAATTGTTCGTCAAGGCCGAGAAATGTGAGTTCCATACTGACCAAACCTCCTTCCTGGAGTTCATAATAGCCCAGAACCAGGTGCTCCCTGACCCGGCCAAGGTCAAGGCAGTAGTGGATTGGCCTGCACCCACCTCTAGGAAGCAGCTTCAAGGATTCTTGGGTTTCGCCAATTTCTACAGGAGGTTTGTGCCCAACTTTGGTAATATTGCTCGCCCTCTGACTGCGCTCACCTCCCCTAAGACCCCGTTTTGCTGGAGTGAGGAGGCAGCCGGAGCGTTTGAGAAACTGAAGAGGGAGTTTGCTTCGGCCCGGGTCCTAACTCAGGTGGACCCGAAACTGCAGTGCTTGGTGGAAGTGGACGCCTCTGACTCGGGGGTAGGAGCGGTACTCTCCCAACGCTCTCCCGAGGATGGTAAGATTCGCCCGTGTGCTTACTTCTCTCATCGTCTATCCCCGGCAGAGAGAAATTACAGCATAGGAGACAGGGAGCTGCTGGCAGTGAAGCTCGCCTTGGAGGAGTGGAGACACTGGCTGGAGGGGGCTGCTCAGCCGTTCGTGGTATGGACTGATCATCGTAACCTGGAGCACCTCAGGACGGCGAAGCACCTGAATGCACGCCAGGCTCGTTGGTCCCTCTTCTTCGGCCGGTTCAATTTTTCCATCACTTACCGGCCGGGAAGCAAGAACAGTAAGCCGGATGCCCTCTCGCGGCAGTTTGACGCACCATCCTCTGAGGACCAGGAAACTCCTATCCTGCCACCCTCCTGCGTCGTGGGCGCTCTGTCCTGGGGTATCTGCAAGACGGTTCGCCGGGCTCAGAGGACTGAGCCGGACCCGGGGGGGGGGGGGGGGGCGCCTGTTTGTTCCACGTGCCATTCGGGGCCAAGTGATTGAGTGGGGTCACGCCTCCAAGTTGGCTTGTCACCCAGGGATGGGCCGGACTGTGGACCTTCTCCAGAGGACCTTCTGGTGGCCAGGGCTACGGAAGGACGTCGTGGGCTACATCCGGGCTTGCGCTCAGTGCGCCACCAGGAAGACGACATCATCCCCCCCGGCGGGCCTGTTACACCCGTTGCCGGTCCCTTCTCGCCCCTGGTCCCACGTGGCTATGGATTTCGTGACTGGTTTGCCCACCTCGGACAACTTCACTACAGTTTTAACCATTGTGGACCGTTTCTCAAAGGCAGCCCATTTTGTGCCTCTTCGGGGTTTGCCTTCAGCCCAGGAAACAGCGGACCTCCTCGTTCAACATGTGGTCCGCCTCCACGGCATCCCCGCCGACATAGTGTCGGACCGGGGACCACAGTTTGTGTCGCAGGTCTGGAAGGCTTTCTGCGTGGCGCTGGGAGCCACAGCCAGCCTCTCCTCTGGTTATCATCCCCAGAGCAATGGCCAGTGTGAGCGGGCTAACCAGGAGCTTGAGGTCGCATTGCGCTGTGTCATCTCCTCCTGCTCATCCTCCTGGAGCAAGTATCTTCCTTGGATTGAGTACGCCCATAACACCACGGTCTCTACGGCTACGGGCATCTCCCCTTTCAAGGCGTCATCTGGTTTTGATCCACCGCTGTTCCCGGAGGAAGAGAGGGAGGTAGCGGTTCCCTCGGTCCAAGCCCACATCAAGCGCTGTTGGCGAGTTTGGCTCATCGCCCGCCAAGCCCTGCTAAAGACCACAAAACGCAACATCCAGGTGGCCAACCGGCATAGGAGACCCGCCCCGGACTACAAGGTGGGTCAGAAGGTTTGGTTGTCAACCCGGAATATTGGTGTACCGGCTGAGAAGCGTAAGCTTACCAAGCGCTTCATTGGTCCTTACACCATCACTCGTATTATTAATCCTGTGTCTGTGCGCCTGTCTCTCCCCTCTTCGATGCGCATCTGCCCCACCTTTCATGTCTCCCAGGTCAAGCCGTACATCTCTGACCCCCTGTGCCCGCATCCCGGGGCCCCCGCCCCCCTGAGGATGATCGATGGCCATCCGGCCTGGGGGGTGACTGCCATCCTGGACGTTCGCAGGCGAGGTTGTGAGCTTCAGTATTTGGTGGACTGGGAGGGTTTTGGACCGGAGGATCGTTCTTGGATTCGCCCAGCGTTGATCCTGGGTAAACAGCTGATCCGCGACTTCCATCGGGTGAATCCAGGTAGAATTGGGCAGGTGCCTGGAGGCACTGCTAGAGGGGGGAGTACTGTCATGGCGGCCTCTGGGCCGTCATTGGCTTCATCAGTCCCAGCTGCGCACAGACCAACAGGTGCCAATCAGCGGCTGTTAAAAGCCAGTGTTGCTGACAGCCCGTCACAGAGTCGTCTGTCCTCCTCATCGGAGTATGAACCAGAGCTTCGCTCACAAGCCTCGTCAAGAACGTCTCGTCAGGAACTGCCACGTAAGAGAACTGTTTGTTACTCAACCCCTTGCCTTTACCCCTGTGCACAGGTGGACCTCCCAGGCGGCGGACCAGCTTCCCCAGCTGACGGGGCGTTGCCACTTCAGCCACGTAGCTCCTCGCTACCACCTCTGCTACGGGTACGTCTTACTCCTCAGCTGCAAGATCTGCTACTGTCTCAGTTACAGGAGTTGTCATCACCACGATCAGTGGAATCTCTGTCATCACTACCATCGGAACTGTCATCGTCACGGTCAGTGGAATCACTGCCGTCACCATCACAGGAGCTGCCATCATCACAGCAACAGGTGGATTCACTATCACGGCCACGAGCACATTCACCTCCACGCTGCACGGCCGCTGGAAGTCAGCAGGACGCTACCTGTGGATCACCCAAGTAAGCCCCTTCACCTACAATTACTCACGAGTGCTGAACAGCAGTAATTGTATCTGCTTGTGTGTTTCAGGGTTGCCAGGTCTCCGTCCGGACTGCTCAGTTCCAGCGACCAGAACTCTATACTTGCACTCACTCATGCACTACACACGCTCACTCTACAATAAAGGGATTATTGTCACTATCTGCCCGTGTCAGTGTCTGTCTCCTGGGTCCTAAACATGTCAGAGTCCCAAGATGAAAACCATTGCTTAGCTAAAAGAACATAAAGGCTCATCTCAGTTTTGCCAGAAAACATCTTGATGATCCCAAGACCTTTGGGAAAATACTCTGTGGACTGATGAGACAAAAGTTGAACTTTTTGGAAGGTGTGTGTCCCATTACATCTGATGTAAAAGTAACACAGCATTTCAGAAAAGGAACATCATACCAACAGTAAAATATGGTGGTGGTAGTGTGATAGTCTGCGGCTGTTTTGCTGCTTCAGGACCTGGAAGACTTGCTGTGGTAAACGGAACCATGAATTCTGCTGTCTACCAAAAAATCCTGAAGGATAATGTCTGGCCATCTGTTCGTTACCTCAAGCTGAAGTGCATTTGGGTTCTGCAGCAGGACACTGATCCAAAACACACCTGCAAGTCCACCTCTGAAAGGCTTAAGAAAAACAAAATGAAGACTTTGGAGTGGCCTAGTCAAAGTCCTGACCTAAATCCGATTGAGATGCTGTGGGATGACCTTAAAAAGGCGGTTCATGCTTGAAAACACTCCAGTGTGGCTGAATTGCAACAATTCTGCAAAGATAAGTGGGCCAAAATTCCTCCACAGCACTGTAAAAGATTTAGTACCCGCTATCGCAAACGCTTGATTGCAGTTGTTGCTGATAAGGGTGGCCCAACCAGTTATTAGGTTTAGGGGGCAATCATTTTTTCACACAGGGCCATGTAGGTTTGGATTTTTTTTGCTTTATAATAAACACCTTCATTTAAAAACTGCATTTTGTGTTTACTTGTGTTAAATTTGTCTAATATTTAAATTTGTTTAATGATCTTAAACATTTAAGTATGACAAACGTACAAAAAAATGAGAAATCAGGAAAGGGGCAAACACTTTTTCACACCACTGTACAGTTAACCCTATGAGTGTGTATGTTGCCAAACTGTGACATAACCCCTAGTGGTCAAGAGTGGTAAATATTTTTGTCAATAAAATAGTTCAGATTTCCAAGGCTATAACTTGAAAGTGGTAAAGAGATAATGGCTTACTGTCAATTAGAAAGATGTAAAATATGATCCAAAGTTTCAGATAGGAATAAATTTATGCATCTAATTTGCATAATGTCGCGGCACCTCTTTAAATTCCATAACTCAGTCAAAACTGGACTTTGGACGTATTTACACAAAGAATGGTTCAGTCTCTTGTACAGAGGTACCTCATCATCTTATCTTCAAAGTATATGAACAAGAAATCAGTACATTTAAAAAAAAAAAACAAATAAGTCACTAACTGTTGTACAGTCTGTTGACAAAGGGGGGCTGGCAGGGTTGCTGCGTTTTCACCCATTATGGTCCTTATTTTGCATTCTGTCGGGAATATAAAATCTCTACCACATCTACAGAGTCTTATGATTATCCCACATAAATTTTGTTTGTATCCCGCAGCTATTTTCCGCATACAAAGCCGACAAAACGTGGTGGTGACCAATTGCGGACATATTAGCTTTCTGTGCTAACTGCTACAAACAGGAAAATGAAATGAGTTCTTCTTCTTTGGTGTATAATGTGTCATCCACTGAGTCCTCCAACCGATGTCTGCCACCTTTTGAAACTGGCAAATCAGTACAATCAGTACAAATTCCCAATGCAGGCGATCATGTCAGTGAGAAGGCAGGCACAGTGCCACGCTCTGCCACTAGGGGCACAAAAATTCTCACACTTGAAGGGTTAAGAGTGTCATCACCAGCTCCATCACAGCGTGACACGGTGGTTGCCCTGTGATAAACTATTATAATCAATTTTAAGTTTTTTAGCAAATTAAGGCTATTATTACATTATGAGAAATCAGATAAACACACCTAGTTTACTGCCCACTAACCCATTATAACTACTTTTTCAGCAAAAGCACAATAAAAAAGAGTAAAAAACAGTTTTACATTCTGGCTTGTTTTCTATGAGTTAACACCCAAATCACAGCTAATTATCTCCCATCAAATCTCTTAACTTTAAACCTAATTCCAAGACTATTTATCATATTTACACATTTCTAGAAGAACTTTCCTTTAATCGATGCATTTCATATAACTTTAAATTTTCAGCTTGAGAAAATCCTAACCAATATGAAGTACTCCTTTGAGTCCCATTCAAGAAGTTTCAGCTTCTCTCCAGAGAGAGTTACTCATTTTTGTCTGGATCACAGAATTTGTGCCCTTTGATAAGTGTGTGGAGGTCATTTCAGAAACTATTGCTCCATTAATAAGATTTGAAGTCCATTTAAAGCTTTGATCTCTGCTGTATGGCCATTAATTGACAGCTGTGATGGACAGTTGGCTGTCCTGCTGGTTTGAATGACCTACGAACTCCTCTCATGCTGGGCCTTTGGAACAGTCTGTACAATGTTTTGTTAACTTGCAACCATCTATAAGCTATAGTTTAGCATTAAAAAATGTTCGCAAAGATCCTCCCATCATTATTAAAATGGGTGCAGATGGAGCTGGGATGGTGGTATTATTCTAGTGAACTCTGTTCTCATGTCACAGTCAGAGCCAATCAAAACAGCACATTTAGAGACATACTGAGATCTTGGCTGACCCTAACAAAGTGACGGGGTTGTGTTTCATCATAAAACCCCTTTTTAAATTTTGAGCACCATGATACACATTCTCTGTTTTATTTATATATGTACACTCCTTCTCATATTCTCAAGTGAGGTAATTTCCAGTACACGTTTTATACTGCATTCTCAATAAGCAGTAATTATGAGTTTATGGGGGTATAAAAAAATAAATACTCAAAGAATATTGCAGAATATACATGCTTCACAATGACTAATAGAAACTAATAACTTTTATACACTTGACAATGACATCTAAATACAAATTAGTTTCTTTTTCTATACAACATAATGTTGTCTACCTTCTTTCTAAATGTAAACTTGTAAAATGCCCCACTAATAAACATTCTGTAAAAGTTTGGTGGTTCAGAGCTTGTTTTGGATCCAAATAATTTCCAAGTTAGCACAACTGGCCTTTGTTAAAACTTTAATGCAAATATGACCATATTGTTGAGTTATTTTGCTAACATTAACAAAAGGTACATTCAGCAGGTGATTTGAAAGAGGACTGGGGAATGCCATCCCCCTTGTTAGCAAAATTACCTAAATCATCCCCGTTCTTACCATGCCATCCGCTCATCTCCATTCATAGGTGTAAATCATCATTTTCTGATAAATTTGCACAATTTTTCCTGTAAATCTGCAACTTTTTCCTAAAAAAAAATTGCAACTATTTTCCTATAAATTTGTAACTTTTTTCTTGTAAATTTACACTTTTTCTGTAAATTTTCAACTTTTTTCTCGATTTGTATTTTTTTTCTTGTAAATCTGCAACTTTCTCAAAAAACTGCAAATTCTTTCCTGTAACTACTTTCCTGTAACAATTAGGCCAGATGATAGAGCATCCGCCCCACAACTAGGAGGGCGTGGGTTCAAGCCCCGGCCAGGTCATACCTATGGCCATATAAAAATGGTACTTCCTGCCTTCTAGCTTGATGCTCATCATAATAGAATGGGGGAAGGAGAAATTGTTTGTGGCAGCAGCCCCTCTGATCCTAGATGTGATTAACCACTTGCACTCCGGGCAATTTTCCTAAAAATGCCAAAAAAAAACGTGCCCAAAGTAAATCGAAAGCTGTTATTCAACCCTTTGCAGCATCTTCATGGGGTTGGTCTCATTTAAAAGAAAACACTTTGAATTTTTTGGCAAAAAAAACAATCTCTCTACGTGCTCCGGCCACTGAGTTACAGTCATCTAAACATACTGAACTTGAAGAAAAAAAATTTGGACACAGTGTTTTTTTTGGATACAAATGCTTGTAAATAACACACAGCTGTCCGATCCGGCTGGAAAATGCAACAGAAATGTAGAACCAAGTGTTATCCAGCTGAGATCCAAATTTGGTAACAATACCACAAAAAATGAATATTTTACACAGCTTTGTTCTCAGGCTGTTCCCAGGCGTTATGGAACTGCGCCAAATTGTGCCAAATGGCACAGTTTGGAAAAACGTCTGTAACTTTTGAATAATTCAATGTAGAATCTTCATTTTAGGCTCTAATGAAAGGTCACACTCAGGGCTGTGTCTGTGTGTGTGTGTGTGGGCGGGGGGTCGTCCCCCCCCCCCCCCCGCTACCAAGGACCAAATTCGGCCCTCGCTACAAGACGGAATACACTCTTTTTTTTTTTTTCCTTGCATGTTTTCACAGCGGCTCCCCCCCCCCCCTCGCTACTGTGTGTGTGTGGGGGGGGGGGGGAACCGTGAACGGACCGTGAACGCCCCCCCCCCTCGGTACAGAAGAGGGCCATCGCTACATGATGGAATAGACTGATAAGCTTCCTCCCGCCGACCGAGGAGCGTTCGGACCGTGCCCCCTCCCCCTCTTCTGCAGCGGGTGGGGTGGGGGGCGTTCACGGTCCGAACACGGCAAATGAACCGTTTATCGCGGCGCACGCACTTCGTATTTCGTGCGCAGTACAGTTGTAAATTACCGATCGGTCAAAAGTCATTTTTGGATTACAGTTTTCAGGGATAAATAATAATTTAGCTTATAACACCTTACCTCTTCAAAGCAGCAGAGTCGTGGCGAACAGCTCTTCCCACGCGTCAGACGAACGCGACGCTGCTCCGCTCGTGGATCCCGATCAACATAATTCCATTACATATTGCCGTTTTGGCGAATGATTTACGACTTTTGTCGTCGGCCTCCGTCTATTCTGCTGGAATGAGTGCAGGTCCCACTTGTGGGTATTCTCCATGCTGCTGGGTGAGCCTGGGTCTGTAGGAGATTTGTCCAGCGTCCTTTGTTTTCATCTGTGGCAGCAGTAAATATCGCTTCACCCAGCCAGAATTTCTGTGCTTCAATTGGCTCCTGCGTTCACAGTAGGCGGGTCCTCCTTCCTAGATTTTCATTCATTGGTTCTTCAAGGTTTCAGAAACCCAATTCAAGGCTCTTATTAGTCGAATGAGAGGTCAATCAGATGAACTAATCTGTTCGCGGCTGTCTCTGCAGTTTTTTTTTGAGTGGCGCTTGGACGCCACTACATCACCATCACCACCATCATGCGTCATGCGCACGAGGGCGCACGAGCGTGCTCTCGCGCGCCCTCGTGCGTCATAGGATGCAGAGACTTGCCCGCCCGCGGAACAACGGAGCGCAAGTGGTTAATATTGTAGAGAGGAGAAACACAATTTCCTTTTACTGTACATGATTGGCTGTATGGATTGAATGACAATAAAGTTGGCTTCTTTCTAAATAATTTATGTAAATTTGCATTTTTTCTCATAAATTTTCAACTTTTTTCTCAAAAATTTGCAACTTTTTACCTATAAATTTACAACTTTTTTTATACAAATTTGCAACTTTCTCATAAATTTATGATTTTTCTCTTGTAAATTTTTAACTTTTGTCTTGTAAATTTGCAACACATCTGGCTGCTGGTTAGAAATTTTTATTCCATGTAATTAAACTGGAATTTGCAACTTTTTGAATTTTTAAACTGACATCTTTTATCATATTTTTGCACATTTTTTCTTGCAAATTTGCACCTAATTCACATTTATCTGTTTGTACCTTATGCTTAATTTGTGAATACCAGCCAGACTGTATCCCTTGTTGAAAAATAAATTGCTTTCTGGGTACATTACAGTTCACGATACACAAACATACATGTGCATTCTATAAACTCAGCACCATTGTGTAATCTTGAACTGGCCATGTGTATCTCCATTTCAAAAATATGGTGCCATTACAGAAAGCAGACGCCGACCATTTTTTAAAATTTATTCCGCTCAGAAATACTGTGAGTGATTATGAGTAGGGAAATTCACAGATAATTTGAAGATGCAACACACAGACTGTGATAGCCTTGGTTTTATTCCTACAGTAATGAAAACGGCTTATGCTATTCACACCAATACACCAAGGCAGGACTGACAACAGCACAATTTTTAAAAAATGTGCACTGAACAGAAAAGGACACCAAGTTAGCTTCTACTTTAAACATTGCATTTCCTTAGTTTGCTTCCCATTTGTTTAGTTGCATGTACAGTATGCTTTTCATTTATGGGACTCTTTACATATGAGATTTGGCATTTTAAATTACCATTAGAATAACAGAAACAGGGCATTTCTAAAACACAAACACCCAGTCATAAGTATCGAGGCAATAAAAAACCTGAAAATTGATTTGAGCTATTTTTGTCTTGTGTGAAAGTTTAGTAAACTCAGCTGGCCCTTTGGCCCATATCGTCCTGCTGCCTTATCCCAGGCTTTTGTGCGTGCGTGTGTGTGCAGCACACGGCCAGCTACATCGCAGGCTGACAGAGCCCTTTCCTTTTATAGATGCCCCCGCGTAACCAGCCCAGAAAAGGAAAGAGCACAGCTGACCAACACCATGTCACATTCTCACCCACACCTGCTCAGTAAGACGCACGCATGCATGCATGCATGTACACAATCTGCGGTGCACATACGCACACACGTGTGGGAAGATTTTAAGGCCTATAAACAGTTTCACTCACAAATAGCGACACATAAAAGTATACTGGAGCGTCTTGGTGGGAGGCGCACACACTCAAAGGCCAGACACATTCATGTGGCCGTAACAATAAAGGTGATCTCTGCCCTGCATTAAGCTGAGATATACAGTTCCTCTTCATGTTGCTGATCTACATCTTTTCTAATTAACAACAATAATTCCTACCTCTCCTCTATTTACTGCTGTGGTAATAGGGGATATCATGACAGGTATTAACCCAATTATCATGAGAATTATGGCCCCCTCCATGCCCTAGCTGTGTTCCAATGTGAAACAGTAACCATCACCATCCATCCTGCCACTATAACAATGCCCATTAGGAGGCTCACAGCCACGGTTATGGCCCAGTGGATGTTTGCATGAGAGGAAATAAGCTTTATCTAAATAGCTCATATTGAGTTTAGAAATGGCTAACTTTTTTTCCTAGGGAGTTTCCAGTTTTTACATTGAACAGAGCGACGCAAGGAGACAGCGTCAGTGGTCAGCAGCATTCAATCATCTCCAACTAGGGAAGATGGTTGTTTGCTTGGTGGATAATTAAAAAAAGTCCCAAACCAGTTCTGACAGCTCTCTTCAGAGCCTGAAACGGTGCTGGCTGTCTCATTCAATACATAAACCAATCTTTTATCACCACTATAATATTCTGGAAAAACACAAATTACTGAGCTTTAACAGCTTCAAAATCTTGAAATATACCTGTACTATATACAAAATACTTCATGGACTTGCACCACTACCATTAAAGAATTATATCAGCGTTAAAGCTGTCAGTGGTACAACCATGAGGGTCTCTACTAGAGGAGGCTGCACAGTACCTTACAGACGTACCATCTTTGGACAATCTGTCTTTTCAGTCAGGGGCAGTAAAATATGGAATGACGTTCCACCCACAAAAGAGAACTTCAAACAAATTATACTTTCAAAAAGCACCTGAAAAACTGGTTAAAAGCAAACCAACAATGTGACCATTATTCCTAGTCTCCTCACATTGTTGTCATACTGCTCTATTTTGCACTGTTGCTGTTGTTTTTTTTACTGCTACTATTGGTGTTTCTGCTGCTGCTGTATTTATTTATACACTCACTACTTAATCTCCTTGATTAATGGACTTACTTATTTTAGAATCAGAATATATTTGCCAAATATTTATCGCTTTTTTTCTACTTATTTGACATTTTATCTATGAACTCGGGCACCTTACTAAAGGCACTTTTACACTAGCCCAGCACACCTCAGCACGTCTCGATTCACTTCGACACGGTTCGGCTCGCTTTTGTCTCCATTACAACCGTGTTAAGCTGGGGTGGGTGGGATTTCTGTAACAGCGAGGCGGCGCCACACTCCCGTGTCGTAGAACACGCGACCCAAGCAAAACATAACACATGCAGCTGTACAAGGCGACTCCTCGGTCTGTGGCTTTTTTCACCGTAAATGCCAAAAAGGACCGCCAGACAAGGGTACAGGCAGCGAGATGAAACACTCTGGAATAGTTCTGCAGCTTCTGGGAGAGCCAAAGACGTGAGGATACAAACTAGGTCATATATGACGGTAAGCTAATGTTGCTAATGCTAGTTTGCTATAAGTATGTCGTACTACACTTTAATGTCTGCAAGTTATCGCTGTTAGGTACTAAAATATGTACGCTGTGTGTGTTTCAGATGGCTCTGTTGTGGGGAAATTACCGCTTCATTCGGTCTGGGCGTTCAGCACAGCCTGTCACGGATGTCAACACAGCTTCACAAACGATCAGTGGTTGAGGAGCTTAAGAATGTCTGTAGAAACGTTTATTTCCTGTGCAACAAATTGCTCTGATCTGCGTGAAAATCATGGAGAGACTGTTGAGACATCATGCACGTACCTGCTTCTGCAGCACTGAGTCTGAGGTGGTGTCATGGCAAAAAATGATCAGCTGACACAACTTGATCACCATGTTAATAACTATATTAGCCACAAAATATATATTCAAAAAGTAAACAGTACTGAGTTAGGTATAATAAGATATATTTGACAGTTATGATGCATTTTAGGCCAAAACAAACTTGATCTAGGATTAAAAGCAATTAAAATAATGCAGTCCCAAGGTTACATGGAAAATACTTGATTTACTAGATACATGTACTGTAGAAATATATATTCTCTGCATCAACAATGTACTATACATGCATTCATGTAGTATTGCACTGGGAATTGCACTGACCAGTATTAAGTGACCAGTATCACTTAATCTTATCCTACACTTTATTACATGTATAGTTTATTTCTCTTATCTTATCATGTTTAATGTTGCAGCATTGTACCGAGACAAATTCCTAGTTTGTGTACTACATGAACAATGGCAATAAACCTGATTCTGATTCTGATTCTGACAATAAACCTCTGAAGTTTTTGCAGATGTCTCTTTTTTATATGTGAAGGTTACCACCATGTGGCATAAATTAAATACTGACAGATTGGAAAAGCTGTCTAAGAACAATCCAGCAGTTTGAGAAATCACTTTTGGTTTGGTGTAAGTCTGTCAACAGAATTATGAACCATAAAGCAGTTTGTGTTAAAATGTTAAATCCCATTAAACCTAATCCGGGGGCTTCCAATCATGTGTCATGGGGGGCAAAGACCCTGCAGGTTCTCTCTTCTACCCAGTCTCTTCAGCAGGCGTTCTCACTGATCAGTCAGTGGAAGAAGTTCTTTGGAATCTGCTGTTGAAGACACTGGTTGGAGGTAAAGCCTGCAGGGTCTTGGCCCTCCATGGCACATGATTAGACACCCCCGCCCAAACCCATTATGATGAAGAGCAGATGCTAATATGACCCAGAATTCCTCCATATACCGGTACTGTCACTAAAGTGTGCAGGGTCTTCTGCGGTGGCACATCCAACAATACAGTCTTCAGTTAATAAAATAATTGTTTTGGTTACTTTTTTCTTAAAAATGAGCCATTATTTTCAAGGTCACCAATAAATCCTTTGTACAGTTTACTCTTTTCCCACCGGTCTATTTTGTCTTAACAGACAAAATAGAAAATCATGATGCAAACACATAAGTCACTAAATTGTTTATTACAATCAGCAGCAAATTCCAGATTATTCAGAATGTGCAAAATTCAAACTGTAAAAAAAAAAAAACTGGAATGGGTCACACACGGCAGCCACGCTGCCTCACTGAGAAGCAACTGGATCAGCCCCTCGTACTGGTCCTGGTTCAGCAGATCTTCAGCCTGCATCTCTGTAAATAGTGAGGCAAGGTCCAGTTGGGGTGGACAGTTTCCCTCTTGCCTAGACAAAAGACAAATGGGTGGTGGTTAATTAAAGCAAGTTTAAAACATATTTGCGAAATACACTTGTTGCTAAAAGCCAGTGGTGGAATGTGAATTAATGAATGAATCTTTATTTCGGATTGATTACATGTAAAGATCAAAAGAAAATAGAATAATATAACAAAGGGGAAAAAATCTAACAAGGTCAAATTAAACAATAACTCCTCTGATTATACAGTTCAACACAGGTTATCTGAAATGGGTGATGGCTGAAGCTGCAGCTTATATTGTCCACCATATTTCATCCAAGAATTCAAAAGAAAAACAAAACAGGAGGGATTACAATTTGAATGTGACAATAAAGTACTTTGTTGTTGTATTTAACCACAATTTTCATGTAGCTGCGCTTCAGTAGATTTTACAAGGGCTGGGTTACATTTAAAATCATCTGTTTTTACTGTGGCCGCAGCAATCAGAATGAATTAATACATTCACTTGAATGGAATATAGTACTTTAACTGAAGGTGTGCATCACCGAGTATGGAGTCGCTCAGTCAAAATATGAAGTTTTTATCAATAAAAGTTTTTCTTGTCTGTAAAAGTGTCTCTTCTTGCCCTGGCTTCATGTGTGGGCGGTGTTTTGTACTAGCATTCCTAAAATATAAAAGGAAGCACTACAATGGGTCTCAAATATTTGTAATGTGTCCTGTTACTGCATGAGTTTATTGATGATAGACTATAAACTACACATATAAAGTAAATTATATTGACGACTGAACATCTCACATTCACCAAAACATACAGTTATGAACATAACTCACAAAGGATCACACAAGTGATCTGACAAAAAAATAAATACATTAACAAGCGGTTTATTTTACAGTTGATGTGCCATATTCACACAATCAAATAAATCTCAGTTCAGTCCCTTTTATATTAAGTGGAAATTGTGCTACTTTGGTTTTGACACTTTACCTATAAACGCAAAGGATTTCAGTACGTTCCACAGTGGCGAGGTCCGTTGAGGGCTGGCTGCTTTCCTCTTGCCTAGATGAACGACAGAAATGGATGGTGGTTAGTTACAGCAAATTCAACACTTAATACAGGCACATCTCAAAAATTAGAATACCATGAAAAAATTCAATATTTTTTTTCACTCATTTCAGAAAGTGAAACCCATATATAGATTCATTACAGGGACAGTGATATATTGAAAGTGTTTATTTTAATATTGATGATTACGGCTACGGCCCATATTAACCAACACCTCAGCGGCCAACATTTATATTTAAAAACTATTTTTTAAAGTTAATTTTATGTAATATTCTAATTTTTTGCCAAATAAAATTTGGGGTTTTCAGGGGCTGTAAGCCGTAATCATCAAAATTAAAATAAATAAACGCTTGAAATATATCACTGTCTGTGTAATGAATCTATATAATATACGGATTTCTCTTTCTGAAATGAGTGACAAAAAATATTGAAGTTTTTCATGACATTCTAATTTTTGGAGATGTACCTGTGTTAGGGAAATACACCTGTGAAAGTCAGTGGTGGGATGTGACAAAAATGCTTTGTTTCCTTGACAATCACTGCAGGATCCACAGAATAGGTGTGTGGGTCTATTCTGACGCTTTAGAAAATTATATGAATGACTTTATAAATCACTGGTTTGAAAAAGCAATTTTAATATGACGAGATTTCGGCTCCTGTGGTCCATTTCACCAGTATCCACAATATAAACACTGAGAACGGCTAACCCCTGGCATATGGAAACACATTCTAGCATTAAATTGCACACAATTTAATGCGCAGCACCAAAGTGCAATACGTACACAACCCAGGACTTTAACCAGGATTAACATATTTCATTGTTTTGCTCTCACAAGCAAATACTTAGGAGAAAACAAGCGCGAATCGGCAGTTGGTACTAGCTAGCTACTAGCTAAAACTCGTTAGCCAGCACAGAACAGCGCTGTATTTATGGCTCCAAAAATGTGAGCTTACCACCAACAGGATAAATAAGCGAACAGATGCACATTATTACAAATCACTCACCATCGATGGTTCTCTCATGTTCGTCTTCAGCTTGTCCGCAGTCCGGTTCTATGCTGGGCTGCCATTTGTATCGGTCCAGATCACTCCTCTCACTGTGGATCTGCCACCAAGCAGAGAAAACTCTGCACCTCTTCGTTGGACCACGGTGTAGAGTTCCGCAAAACCTACAACACTGTCTGTATTAATATCGTATTTACTCTGTGACTGAGTTAGTCCATGAAATATTGCAAATGGTGGTCGTGTGTAGATTCATCAGAAGACAGTCACTTTCGTGACGTTACGACCTGACCAATCAGCGGCGACCAGGCTGTTGACGTCACAACACGGCACGACTCAGCACAGTTGTACCCTGCCCTCGAGCAGGGACGAAAATCGCGGCTGTTAAACCGTGTTGGGGCTAGTAGAAAGAGTTACAAAGCGTGCTGAGCTGTCCCGTGTTGGGCTAAGCGAGGCTAGTGGAAAAGGCCCATAACAGGCATATCTTTGCACTTGATATTCTTATAACAAAAAATGCATTGTTTGAATTTGTATTTGTTTTTGTCTATATACAGCGGTGTGAAAAAGTGTTTGCCCCCTTCCTCATTTCTCATTTTTTTTTGTATATTTGTCACACTTAAATGTTTCAGATCATCAAACAAATTTAAATATTAAACAAAGGTAGCTGTCATGTCTGGGGCCCCTACGGGGCAGAGAGACAGCCCAAGCACTGAATGGTGTTGAGTGTTTATTAAACTAAAGAACATGACAGTCCAAAACGAGCAAAATACAAAAATGCTAAACAAGGAGACTTACAATGTGTGCCTCAGAGCAGGGTAAGTGCTCTGGAGAGGAGAACAGCACAAACAGCCGAGTTGAACGGAGAACAGATCCAGGAAACAGCAGGAGGAACTAAAAACATAGCAACAATGACCAAATGACACTGCAGAACTTAAATACAAGTAAGATTGATTAACATAAGTGAGCACTGGTGTGGGCTCGCATGGGCAGGTAAAAAGAAGCACAACAGTAATTAAAATCAGCTGGTGGAAATAAGGAGTGAAGGAGGAGGGTCTGACAGCTTGACAGGCAGCGCCGACACAAACTCGGAAATGCTACCTGACAGCTGTCAACCCACAGAATGAATATAAACAACCCCAAAAACAGACTAGAACATAATTACAAATGGAGCAAAATAAAGCCATTATAAACTGAAAGACAAACAGACAAAATAGGGCATAGTGACAACTCAAATAAGGCACCAAAAAATACAACAGATAAATGCATCAAAATACAACAAAAGAGCCACGAGACTGAGTCCGGCAGAACATTGGACCCAGTTCGTGACAGTAACACAAGTAAACACAAAATGCAGTTTTTAATTGAAGGTGTTTATTATTAAGGGTAAAAAAAAATCCAAACCTACATGGACCTGTGTGAAAAAGTGATTGCCCCCCCCCCGTTAAAACATAAATTAACTGTGGCTTATCACATTTTTGGAAAGCTGAGTTCAATTTTCTAGCCATTTCTAAAGCTTTGGGACTCCAGCGAACCACAGTGAGAGCCATTATCCACAAATTGCTAAAACATGGAACATTGGTGAACCTTCCCAGGAGTGGCCAGCTGACCAAAATTACCCCAAGAGCATAGTGACAACTCATCCAAGAGGTCACAAAAGACCGCACAACAACATCCAAAGAACTGCAGGCCTCACTTGCCTCAGTTAAGGTCAGTGTTCATGAGTCCACCAGAAGAAAGAGACTGGGAAATAATGATCTGCATGGCAGAGTTCCAAGACAAAAAGCACTGTTGAGCAAAAAGAAGGTAAGGGCTCATCTTAGTTTTGCCAGAAAACATCTTGATAATCCCAAAGACTTTTGGGGAAATACTCTGTGGACTAACAAGACAAAAGTTGAACTTTTTGGAAGGTGTGTGTCCCATTACATCTGGCATAAAAGTGACACAGCATTTCAGAAAAGGAACATCATACCAACAGTAAAATATGGTGGTGGTAGTGTGATGGTCTGGGGCTGTTTTGCTGCTTCAGGACCTGGAAGACTTGCTGGGGTAAATGGAACCATGAATTCTACTGTCTACCAAAAAATTCTGAAGGAGAATGCCCGGCCATCTGTTTGTGACCTCAAGTTGAAGCGCACTTGGGTTCTGCAGCGGGACAATGATCGAAAACAAACCAGCAAGTCCACCTCTGAAAGGCTTAAGAAAAACAAAATGAAGACTTTGGAGTGGCCTAGTCAAAGTCCTGACCTGAATCTGATTGAAATGCTGTGGCATGACCTTAAAAAGGCGGTTCATGCTTGAAAACCCTCCAGTGTGGCTGAATTACAACAATTCTTCAAAGATAAGTGGGCCAGAATTTCTCCACAGTGTTGTAAAAGACTCATTGCCAGTTATCGCAAACGCTTGATTGCAGTTGTTGCTGCTAAGGGTGGCCCAACCAGTTATTAGGTTTAGGGGCAATGACTTTTTCACACAGTGCCATGTAGGTTTGGATTTTTTTTACCCTTAATCATAAACACCTTCATTTAAAAGCTGCATTTTGTGTTTACTTGTGTTATTTTTGTCTAATATTTAAATTTGTTTGATGATCTGTGTACTGTTATCACTACGTGTTATATACACTGGGGTATGTTAACGCAGATCAACAGCAAGCCAAACTCGTTTTTCACGAGCCAGGAAACCGAGCGTCCTGCTCACTTTATTCAGTCTCCTTAGACAGCTTACAGTACCTTACAACTGTGGCTCGAAGCTCGTTGAAAAGCCCGAGTGAAACTAGAAATAAAAACAGAAAATACACACATTAAAATAAGCTAGCGAGCCCCTGGGGGTAAGACTAATTCCTGGAATAAACAGAGAACACAATACACTTAACAAGCTAGCGGGGCTCTGGGATATGACTAATTACTGAAAACAAATCACACTCTAAAAATGATCTCAAGTTCACGTTTAACAACTTATAAAACCAACATAACATTCATTTACTTACAGCCATTGCTTTCGGAGGTGTAAAAAAGGGGTTTAACACACAGGAGGAACGTTTTCAGAAATTCGCGGGCAGGCTATGCACTTCTGCCTTTTTTTCCTCTCTACCGAAGTGCGTTTCTTCTACCCATAAATCATAGCGGCAACTGGCTGCGCTTTCAATATAAAATACAGACAAATTACTAACTATACAGAAATCACTTTTAACACAATAACCATTTTTAAAGGGAATTACTACAAATGAATTATTACAAAAGGACTATGATATTTTAATATGAACTTATGAACTATTTTTTCTAACTCTGTAAAACACACACTACTGAGGGCAGAACACTCCCCGCCTGACATTACTAATGCCACTACTTCCTTTTATCTACTACCCGACATATAAAAATGGAGGGCATGTTTTGAGTCTCTCAGGTGGAAGATCTGCCATTTTCTGAGTCTCTAGTTTTCACCTGAGTCTCCTGCACGTTGCACAATGGTGGATAATGGACGAGACCAGTCTCTGGCAACCTACAATCCACAGTCCGGCTTGCCTAATTGCGCTTTCTGTGAACTGCCTTCCTTGATGCACAACTTTGGCATGATAGTGACGGACAAGCAGTTGAGTTACGTGATGCTTGTTTGGAAGAATGGTTGGATTCTTGGATGCTGTGTTCAATGAAGCATGTTTGAGGTGACCTCCGACCTTGATGAGGCTTTCATTCATATAGGGGTCAAGAGCCACGATGGGACTTGAACTGCGGACGGTTTGGTTGGCATGGAGAGCAGCATACTCGTCGGGAAAAGCGTCTTTTTGAACAGACTGGAGGATGAGGTTACTGGCAGCATCCAGCTCCTCTGGAATGCGTGGCTTGCTACATCGATGCCAGCCCCTGCATGAATGATCTGACAGGTTGCTTGATGAGTGAGAACGAGCTTGGTGAATTAGGAATGCAATGGCATGCACTAATGAGTTCCAACTTGAAAAGCGCTGGAAGCACTCTGATGAGAGCCCGTTCTTCTGAATGTGAGTAGAAAAGGTAGCGACTTTTCTGATTTCAGAGTCTACTTCAGGCTCGATTAACTCAAAGGATTCAGGTGTCTCGGATTCAGGTGGTCTGTAAAGGAAGTCTGGTCCCTTAAACCACATAGTGTCCATGAGCTGTGATGCAGGTATTGACCTGGTGGCTAGATCAGCTGGGTTTTGCTCTGATGTGACGCAGTGCCACTGTTCAGGGGATGTGGACTTAGAGAGGGAAGCTGGTACATAGCAGTGTGGCACCTTAAGGTTGCTAAGATCTTGGAGGGACATTTTCCATGTTTCCCATGTGTCCATTTTGTCCTGAGGGAGAGGAGCATCCCAACCTTGGACACCATTCGACAGTTCACGTAACAAGAGTCTGCCTTTGATTGTCACTGGTGACGCTAGTCCCAAGGGGTCGAAGATGCTGTTAATCGTTGACAGAACCCCGCGGCGGGTGTAGGGTTTGTCATCGACGGCAACCTTGAATGTGAAAGAGTCAGTGTTTACGTCCCAGCACAGGCCTAGACTTCTCTGAGCTGGTAGAGTGTCATCGCCGAGACTCAAGTCTTTAATACCGGTGGCCAGGTCTTCTGGCTTGAAGGCTTGCATGACTGAGACACTATTCGAGGCGATTTTGTGGAGCTTGAGATTGGACTCGGCCAAGGATGCGCACGTACGCTTGAGCAAGTCTACGGCTGCGGATTCAGTGGGGAGCGAAATCAACCCGTCATCTACATAAAAGTGTCTTTCAACAAAGTGTCTTGTGTCTGCTCCAAACTTTGGCTCGCCTTTCTGGATAGCCCTGTGTAGGCAATAGATAGCTACCGCTGGCGATGGGCTGTTTCCAAAAACATGCACCCGCATGCGGTACTCCTGCACCTCTTTTGACAAGTCGTTTTCCTCGTGCCACAAGAACCTCAAATAGTCTCTATGGTCTGGTCTGACTAGGAACCCATAAAACATTTGTTGGATATCGGCAGTGACTGGGATGAGCTCCTTCCTAAACCGAATCAGCACGCCGAGGAGGGTATTATTAAGATCTGGACCTGTTAACAGTACTGAGTTGAGTGACACACCAAATTGCTCGGCACTTGAATCAAAGACGGCCCATATCTGATTGGGCTTCTGGGGATGATATACCCCAAAAATGGGCAGGTACCAGCATTCAGTGTTATCGGTGATGGGTGGAGCGAACGCTGCGTGATTGTTCTCGAACAGCTTGTCCATAAACTCTGAGAACTGTTCTTTCATTTGAGGGTTTTTTGTTAAGCTGCGTCTTAGTGAGCTGAGTCTAGACAATGCTTGGTCCCTGTTATTTGGGAGCGGCAAGCGAGGACACTTGAATGGCAGAGGAGCGATCTAGTTGTTGTCTCCATCCTGGTGGACTTCTTCCTCCATTATCTTTAGGAAGGTCTCATCTTCGAAGGACACGGCACACTTGTTATCGTTCTCTGTGCACTCAAAAACTTTGTCCCCAAGCTTTTCTTCCACTGCATTGGGTTTTGAGCTGCGTTTAGAGAGGCCGTCCTTGTACTCCCCGCCGTAGCATGGTTTCTCTTTGATGTTGATGCTGTTAGGACAAGGAGTGAAGAAGGATGGGCGTCCGTTGGAGAGCATGTACATTTTATAAACGTTGACGGTTGGCTTATGAGCGTTAAGGCACACCTCTCCCACAATTACCCAGCCTAGGTCCAGGCGTTGAGCAAAGGGAGCATTGTGGGGTCCGTTGACATGTTGCCTTACCTTGTGGACTCGTAGGATGTCTCTGCCCAGTAAAATTGCCATCTGAGCATCTGGGTCATACTTGGGGATGAGAGGAGCGAGGTGTTTTAAATGGGCATGAGCAAGAGCGACTTCGGGCGTAGGTATTTCATCCCTACTGAACATTATCTCGTCGCATTCAAGGAGAGGAGGGAGGTCTAAGCGTGGGCCTCCACCTACTGGCTCGATTTGGAACCTCACTGCTTCCCTGCCAAGCCTTTCAGTTAAACCAGTATATGTTCTCATGAGGTATGTCAGAGGGCTACCCTTGATCCCAAACAGCTCGAAGAATTCAGGACGGGCCAGCGATTTATTACTATGATCGTCAAGGATTGCATACATCTTAACGGAGCGTTCTGGTTGGCCTTTAGGGAAAACTCGAACTAGACATACCTTTGAGCAAGAACGTGGGGGATTACCTTCGCCGCAGATCTCAGTGCACCGTGACATTACCTCAGGTGGTGTGTTGTCTCAGGGCTGAGGCTCTGGTTCAGGTGTGTTTCCTGGCTGGGGTTGCTGACTTGAATCAGGATGCATGGCAGAGCAATGCCTCTCACTTTGGCACTCCTCGCACTTGAGTTTTACGTCACAGTTCTTTATTGCGTGCGTGGGAGAGCAGCAGCGAAAACATCGTTTGTGTTCTTTGAGTATGCTTCGCCTCTCTTGTAGCGGTTTATTCTGAAAAGCTCTACATTTGGCTAGAGGATGCATTTTCTTGTGGACTGGACAGTAGCGTGTTAAATCGTCCTCTTTAGTACTAGCGGGATCAGTTATGTCGACCTCTGTTTTGTTTACAGTTAGAGGCGCTCTGTAGCTAGTTTGTTTGAATGGTGGTCTCTCACCTTTGCTGAAGGGTTGGCTGCTGCACGTCGCAAAACTTGGGTCATTTCTTGCTTTAGCCTCGTCTTGGACAAACTTTACAAAATATGAGAAGGGAGGGAAGGTTACATCATATTTTTGTTTGTATTTTGAGCCCGCATGCAGCCATTTATCTTGTAAGCTTGGAGGCAACTTTTCAACTATGGGCTTAACCCCACGGGGTGTGTCGAGGTAAGCGAGACCTGGGAGATAAGCTTCATCTTTAGCGACCCGCAGCTCTACGAGTAAATCTCCAAGTTCCCTGAGTTTTACATTGTCTCTGTTTGTGAGGCGATGGAAGTTATCTAGTTTTTTAAACAAGGCGTTTTCTTCTACTTCTGCCGTAGCGTAACATTCTCCTAACCTGTCCCATGACAATTGGAGAGCAGCTCTGGGGTTAGTGGCATAGACAGCTCTGATTCTTTTAACGTGCTCTGAGGACTCTTTACCAAGCCACTTGACTAGGAGATCTAACTCCTGGCTATATGTGAGACCAACGTCTTCAGTTGCATTTATGAATGACGACTGCCATGCTCTAAAGTTTTCGGGTGTGTCGTCAAACTTAAAGAGTCCAGTTGTGATTAGCTCTCTGCGCGCGAGGAACCTAGCAAAGTCTGCCATAGGTGGGTCACCATTGTGGGAAGCATGGTAGCTGTTTGGCCTGACATAGTCTCTCGGTATGTCGATGGATTCATTTTTTACGTACATTTTCTTGAAAGCTGGTGGAGAGAGTGTTTGTTCGAGTCTACTCGGAGTGAATGATTGCGCCCTTTGTGCAGGTTCGACTTGAGGTGTTTCTTCTTCAACTGGTCGCGCCTGTGACTTTAGCTGGATTTGGTGGTGCACATACTCCATAGTTCTCTGTCTGACAGCTTGTGATGAAATTGCGCTCCTTACACTCTCTCCTTTATCCGGCTCGGCAGCTGCAGCAGCTTCTAGAACTTCTGCTTGTGCTGTGGCGGCCGCTGTTTCCTTCTCTATCTCCAGCATCCCCAGATCCAGCTCCAGCTTTTCTTGTTGCTTTGCTTGTTCTAGCTTTGCTTGTTGCTCTGCTTGTTGCTTTGCTTGTTCTAGCTTTTCTTGTTGCTCTGCTTGTTCTAGCTTTGCTTGTTGTTTAATTTCTAACTGTTTCTTACTGTACAAGGCTCTAGCATTCGCAGCTTCAGCAGAGGCTCGCGCCATGATGGCCGCTTCCATTACGTTGGACTTTGAGGATAACTTGGAGCTAGAACGTCTGGAGCTGGAGCTAGCGTTGTGTGATGATTTGGCTTCGGAGTTCGCCTTTTCTTCCGCCCTCTTCTCTTGAGTGTCGTCCATCGCTGTGTCATGAATCTTGTCTTCACCAACTACTGACGTGGCTTTTTTTTCTCTTGAGTGTCGTCCCTTGCTGTGTCGTGGACCTTATCTTCACCAACTGCTGACATGGCTTTTCACTGTACTGTTATCACTACGTGTTATATACACTGGGGTATGTTAACGCAGATCAACAGCAATCCAAACTCGTTTTTCACGAGCCAGGAAACTGAGCGTCCTGCTCACTTTATTCAGTCTCCTTAGACAGCTTACAGTACCTTACAACTGTGGCTCGAAGCTCGTTGAAAAGCCCGAGTGAAACTAGAAATAAAAACAGAAAATACATACATTAAAATAAGCTAGCGAGCCCCTGGGGGTAAGACTAATTCCTGGAATAAACAGAGAACACAATACACTTAACAAGCTAGCGGGGCTCTGGGATATGACTAATTACTGAAAACAAATCACACTCTAAAAACGATCTCAAGTTCACATTTAACAACTTATAAAACCAACATAACATTCATTTACTTACAGCCATTGCTTTCGGAGGTGTAAAAAAGGGGTTTAACACACAGGAGGAACGTTTTCAGAAATTCACTTCTGCCTTTTTTTCCTCTCTACCAAAGTCCGTTTCTTCTACCCATAAATCATAGCGGCAACTGGCTGCGCTTTCAATATAAAATACAGACAAATTACTACTAACTATACAGAAATCACTTTTAACACAATAACCATTTTTAACGGGAATTACTACAAATGAATTATTACAAAAGGACTATTGTAGGAAACTCGAAATGAAGAGACTGAATGATTTTTCAGTATTGGTTTATTCCATATCAAGTCCTACAGCTCCTCTCTCAGCCAGGGAATGAAGAGAGCAAGCTGAGATAAACCACATACCTTTATACTGTTACAACAGACACAAATCACATTCACATCAAACACAGAATTCCATTCATAACTAATCCTCCCATTGTCCTCTCGGCTTCTCTGTCTGACCCTATGAGTCAGGCGGTCTCTTCAGGTTCACTCTCAGATCTTCTCACTTCTCCTCTAGTCCGCAGGGGGTCCAGACTCAATGTCCATCTGGGGTGTGATGTCAATACACACTGTGAGCTCAAAGTTCCCTCATGTCTGGGTCTCTGCCAAGGAATATGTGAGCTACATAATGTTACGCCACATCACTCCCCCTGAAACGCCCAAGAACGGACATACACCAACCTTAAGTCAATAATGGACAGTCATACACACTGTGTCAAGAAAGGACACACACACACCGCCCTCATGTCCATAATGGGCAGTCATACACATTACACCCTTACAGCCCCCCCCCCTTTGCAGGATCTACAGCACAATTTACACGGGTTGATCCAAATCACATCACTCTGCCCGTTGCTTAGGCTTCAATCTCCTCCCGAATCTGCTGAACGCAGGCTTCGCAGCCTGTGTTGTGCCATCCTGCGGTGCGCCTGTGGAATGAGGGGGAGAAGGGTTATTTGCCCCCTGCTGGGGAACTAGGGGCTGTCCCTTGGGAGGCCTGCCGCGTCGAGGCGCCCCCGCCGGCCGTACAGGTTCGTCACGTAACACAAAAGCAGGCTTTAATCTGTCAACACTGATTGTCTCTTTCCTGCCCCCCAAGTCCAGTACAAAATATTTCTCCCCGGTTTCCAGCACTCGGAACGGACCATCGTAAGGTGGGCAGAGACTGTGACGCTGGGCGTCGTGCCTGACAAAAACAAACTCTGCGTTTTGCAAAGCCTTGGGAACAAAAACCCGTGGAAACGTGTGATGAGCGGGGCCCAGGAGCATTTCTGCCCCCGTGCCACTTAGAGGTCCCCACACCGGGGGGCGCTCGGGTGCTGCATGGGCTGGCAGGAACTCTCCTGGCAGCCTGAGAGGTTGAGTAAACACTAATTCAGCAGGTGAGGCATCTAAATCCTCTTTGGGTGCCGAACGCAACCCCAATAAAACCCATGGTAGTTTGTTTACCCAATTTGTATCTGTGAGCGACGCTCTGAGGGCTGCCTTCAACGACCTGTGAAAACGCTCGCATAAACCGTTGGCCTGTGGGTGATAAGCGGTGGTGCGATGAGCTGTTGCCCCTAAGCCGCTGGCCATGGCTGACCATAGCTCTGAAACGAACTGCGGACCCCTATCGGACGTAATGTCCGACGGGACTCCGAACCGCGCTACCCAGGCTGTTAAAAAAACGCGAGTTACCTCTGCTGCTGTGGTAGACTGCAATGGGACCACTTCCGGCCAACGCGTGGTCCGGTCCACCATTGTCAGGAGATGTGTGAACCCCTGCGAGGGCGGCAGGGGTCCCACTAGATCTATGTGCACATGATCAAACCTCTTAGCCGGGACGTGGAAAGGCTGTAAAGGGGCTTTTGTGTGTCTGCGAACTTTGGCCCGCTGGCAGGACATGCAGGCTCTAGCCCACTCCTTCACGTGCTTGCGCAGGCTCGGCCAAACAAACTTCTCTGCTACCATTTTCACCGAAGCGCGTACTCCCGGGTGTGCCAGGGAGTGCACCGCGTCAAAAACACGACGGCGCCATTCATAACTAATCCTCCCATTGTCCTCTCGGCTTCTCTGTCTGACCCTATGAGTCAGGCGGTCTCTTCAGGTTCACTTTCAGATCTTCTCACTTCTCCTCTAGTCCACAGGGGGTCCAGACTCAATGTCCATCTGGGGCGTGATGTCAGTACACACTGTGAGCTCAAAGTTCCTTCATGTCTGGGTCTCTGCCAAGGAATATGTGAGCTACATAATGTTACGCCACACTATGATATTTTAATATGAACTTATGAACTATTTTTTCTAACTCTGTAAAACACACACTACTGAGGGCAGAACAATCTGAAACAATTAAGTGTGACAACCATACTGTCATGTCTGTTGCGTAATCTCGCAGCGAGCATATGGATTAATACAAATCCAAACCGCAGGTGAAGTGAACGAGTTTATTAACAGAATGGGATAACTCAAAAACACACAAAAAAACAGGGAAATTGTTCAATTGGGGAAACACAGTCAGGTACACAAGCGCTAGGAGTCCAAGCTCAGTTAGAAATAGGGAAAGCCCCATGCACTCCCAGGCAGAACCAGGCAGTGGAAAGAAGGGCAGTTAATGATAAGGAGAGATTATATGGGGCGTTCGGAGCTCAGCGGGCTCTGGGGAAAAACAACACCATCGTCGTCCAAAGGAAAATAACCCAACAACTTCAGGACGACACGTAGGCAGGTGACCATGAATGAGAGAATGAGTGCATTGAAGACTGAAGCCACGACACTGAATGCCCCCACTGTCACCCAATAAATACTAAGCAGGCTGATGGGTGACAAGTGGGCGCAGGTGTGTGGCGGGAGTCTGTGTATGAGTGTGTGTGTGTGTGTGTGTGTGCAAGCATGTGTGTGCGTGTGTATGTGTGTGTGTGTGTGTGCAGAAACAAATGAGAAACAACTGACAGCCAGTGAGTGTCTGGCAGAGGGAGGGGTGTGCCTGTAGACTGGCGAGGCCCAAGGCTCAGGGCTCAATCCACCAGCTGGAACCAATTAGCAACAAATCAGAAGCGTCAGCCACAAATCATGAGTGGAGCTGAAACACCAGCTCCACACATGACAGAGCCCCCCCCCCCCAAAGGATGGATACCAGACACCCATGTACTATCACAAAAAAACCCACAAAACACAGGAAAAAAACCTGCCCCCCCTCCCCATGCCATGCCACCCAGAAGGCCAACACAACTAACCAGGGCAGGCGGTGGGGGGAAACAGGTTAGGAGGGATAAACCAAGGAGAAAACAACACAATACAAAAGAACATAACAATACCAACCCCAAAACTAAAACTAACCCACCCCATCCCAAGAGTCCCACAGTTCAGGGGGCCAACCAGAGTCCAAAGTCCAGCAGGCAGCCCGTAGAACAGTGTTAGGCGGCCTGCCAAGGCACATGGGCCACCCGGCTAGGGAACCCAGTCTTTCGGGTGGCCTGCCCACCTGATTAAGCCACCAGGACTGGAAGGGCAAATGAGGCAGCGGCCTACCCACCAGGAGACTGAGAGGTGGGTGGCCGGATAGAGAAAGGGGAACCCCTGTGGTCACAGGTGGCGGAGAAAACAGGACCACGACGGTGCCCAGCAGAAGGAGGAGGAACACCCATAGGGCCTCCAGAAGGAAAGGGAAGACCCTGGTGTCCCCAGATTGTCTGGTAGCATCCTCGGTGGTCCTGACATGGGACTGGAATTCCGTAGTACCCGCGGTGGAACCGGGCTGGGCCATGGCTGCATCTGCGGTGGTCCCGGCTTGGGACAGTGTTGCACCAGCGGTGGCCCCTTCCCAGGACCTCATGGCTCCTGTGGTGAGCCCCGACTGAGCCTGCGTTGCACCCATGATGGACCCCGACCGAGCCATGGTTGCAGCCATGGCGGACTCCAGCTGGACCCCTGTTGCACCCACGGTGGGACCCGGCTGGGTCACTGCTGACTCCAATGCCCTCTTGGCCCTGGACCAGCTGACCCGCATGAGCACCCAAGCAAGGAGGCGATTGATCACGTGCACCCTGGACTGGAATTGAGTACCCCCGACGACCACCTCAGCAGGAACCCTGGTGACCTCCAGTCGCAAGCCTGGATCCGCGGACTTGTACAGCGATGGTGGACTCTCTCCAGCGACCCTGAAAGAGAACTCGAATAGAGAGGAGGAAGGGTCAGAGTCACTGGCAGCGGCAGAGCCCGGCGAGGTGGGCTCAGGTGCAGCGTATGGCTGCAGCTGGCTCTCCTCACCTAAAGCCAGGCAAAAATGCTCTATTATAGAAAGGAGAAAGACAAAAGAGAGCACTTGCCTTAGCTCAAGCTCTACCGCCGTCTAGGACTCTGGCATTCCGGGCAATGTTTCCACAGGCTCGGCCTCCAAGAGGTTCAGCTCGGGTGCTGACACTGCTGAGGCGACCTCCGCAGCAGGCTTGATGGTCACTGCAGTCTTATTTTCCCCAGTTGTCATGATCCGCGCTGGTGACTTCTCCAGCATGGTGGCTGGGATCTGGTTCGCCACTGCTTCGGGAGGACAATCCTCCCGGACCTCTGGCTCCACCTGGTCCTGACTGCTCAGTTCCGGTACCGGCGGGCAAACAAAGGAAGCAAAAGAAGCAGGAAGAGGGCTGGTGAACAGTTCAAAACAGCAGCAGATGGGGAGAACTCAGGGGACTGCTTTCCCTGAGTCTCCCTACCGGAAATCAGGCAAGACATTTCATTATTAATAAGAGTCAAATGAATAAAAACTTGCCTGTTTTCCCGGATTAAGATGTTGGCTGCTGCTGTTGTTTGGGCGTCATCACCCGTCCGTCCGGGAAAGGCAGTGCTTGGCCCCTCTATAGATAGTATAAGAGCTGCTCCTCTCGCCACAGGAACGAGAGACCCTGGTGAGGAAAGCAAGCGCCCCTCTACTGCTTGTGGACTCACCGAGGAAGGAGACCTTGCAGCGGATGTAGAGGAGGATTCTGCAGACGGGACTGCTAGAATTTGAGGATGAGAATCCGTTGCAAGAATAACAGGGCTTGGTGTAGGGAGAGAAGCAGTTAGCGGGGCAGGTTTGATCTTCCGGGATTTCGGGGCCGGATGATGTCGACGATGCCCCCACTGTCACCCAATAAATACCAAGCAGGCTGATGGGTGACAAGTGGACGCAGGTGTGTGGCGGGAGTCTATGTATGAATGTGTGTGTGTGTGTGTGCAAGCATGTGTGTGTGTGTGCAGAAACAAATGAGAAACAACTGACAGCCGGTGAGTGTCTGGCAGAGGGAGGGGTGTGGCTGTAGACTGGCGAGGCCCAAGGCTCAGGGCTCAACAAGCTGGAACCAATTAGCAACAAATCAGAAGCTACAGCCACAAATCATGAGTGGAGCTGAAACACCACCTCCACACATGACACATACAAAAAAAAAAGAGAAATCAGGAAGGGGGCAAACACTTTTTCACACCACTGTATTTTTGTTCTCACTGTGTATCTGAGAACCTCAGGACATTTACACAAGTATATCTTATTGATTTGAATTAATGTGCATTGTCTCCTTATCTCATAAAGCCACTTCCAATTCTTTCTTTTTTTTTTTTGCCTTCTGCGTAGTTTCGTCTTTTATGGTGTATCTTCTATGTCCGACAACCTGCCAGAAGACTACTAACGTAAATTAGCAGTCTGCTAACTTTGGCATGTTTACACTAGCATTCTGTACTAATGTTCATCAATGTGCATTGTCCCTTTCAAATAAACATTAAATAGACAAGTGGGTTTGCATCACCAAACCCTTGAACAAACTGTTGACATGTATACGCTGACCTCACTGACTGAATAGGTTTTCATCTCATGGGGTCAAGAAAAAACTTTTTGTCAGATGCCACCTACTTTTTTTTTTTTTTTACACACAAGGTGCCCTTTAGTGTTGGTTCTCTGACACACTGGCCAGAGCAATATTGGCGGCAGCTGAAAGATACTACATGAAGCAAATATAAGGAATTTTTAGGAGATAAGTTGCAGTTTTATCAGTCATGAGATAAAAAGTTGACAAGATAGTAACTACTTGGTTAATTTTAGAGTACCAAAAACGTTTGGTTTTACTTTGATACAAAAAAAATGTTTTATTGTGATGGTGTGGAGAAAAAAGGAATAGGTGAAGGCAACAAGCTGGATGACACAAGGCTTTATTTTTTCTTCAACATAACAGCAAACACGCTTCTGAGCTCTGCTGAGCTACTGCGCCATCTGGGTCTCTGTACATCCCTCTTTTATACTTTTATTTCCATACGTAGAGACCCAGAGCTTCCGACCCTCATACATAAAGAAAAATGCAGCATATTAACATAATATTCGCGGGAGCTGACACATTAACCTAATATTACGTTGGTGCCGCTGTTACACACTTTTCTTCTCGCCGTGGCTCCCGTCATCTTACTCTCCCCGGAGGATGCATATACCTAACTGTCCCGTTTGATACCCCCCGGTGGCACCTCTTCATTCAGTCCATTGTCCTCGCTTCCCCTTATCTCTCTGGGTGTGAGGAAACCCCAAAACTGTGCCCCCACAATGGAAATGTTTAATGTTTTATGCTTATGTCGCCAGCGCCATCTTCTTTGCTGCGGTCTGTTGGGGTAGCAGTATCAGGGCCAGAGATACCAACAGACTTGACAAGATTATCAAGAGGGCTGGCTCTGTAATTGGTCTCAGACCGGAGACCTTTGAGACAGTGGTGGAGAGGAGAACACTAAATAAACTGTGATCCATCATGGACAATCCTGATCACCCCCTCCACCACACACTAGATAGACAGTGAAGCACTTTCTCCAGTAGACTACTACAGCTTCGTTGTCGAACGGCCAGGTACAGGTCCTGCCATATGCAATTTCACTGTACAATAACTCACTATGATGTTGTATTCTGGTCATAGCTATGCTGCCACACTGCACCTTACAGACTAACTGGTACATCACTTTTCACTCTGCTCCTGATAGTCCTTCTTTGTGCAATTGGATGATTCATGTGTTTATATGGGTCATCATATATTAAGCTGTGATGTATATAGGTTCTATAGTCGTGTTAGTTTTTTACTTTCCATGGGTAATCCCTTTGTCTGTCGTGTGTGTTTCTGGTGTTTGGCTGTCAACTGCCATGCTGTTGTTACACTGTAATTTCCCAGTTTGGGATCAATAAAGTACATCTATCTATCTATCTATCTATCTATCTATCTATCTATCTATCTATCTATCTATCTATCTATCTATCTATCTATCTATCTATCTATCTATCTATCTATCTATCTTATGCTCTGTCCAATGCTTAGTCAGTGTTTATCCTTAGCTGCAGAATTATAACTATCTTGCGATGCTCAAGGAAAACTCATTCTTTGTACAGGACACAAGTGGGAAGGCATGATGACCTTCTCTGAGGCTGACTCCAACAAGCCACTTCTGGGGTACTTTGTCTCTATTTCAGACATCCAACAGAAGACAGGTGAATTTCCGTGACATTAGTATGGCTTGTACACAGATTTTTATTAAGTATTTCAATTAATGATATGTGCGACTTGCTGATGATAGTGAAACTTGGTATGATGTATGGCACTGACAAAAAGACGAGGCAGAGCTGGAAGTGGCAGAGTTGAAGATGCCCAGATTCTCACTGGGACTGACTAGGACGGACAGGATTAGAAATGAGTATATCAGAGGGACAGTTTAGGTTGAGCAGTTTGGAGACAAAGTAAGAGGGACAAGACTGAGATGTTTGGACATGTGTGGAGGAGGAATTGTGGATATACTGGATAAAGGATGTTGAAGATGGAGCTGCCAGACAAGAATGCCAAACATAGTGGACAGTTAGGAGCATGTCAGTATGGGTCAAAGGACACCTTCTGAGAAAAGGCAGACGATCATTTCACAACATGACTAATTACTCTATAAACTGTGACTACCAACCAGGCAGTATGAATGGAACATGCAATGATCCAAATGCTGAACAGAAACAAGAAAAACAAATTTATTCAATCAGAAATGATTGCAGTTTAAAATACAATCACGTTAATGGACAATAAAGTCTCTTCTATTCAAAAGAACAATTTATAGAAGCAAAAATAGCTCACATTTGACCAATCAATGAAACTTCAGCCTTCCATAGCACATCTTAAAAAAAACCTCCAATTTAAATCAATTATGAAAATTACAGAGATGTCATTCTTAATGTGGAATCAAATCTGACTGCACAAATAACTGGATCATATTGATTAAAACTGTCTCACATTGGTACAGGAAATATATTTTAATCCCATTAACCTATTATGCAATCATCTCATGCAGGTTTCCCAGATTCATCGCTGTGGGATTTTATATACTGTATATATTGTATGCAGTGACCTATATAGTGCATGACAACATTAGTATGAACAGTTACATCAATCTGGGCTCTGAAGTACATGAGCAGTGATGTTCTATAATATGTGGATGAAGGGACAGAGTGAGAGAAAGCCTGTGAAGGATCTGATTGTTGGAAGCGAATGGATTTTTGGAAGGGAAAGTCAATTACGGCTCGCAAAGCACTTGGTTAAAATATCAAGGTCGCCATACAGTGATAGGTCCTGTATCCGTGCTGTGTCAAAGTGCCATTTTTCATCACTTTGTGTCTCTTCTGGAGGTCAAACCCATTTGGGTTTCATTTATTAACCCCAAAGTGCTACTGCTGGCAGGAGCCCGGCTCTCAGGTCTGTGGGGCTGCAGAGCAAAGCTTAGGTTGACCACAGAGAGAGACACAGAGCAGTGGGTTGAGTGTGCATGCGTTTGTATGAGTATGAATGCACGTGCACATGGGAGTGATCTCCCGCCATCCATCTAACAGCACAACGCTTACGGACATGCCGTGATGGACAGAGGGGACACTGAAATCCACACAAACTCAATCTGCACTTGTTGTCAATAAACATTAGAGAGACCATCATGGAAAAGCAGGGGACAGTTGTTTTTACTGCAATAATGACACGGTGCTTCAGGAGATTAAAAATCAATGGAGCCCAGCAGCTCAAAGAGGGATGGTGACTTTAAGATGCAGTTTCCGCATGACTTTTCCATTCCTGTCACTGAGGTTGGAGGTGAAGGAAAACTATCGCTCTGTCAATGAGAGCGCTGAAGGTTGTGAAAATGTCAAAATATATCTACTCTGAATTAACTTAAATACCATAAAATAATATTCATTGTCCCAAATCTGTAACACTGGAATAAAAAAATATTGACCTTGAAAACATAATATTGCCAGTCATATTTTCTTGTGGCACCGTCACTCAGTGAAGACTGGAATTTACATATGAACTCACAAATGTCAGTATTAAGCCAATAACCTGAGAAATTTGTAATGAGTTACGCCTAAGAAGCTGTAGTAGTACACCTTTCTCACCTGTTCACCTCTTTGTCAGCAATATTTATTCTGGTTTACATATTTTTCCTGCAAGTATGCACATGGGTTATTAACAAGCTGCTATTTACTATGAAAGAAAGTGTTATTAACTACTAATGCATCAATACTAAATAACCACATGACTAGTGAGAACTCACTGGTGATATTTTACAGTTTAACCATATTTGCTACAAGCTCACCAGTCCCTCAAAAAGTAATGTGTAGAAATTGTGTGATGATTAAATGCCTCCACTGTGGGCTACAGGTTGATGCTGGACTGGTGAAGGGGTTGAAACGGCGCACAGCAGTGGAAAAAAAAATTACTTAATTTGACATCAAATAGTGAGTTTGTAACATATGCATATATGGTAGTCAGATGCTTGTCATCATTAAACCCTAATTAAATCTGTCTTTTGGCATGATGTTTGGGTGCTGAGATATTGATTGCTGAATAACAGCCCCATTGACAAACCAGCAAAAACCTTATTAAGAGAGGGGGAGTGTTAATGGTTAAAATTAGTGGTGTCAAATAATCAAGAATTTTAATCTCATTTACCCCCTCCCCTCCAAAGAAAAACCCATCTAGAATATTCTCAAAAAAATCTCACAAGTACTGCAGAAATACATGTGCAAACTAGCAGCTACTTTGGTATTTGTTATTGTGCCTGTTAGCCCGCCTCCTCCCTCTTCTCTTCTTCTCTGCTCACAGGTTGTGCATTGATACAGTCCATATGTCCACATAGTATGACAGCAATACACCACCAAACTGATTTGAACACCCAGAATTAAATAAAATGAGTTTGTGCAATGAATTGGGCTTAACGTCTGTATATTGGGTCATGCCTTACACTATCCAACATGAAACCGTACCAACATTTTGAAAGTTCTGATTTTTTCATTCTGAGAATTTTGACACCACTTGTTAAAATGCAGCCCTTTTTAGCATAACTTTGAATAGTCACACTAAACCCAAAAGATGCCTTCTGAGTAAAGCCAATGCTCACAAAGCTACTAGTCAATTCTCCAGGAATGAAAATAGCCGACAACATTAAGAGTAAGACATGTTACATGTGGCTAAGGCACCTCCCACACTTTGAGGCATTATCTTCAATATGTCAAAGACCAGAGAGCATTGCTCTAAATGGACCCCTTTTATCAGCCCATTAAGTGATGTGTGAGGACTTTTTCATACTTGGAAAATAGCCCTTACCCAACTCTCAGTTGTCAATGAAAGTCTATTTTTATGCCAAGCATGCCAGACTGATTTTTTGCACACTTTCACAATGACATTTATACTTGCTCCAAAGTGTTTTGGCCCAATATCTGTCTTCTGTTTCTTTACAGCAAGAACAATGACCTTCACTAGCTAACATTTTTAAAGAGAGTCATACGTATGTAATCACACCACAGACTCCAACACAATGTATACATAAAGACAAGAAATTTTAATGTCTTCAGGCTGTAGATTTTATACAATCAGCTACCTATTTGACATATGTATTTTAACTTAGATGGACCCAACTGCAGACAGAGGAGACAGAAAGTAAAAAGTGAATAAAGTTTATTGTGAAAATCAATAGTGAAGTGGCTGGTGCTGGCATTCCTGTACCTCATTTCCACCAATTAAGAACCAGTGCTAGTTCGGTTCTGGTGCTCATGCCAGTGCTTAACCAGTTCAACTGTAGTGCCCCATAAGAACCAATTGGTTTTCCACTGACATGGAGCTAGTCGGGAATTACGTCATGGCTATGTCATTATGTAGTGTGAAGCATCTTTATGCAACCCCCACAGAACACCACAGAAGAGGAAGTAAAAAGAGAAGAAGAATAAGCAGCGCTAACTTGTCAACATGGAGGAGTTTGTTGTCTCTTTGGGAGTGCTGCTTTTATTATTCCAAACCTGTATTACCATCCAAAAAAGGTTTATTCTTAATCACAGAGAACGGCAGCTACATTTAAGGAGACCGGTAATTATCAATATCTCAGTTATCAGCCATTGTTAGGTCAAGTCTGTAGCTCAACTAGCTAGCATTGACTACACTTTTAAATGTAATATTTATGTCAATTCTGTAATAGGTGGTGTTACGGCACATTACGAGGCAGAGGTCGCCAGTTATGCCATGCTAAAAAGTGATCAGCTGCCAAAAAAATGATCACCAGGTACCATATTGTTGTTATGGGGTTATATTAGCCATTAAATATATATTTCATATATAATATACTAATATATATATATATATATATATTTATTTATTTCATGTATATTTCTGATCTGGGGCGACGCGGTGGTGGAGTGGTTAGCACTGCGGCAGCACAGCAACTCACCCTTGGCCGGGGGATCCTGGGTTCGATCCCAGCCCCCGACCAACAGTGATCTGTATGGAGTTCGCATGTTCTCCCCGTGTCTGCGTGGGTTTACTCCGGGATTTCTCCGGTTTCCTCCCACATGCCAAAAACATGCAAGTTAGGTTAATTGGCATCAAACTGGGGATTCTAAATTGTCCTTAGGTATGGATGTGAGAGTGAATGGTTGTCTGTCTCTCTGTGTTGGCCCTGCGATGGACTGGCGATCTGTCCAGGGTGTACCCTGCCTCTCACCCAAAGATGCTGGGATAGACTCCAGCCCCCCCGCAACCCGAAAAGGATTAAGCGGAAGAAGATGAATGAATGAATGAATTTCTGATCTGTTCACACTCCAACAGGCAGCAAAAAGTAAGCTAGGAACAGGAAGACAAAAGAAGAGAAAAACAGCAACCTTGTGTGTAGCAGAATGGAATGTACGCACTCTGTTGGACAGAACAACATCACAGCGCCCAGAAAGACAGACTGCGCTTGTGGCCCTGGAAATGAACAGGTACAATGTAGACATAGCTGCACTTAGTGAAACAAGATTGCCTGGATATGATAGCTTGGAAGACCATGGGTACATCGTCTTTTGGAGTGGGAGATCAACTCAAGAAAGGAGAGAAGCAGGAGTGGGCTTTGCAGTCAGAAAGGAGATAGTAGCAATGCTTGATGAGGAACCGGTGCCAATCAACGACAGGATAATGACTATGAGGCTCCCACTACAGCAGAGGATGTATGCCACACTCATCAGTGTATATGCCCCAACAATGATCAACACAGAGGAGGTGAAGGAAGAGTTCTACAGTGATTTACGTGAGACTATCAGGCATGTACCGACTGATGACAGGCTGATACTCGTTGGAGATTTTAATGCCAGAGTTGGTTCAGACACCGAGAAATGGAAAGGAGTGCTAGGCAGTCATGGAGTAGGCAAGTGTAATGCTAATGGAGAACTTCTACTTGCCCTATGTTCAGAGTACAACCTTGTGATAACCAATACTCTGTTTAAGCACAAGGACACACACAAGAAGACATGGATGCACCCAAGATCCGAGCACTGGCACTTATTAGACTACATCATAGTCAGGCAGAGAGACAGAAGGGATGTATTGGACACCAGAGCAATGAGAGGCACGGACTGTGGCACTGATCATGTTATGTTGAGATCTAGATTAAGGATTTGGAGATGAAAACAGCACTGCAGGACGGATGCGAAGCCACCACGGAAGCGAAACACTAGTGCACTGAAAGGCCAAAAGAAGCAGGAAGAACTTACACAGGAAATGGATGAAAATTTGAAAGACTGGGACAGCAACAACTCAGAGAATGACATAGAAGAGAAATGGGCAACACTGAAGGATACGGTGTATCAGACTGCGAGTGATGTATTAGGCTACCCTGAGAGGAAACATCAAGATTGGTTTGATGATGAACTCCTGAAGAAACTACTAGAAGTGAGGAATACAGCTAGGCAGGAAAACCTACAGTGTAACACAAGGTCGAAGAAGAAGAAATACTCAAAGGCTCAGAGTGAGCTACAAAAGTACACCAGAGAGATGAAGTCCAACTGGTGGGATGAAAAAGCAGAGAAACTTCAAACTGCAGCAGACAGGAAGGACATGAAAACATTCTTCACAGGTTTGAGAGAAATCTACGGCCCTAAACCAAGAGGATTGATCCAAATAAAGGCTATGGATGGTGAAACAGTTTTGCAGGAGAAAGACAAGATCCTGGACAGATTTGCAGACCACTTTGACCAACTACTGAACAACCCTGGAGATCTCACTGAAGAGGCTAAAGAAGCTCTAGTGCAGTGACCAGCTGTATCAAGTCTGGATGAACCACCAAATTTTGATGAACTAATGGCAACTATCAGGACAACACAGCATGGTAAAGCTCCAGGAAGGGATGGAATTCCAGCAGAAGTGTGGATATTTGGTGGTGTTCATCTGACCAACTGCCTGCACAAGCTCATCCAAGAGATATGGGATGCCCAGAAAGTACCTCAAGACTGGAAGGATGCAAGTATTGTGCCTTTGTTCAAGAAAGGTGACAGGAAGGATTGTGGAAATTACCGAGGTATATCACTGCTAGCCACTGTTGGTAAGATTCTCTCGTGTGTACTACTTAACAGACTCAGTGAACACATCTCGCAGAATGTACTACCGGAAACCCAGTACGGCTTTAGAAGTGGAAGAAGCACAATGGACATGATTTTCTGCTTGAAACAGGTTCAAGAAAAGTGTATCGAACAGAACATGCCGCTTTATGTAGTCTTCATAGACTTCAGTAAAGCCTTCGATACTGTTTCGTGACAAGGACTTTGGCAGGTACTCAAGAAATATGGTTGTACAGAGAAGTTTGTCAGCCTGATCGAGTTACTCCATACAGGTATGCAAGCAAACGTGGCAATGAGTGGTTCAGTATCCAAAGACTTTTCAGTAAGCAACGGGGTGAAACAAGGGTGTGTGCTGGCACCTACACTCTTCTCGCTATATCTGGCAGCCATGCTTGAGGTGGCCTTCAAAGACACTTCAGAAGGAGTATACATTCAAACAAGGAAAGAAGCAGACTTGTTCAATGTGGCACAGTTTAAAGCCAAGAGTAAGACATCGATAAAGGTAGTAAGAGAAATGCTCTTTGCCGACGACAGTGCTCTAGTTGCACACAGCATGGAAGATATGCAATCTTTAGTGGAGAAATTTGCAAGAGCAGCTAGCCAATTCAGTCTCCAAATCAACATCAAGAAGACAGAGTGCCTTTATCAACCACCAAAGTTCCAATTATCAACATCACTACCAGAAGAGATCAGCATTGGTACAGAAAGTGCAAGCCTTTCAAGTGCCTAGGGAGTAATGTGTCAGAGAATGCTAGGCTGGAGGATGAACTATCTCTCAGAATGGGAAGAGCGAGCGTTGTGTTTTGGAACTTGAGGGAGAGACTGTGGAACAATCGACATGTGTCTATCCGTGTGAAATGCAAAGTGTACAGAGTGACAGTACTGGCTACTCTATTGTACGGTGCTGAAACTTGGACTGTGCACAGAGTGCAGGTGAAGAAACTCCACGCGTACATGATGAGACACCTTCGAGCCATAATGAACATCTAATGGAAAGACAAGATAACCAACATAGAAGTGTTGAAACGAGCTGGTCTACCATCAATGGACAACATGCTAATACAGATGAACCTGAGATGGCTCGGACATGTTGAGAGGATGGACCAACAGCGTCTCCCTCGGCAGTTACTCTACTCACAGTTATGTGAGGGCAAACGCAATCAGGGTAGACCAAGGCTCAGATTTAAAGACACTGTAAAAAGAAACTTGAAGAAGTTGGTCATAGTTCCTGGCAGCGGAAGGCTAAGGACAGAGCTGTGTGGAGGAATCTGATCAGACCTAAATGAAACAGTCATTGTCGCCCACGACAGACTGCTATGATGATGATGAAATATATATTTCAACAGGTAAACAGCACTTACAGACGTGGACAAAATTATTGGTACCCCTCTGTTAATGAAAGAAAAACCCACAATAGTCACAGAAATAACTTGAATCTGACAGAAGTGGTAATAAATAAAAATTCTATGAAAATTAACCATTGAAAATCAGACAATGCTTTTGAATTGTGGTTCAACAGAATTATTTTAAAAAACAAACTCATGAAACAGGCCTGGACAAAAATGATGGTACCCTTAACTTAATATTTTGTTGCACAACCTTTTGAGGCAATCATTGCAATCAAACGATTTCTGTAACTGTCAATGAGACTTCTGCACCTCTCAGCAGGTATTTTGGCCCACTCTTCATGAGCAAACTGCTCCAGTTGTCTCAGGTTTGAAGGGTGCCTTCTCCAGACGGCATGTTTCAGCTCCTTCCACAGATGTTCAATAGGATTTAGATCAGGGCTCATAGAAGGCCACTTTAGAATAGTCCAGTGTTTCACTCTTAGCCATTCTTGGGTGTTTTTAGCTGTGTTTTGGGTCATTATCCTGTTGCAAGACCCATGACCTGCGACTGAAACCAAGCTGTCTGACACTGGGCAGCACATTTCTGTCTAGAATACCTTGATAGTCTTGAGATTTCATTGTACCCTGCACAGATTCAAGACACCCTGTGCCAGATGCAGCAAAGCAGCCCCAGAACACAACAGAACTTCCTCCATGTTTCACAGTAGGGACAGTGTTCTTTTCTTGGTATGCTTCATTTTTGCATCTGTGAACATAGAACTGATGTACCTTGCCAAAAAGTTCCAGTTTTGTCTCGTCTGTCCATAGAACATTCTCCCAGAAGCTTTGTTGCTTGTCAGCATGCAGTTTGGCAAATTCCAGTCTGGCTTTATTATGATTTGTTTTCAATAGTGGTGTCCTCCTTGGTCGTCTCCCATGAAGTCCACTTTGGCTCAAACAACGACGGATGGTGCGATCTGACACTGATGTACCTTGACCTTGGAGTTCACCATGAATGTGTTTAGAGGTTGTTCTGGGCTCTTTTGTTACCATTCGTATTATCCGTCTCCTCCTGCGGCCACGTCCAGGGAGGTTGGCTACAGTCCCGTGTATCATAAATTTCTGAATAATATGTGCAACTGTAGTCACAGGAACATCAAGCTGCTTGGAGATGGTCTTATAGCCTTTACCTTTAACATGCTTGTCTATAGTTTTCTTTCTAATCTCCTGAGACAACTTTCTCCTTTGCTTCCCCTGGTCCATGTTTAGTGTGGTACTCACCATGTCAACAAACAGCACAGTGACTACTTGTCACCCTTTAAATAGGCCGACTGACTGATTCCAAGTTTGTAGACACCTGTGATGTTAATTAGAGGACACATCTTGGTTGAACATGTCCCTACGGTCACATTATTTTCAATCTTTTCTGGGGGTACCATCATTTTTGTCCAGGCCTGTTTCATGAGTTTGTTTTTTAAAATAATTCTGTTGAACCACAATTCAAAAGCATTGTCTGATTTTCATTGGTTAATTTTCGTAGAATTTTTATTTATTACCACTTTTGTCAGATTCAAGTTATTTCTGTGACCATTGTGGGTTTTTCTTTCATTAACAGAGGGGTACAAACAATTTTGTCCACGTCTGTAGTTAGGTATAATAAAATTTATTTAACACTTATGATGCACTTTGAAACCAAAACAAACTTGATCTAGGATTAAAAGCAATTAAAGTAATGCAGTCACATGGTTACATGGAAAAATGCATAGATTTACTGGATATATACATGTAGATACTGCATAAATATATATTCTATGTACCTCCAAAACAACGAGGTTTTTGCACATAAATATTGCAATCAATTGCAATCTGATAAATTCTATACGTTGGTATCCAAACTGCAACACTTTGGCCAACACTATAATTTTTCAGATGTGATAAAACCTAAAAACATTTAGACACATTGTAGGTGGACTGAGACCAGGCAGTACACCTTTCACAAGCGGGCACTCCTGGCTCCTGTAGACGGTGATCACTTTTTGGCATGACACCGGATTTCACCACCCAGCCGACCCCATGCAGAAGTGGCTGATAAAACCCTTTTCGGACACAGGCAGACTTACCCCCGAACAACGTAACTACAGCTACCAGATGAGCCGTGCACATTCAGTTGTGGAAATGACTTTCGGCGGCTTGAAAGGACGATGGAGGTCCCTCCTGACAAGGAATGACTGCAAACTGGAGCTGAGCAAGAAAATAAAATGGTGCTCACCTGCTGCATACTTGATAATGTTTGTGAGGAACATGGTGACAACTTTGGACTCCCAGACACACATGACCAGAGTCAGCCTCCAGTTCAACCACTACCTGACCATGCCAGTGCAGAAGGGGATGACATTAGGACAGCTTTAATGGAGTACTTTAACAGTGGGGAGCAGTAACTGTCATGACTCCCATGCGCTTTTACGCAGCACACGGAGAGGGAGGATGAAAAGACGGATTTACATGCAGGGGTTACACCACAACACATTTATTCAACACAACGACTGATGACAAACAGTTTCCAAAAAGGTGAAGACTTACAAAAATACAAAGAAACACTTACGGTTGGCGTTCGGGGGCCGGCATCGCCCCGTGAACGCATGAGCAGAAACGTGTACCCACGCTGGCATCTCACAGCCGGTATCGCTGTGTGGGTGCCAGAGAACCACAAAATGCGTGGAGTGGATACACGTCGTTGAAGTCCTGACATCAGACTGTGCACTGACAATTCAGCAGACAATACAATACATTGACTCAGCAATGCGTGACTGGCACAAGGCTGCTTAAGTACATGCATTGCTGGTGATGGTGAAATTGGGAGCACCTGGGCGAGGAGTGGGAAGATGGCAAATGGGAATGGGAACAGCTGGTGATAATGAGACAGGGGGTGTGGCCGGGCCAGCAGGCTGTCAGCCAGCGCTCACAGAAGAGTGAGCCAAAGAGAGCTGCCTCACAGCTGTTGGCCAGAGAGCAGTGGCTAAGGATAGGAAAGCACACTGAAAAACATAATACAGTGATCCCTCACTTATCGCGGTTAATGGGTTCCAGAACCGACCGCGAAAAGTGAAAAACCGCGAAGTAGCGTCACCCCAATGACGTCATCCATAAATAATACATGCGTTCATTCTCTCACTCTCTCTCTCTCATATGATACGTGTGTGTGTGTGTGTACGTGTACATACATACGTAGATGTAAACAAAGTGTACATAAATATGTTTTTAGAACTCTTTTATTCTTATAACAAGATACGTAACTCAAGATGAAAATGATTTACTGCACAGGTTAATGAGAGCTTTACTGCTCCTCAGGTGACGCCTCATCGTGAGGTGCTGGAGGCGCAGGATCATCGAGGGCAGCTTCCGATAGAGCTGAAGCTGCAGGAGGCGGCGTAGTGGCTCGACGGGAAGACTATTTCGCACAAAATGGCACAAGAGAACAGCAAAAAGTTCCACGCGGCGAGACTAAGTAACACGAGCGATAAAAAGCAATGAATGCGGTCTTCCTTCCCTTCATGGGTGCTCGGCAGGGAGAGGAGGTGGGTGAAACGTCTCGGCCAATCAGCTTGCGGGGTGAAACGTCTCGGCCAATCAGCTTGCGAGATTTCCGAGCCGAGCCAACACGAGAATAGCGAACAGAGATTTGTGCGGCTCTCCGTGTGGATACCTGATGGTCTAATGTAGTCTCCCTGCCTTCTGCTAGCGCCCGCCCATTATTTCTCAATTTTGAATTTTTGATGAATATTTTTGAAAAATCCGCGATGCACTGAGGGCGCGAAAGGTGAAGCGCGAAGTAGCAAGGGATCACTGTATGTATATATACAGCGGCACCTAGACCCACAGGGAGGTCAGGATCGAGCCGGGGAAACCAAGCCGGCTTGGCTCCTGACAGAGCTCCCTTCTCAAGGGGTGGACACCCAGACACCCAGGGTAACATACCGAGGACCCCCCCCCCCCCAACATGAACAACAGCAAAAAATAACCCCAGGGTGGGAGGTAGGTGAAACTCAGTCCCTCCAGCGGTCGGCCAACGTTGTAGAGCCACCAGGACCAGAGGGGTGGGGGTGGAGCAGGAGGCAGCCTGCCCACCGGGAGGCTCTCTGGTGGGTGACTGGACCGTAGGGAGGGAACCCCCACAGTGCCAGACAGGGAGGAGATGGGGACCATGACGGCGTCAGGCTGAGGAGTAACGGCCCCGGCAACCTCAGGCTGACCAGCAGCACCCTCGATGGTCCCGGTCTGGGACACAGCTGCACCCGCAGTGGACCCCGACTGGGCCAATGCTGCACCCACAGTAGCTCCCGGCTGAAGCCATGCAGCACCTGCGGTGGCTCCCGGCTGGAGCCATGCAGCACCCGCGGTGGACTCTGGCTGGAGCCATGTAGCACCCGCAGTGGAACCTGGTTGAGCCCCTGCTGCACCAGCAGTGGACTCCAGCTGGACCCTAGCTGCATCTGCGGTATAGCCTGGTTGGGCCATTGCTGCCCCCACGGCGAGCGGGCCAACCCGCAGAAGCACCAGGCTGAGGAGGTGGTCGATGGGGGTAACCCTGATGACCCTGGCAGGAGGAGCTGGAGCAGCGGCTGCCTCCGCAGGTTGGACCGGATCCACGACAGCCTCTGGTGATGACACACCCTCTCCGGCAACCCTAGATGAAGGTTCAGAGATAGCAGGAGAAGAAAAGTGGTTAAGGTCGCCGGCAGCGGCGGAGCCCAGTGAAGTGAGTTCAGATGCAGCCGAGGGCTGCACCTGACTCCCATCACCTAGAGCCAGGCAAGATCTCTCCAATACTGACATGAGAAATTTAAGAGTGAGAACTTGCCTGAGCTGGAGCGCCACCGCCGTCCAGGACTCCGTCAAACTTGACAATGACATCCCGGGTCCGGAATCGAGGAGGTCCATCTCTGGTTTCCACTCCACTACAGAAGCCTCCACAGCAGGCAAGATGGTCGTTGCAGTCCTATTATCCTCCTGCTGCGGCTCCAATGCTGGAGATTCCTCCGGTGTGGCTGCAGGGGAACCTCTCCATGCTGGCTTCAGGGCAGAATCCTCCGAAGCCCCCGGCTCCTCCACCATCTGATGGCTCTGCCCTTGGTTCAGCGGGAGCTCAGGAAAAATAGGAGGAGACGTGGAGAGAACAGGAAAAGAATAAACATCTGCAGCTGGAGGAGAGAGCCCAGTTGACTGCAAGACTGGGCCTCTCCCTCGGGAGACAAACAAGGTTCATCATAATTTAATGGAGTAAAATGAAAAAAACGCTTGCTTGTCACTTCGGTGTTCGATGTTAGCAGCTGCAGCGAGCGAACAGTCATCCCTCTCTGTGTCTGTGGTGATCTGGCTCTTTTCCAAGGTCTTTGGAGGAGCCGTCTCCATGGCTACGGAGATGGGCGTTCCCGGGGCGGCCCTAGCAGGCCTCACGACAGCTGTAGGGGAGATGATGGCTGCCGAAGACGAAGAGGGCCTCTCCCGGTGTCTCCTCATGGGATGACGCTGCCTGTGGGCAGCTGACGCTGATGGCGAAGCAGGTGAGAGAACGGCTGCAGGCTGTTGAGCGTGTCCCCACTTGGGCTCTGCGAGAAACGTCGCTCTCCCCACACCAGGACACAAGCGCTGGAGCATGTAGACTGAAACGATCAGGTCTGCATACTGAGGGTAATTCCAGAGTCCAGGATGCGCTTCTAGAATGAGCTCAGCTGTATCCAGGTTGCTCCACTTTGGCTTGGGTCCATGGGCTCCGTGGGCCTCATCCACGGAGACTTGAATGTCCGCTGCCGCCCAATCCTCCTCCACCGTGCATTGCCTCACTGCTAATCTCCTCCGGCCAGTGTGGGAGCAGCGCGCTGAAGGCATGGTCAGGCAAAAACAGGTGGCTGAGGAAGAATTACAAAAAAGGGAAAAAGTGATGTGAGGGTATACCCACTAAATCCTTCTTGCTGGCTGGGTCATTCTGTCATGACTCCTGTGTGCTTTTACGCAGCGCATGGAGAGGAAGGATGAAAAGATGGATTTACGTGCAGGGGTTACACCACAACACATTTATTCAACACAACGACTGATGACAAACAGTTCCCAAAAAGGTGAAGACTTACAAAAATACAAAGAAACACTTATGGTTGGCGTTTGGGGGCCAGCATCACCCCGAGTGGATACACGTCGTTGAAGTCCAGACTGTACACTGACAATTCAGCAGACAATACAATACAATGACCCAGCAATGCGTGAGGCTCACTGGTGGGTGACCGGACCGTAGGAAGGGATCCCCCACGGCATCATACAGGGAGGAGGAGCAGGCCACGACGGCATCAGGCTGACCAGCAGCATCCTCGGTGGACCCGGCTTGGGACACAGCTGCACCCATGGTGGACTCTGGCTGGAGCTCTACAGCACCCACGGTGGACTCTGGCTGGAGCTCTGCAGCACCCGTGGTGGACTCCACCTGGAGCTCTGCAGAACCCGCAGTGGACTCCAGCTGGAGATCTGCAGCACCCGCAGTGGACCCCAACCGGGCCAACGCTGCACCCTCGGTGGACCCTGACTGGGCCAACGCTGCACCCTCAGTGGACTCTGGGCTGGAGCCTGGTGCCCATGATGGGTCCATGCAGGAGCGCAGCACTCACGTTGGACTAACCCTGGAGCGCAGCCCCCACGAGGGTCCCAGACCAGAATGCCGCACCCACGGAGACTCAGCCTGTGGAGGGACCCACACGACGGCCTCTGGCAGCAGGGTAGCCAGACCCGTGATGTCATTAGGTGGAGAGACCGAGCCCACAGCGACCCCTGGTGATGATGGATCCTCTCCGGTGGCCCTAAGAGGAAGCTCAGGGACAACAGTGTTTGGACGCCGCATGACTAGGCTTGTGGGAAGCTGAAGCTGGTTTCATCGGAGCGGGAGCGGGCGTAGCACTCTGGCGTGAAGCAGGAAGAATGGTGCTCCGGGAGTGCTCCCCCTTCGACACGAGCCTGGACTTCCTAGGGGACTTCCTCACTCTCTCACCATACTCATTCTGCAGCACGGCCATCAGGGAAATCCTCTCAACTCCCTCTGCATGCTCGGAGAGTTGAGGGCAACGGTGAACTGCCACTTCTGCCAGATCCACATACCACAAGACGTCCTCTGGAGTGGAATAAGCGCGTGCCGAGGAAATCAGCCCGTCTATTTCCATAAGGGTCCTGCAGCACTGTTAGCCCAGACACAGAGGATAGCTATGACCCAATGCTGCCATCTCCAAACCAGGTGAGCAAAAGAAACAGTTCAAAAATGAAAAAGGTTATGTGTGGGTGTAACCCGCTAAATCCTTTGCTGGCTGGACTATTCTGTCAAGTTCTCCCCGTGCGCTTTTATGCAGTGGATGGAGAAGTAGAAGAAAGGCGAATTTACGAGCAGGTTACACCACAAACACATTTATTAAAGAAAGAAGAATGAGTTCACAAAATACAGACATACAAAAACAGTGACGGGGTACACTAAACGGCTACACAACGGGGTGTGAAGCAGGCATACCACAGTGTACAGTGGCAGAATAAAACAGGTCAACAACAAGGTTGACATACAACAAGGCGAAAGGGTACACTTAAGGGCCTTTTCCACTAGCACGCTTTAGCGCGACACAGGACGGCTCAGCACGCTTTGTACGCTTTTCCACAAGCCCCAACACGGTTTAACAGCCGCGATTCTCAGCCCCGCTCAAGGGCAGGGTACAGCAGTGCTGAGCTGTGCCGTGTTGTGACGTTAACAGACTGGTCGCCGCTGATTGGTCAGGTCGTAACCGGCGCTGATTGGTCAGGTTGTAACCGCCCCTATCCTCCTCCTCATCTACCAAATCTTCACGACCTTCTCAATAAAGTTTTTGAAAAAAACAAAAAAACAATCTTCACGACCGCCTTTACTCAGCACGCAACCACTGTTGGCGGTTCCTTTTCAGTGTATTGCTGTGCTATTTTCATTTATTCTCTATCAAAAATGTCTTCGCGTAATAAGGGTGTTTCATGGACCAGTAAGGAGCTGCAGTGTCTGCTCACTGCATTGTCAGACGAACGTATTCAGCGCGAGTTAGACGGAGCCGCCCGGAATGAAAAAATATACCGGGAGGTCTGGACATCGGAGTCCTTTAACGGTGAGTTTTAATTTTTTTTTATTGTGCGTTTTTTCGCAAATATATTCGGTAAGACGCTCAGTTTATTTATGCAATAAAAAAGCTGTTCATTTGTGGATGGATCGCTGCTTTATTGCAGCACACTGCGGACTAAAGCTTTTATTTTAATTATTCATGTGAACAATACGCTGAAATAAGCTTATGTATTCTTGTTAAAAACTATTGTCTTTTCTGTATATATTGCACTTTCGTGCTGTATTTTATTGTGTGTATTTTCCTTGTAGAATCATCCCACGCGTCCGCTGCGACAGCCCGCACGGATTAATTCAACCGAGCCTTCCTGACTCACAGCAGGCAGAGACGGCTTCATTCAACTTGTGACCCAGTTTGGGAAGCTGGTGTAGACACTCAGTGGTCGGCGTGTATAAAATGTCGATTAACCTTCATGTTGTGTTGCAAAGTTTTTTTTTTCTTTTAATATTTTGTATATAATAAAATGGAATTGTTTTGGAAACTGTGGTTTGTCTGTTATAACACTGAATTATAAAACAGTATAATTACGTAGAAATTCCATTGCCTAGTCTGATCTGATCTTCCTGTCAGGGGTCAACCATTGTAAAGGTAATGTAATTTTTAACTAGACCAAAAAACAAATGTTTTTGTAAGCTTTCTGTTCTTTTTATTGAAATATCATAAAAAAAATTAGCCCCACATCCAGTGATCCAGTTCTAAACTTTGGGTACATTTTTTATGTTAACTTATAAGAAGTTGCACAGTTGGACTTTAAAATGTAGCAGGAGAGAGTGATCAAGCTTACAAGTCAAAGTAGGTAAAAAAAAGTAAGTATATGTAAATTGAATGTTCTATCGGCATTCCAAATTCAGAGAATTACAATACTTTAGAAGGAGTGTAGCATCATCTAAACGGAAAATAATAATACTGTTGTTCCAAACGTTGACCTGAAGGTGAAAAACATGATTTTTTTTAATTCAGTACATCCAAAATGCCCTAGGATGTGGTGTTGGACAGTGTGCCACCATCTCATTATTTAATACGAATAAAAACAAGTTTCAGCTCATTATTTCTAGGTCATTTGGCAGTTAATTCAAAACAAAAGTGACTTGTGTTGTTGCAGCTTAATTATGAGATAAAATTAATTGTGAGATAAATCCACAGAGCGAGCAAGGCAATAATCCTTGGATCCTTTTTTGTCTCATGTAAATAAGGACTCAGTCGGGTGCATAACGTCACGGGAGTGTGGCCCCGCCTCGCTGAGAATCTGCTGCTGCCCCGCTTCTAAAACCTCCTAACACAAACCATCACAGCACAAGCACAACAGCGTGCTAATGGAGACAGAAGCATTCCGATCCGTACTGAAGTGAATCGAGCCGTACCGAGGTGTGCTGGGCTAGTGGAAAACAGGCAGTCCTTTGGAAAAGCTCCAACTCTCACAATACAAAACAATACATTTTTGTTGTTTTTCTCCTCTTTGGATCCTTCTTTCATTGGTCAAGAAACAGGAGGTGAGGATTCAGTAATTTCCCGCCATGCTTATGTTTCGTGATGTGCGATGATGGGAGATGTAGTTCGCTAAGCGTGTTTACAAAAACTAAATATTACTCTGTTATTACACAACAGCCGACAACTTTAATTATGTGGAAAATTATCTTATAAACATCATATGTGTAACTCGTGTCAAAATTCGATCGGGATCAAAAGATTATTTTCTTGCTATTCATTTCAATGGAGATTTTTTTTTTCCCCAATATAAGGTCCCATGTGCAAAAGTGTGTGTGTGTGGGGGGGGGGGGGTGCATGACTTAAGCTCTCTATTATGGTTTCTTTAGCAAAACTGACCTTGAGTTAGGAAACAAGCATTGGTATTCCAGAAATATTAATGGTTTCCTTGTTATTAACTTAGCAATTTTTTTTAATGTGTTTGTGTCAAATATAACATCACCATGTGCGATAGGTACATATATGGGCAAAAGAAGTTATATCATGTGGAATGATTCTTTTTCCCCTACAATTCAGTAGCAGAAATATATTGAACTCACCATTCATCAGAATAATTTTAAAACCAAGGCATGTGGAGACGCACATTCATGAAGGTAGTTTAATGGACTATCAAGCCATTCTTTGCACTGTTGGCTACTTTGCATCAAAGGTACTTTTAAGATATCGTTCTTGATTTGGTTCTGGGCTGCTTAAAGGGGATACCTAAGGTTACATTTATTCATTCATTCATCTTCTTCCGCTTAATCCTTTTCGGGTCGCGGGGTGGCTGGAGCCTATCCCAGCATCTTTGGGTGAGAGGCAGGGTACACCCTGGACAGATCGCCAGTCCATCGCAGGGCCAACACAGAGAGACAGACAGCCATTAACTCTCACAGTCATACCTAAGGACAATTTAGAATCCCCAGTTTGATGCCAATTAACCTAACTTGCATGTTTTTGGCATGTGGGAGGAAACTGGAGAATCCCGGAGTAAACCCACGCAGACACAGGGAGAACATGCAAACTCCGCACAGATCACTGTTGGTCGGGGGCTGGGATCGAACCCAGGATCCCCCGGCCAAGGGTGAGTTGCTGTGCTGCCGCAGTGCTAACCACTCTTCCACCATGCCACCCAGATTACATTTAGTTGATGATTTTTTTTTTTTTTGTTCTTGAAAAAATTTTTTTTCTTGATGTAACATTGACTTGATTTGACTAGCATATTTCTAAATAAAGCTATAGTCACTCACACAATACAAAGTATTAATATTAAAAAAAAACCAAGAGAATGGTGGACTTCACGAAAAGAAAACAAAGGTAATTTAGAAGGCCATGCCGTCATGTCTGCTCAGCCTTTTGTGGTCAATGTTTCAACCTGATTAGCCTGTTCAGCTAGAAACTGACTAGCTCTTACTGGCCACTGATAATGCTTTATTTAATTGGCAGCAGGACTATGAAGACATAAGTATGCTAATGAACTTATTGAATAAATCTTCAGGACTTGCAGTTAGATCGTTTGCATATTCCAAATATTCAAACCTTGTTATTTTCTCAAATATGCATTTAGCTCTGATTTTGTAGAAAGTCTTATCAGCCTCTCGTACAGGCCAGGAAGTAGCACACTGTCAAGAACCATAGGTGTGTTGACGCCATCAGGAACGATAGGTTGTGATGCTGGCCACATACATAGCCTTAACATTGCTGAGCTAGGGGATATTCTTGCAGTGCGCATATGCTGATGTGCTTGTACATCCACCTGTATCTATTTTAAGTCAATATGTCAGTCTGCTACACATCATCTAAACATTGTTTACTATTGACAAACTGTCTGACCTGCAGGGCCCTGTATGTCTGCACCAGACAGTTATGTAAATCCAGGATAGTGTAGTGGCTTTGTAACAGTTTGCTCCTCGCCTTTTAATAGGGGGGCGGGTCACTCAGTCCATCAGATGACAACTTGTCTGATAGGCAGTTTATTTTTCATTCTAGTTTTCTTGGGGAGTTTGTTTAATTGGGGGAACTACTTACTGTAAGTTCCATGAAAACAGTTTAATGTCCACCTTCTGTGATGACCTTCCCAGCAGCCAAAAAGGGAACAATGTCACACTTCCAATAATCTGTAGTACCTTTGTTATTAAGTTTTCCTCCTAGATTAGTAAACTTGTTCAGTTATATCCTCATGAAAATTATTTGCAATTTTTCTGGACTAGCTTGATGAGAGTTTTCAAATATTAGATCAAAGATAATAATGTAGTGTTCCAGGTATGCACACTCTCTCACCATCTTTGGCACTGCTGATTGCCTGCCTGATTCTCTCCAGCTGCACTAAATTTTCCCACCTGCACCTCATCATCTCCTACCTATAAGAAGAGCTTCATTCCACCTCAACTGGGACTTAACCTGGTGGACCTCCATCTCACCTGGACAATGCTAACCCTAGTGATGGTGAAACTGAGGCCTTATGAAACAATGAACAACTTTGAGACAATAGCTTCATGATCGACACAGTGTTATGAAATGTTTAATAAAGAGTGCCATCTGCTGACTGAGTGTCAGAGCTGCATCTGAGTGGAAGACCTGAAAAAAATCTCAATACTTTTTCTTTTTTTTTGAGCATTTGGCCATCCGAGGTTTATTCAGAATTGGATGGCAGGATTAAACAATACAAAGCAAGCAAAAAAAAAAAATCCCTCTCAAACTTGCTGCGAGCCCTAAGTCACATGATGTGACCAACATAACGAGGCCTCACTTGCTATGGTCATGTGACTGTGGGCGTGCTGAAACAGTGCTCAATACACTGCTCATGACACTTCCGCTTTATATGGCTCGAACCAGTGTCGAGTGGGCAGTGTTGAGCATAACATCACTAGCTAACCTATGTAAGTCTCAAGCAACATTTAATCATAATACTCACCTTTAAGTCCCTGGGCCCAGAGCAACCTTTCATACCTGCAGCTGTCCCTCCAACTCACCGTCAAGAACATCTGTTCTCCAACTACCTGTAGAGAAGAAGGCAACCTACCCTGTAATAATACTCATTGCTCCAATCTCCACTAGTTGAAAATAAGCACAAGTTCAACCTCAAGTTCATGTTAGGTCTGTTAATACCGTTTCCCTCTGTCTCCCCAGTAGGCCTTTTCCACCAAGATGGTTCCAGTGCTTAACTGGAGCCAGAGCCTGACTTGGCACAAGTTCTTTGGTTTTTGACCGGCTAAGCACTAGACCCAGGCTCTCAAAAGTGGTGCTAACCTGACCCCAACTCCTAGCTGAGCCAGCGCTAAGAACCAGCTGACATTGTTAACATCCACTGCCATGGGCGTGGTTAACTGACCAGCTTCAAAACATTACTGACCGCCATGTTGCATTCCAAACAGCAGAGCAAGCATGATGGATTTGGAGCAAAGAGGAGACACATTTCCTGGCTCTGTCCCTAGCTCTATGGACATGACCAGAAGTACAAGATAAGCTGGAGGGGGGCCACTCGGACAAAGCCCGTTTTGATCTGATGAACTGTTTTGGGGATAGGCCAGCCAACCGAGACCATCCTAACTGCCATGGATGAGTCCGTACAACAAACTGCTCAAAACGCTACTGGTAAGTGTATTGTCTTTAAAATGCCAAAAGTTTATATATATATATATATAAATATATACATATATTGTAGAGGGTGTAAGGGAAGGATGTGGAGGCGAGGCACGAGCGTAGGTCGACACAGATTCTTTATTAAACCCTCTAACATAATCTACAGCCTGTGACCCCAGCGTAGCCCGCTGGGGCCAAGTCGTGTAGAAGACACCCTCTGCATTCCGCTTATATAGCTTTAATCTCATGCATAGAGAGCTGAGCTGGTGCATATTACATGGGGTTACACAAAGGCAATGTGTGTCACGATTATCATAACACATTCATTCATTCATTCATCTTATATATATATATATACGTATATACTGTATATATACATACACTGTGGAGTGTGTGAAATAAGAGGCTGATTCATGGCAGACGGTTTATTACACACTTCACATCTCTCAAGCACAGAACAGACTGACACATTTCAGCGGGCACTCTTCTTTTACCCAAATCTCTCCTCACAAGTTTCATGGCATTTTCCCACACACAACATGACATTTGCATTTCACTGCATTCAACCCCCTACATCCTTGACTCCTTCCTGCTATCTCGCCAGGAACCTCCTGAGCATTGTTCTCCCATGCTTATCCACTGTCTCTTGTCTGAGATGCTAAATAATCTGACTCCCCCAAGGTGCTACACTTCCCCCCCCCCCCCCCAGCATCTTAGATAGAACAACAGAACATCAGTCCACACGCCATTTGGGCTTCCGTCTCCTCCCGTATCTGCTGTAACTGGGGTTTACTGCCTCCTTGGTGCTGCTGTGCCGGTGGGGGGCTGCTGGGAGTGTGTCTGACTGCGGGTGGGCCGTAACGGGGGGGGGGCACTTCGGTCTGTCCATGTGGCTGCTCTGGTGAATCGTTTCCCTGGGGAGCTCTCTGTGGGGGTCTTCCACGCCGAGGGGCCCTAGCCAACAGCACTTGCTCGTCCGCCACAACAAAAGCGGGTTTGAGTCTGCTATGCCAATTTTTTCCCACCTACCTCCCAAGTCTAGCAAAAAATGCTTATCCCCTGTTTTCAACACTCTGAACGGTTCATCATAGGGTGGGCGCAATGGAGGGCGGTGGGCATCGTGTCTGACGAACACGAACTCCGCGCTCTTCAAAGTTTTAGGCATGAAAGCACGCGGAAAACAGTGGTGGGCCGGGCCCGGCAGCGTGCCTGTGTTTGCGCTACGCTGCAAAAGCTGAGACGGGCAGCTGTCTGGTGTGGGATTTTCTGGCAGAAATTCCCCGGTCAGCCGTAGGGGCTGTGCAAAAACCAGCTCTGCGGGGGAAGCTTCCAGATCATCTTTTGGCGCGGAGCGCAACCCCAATAAAACCCACAGCAGCCTGTCTACCCAATTTGCATCCGTCAGTGAAGCCCTGAGTGCTGCTTTCAGTGATCTATGAAAACGCTCGCATAAACCATTGGCCTGTGGGTTGTATGCGGTTGTGCGGTGAATTGTAACACCCACACTGCGGGCCATCGTGGACCAGAGTTCGGAAACAACTTGAGGGCCCCTGTCGGATGTAATGTCCGACGGGACTCCAAAATGCGCCACCCATGCTGTTAAAAAAGCGCGTGCCACATCCGCGGACGTGGTTGCCACCAGCAGGACTGCTTCTGGCCAGCGCGTGGTGCAGTCCACCACTGTCAGGAGGTGCGTGCACCCCTGTGGTGGCGGGAGGGGGCCCACGAGGTCCACGTGAACATGGTCGAACCTCTTAGCCGGTACCCGAAACGGCTACAAGGGAGCCTTCGTGTGTCTGTGTACCTTGGCTCATTGGCACGCCACGCAGGCAGCAGCCCACTCTTTTACTTGTTTGCGTAGGCTCGGCCACACAAACTTCTCTCCCACCATTTTGACCGACACGCGCACTCCTGGGTGCGCCAGAGTGTGAACCGACTCAAACACACGGCGGCGCCATGCGACCGGGACCACCGGACGTGGGCGTCCCGTGGAGACATCGCAGATTGGGGGGGGGGGCATCTTGCAGCACCCTGCTTTCCAGCCTTAACCCTGTTGGTCCAGACTGCAGCGCGCGCACGTCTGTATCACTAATCTGCCCCGCGGCCATGGCTGCGTAATCTATCCCCACGCAGACCGGGGCCACCACGGCGCGCAAGAGGCAGTCCACCACCACATTCAGTTTACCCGACACATGCTGAATATCGGTAGTAAACTCTGAGATCGCGGCCAGTTGTCTCTGCTGCCGGCCCGACCACGGTTCTGAAACCTTGGCCATCGCGAACGTTAGTGGCTTGTGGTCCACGAACGCGGTGAAGTTGCGCCCTCCAGCCAGAACTGGAAGTGGCGTATGGCCAGGTGGAGAGCCAGCAACTCCCTGTCAAACGCGCTGTATTTACGTTCGCTGTCGCGCAAAGTTCTGCTGAAAAAGGCGAGTGGCTGCCAAACCCCGGCGACGCGCTGCTCTACGACAGCCCCTATGGCCACGTCTGAAGCGTCGGTGGGGAGCACTATCCGGGCCGCCAGATCCGGATGCGCCAGCAGTGCGGCGTTTGCCAGGGCTGCTTTAACTTCCGAGAACACCCGCTCTCGCTCCGGGGTCCATTCGACCCTATCCACGGGTTTCTGTTTCTTGAGCGTGGCATACAATGGTTGCATGAGCCTCGCCGTGCGGGGAAGGAAACGGTTATAAAAGTTCACCATCCCCAAAAATTCCTGCAGCGCCCTGATCGTCTGAGGCCGGGGAAAATCCACCATGGCGTGCACTTTGTCGGGCAGCGGGATCGCTCCTTCAGGAGAGACGCGGTGCCCCAAAAAATCAATCTCCGTCACGCCGAACTGGCATTTCGCTGGGTTGATTATTAACCCGTGCTCCTCCAACCTCCGGAAAACCGTCGTGAGGTGGGTTTCGTGTTCGTCTTCGGACGCACTGGCTACCAGGATATCGTCCAGGTAGATGAACACGAACGGGAGATCGTGCAGCACTGCATTCATCATGCGCTGGAATGTCTGTGCCGCTCCTTTTAACCCGAATGGCATGCGCAGGAACTTGAATAGACCGAACAGAGTTATTACCGCTGTTTTGGGTACGTCCTCCGTGCGCACTGGGACTTGGTGGTAACCGTGGACCAGGTCTATTTTGGAAAAAATGCGCGCTCTGGCGAGGTGAATGGAAAAATCCTGTATGTGGGGAATTGGGTAGCGGTTGTGCGCTGTGACATTGTTCAACCTGCGGAAATCACCGCACGGTCGCCACGATCCCTCAGCCTTAGGGCCCATGTGTAGCGGGGATGCCCATGGGCTGTTCAAACGCCTGATGATGCCCAACCTTTCCAGGTTGGCGAACTCCTCGCGCGCTATGGCCAGTTTAACTGCGTCCAAGCGCCAAGGTCTTGCAAAAATGGGCGGCCCGGTGGTGGTGATAAAGTGCTCCACCCCGTGTTTAGTGATGGCTGCCAAAAACGTCAGGACTGTGAGTGCTGGAAACTGAGTGAGCAGTGTGTGGAACTTACCGCCTGGAGCTGTGACGTTGGCTTGTGCTGTTGGCCGGGCCACTCGAGCTTTACAGGGGAGAGAGTCAAAGGACAGTGCATTAACCAGGTGTCTGTTAGCAACATCAACCAGTAAACCATGTGTACACAGAAAATCAGCCCCCAGGATATGGTAATTCAGTGCTGCTATGACAAAAGTCCACTCATATGTATGGCCGTGTAGAGATAAGATCAGTGTCCTCTCACCAAAGGTCTTAATTTCCGAGCCGTTTGCTGCCAACATCTCGGGGCCGCTAGGTCCTGCCAGCCGGTCAATGTAGGTCGGCAGGATGAAACTCTTCTGGGCTCCGGTGTCCACGAGGAAACACCTCCCCGAGCGCGCGTCCGTCAGGTAGAGCAGCTTGTTCTCTTCACCGAGGGTCGCAGCTGCTACCGACCGCCGGCCTCGGCATTTTCCCGAGTGCTTGAATTGGCACGGTGGCGCACATCTGCGTGTCTTCTCTCCGAAGCGGCGGTGGTAGAAGCAGAGCGTGTCTCTCTGGCGCTCCTTGGCCCCCGCTGCTGCTACCGTCGGTGGCTCATCGCCTCCTCTGGTCGTCTCGCTGGGCTCCGCCGCTGCCGCATTGACTGTGATCGCCCTGGTGGTGAGGATGATCCGGTCTGCCTCCTGGGCTAGCGCACGGTAGTCACACGTGGCCAGCAACGGCGAATTGGCCAGAACCGCTCTTGCCACTGTTGGAAGGTTCCGGAGGAAGAGGTGGGCTAACAGAAAGTGCCCGTCGTCTGTGCCCATTAACGCCAGAATCTTCTCAATCAGGTCTACGGCTGAACCATCTCCTAACTCAGCCAGCGTCAGGAGCCTCTCCGCTCTCTCACAGTCCGAGAGTGTGTAGCGCTGGGTCAGCACAGCCTTGAGCGCCTCGTATTTGTTGCTGGCTGGAGGCTGATCGAGCAGGCTCGCTACCTGCTGAGCTGTGCGGGCATCCAGCGCTGCTACCACATGGTAGAATCTGGTGTCGTCTGCCGTTACTCCCCGGAGGGCGAACTGGGCCTCGGTGTGGTGGAACCAAGAGTGCGGGTTGTGCTGCCAGAAATCCGGTAGCTTCACTGAAACCGCACACACGTGGCTGGGGGTTCCAGTCCGGGCTGTCTGTGGGATGGCTGCCGCCTCGCTGGAGCTTCCTGACTGGGCCGGCTCCGGGGTTCTTGCCTCGTGTTCCATAATACGTCTTGGGTCACCAGTGTGGAGTGTGTGAAATAAGAGGCTGATTCATGGCAGACGGTTTATTATACACTTCACATCTCTCAAGCACAGAACTGACTGACACATTTCAGCAGGCACTCTTCTTTTACCCAAATCTCTCCTCACAAGTTTCATGGCATTTTCCCACACACAACATGACATTTGCATTACACTGCATTCAACCCCCTACGTCCTTGACTCCTTCCTGCTATCTCGCCAGGAACCTCCTGAGCATTGTTCTCCCATGCTTATCCACTGTCTCTTGTCTGAGATGCTAAATAATCTGACTCCCCCAAGGTGCTACAATACTGTATATATGTATGTGTACTCACCGGCCACTTTATTAGGTACACCTGTCCAACTGCTCGTTAACACTTAATTTCTAATCAGCCAATCACATGGCGGCAACTCAGTGCATTTAGGCATGTAGACATGGTCAAGACAATCTCCTGCAGTTCAAACCGAGCATCAGTATGGGGAAGAAAGGTGATTTGAGTGACTTTGAACGTGGCATGGTTGTTGGTGCCAGAAGGGCTGGTCTGAGTATTTCAGAAACTGCTGATCTACTGGGATTTTCACGCACAACCATCTCTAGGGTTTACAGAGAATGGTCCGAAAAAGAAAAAATATCCAGTGAGCGGCAGTTCTGTGGGCGGAAATGCCTTGTTGATGCCAGAGGTCAGAGGAAAATGGCCAGACTGGTTCGAGCTGATAGAAAGGCAACAGTGACTCAAATAACCACCCGTTACAACCAAGGTAGGCAGAAGAGCATCTCTGAACGCACAGTACGTCGAACTTTGAGGCAGATGGGCTACAGCAGCAGAAGACCACGCCGGGTGCCACTCCTTTCAGCTAAGAACAGGAAACTGAGGCTACAATTTGCACAAGCTCATCGAAATTGGACAATAGAAGATTGGAAAAACGTTGCCTGGTCTGATGAGTCTCGATTTCTGCTGCGACATTCGGATGGTAGGGTCAGAATTTGGCGTCAACAACATGAAAGCATGGATCCATCCTGCCTTGTATCAATGGTTCAGGCTGGTGGTGGTGGTGTAATTGTGTGGGGAATATTTTCTTGGCACTCTTTGGGCCCCTTGGTACCAATTGAGCATCGTTGCAACGCTACAGCCTACCTGAGTATTGTTGCTGACCATGTCCATCCCTTTATGACCACAATGTACCCAACTTCTGATGGCTACTTTCAGCAGGATAATGCGCCATGTCATAAAGCTGGAATCATCTCAGACTGGTTTCTTGAACATGACAATGAGTTCACTGTACTCAAATAGCCTCCACAGTCACCAGATCTCAATCCAATAGAGCATCTTTGGGATGTGGTGGAACGGGAGATTCGCATCATGGATGTGCAGCCGACAAATCTGCGCCAACTGTGTGATGCCATCATGTCAATATGGACCAAACTCTCTGAGGAATGCTTCCAGCACCTTGTTGAATCTATGCCACGAAGAATTGAGGCAGTTCTGAAGGCAAAAGGGGGTCCAGCCCGTTACTAGCATGGTGTACCTAATAAAGTGGCCGGTGAGTATATATATATATATATATATATATATACACACACACGCACACATACACTTGCATTGATATTTTTTTACTCACTTGTGCCTCTAGTATTTTCTGTTAGCTATGCTAACAAGCTAACAGTGCTTTTACCACAATCAAACGTGTCTCCTCGCCACAAAGAAATGCTTGTTTGAGAAAACTAGAACAAAAATCTTAACGTCTTACAGAATACTTACATAGCTGGTGCAAAATACGCTGTATTTGTTTTGTATCAATACCGTTTATTGTTGTCCCAAATGACGTGACGTTGCCATATATCTTGAAATGCTCGTTTGAGAAAACTAGAACAAACATCTTACTGTTTTACAGAACACTTTGTTTGATATCCAGTGCAAAATATGCTGTTTGTTTTGTATCAGTACTGTTTATTGTTGTCTGAAATGAAAGTTAGTGACGTTGCCATATATCTTGAAATGCTCATTTGAGAAAACGAGAACAAAAATCTTAGCTGTCATGAACCGAGCCGGTTTGCTCTTCAGGCTCGGTTCTGACCTTTCTCTGTGGCTCAGGTTATCTGTGTATTTATGTATTGCGTAATCTTTTGAGTTTCTTGTAGTTTCTATTTTTCCTTGTTTATTTCCATACCTGTAGCCACTGCGTTCTGGCCGGCACCTGTGAGGCAGCCTCCTTTGGCCTACACTCATGTGGGCGCTGTCTGACACTTGCCGGTCTGACCACGCCCCCCTCTCATGACAGCCAGCTGGTTCCACTGCGGTAATTGCCTTTCCCGCGCTTCACCCAGGTGCACCCGATCTACAGTTGCCAGCAATACTTGTACTTAAGCAGCTCTTTGCCAGTCAAGCATCGCTGGACTTTTGTATCATCATTACGTTTGAGCCACTGTACACTGAGGTCTGTTTGCTTCTCGTCCTGTCTTGAAGCCAGTATAAAGCCTCTTTTCTACTAGCCCAGCACACCTCGGTACGGCTCGATTCACTTCAGTACGGCTCGGAATGCTTCTGTCTCCATTAGCACGGTGTTGGGCATGGGTGCTGTGCTAGGGTGGGTGGGTTTATAACAGCGAGGCGGTGCCACACTCCCGTGACGTAACGCACGCGACCCAAGCAAAACATTTTTTTTTCCAAAACTTTATTGAGAAGACCCAAGCAAAACATAACACATAGCTGTACAAGGCCACTCCTCGGTGTGTGGCTTTTTTCACCGTAAACACCAAAAAGGACCGCCAGACAAGGGTACAGGCAGCGAGATGAAAACACTCTGGAATAGTTGTGCAGCTTCTGGGAGAGCCAAAGGCGTGAGGATACAAACTAGGTCGTATATGACGGTAAGCTAATGGTTGCTAATGCTAGTTTGCTATAAGTACGTCGTGCTACACTTTAATGTCTGCAAGTTATCGCAGTTAGGTACTAAAATATGTACGCTGTGTGTGTTTCAGATGGCTCTGTTGTGGGGAAATTACTGCTTCATTCGCTCTGGGCGTGCCTGTCACGGATGTGATCAGCCTGTCACTGATGTCAACACAGCTTCACAAACGAGCAGTACTGAGCTTAAGAATGTCTGTAGAAACGTTTTATTTCCTGTACAACAAATTGCTCTGATCTGCTTGAAAATCATGGAGAGACTGTTGAGACATCATGGACTTACCTGCTTCTGCAGCAGATTCTGAGATGGTATCATAGAAAAAAACGATCAGCTGACACAACTTGATCGCCAGGTTAATATTAGCCACAAAATATAGTATATTCAAAAAGTAAACTTTACTGAGTTAGGTATAATAAGATATATTTGACAGTTATCATGCATTTTAGGCCAAAACAAACTTGATCTAGGATTAAAAGCAATTAAAATAATGCAGTCACAAGTTTACATGGAAACATGTACTGTAGAAATATATATTCTCTGCATCAACAATGTACTAGATATGCATTCATGTTGTATTGCACTGGGATTTGCACTGACAATAAACCTATGAAGTTTTTGCAGATGTCTCTTTTTTTATATATGAAGGTTACCACCATGTGGCATAAATTAAATACTGAAAGATTGGAAAAGCTAAGAATAATCCAGCAGTTTGAGAAATCACTTTTGGTTTGGTGTAAGTCTGTCAAAAGAAGTATGAACCATAAAGCAGTTTGTGTTAAAATGTTAAATCCAATTAAACCTAATCCGGGGGCTTCCAATCATGTGTCATGGGGGGCCAAGACCCTGCAGGTTCTCTCTTCTACCCAGTCTCTTCAGCAGGTGTTATCACTGATCAGTCAGTGGAACGAAGTTCAGTGGAATCTGCTGTTGAAGACACTGGTTGGAGGTAAAGCCTGCAGGGTCTTGGCCCTCCATGGCACATGATTAGACACCCCCCCGCCCAAACCCATTATGATGAAGAGCAGATGCTAATATGACCCAGAATTCCTCCATATACTAGTACTGTCACTATTGAGAAACGTGTTATATGTCAATTTAATCCTGTCCAGCTTTTACTTTCAAAATAAGTGTAAATATTTGCAAAAAGCAAACATTATTAGAAATATGTTATATTTCAATTTAATACTATCCCACTTGTACTTACAAAAACGTGTGAATATTCATAAAAAGCACACACATGAAAGGTAGCACCACAAGCAGTGGGTCACAGCGGTTTTGGGCAACAGCAACACAATTGTGTATCCTTTGCCAATCTGTCTGCTGTTATTTAATGTTTAACAGTTAAGGGACAGATGATTATATGCTCCAAAACTGGAGAAACTGTCTGATAAAAAAGCTGCAACAACACAAGTCATTTTTGGTTTGAATTAACTGCCAAATGACCTAGAAATAATGAGCTGAAACTTGTTTGTATTTGTATTAAATAATGAGACAGTGGCACACTGGCTAACACCAAATTGTATTATTTTTTACATCCTAGGGCATTTTGGATGTACTGAATAAAAAAAAATTCATGTTTTTCACCTTCAGGTCGTTTGGAACAACAGTATTAGTATTTTCCGTTTAGATGATGCTACACTCCTTCTAAAGTATTGTAATTCTCTGAATTTGGAATGCCGATAGAACATTCAATTTACATATACTTACTTTTTTACTGAACATTGTCAAGGACCGTTCTCACCCTCTGCATAAACACTTTGAACTTCTTCCATCTGGTAAACGATTCCGGAGCATCAGAGGCAGAACCACCAGACTGATCAACAGCTTCCTCCCACAAGCTGTCAGGATGCTGAACAGCTGACCCGGAATCTCACATACACACTACTGCACCTATGGACATTTTGTATATTATAGTTAGTTATTCTTTTTCCCCAAGTATGTCTCAGGGATGTGTGAATGGATGGGGGGGTGGGGGTGGGGTGGGGGGGTGGAGCTATGTGGGAGTGTGTCTTAATCATGCTGCTTCTTATATGGATGCCGAGAGAAACGCAATTTCATCTTGCCTGCACTACAGTTGTATGTACAGCAATATGACAATAAAGTTTGATTTGATTTGATTGATTGATTTTTTACCTACTTTGACTTGTAAGCTTGATCAGTCTCTCCTGCTGCATTTTAAAGTCCAACTGTGCAACTTCTTATAAGTTAACATAAAAAATTTACCCAAAGTTTAGAACTGGATCATGTGGTGCTAATTTTTTATGATATTTCAATAAAAAGAACAGAAAGCTTACAAAAACATTTGTTTTTTGATCTAGTTAAAAATTACATTACCTTTACAATGGTTGACCCCTGACAGGATGATCAGCATCATTTTCATCAGACTAGGCAATGGAATTTCTATGTAATTATACTGTTTTATAATTCAGTGTTATAACAGACAAACCACACTTTCAAAAACAATTCCATTTTATTATATACAAAATATTAAAATTAAAAAAAAACTTTGCAACACAACATGAAGGTTAATTGACATTTTATACATGCCGACCACTGAGTGCCTCTACACCAACTTCCCAAACTGGGTCAGGAAGGCTCGGTTGAATGAAGCCGTCTCTGCCAGCTCCTGGGATACCCTCGCGTTTTCTGCAACCTCATTTAAATGTTGCAAATATTTATCATTGAATACATTTTGCGCCTGGTGGCGGGACAGATTCACATTGGAGAATCCGGGCGTGCTGGCGCGGCGGACGCGTGGGATGATTCTACAAGGAAAATGCACACAATAAAATACAGCACGAAAGTGCAAGATATACAGAAAAGACAATAGTTTTTAACAAGATTACATAAGCTTATTTCAGCGTATTGTTCACATGAATAATTAAAAGAAAAGCGTGAGTCCGCAGTGTGCTGTTGCAGAGCGATCATCATCCACAAATGAACAGCTTTTTTATTGCATAAATAAACTGAGCATCTTACCGAATATATTTGCGAAAAAACGCACAATAAAAAAAAATTAAAACTCACCGTTAAAGGACTCCGATGTCGAGACCTCCCGGTATATTTTTTCATTCCGGGTGGCTCCGTCTAACTCGCGCTGGATGCGTTCGTCTAACAATACAGTGAGCAGACACTGCAGCTCCTTATTGGTCCATGGAACACCCTTATTACGCGAAGCCATTTTTGATAGAGAATAAATGAAAATAGCACAGCAATACACTGAAAATAAACCGGCAACAGTGGTTGCGCGCTGAGTAATGGCGGTCGTGAAGATTCTTTTTTTTTTTTTTTCAAAAACTTTATTGAGAAGGTCGTGAAGATTTGGCAGAAGAGGAGGAGGAGAGGGGCGGTTACAACCTGACCAATCAGCGCCGGTTACGACCTGACCAATCAGCGGCGACCAGTCTGTTAACGTCACAACACGGCCCAGCTCAGCACTGCTGTACCCTGCCCTTGAGCGGGGCTGAGAATCGCGGCTGTTAAACCATGTTGGGGCTAGTGGAAAAGCGTACAAAGCGTGCTGAGCTGTCCCGTGTCGCGCTAAAGCGTGCTAGTGGAAAAGGGCCTTTGAGGGCCACTCTTGGCGGTTCCTTTTCAGTGTATTGCTGTGCTATTTTCATTTATTCTCTATCAAAAATGGCTTCGCGTAATAAGGGTGTTCCATGGACCAATAAGGAGCTGCAGTGTCTGCTCACTGCATTGTCAGACGAACGTATCCAGCGCAAGTTAAACGGAGCCGCCCGGAATGAAAAAATATACCGGGAGGTCTCGACATCGGAGTCCTTTAACGGTGAGTTTTAATTTTTTTTTTTATTGTGCGTTTTTTCGCAAATATATTCGGTAAGACGCTCAGTTTATTTATGCAATAAAAAAGCTGTTCATTTGTGGATGGATCGCTGCTTTATTGCAGCACACTGCGGACTAAAGCTTTTATTGTAATTATTCATGTGAACAATACGCTGAAATAAGCTTATGTATTCTTGTTAAAAACTATTGTCTTTTCTGTATATATTGCACTTTCGTGCTGTATTTTATTGTGTGCATTTTCCTTGTAGAATCATCCCACACGTCCGCCGCGACAGCCCGCACGGATTATTCAACCGAGCCTTCCTGACCCACAGCTGGCAGAGACGCCTTCATTCTACCGAGCCTCAGCACTCAGTGGTCGGCGTGTATAAAATGTCGATTAACCTTCATGTTGTGTTGCAAAGTTTTTTGTAATTTTAATATTTTGTATATAATAAAATGGAATTGTTTTTGAAAGTGTGGTTTGTCTGTTATAACACTGAATTATAAAACAGTATAATTACATAGAAATTCCATTGCCTAGTCTGATCAAAATGATGCTGAGGGTCAACTATTGTAAAGGTAATGTAATTTTTAACTAGACCAAAAAAGAAATCTTTTTGTAAGCTTTCTGTTCTTTTTATTGAAATATCATAAAAAATTAGCACCAAGTCAAAGGTACAAGTATATGTAAATTGAATGTTCTATCGGCATTCAAAATTCAGAGATTTACAATACTTTAGAAGGAGTGTAGCATCATCTAAACGGAAAATAATAATACTGTTGTTCCAAACGTTGACCTGAAGGTGAAAAACATGAATTTTCTTAATTCAGTACATCCAAAATGCCCTAGGATGTGGTGTTGGACAGTGTGCCACTGTCTCATTATTTAATACGAATAAAAACAAGTTTCAGCTCATTATTTCTAGGTCATTTGGCAGTTAATTCAAAACAAAAGTGACTTGTGTTGTTGCAGCTTAATTATGAGATAAAATTAATTGTGAGATAAATCCACAGAGCGAGCAAGGCAATAATCCTTGGATCCTCCATTTTTTGTCTCGTGTAAATAAGGACTCAGTCCGGTGCATAACATCACAGGAGTGTGGCCCCGCCTCGCTGAGAATCTGCTGCTGCCCCGCTTCTAAAACCTCCTAACACAAACCATCACAGCACAAGCACAACACCGTGCTAATGGAGACAGAAGCATTCCGAGCCGTACTGAAGTGAATCGAGCCGTACCGAGGTGTGCTGGGCTAGTGGAAAACAGGCTTTGGTTACTTCACCCTGGGCGCTCTTTGAAAACGTGATGTAGTCTGTGTTTGTCATTTTTTAATTTACATATTTTCACAACCTGATACCTTAACAGTTAGAGTACAACCCACACTGTTATTTACGTGGAAAATTATATTTTAAATTGACAAATATCATATGTGTAACTCATGGCACAATTCAATCTGGATCAAAAGATAATTTCCCTCTTGCCATTCATTTCAATGGGGATTTTTTCTGATTTAAAGGGTACCTGCAGTGAATTTTAATCAAAAGCTGTTTCAAAGGATCAAATATGATACTAGTGGTTCTGTCCAGTAATTTTGGTCATGATTCCTTGTCAAATTTGCGTGAGTTTCAAGTCATTGCTATGTCAGTTAGTCATGGTCAGTGACATCTTCCCTCCTCCATGGGCTGTTTCAGCACGGTAGTGACGCACAGTCATTGCTTTGTGCAATTGAGTGGGCTGCAGTATAGCAGTCAACAAAGTTTCAACACCAGAATTTTATGTAATTTTTTACAACCATGTACAAGCAAATCTACCCACATATAATTTAATGAAATAAAATTCTAGGATATCAAGATTTATTCAGCGTGTTCTGAAGTTACTTGACTGGGAAGTTGCCTGTTCGTCAGGTCCCCTCCAGCTGCCAGTCCCCAGAGGTAACTGCAGATCATGCCGTTAATGAAGGCCATTTCCAAGGACGGCTTGTGCAGTTTATATCTGTGCAGATTTTGCACTTTCAACTTGGATCTCAACCCACTGAGCATTTGCTGAACACGTTTACTCGTCCACAGTAAACACGTTACTCGTCCGTGGTAAAGCCGGAAAACAACGAGTGTACGTCACTTCCGTACATCGTCCGGCCGGCGATGGCTGCTCCCCATTGGTTTTGACTGAGCGGTTTTCATGGGATAAAATTATTCAGTATACAGACTCTAGGGGGCTATTTTTACTGAATAAACACACTTTCGGTTTATAGGTACTACCTAAAGCAGGATTAATGTTGTTATAATGACCAGTACTGGTTTTCTTTAAAGCCCCATGTGCAGAAGTAGACGGGGCGCAACTTAGGTTCTCTATATAGAACCTAGTTTCAACCTGGGACCATAGTATATTGCTGCTCATAGAGCATGTAGTGCCCTATACAAAGTGAAAGGCGTCATATGTTATCACTACTGTTGTAGTTAAGACTTCATCAAGACCAGAGACGCCCAAGACCAAAACCAAGTCAAGACCAATACCTGGATATACAGTGATCCAAGGACCGTGGAGCGTTTTGAGATTTGGTCAGACCCAGAGGTTGCGCTAGACTGTTTTGTTAGCTGCCATTTTGCCAGACAGGGTTGTAAAAATTCAGTTATAATTTATTATCTGTCATTTTAACTGATTTTAATTAGATCACCCTCAATATAATCTGTCAAAATGACAGGCAGCTTTCAGATTTTTCTATCACTGTTGAAAAAAAATCTGTCATTGAAAGACAATTTTCAATTAACGCAACCTCTGGTCAGACCCAGTGACACTTTGAATAAACCTGTGCTTCCCTCACATCTACTGCACCCCCGAAACTTTTGGAAAATTGTGGGGGAAAGCTGTGGTTCAACGTGATTGTTTTTTTTTTTTTTTAGAGCCAACAGCTCCCATTTATTCTCCACAGTTGTACAAATATAAGTTTTGATAGGACAGGAGAAAAGCATCCATCCATCCATCCATCCATCTTCTACCACTTTTCCGGAGGTCTGGGTCATGGAGGCAGCAGTTGAAGCAGAGAAGCCCAGACTTCCCTCTCCCCAGCAACCTGCTCCGGCTCTTCAGAGAGAATACCAAGGCGTTCCCAGATCAGCTGGGAGACATAGTCTCTCCAGCAAGTCCTGGGTCTGCCCCAGGGTCTCCTCCCAGTGGGACGTGCCCGAAACACCTCAAGTGGGAGGCGTCCAGGAGGCATCCTAATCAGATGCCCATACCACCTCAACTGACTCCTTTCAATGTGGAGGAGCAGCAGTTGTACTCTGAGCCTCTCCCGGATGACTGAGCTCCTCACCCTATCTCTGAGGGTGAGTCCAGCAATCCTACAGAGAAAGCTCATTTCAGCCTCTTGTATCCGCGATCTCATTCTTTCAGTCATTACCCAAAGCTCGTGACCATAGGTGAGAGTAGGAACGTAGATTGACTGGTAAATCAACAGCTTTGCCTTAGAACTCAGCTCCCTCTTCACCACAACAGACCGGAACAACGTCTGCATCACTGCAGATGCTGCTCCGATCCGTCTGTCAATCTCTCGCTCCATTCTTCCCTCACTTGTGAATAAGACCCCAAGATACTTAAACTACTTCACTTGGGGCAGGAGCCTGTCCCCAACCCGGAGAGGACAATCCACCTTTTTCCGGCTGAGGACCATGGACTCGGACTTGGAGGTGCTGATTCTCATCCCAGCCGCTTCACACTCAGCGGCAAACCAGGAAAAAAGCAACTCTCCTTTTTTTTTGTTGTGAATGCATAGATTTTTTTCAACATAATTTTTATATTTTTCCATAACTCTACAGCTTCTTTCCAGTAAATGTCTGACTTTTTAGAACAGAATAAGCTTTATTGTCATTGTAGAACTCTGGTTATGACTGTGTTTGATCAACTCAGAGTTGACTGACCTCAGGATGTGCGCATTCGCAGCAAACCTACCAGGACAGCATGTGTTGAACACAGAGACCACAAGCAGTGGAGGAAAAGAGAAATAATTATTTCTCTGAGGAAGAGTTACAAGTACTCTTGGAGGCATATGAGGAATGGGGAAAAAAAAAACACAATCAAGAAGAAAAAACAGTGACATCAGCCAAAGATATAGGAAACTGATCTGCAAAGAACTGCCGACTGCATGAAGCGAGTTTTTTTGATTTGCAAACTGATCAAGCTTCTTAGTGACATACAGTGGGGCAAAAAAGTATTTAGCCAGCCACCAATTGTGCAAGTTCTCCCACTTAAAAGATGAGAGAGGTCTCCAATTTTCATCATAGGTATACCTCAACTATGAGAGACAAAATGAGAAAAAAAAAATCCAGAAAATCACATTGAAGGATTTTTAATGAATTAATTGGTAAATTCCTCAGTAAAATAAGTATTTGGTCACCTACAAACAAACAAGACTTCTGGCTCTCACAGACCTGTAACTTCTTCTTTAAGAGGCTCCTCTGTCCTCCACTCGTTACCTGTATTAATGGCACCTGTTTGAACTCGTTATCAGTATAAAAGACACCTGTCCACAACCTCAAACAGTCAGACTCCAAACTCCACTATGGCCAAGACCAAAGAGCTGTCAAAGGACACCAGAAACAAAATTGTAGACCTGCACCAGGCTGGGAAGACTGAATCTGCAATAGGTAAGCAGCTTGGTGTGAAGAAATCAACTGTGGGAGCAATTATTAGAAAATGGAAGACATACAAGACCACTGATAATCTCCCTCGATCTGGGGCTCCACGCAAGATCTCACCCCGTGGGGTCAAAATGATCACGAGAACGGTGAGCAAAAATCCCAGAACCACATGGGGGGACCTAGTGAATGACCTGCAGAGAGCTGGGACCAAAGTAACAAAGGCTACATCAGTAACACACTACGCTGCCAGGGACTCAAATCCTGCAGTGCCAGACGTGTCCCCCTGCTTAAGCCAGTACATGTCCAGGCTCGTCTGAAGTTTGCTAGAGAGCATTTGGATGATCCAGAAGAGGATTGGGAGAATGTCATATGGTCAGATGAAACCAAAATAGAACTTTTTGGTAAAAACTCAACTTGTCGTGTTTGGAGGAGAAGGAACACCATACCTACTGTGAAGCATTGGAGTGGAAACATCATACTTTGGGGCTGTTTTTCTGCAAAGGGACCAGGACGACTGATCCGTGTAAAGGAAAGAATGAATGGGGCCATGTATCGTGAGATTTTGAGTGAAAACCTCCTTCCATCAGCAAGAGCATTGAAGATGAAACGTGGCTGGGTCTTTCAGCATGACAGTGATCTCAAACACACCACCCGGGCAACGAAGCAGTGGCTTCGTAAGAAGCATTTCAAGGTCCTGGAGTGGCCTAGCCAGTCTCCAGATCTCAACCCCATAGAAAATCTTTGGAGGGAGTTGAAAGTCTGTGTTGCCCAGCGACAGCCCCCAAACATCACTGCTCTAGAGGAGATCTGCATGGAGGAATGGGCCAAAATACCAGCAACAGTGTGTGAAAACCTTGTGAAAACTTACAGAAAATGTTTGACCTCTGTCATTGCCAACAAAGGGTATATAACAAAGTATTGAGATGAACTTTTGTTATTGACCAAATACTTATTTTACCGAGGAATTTACCAATTAATTCATTAAAAATCCTTCAACGTGATTTTCTGGATTTTTTTTTTTTTCTTTTGTCTCTCATAGTTGAGGTATACCTATGATGAAAATTGGAGACCTCTCTATCTTTTAAGTGGGAGAACTTGCACAATTGGTGGCTAACTAAATAATTTTTTACCCCACTGTAAGTAGAGTGCCAGACTCTGGTGTGAGAAACTTTGAGTTCGAGCCCCACCTTGGATGTCCTTTGGGTTAAATTAATTTTCAATAAAAAAATACAGTGGTGTGAAAAAGTGTTTGCCCCTTCATGATTTCTCATGTTTTTGTATGTTTGTCACACTTAAATGTTTCAGATCAAACAAATTTAAATATTAGACAAAGATAACATAAGTAAACACTAAATGCAGTTTATAAATGAAGGTGTTTATTATTAAGGGGGAAAAAATCCAAACCTACATGGCCCTGTGTGAAAAAGTGATTGCCCCCTAAACCTAGTAACTGGTTAGGCCACCCTTAGCAGCAACAACTGCAATCAAGCATTTGTGATAACTGGCAGTGAGTCTTTTAGAGCGCTGTGGAGGAATTTTGGCCCACTCATCTTTGCAGAATTGTTGTAATTCAGCCACATTGGAAGGTTTTCGAGCATGAACTGCCTTTTTAAGGTCATGCCACAGCATCTCAATCAGATTCAGGTCAGGACTTTAACTAGGCCAGTCCAAAGTCTTCATTTTGTTTTTCTTAAACCATTCAGAGGTGGACTTACTGGTGTGTTTTGGATCATTGTCCTGCTGCAGAACCCAAATGCGCTTCAGGTTGAGGTCACGAACAGATGGCCGGACATTCTCGTTCAGGATTTTTTGGTAGACAGCAGAATTCATGGTTCTATTTACCCCAGCAAGTCTTCCAGGTGCTGAAGCAGCAAAACAGCCCCAGACCATCACACTACCACCACCGTATTTTACTGCTGGCATGATGTTCCTTTTCTGAAATGCTGTGTTACCTATACACTGGATGTATTGGGACATGCACCTTCCAAAAAGTTCAACTTTTGTCTCTTCAGTCCACAGAGTATTTTCCCCAAAGTCTTGGGGCTCATCAAGATGTTTTCTAGCAAAAGTGAGACAAGCCTTTATGTTCTTTTTGCTCAGCAGTGGTTTGGAACTCTGCCATGCAGGCAATTTCTGCCCAGTCTCTTTCTTATGGTGGAGTCATGAACACTGACCTTAACTGAGGTAAGTGAGGCCTGCAGTTCTTTGGATGTTGTTGTGGGGTCTTTTGTGACCTCTTGGATGAGTCGTCGCTGCGCTCTTGGGGTAATTTTCGTCGGCCAGCGACTTCTGAGAAGGTTCATCACTGTTCCATGTTTTTGCTATTTGTGGATAATGGCTCTCACTGTTGTTCACTGGAGTCCCAAAGCTTTAGAAATGGCTTTATAAATTTTTCCAGACTGATAGATGTCAATTACTTTGTTTCTCATTTGTTCATAAATTTCTTTTGATCGCAGCACAATGTCTAGCTTTTGTGGATCTTTTGGTGCACTTCACTTTGTCAGGTAGGTCCTATTTAAGTGATTTCTTCATTGAGAACAGGTGTGGCCGTAATCGGGTCTGGGTGTGGCTAGAGAAATTGAACTCAGCTTTCCAAAGATGTGATAAATCAGTTGATTTATGTTTTAACATGGGGGGGGGGGGAATCACTTTTTCACACAGGGCCATGTAGGTTTGGATTTTTTAACCATTAATAATAAACTGTGGAGAGTGTGAAAAGATGAGGCTGAGTTTATTTCTCAAATCAGATTTATTCACTTGTCTCCAACATCCTCCAAACAGAAAAAGAGACACATCCTCCCACATCTGTCCTTTTTATACCCGGGACATCAAAGTACAGAGTCACATTGTCTTTAAATCCCAAGACACAATACATCATCCTCCAGGTCTTCTCCCCTCCACCTAAAACCACTGGTGGTCAGGAAATCTCTCAAGGCCATCTCTAAAGATCACATTTCGCACCCTCCTGTTATCCCCAGGAGACCCAGACCTATTGTTCATTCTGAGACGTGAAGCAAGAGTAATATACATATGCAGCCTAAGCAACTCACATATGTGTGCCACAAAACACCTTAATTTAAAAACTGCATTTTGTGTTTGCTTGTGTTATCTTTATCTGACATAACGCACGGCTCAGGAGACACACACGCAGGCTCAGGGTAGATTTAATAGCTTTATTGAACAACAAGAGTGTGTGGCTGCGTGTCTGTGAGATAAGAATGTATTGGTGGTGGGCGTCTGCGTCAGGCATGGGGGCAGGAAGCCGTTCAGCCGGACAACCCTAAGGGAGGAAGCAGAGGGAGAAGGGTAACGGGCACCACACCAATACAGATGACTAAGACAGTTTGCTGGCTTACTTGGTTTGCGCAGGTGGCTGGCGTTAACAAGGGCGTAGCCCGGGAGACAGCAACCTGGAGTGCCTGTAGCAGCAGCAAGGAAGCAGCGGCGAGGAGACGAGGTCCGCCGCCGGGGAATCCACCTGTGCACAGGGGAGAAGGCTGGGAGAAAGAGAGGTAAGTGAAGCTTACTCAGGTTTCCTTGCTTGGAGAAGGGGGTTCCTTGCAGCAAGAGATGCCGATGAGATCAGACGGCTTCAGGCCGAAGCCCAGGGCAGAGTGAGTTAAATACCTCGCCGCTGACGAGGCGCAGGTGTGCGCACAGCTGGCGCCGCTGATGAGCGGCGAGTCATGACAGTACTCCCCCCTCTAGCAGCGCCTCCTGGTGATGGTTTCTCCAGGTGCGCTCGGTGGAACTCAGCGATGAGGGACGGGTCCAACACAAACGAGGAGCGCACCCATTGTCTCCATTCAGGTCCATAGCCCTCCCAGTCCACCAAATACTGCAACCCGCGACCCCGGCGCCGGGAGTTCAGGATGGCGGAGACTGTCCAGGCCGGATGGCCACCTATCATCCGGGGCGCAGGCTGCGCTGCAGGTGGAGGGCAGAGGGGGTCAGAGACCACCAGTTTAACCTTGGAGACGTGGAAGGTGGGATGGATGCGGAGGGAGGGGGGAATAGCCACACGCACAGCCACCAGGTTGATGATCTTGGTAATGGGAAATGGGCCAATGAATCGTTGTGCCAACTTCCTCCTCTCACCCTTTAAATTAACGTCCTGTGTGGACACCCAGACTTGTTGGCCCACCTGGTAGGCAGGGGCAGGTCTCCTGTGCCGGTCCGCCGTGGACTTGTTGTGCTCCGCCGTGCGTAAAAGCACATTGCGCGCCATGGTCCAAAAGGCACGGCACCGCCTGAGGTGCGCCTGGACTGAGGGGACAGCCAACTCGCCCTCCTGCGCGGGGAATAGAGGTGGATCGTAGCCCAGGGATGCCTTGAAGGGGGACATCCCGGTGGCAGAAGAGCGGGAGGTATTGTGGGCATACTCCACCCAGGCGAGATGTGTGCTCCAGGATGCGGGCTTAGATGTAGTGACGCAGCGGAGTGCAGCCTCCAGCTCCTGATTGGTCCGCTCACACTGCCCGTTGGATTGGGGGTGATGGCCGGAGGAGAGGCTTACTTTGGCTCCCAGGGCATTGCAGAAAGACCTCCAGATGTCCGAAGAGAACTGGGGACCCCGATCGGAGACCACGTCAACCGGTATCCCGTGCAGTCTGACCACGTGCTGGACGAGGAGGTCCGCCGTCTCCAAGGCAGAGGGGAGCCCCCGTAGGGGCACAAAGTGGGCGGCCTTGGAGAAACGGTCAACGATTGTCAGGACTGTGTCGAAGTTGTTGGAGACAGGGAGACCGGTGACGAAGTCTAGGGCGATGTGCGACCAGGGCCTACCAGGGACGGGCAGGGGCTGGAGCAGACCCGCGGGGGGAGCGTTACCCGACTTGCTGGTGGCGCAGACGGGGCAGGCCCGGGCGTAGCGGGCGGCGTCCTTCCGCAGTCCCGGCCACCAAAAGGACCGTTGGAGGAGGTCGATCATCCGGGAGGACCCAGGGTGGCAGGTGAGCTTCGAGGTATGGAGCCAGTGGATAACCTCCCCCGGGACAGCAGATGGCACGAAGAGCCTCCCCTCCGGTCCGCCGCCAGGGTCCCGTTCCGACTCCTGCGCCCTCCGGATCTTGCTCTCAATGTCCCAGGAGACGGCCCCCATGACGCACGACCTGGGCAGGATGGTGTGGACCGCATCTTCTGACGCCTCAGGGGCAAATTGCCTGGAGAGGGCGTCGGGCAGGCCGTTCTTGGAGCCGGGCCTGTAGGTGATGTTAAACCTGAACCTTGCAAAGAACAGGGACCAACGCGTCTGGCGGGCATTCAGACGCTTGGCAGTTCTTAAATACTCCAAGTTCTTATGGTTGGTGAGTACCACGAATGGCAAGGCGGCCCCCTCCAGCCAGTGGCACCACTCCTGAAGCGCGAGCTTGATGGCCAATAGTTCTCTGTCTCCCACGTCGTAATTACGTTCCGCTGGGGACAAGCGCCGAGAGAAGAAGGCGCAGGGCCGCTTGGCTCCGTTGGCTGGTGACCGCTGGGACAGCACCGCCCCCACCCCCGTATCCGAAGCGTCCACCTCCACGATGCACTGCAGCGCGGGGTCGACCTGGCTGAGGACCCGGGAGGAGGAAAACTCCGTTTTCAGCGCCTGGAAGGCCGCTACGACCTCTTCAGTCCACCGGAACGGGACTTTAGGGGAGGTGAGGCGGGTCAGAGGGCCGACGATGGCTCCAAAATTAGGGACAAAGCGGCGGTAGAAATTGGCAAACCCGATGAACTGTTGCACCTGTTTCCTCGAGGTTGGTGTGGGCCAATCTACCACCGCTTTGACCTTCGCTGGGTCCGGGAGCACCTGGTCATGGGAGATGATGAACCCCAGGAAGGAAGTTGTCTTGGCGTAGAACTCACAATTCTCCGCTTTCACATATAGTCGGTTCTCCATTCTCCAGTAGCCTCTGAAGGACCCGCCTCACGTGGATCCGGTGCCCGTCCCTGTATCTGGAGAAGATGAGAATATCGTCCAGGTAGACGAACACGAACAGGCCGATGAAATCCCGGAGGACATCATTAATGAGGCGCTGAAAGACGGCTGGAGCATTGGTCAGCCCAAATGGCATGACTAGGTATTCAAAGTGGCCGTTTGGGGTACGGAAGGCAGTCTTCCATTCATCTCCCTCCCGGATCCGGACGAGGTGGTACGCGCTGCAGAGATCCAGCTTGGTAAACCAGGTCGCCCCCTGGAGGGAGTGGAAGGCGGTGTCCATCAGGGGCAGGGTGTAGCGGTCCTTCTCCGTGATGTCATTGAGGGCACGGTAATCAATACAAGGACGAAGGGAGCCATCCTTTTTGCCCACGAAGAAGAACCCTTCGCCTAATGGTGATGATGATGGGCGGATAATCCCAATGCTGAGCGACTCCTTCAAATATGTGTTCATCGCCTCCTTCTCTGGTGCAGACAGACTGTAGAGGCGTCCCGAGGGTAGAGGTGCCCCCTGGCAGATGTTAATGGCACAGTCATAGGGCCGGTGTGGAGGAAGAGACATCGCCTTGGACTTGCTGAAGACCGCACCCAGGTCGTGGAACTCCGAGGGCACCAGGGTGAGATCCGGAGGCGCGGCGTCCTTAGCAGTGGGAGGAGAGGACGGGGCGCAGGCAGCGGATTGGAGACAGGTTCCCATGCAAAAGGAGCTCCAGGCAGACACCCTACCGGTCTTCCAGTCCAGGACGGGGTTGTGGAGGCGGAGCCATGGGTATCCAAGGATGACAGGTGTAGTGGAGGAAGGCAGGACGTAGAAGGTGATGTCCTCCCGGTGGTTCCCCGAGATGATAACCGGGACGGGGGGCGTCCAGTGAGTCACTTTTCCCAGAGAGACACGGGAGAGATTGACTAGGGCAAGAGGAGGATCAAGGGGGTGGCAACGGATGCCCAATTGGGTTGCCAGGCTTTGTGATATGAAGCTACCCTCCGCGCCTGAATCCACCAGTGCGTGAGTGAGACGCCCTGTGGGATTGTGGCAGAAGCAGATGGGCAGCGTCAAATGTGTGAGGGGAGTTAACCGATTAGCGTCCGCGAGGCCCCCTACAGTGACTCGCGGACCTCCCCGTTTGGTTTCTCCGGACAATGCTCCACCGTGTGCTGGCCGCCCCCGCAATACATGCAGAGGCCCAACTCACGGCAACGTTGTTTCTCCGCTAGGGGGAGCTTTGTCCGGCCCGTCACCATCGGCTCCGACTCCTCGGAGGACTCCGGCGGTGGTAATGCCAGGGGGCGAGCTTGGGGCAGGCGCGCTGAGGCACCCCGCGAGCGAGAAGAGGACTTCCGCTCCGAGGCGCGCTCGTGCAGCCTGTTATCCAAGCTAATAGCTAGGGAAATCAGCTCCGCTAGCGTCTCCGGGATATCCCGGCCGGCCAGCTCATCCCTCAGACCAGAGTTAAGACTGCGAAGGAAGATGCCGCAGAGCGAACGCTCTTCCCAGCCGACTTCCTCCGTGTTAACCCGGAAGTCGATCGCGTAATTGGCCGCCGATCGGCTCCCCTGCTGGAGGCTGAGAAGGCGATCAACCTGGACACTATCCATACGCGAGTGATCGAACACTTACAGAAATTGTCGCACGAACTGGCCATAGGTGAGGGTGGCGTAGCTGGGCTTCGCCATTACAGCGTAAGCCCAGGTAAGCGCTTGACCCTCCAGGAGGTTACCTATACAGCCAATCCGGCTGTGGTCTGAGGGGAAGTCTCCGGGAACGCGGTGGAACACGGACTCACACTGCATGATAAACCCCCGCGCTCCACCGAGCTTGCCGCTAAAGCGGGTGGGGGTAGGAATGGATGTGAGTCGTGCCGGCGCACCCGGAGCAGGCTGGACAGCCGCTGGAGCAGCGGGAGCTGCGCCACCCAGACGAACCGAGGGGAACGGCTGTTGGGGGTCCAGGCGGTCTAATCGGTTAGTTATTATTGTTAATTGATTAAGGATCACTTGTTGTTGGTGGGCTATTAGATCCACCCGAGCCTTGAGGGTGGAAAGACGGCGTGCGAGCCCGCTGTCTGCCGAGCCGCTCTGCTGAAGCCGTACTGACATAATGCACGGCTCAGGAGACACGCACGCAGGCTCAGGGTAGATTTAATAGCTTTATTAACAAACAAGTGTGTATGTGTGCGTGTATGTGAGATAAGAATGTATTGGTGGTGGGCGTCTGCGTCAGGCATGGGGGCAGGAAGCCGTTCAGCCGGACAACCCTAAGGGAGGAAGCAGAGGGAGAAGGGTAACGGGCACCACACCAATACAGATGACTAAGACAGTTTGCTGGCTTACTTGGTTTGAGCAGGTGGCTGGCGTTAACAAGGGCGTAGCCCGGGAGACAGCAACCTGGAGCGCCTGTAGCAGCAGCAAGGAAGCAGCGGCGAGGAGACGAGGTCCGCCGCCGGGGAATCCACCTGTGCACAGGGGAGAAGGCTGGGAGAAAGAGAGGTAAGTGAAGCTTACTCAGGTTTCCTTGCTTGGAGAAGGGGGTTCCTTGCAGCAAGAGATGCCGATGAGATCAGACGGCTTCAGGCCGAAGCCCAGGGCAGAGTGAGTTAAATACCTCGCCGCTGACAACGCGCAGGTGCGCGCACAGCTGGCGCCGCTGATGAGCGGCGAGTCATGACATTATCTAATATTTAAATTTGTTTGATGATCTGAAACATTTAAGTGTGACAAACATACAAAAAAATGAGAAATCAGGAAGGGGTCAAACACTTTTTCACACCACTGTAAGTATTTTGAATAATGTGACAAATTGAGTGCCTTGCAAGGCAGTAGGCTATTTTACAACCTTTATCATTGCATTCAGATATAATGGCTTTTGTTATAAAAAGTTTTTCTTCATGTAATTTGCAGCTTTTAGTGTAAATTTGAGAGCCTTTTTTCTTTTGATATTTCTAATAGTAAATATGCATGCAATTTTTCCATGTAATTTGAAATAATTTTCCAAAAGATATTTGTTGCAGATTTTTTTTGTAAATATAATTTTTTGTTCATAAATTTGCAATTTTTGTCACATGAATTTGAAGTTTTTTCTTTATATATTTCTAAACTTATTCATGCAAATTTGTGACCTTTTTTTGAAATGTAGTAAATCAGAATTAGCATAGCTAAAATTGAACAGTTTGGGTGAAGGAGCAAATACCCAAATACTAAATTTAAAAAATTAATCCCACTGTCATGAACTGCTATCCAGATAAGAGAATATTTGGGTTCTGCCCTGGTAAAATGTAAGAAAGTCTGATGATTCCATCCTTCATTGTTTATTTTGTGAAGCTCAGCTCTGTTAAGGCTTTTTAGCTTTCCCCACATATCTAGTAATCAGATTATACAGTAAGGATTTAAATTTTTTCCCATATTGGGGGATCCTGGGTTCAATCCCAGCCCCCGACCAACAGTGATCTGTGTGGAGTTTGCATGCTCTCCCTGTGTCTGCGTGGGTTTACTCCTGGATTTCTCCGGTTTCCTCCCACATGCCAAAAACATGCAAGTTAGGTTAATTGGCATCAAACTGGGGATTCTAAATTGTCCTTAGGTATGACTGTGAGAGTGAATGGTTGTCTGTCTCTCTGTGTTGGCCCTGCGATGGACTGGCGATCTGTCCAGGGTGTACCCTGCCTCTCGCCCAAAGATGCTGGGATAGGCTCCAGCACCCCCGCGACCCGAAAAGGATTATGCGGAAGAAGATGAATGAATGAATGAATGCAATTACAATAAGGCATCACTATGCAAGCCTTGCTGTTGTGTTAATTTATACATACATTTTTAAGGGGTTTTCTATTCATCTAATTTCCCTCACAAGCCCATCTTTTTTTTCATTGAATGAATGTGGGCTTTTTATTTTAACTTTTTAATAATTTTATCACCGTCACAGTCCAAGATGGTGTCCTTGTCTTGTAATCTAAATACAGTTTTTTGTTTTTTTTTCCCTTTTTGGCAAATTATCCTTCATTAGACAAAAGGCCATGAGACTGTTAATGCAATTAAAAGGCTGAGGAGGAGACTGCATCAGCTTTGACAGAAGTGGACATAGACGGTCCACTAAGCTATATGGACATTATGTGCAAAACATCCAATATGTGAATGTGTTGTTTGAAGAGGGAGGATTTGCAGCAGAACTTTTTTGGGGTGTCAGAGAGGATTAGTACCTCTAACAAGGAACACGTGGTGCTCCTTTAGGGGTAGTTTGTCCGCTTTGGTCCCCAGCTGGCACCCAGCTGTCACCAGTGGCTCCCCGTAGCTGTTTGCATGCAACAGCAGCCACATCCCAGTCAACGGCTTCCACTGGCTGGCAAAACTTGGTGAGGGTAGCCGATGGGTTTGAAACCCTCGGTGAGTTAGGGCTTGTCCCTTTGCATGTGAAGACTGAATCCGGTGGACTGCATGGAGAAATCCAATAGATTGGTTCAACGGGCAGAATAGTAGACCAGCTAAGCATTGTGGAACATGAACAGGGCACAGCAGGACACAAAGACACTGTTGGCCATCCACTGCAGTCAAAGAAGCTCCCAATCATAGCGTCTCATCGTGCCATTGGACTCTGTCTTCTGCTACAGAGAGGATGGGATTGCTCCAGCACAACAGCTTCGCCATCTCAATCTCTATCACTCGCAGGTGTTGTGCAATGACGTCTTCATAACCCTGCTTCTACATCTTTTCTTCAAAGTCCTGCGGCGATGTGGGAAGAGCAAAGTGACAGGTGGTAGTTACCATTGGCAGTCGTAGTACCAAACTTGCACGTAGGTGGCCTGAGGACCAGTGGTCGTTCTTCTTTGAACCCGGGGCAGAAAGAAAGTTTGCCAGCATCCCAGGTGACTAAACAGCCTCTTTAGGACAACACTGTTTACCCTGAATCAGGGAGGGGACTAGAGATGGTGTCCTGAACAAAGCTATCACTGACTGGCCAGCATACCGCGGCTAGCAGGTAACCCTCCTAGCAGTCGAAACCAGAAAAAAAAAACAAAATTTCTTCTTGGTACATGGAATGTACGTACCCTCTTGGATCAAGAGGGAGAAATAAGGCCCCAACGGAGAACAGCCCATATCGCCAGAGTATTAGCCCGCTACAGAATTGATATTGCTGCTCTCAGCGAAACACATTTTGCTGATGAAGGATCAATCTGCGAACCAGAGGGTGGCTGCACTTTCTTCTGGAAAGGGAAAGTCAAAACTGAAGGCAGAATTCATGGAGTTGGCTTCGCCATATGAACTGCTCTTCTCCGACAGCTCCCTGATCTCCCAACTGGCATAAGTGAGTGGTTGATGAAGCTTCGATTCCCTCTTGCTCCTAATCGGCACATCACCATCATCAGTGCCTATGCCCCAACCCTCACCAGCAGTAACAATGTCAAAGAGGTGTTCTACGAGAATCTCGACTACATTGTGAAATCCACCACTGCCAGCGATAAGCTTATAATACTCGGTGATTTCAACACCAGTGTTGGAAATGATAGTGAGAGCTGGGATGGAGTGCTGGGTACACATGGGCTGGGGAAAATGAACAGCAAAGGGTTGATGCTACTTACTCTGTGTGTTGAGAACCAACTGACCATCACCAACACACTCTTTGAGATGTCTAACAATTACAAGACAACATGGATGCATCCAAGGTCCAAGCAGTGGCATGTCATAGATTATGCCATTGTCTGAAGGCAAGATGTCTGTGATGTAAAGACTACCAGAGCCATGAGAGGAGCTGAGTGTTGGACAGACCATAGACTGGTCAGATCTGTTCTTATTGTCCCACTGCAGCATAAGAAGCCGAAGCTCACCCAACCCTCATACAACACAGCTAAGCTGAAGAGGACAAATGTGAGGAAGAAGTACCAGGCCCACCTGAACAACTTGCTGACTGCACACGGACCACCCACTGGAGACCTCGCTGAGAAATGGGACCAGTACAAACAGATGGTCACTGAGTCAGCTAAAGAGGTGCTTGGAGCAAAGAAACGGGTCCATCAGGATTGGTTTGATGAGAACAATGAAGAGATTGGCAGGCTGTTGGAGGAGAAGCACACTACATTCATCGAATGGCAAAATGACATCAACTCCAGGTCAAAGAACGATCGCTTCAAACACTTGCAGAGTAAAGTGCAGAAAGAGCTATGCTTCATGCAGCTGGTGGGACCGAAAGGCAGATGAGGCCCAGCATTACGCGGAGTCAAACAACTCAAAAGAGTTCTTCAGCTCACAGAAGACTGTGTATAGACCACAAAAACCCAATGTCGCCCCACTCCTCACATCTGATGGCACTGCCCTGCTTAAAGACAAAGGAAGCCTCATTGAACGCTGGAGAGAGCACTTCTCTACACTCCTCAACCGGCCATCCTCTGTGGATACTATGGCTTTGGACAGGATTGACCAGAAGCCAGTAAAGGATGACCTTGACCTTTCTCGTACATTAGATGAGGTCTAGAAAGCAATCAAGCAAACCAGCTCTGGCAAGGCACCGGGCATGGATGGCATTCCTGCTGAACTCTTCAAAGCAGCTAGTCCGGAGTCTCTCGACAAATTCCACAGCATCCTTGTCAGCATCTGGGATAAAGAGATCATGCCAAACGATTTTAGATATGCCACTATTGTCTCCCTCTTCAAGGACAAAGGCAACAAAGCTGACAGCAGCAACTACCATGGTATATCCCTGTTGTTGACTGTATGCAAGATCCTGGCGTGCATCATCCTAAATCACCTGATCAACACCATCTCAGAAAATTTGCTACCAGAACCTCTGTGTGGCTTTAGACCAGGCTGCAGCACCATCAATATGGTCTTCACGAAGAGACAGGTCCAAGAAAAATGCACAGAGCAGAACATGGACCTCCACGCTGTTTTCATCGACTTGACAAAGGCCTTTGACACAATGAGCAGAGAAGCACTCTGGACAATCCTTGCAAAACTTGGCTGTCCCAGAAAGTTTGTCCAGCTCATTCGTCTGTTCCACGACAGTATGAAGGGCCTCGTTCTCTCTAACGGTGATGTCTCACAGCCCTTCGAGATTCCCAACAGCGTGAAACAAGGCTGTGTGCTCGCCCCTGTCCTGTTCAACCTTTTCTTCACATGCGTCCTGAACCATGCTGTGCATGACCTAGAATGAGGGGTGTACCTGAGATACAGACTGGATGGCTCACTCTTCAATCTCTGCAGGCTGAATGCAAAGACCAAGACATTTGAATGACTCTTACTCGAAGCACTGTTTGCTGATGATTATGCCCTCCTGGCCCATACGGAGTCTGACCTCCAGGTCATCACGAACAGATTTGCAGAAGCCTGCCAACTCTTTGCTCTGACTATCAGCCTCGGCAAAACTGAAGTCATGTGCCAACCTGCTCCAGGAACTACACCACCTCCTCCCACCATCTGCATAGAGGGCACCCAGCTGAAAGTCATTGATCAATTCAAGTATCTCGGGACTATCATCTCATCTGATGGTACTGTCGACAAGGAAATCGCCGCTCGCATCAGTAAAGTGAGTCAGTCACTGGGCTGCCTTCGCTGTCATGTGTTCAACTACAAGAACATCAAGTTAGCAACCAAGATCAAGGTGTACAAAGCAGTTGTACTCACAGGCCTTTTGTATGGCTGTGAGACCTGGACGCTCTACAGAAAACACCTCAGGCAGCTTGAGTGCTTCCACATGAAAGCCCTGCGCTCATTTATGAGAATCAGATGACAAGACAAAGTGATGAACCTGGAGGTTCTGGACAGGGATGACCTTGTCAGCACTGAGACCATGATCATGAAAGCCCAGCTTCGCTGTACTGGACATGTGATTCAAATGGACAGCTCCCGACTGCCCTGCCAAGTACATTATGGAGTACTCTCCCAGGGTCATAGGAACACAGGTCACCCAAAGAAGCAATACAAGGACTGTGTCAAAAACAACCTGAAATACTGTGCAGTACTAGCACGGGAGCTGGAATCCCTTGCCCAGGACAGAGTGAGCTGGCGTGCAGCAACATGAAAGGCCTTCACCTCCAGTGAGAACAGCCGGCAAGAAAGAATCACGAGCACCAGAGAATGCCGGAAGGCCTCTTCCTCTGCACCAGCTACTGTGTTATTCCAGCACCCTCACTACCCCTGCATGTGCGCTTCCAGGATTGGACTTGTCAGCCACACCCAGGCCCACAATCGAAGACAGCTGCACAACTAGACATCATCGTACTCGATGGTCTACCACCAAATGCAGCAGAACTTATTTCTTCTCCATAAGAGACTGAACAGGGCAGTGTAGTGGATCCTCCTCCAAAATCTGTGCAGCAATTTGACAATGTAAGAAACTGATTTTATTTATCTTAATGTGAGACAAATTACTGCTAAACAGAAATGAATGTTTTACTTTTAAGATCACAAAATGTAAAAAGTTCACTGGAGTTACCAGCAAAGGATCTGTACAAAATCTATCGCAATAGAAAAAAAATCAGAAAATAGATTTGGAGATGAAATATCTGCATGTAAAAATACAGAGAAAATAATGTTTGTTTGTTCGGGAAATGAAGGCGTGTTAAAAACAAATTAGCGATGGTGTGTTTTATTAAAAGTGATTTTGAATCAGATAATTAGTTATCTGATTGTCTGCCATCACACTTCTGTTTGTGGATGTGGCTCCTCTTAAGTTTACATATTCAAAACATACCCCCAACATAACCTGAACATAACCTAGTCAGGAGCAGGTTATGTTCACAGCCTTTGTTACAGTTACAAACATACTCTGACTTTTTGGAACCGAAAACTCAGAGTTACCACAAACTCTGAGTTACCCAGGTAAGTCGCTAAACCTGATTTCTGGAATATCCCCCAGGAAAAAACAGGGGATGACACAGAAGACAATGATAGGTGACTCAGGGGAACACAGAGGGCAATAGATACAAAAGATAATCCTGAATAATCACAGGGAGAACAAAAATAAATACAAAATGTGGGCATGACCAGACTGTGACAAAGAGGACTTACAGTGGGGTAAAAAAGTATTTAGTCATCCACCAATTGTGCAAGTTCTCCCACTTAAAAGATGAGAGAGGTCTCCAATTTTCATCATAGGTATACCTCAACTATGAGAGAGAAAATGAGAAAAAAAAATCCAGAAAATCACATTGAAGGATTTTTAATGAATTAATTGGTAAATTCCTTGGTAAAATAAGTATATGGTCACCTACAAACAAGCAAGATTTCTGGCTCTCACAGACCTGTAACTTCTTCTTTAAGAGGCTTCTCTGTCCTCCACTCGTTACTTGTATTAATGGCACCTGTTTGAACTCATTATCAGTATAAAAGACACCTGTCCACAACCTCAAACAGTCAGACTCCAAACTCCACTATGGTCAAGACCAAAGAGCTGTCAAAGGACACCAGAAACAAAATTGTAGACCTGCAACAGGCTGGGAAGACTGAATCTGCAATAGGTAAGCATCTTGGTGTGAAGAAATCAACTGTGGGAGCAATTATTAGAAAATGGAAAACATACAAGACCACTGATAATCTCCCTCAATCTGGGGCTCCATGCAAGATCTCACCCCGTGAGGTCAAAATGATCACGAGAACGGTGAGCAAAAATCCCAGAACCACACGGGGGGACCTAGTGAATGACCTGCAGAGAGCTGGGACCAAAGTAACAAAGGCTACATCAGTAACACACTACGCCGCCAGGGACTCAAATCCTGCAGTGCCAGACGTGTCCCCCTGCTTAAGCCAGTGCATGTCCAGGCCCGTCTGAAGTTTGCTAGAGAGCATTTGGATGATCCAGAAGAGGATTGGGAGAATGTCATATGGTCAGATGAAACCAAAATAGAACTTTTTGGTAAAAACTCAACTTGTCGTGTTTGGAGGAGAAAGAACACCATACCTACTGTGAAGCATGGGGGTGAAAACATTATACTTTGGGGCTGTTTTTCTGCAAAGGGACCAGGACGACTGATCCGTGTAAAGGAAAGAATGAATGGGGCCATGTATCGTGAGATTTTGAGTGAAAACCTCCTTCCATCAGCAAGGGCATTGAAGATGAAACGTGGCTGGATCTTTCAGCATGACAATGATCCCAAACACACTGCCCGGGCAACAAAGGAGTGGCTTCGTAAGAAGCATTTCAAGGTCCTGGAGTGGCCTAGCCAGTCTCCAGATCTCAACCCCATAGAAAATCTTTGGAAGGAGTTGAAAGTCTGTGTTGCCCAGCAACAGCCCCAAAACATCACTGCTCTAGAGGAGATCTGCATGGAGGAATGGGCCAAAATACCAGCAACAGTGTGTGAAAACCTTGTGAAGACTTACAGAAAACGTTTGACCTCTGTCATTGCCAACAAAGGGTATATAACAAAGTATTGAGATGAACTTTTGTTATTGACCAAATACTTATTTTACTGAGGAATTTACCAATTAATTCATTAAAAATCCTTCAATGTGATTTTCTGGATTTTTTTTTCTCATTTTCTCTCTCATAGTTGAGGTATACCTATGATGAAAATTGGAGACCTCTCTCATCTTTTAAGTGGGAGAACTTGCACAATTTGTGGCTGACTAAATACTTTTTTCCCCCCACTGTATATACAAGGAGCTTCTCTCAGAACCATAAAAGGATTGCTGCAGAGGTGAGTTTGTGGTGTAGAAAGTTAAGGGAAAAAAAGGCCAGAATTGGGAATCTAAAATTCAAATTAAAGATTACAAGTTGATCCTGTCATGTATCTGAACTCAGGTGTGGTCTGAGTTCAGATCCTCACTTTATTTCCAAGTTTGATTGTTTGTGTCAGTATTTGGTGGTTAGGTTCTATATATTTTATTGGGGTGTGACAGAGTCCTTTCCCTCTCTCCCTCACCAGATGCTCCCCTTCAGCTGCCACTGCCTGCTCAGCTGTGGCAGCTTGGCAGTTAGGTCACAACGCGCTCATGATTCGCACCTGCTGCCCAATTACTGCTCACATATTTAAATCCAGCATTTCCTTCCTGCATTGTCGCAGCCACATCTATGTTCAGACCAGACCTCACTGCTACAGTCAGTGTCCCCCTCCTGTGATTCAACTATATGTAAGTTTTCCTTGCTGGCCTCTTTGGCTTTGCCTGCACTGGTTATTTTGAACTGCCTACGTTTTTCTCCAATAAATTGCTTCACTGCAGTCAAGCTAGTGGGTTTGTTTCTGCCCCGGAGGGGTGTTCATGACAGTTGGCTGTGACCAGTATTAAGAACCGAGCTTCTGCAGTGGAGCATTTTTTCACCTTTCCGTGTATCTTTTTCACTCACCTTTTTCTGGAGCATGATGTCCCCGACGTACCAATCCCACACTGGCAGAGGTGGACGGGCAGCGGGGCATCCGACTGTGGAGAAAGAATGGGCAGCGAGCTTTATCCGGGACTTCATGGATGAAGCCCTCGAAGCCCATGGACCCGGGGAGAAGTGGAGCTATTTGGACAGTGCTGTGGGTATTCGGCAGGCGCATCCTGGCCTCTGGAATTATCCGCAGTACACGGAGCTGTTATCCTCGGTCTGCGCCCTTCAGCAAGCTTTTCCTGACCTGAGTAGGGAGGCGCTCTTCGCGGAGCCAAAACAGAGGACGCTCTCCACAGCCTGCAGCTATCTCTCCTCCCACTTCGCCTTCCGCTCCAGAGTGCTCGTTGCCATTCCCATGGTGGCGGTGGCGAGTCCTGGATCGCTGGAAGAACAATCCCACCTCGTTGACAGCCACTCCCCATGCACTGACCCCGGCTATTCCCGCAGCAGACTCTCATTCTCTGTTTCCTTTGCCAGCAGCCCCGCCGGCCCGAATTCCCTCCACTTCTGCTGCGAGGCCATTCCCCTCTGTGCCTCCTCCTGCTGTTGAAGGGTGTTCCATTGTTCCACCGGCTCCTCCCATTCCCGTGGCCGCAGGGGTGGCTCCTCTACTTTCCTCAGGAGGGTCCAGAGTCTTCCTAGCCATGGAGAGGGACAACTCCTTGGCAGCTGCAGCAGGAAATATCATTAACCAAGAGAACGGGAAAGTTTCCTCCCTTTTTGCTTCTAATACTGATGAAATTTCTTGCCTGATCCCTGGTAGAGAGTCTCTGGGTGAGCAGTCCCCAGAGACCTCGCCACCTGCTGCAGCCACTTTCAGCTCACCAGTCCTCTTCATGTCTCCTCCATCTCTCCCTAAGTGTCCACCGGTCCCTGAGCAGAACCACTGGATGAAGGAGGAGCCTGAGCCCCTGGAGGATCCTCTTCCAGCGCCTACAGTGAGCCAGACCCCAGCCGTCATGCCAGAGGAGCCTCCTGCGTGGAACACTCCGCCTGAGGCCGAGAAGACTGTGATTACCATCACGCCTGCTGCGGAGGCTGCCGCAGCAATGTCAGCACCAGAGCTGGACCACCAAGGAACCGGGCCCGAAACATCACCTCCAGCTGGATCGACAGAGTCCTGGGTGGCGGGGGAGCTCGAGCTCAGGCAAGTGATCTCTTTTGTTTTCCTCTATTCAGCCCTAGAGAGATTCTGCCTTGCTGTTGGTGAGGGGAGTCAGGTGTGGCCACCAGCTGCATCTGAGCTCACCTTGCCGGGCTCCGCCACTCCCGGCGACCGTGACTATGTCTCTCTGTGTCTGGTTTTTGAGCCTTCTCCCGGGGTCACCGGCGATGATCCAGCACTACCTGAGGTCTCTGTGGTTCCGGTGTCGCCGCCCGAGGCTGTGGAGGACCTACCCCCATCATCCTCATCTGGAGTTCCGGAGGGTGATGACCTCCTTGGTCGGGTGCTCTCATGGGTCGGCCTGTTCACCATGGGTGCAGCGTTGGCCAAGCCCGGGTCCACCGTGGGTGCAGTGTTGGCCCAGCCGGGTCCACCATGGGTGCAGCGTTGGCCTAGCCGGGGTCCATCGTGGGTGCAGCGTTGGCCCAACCCAGGTCCACCACAGGTGCTGCAGAGTTGCAGCCCAGAGCCTCTGAGGGTGCAGCTATGTTCCACGCCGGGACCGCCGAGGGTGCAGCTGTGTTCCATGCCGGGACCGCCGAGGGTGTAGCTGTGTCCCATGCCGGGACCACCGAGGGTGCAACCGAGGGTGCTGCCGGCCAGCCTGAGGACACTGGGGCCTTCTCTCCTTTTCCAGAGGCCTCCGGGGTGTCTCTTCTTCCTCTGCCGGATGCCGTCGTGGTTCCCCTTCCCTCACCACCAGTCGCCATGGGGGTTACTCTCTTCCGGTCCGGCTTCCCATAATTGAATCTTCCGGTGGGTAAGCCGCCTCCTCGTTAACCCCTCCGGTCCTGATGGCTCAACAATGCTGGCCGGCCACCCGAAGGACTGTGTCTCTGGATCGGGTGGCCCATTTTCTCTGGCAGGCCGCCGGACTCCCTTCCTCAGGCTGTCTGCTTGACCTGGGATTATGGTCGGCCACCCGAACCCTGGAGCTCTAGGACTGCGGGGGCTTAGGGGTCTGCCTGTTTTGGGTCCCGCTGCTGAGGAGAGTTGGAGAGCTCCATCTAGGTATGTTTTCCCCCTATTTCCAGCTGTGAGCCCCGCTGCCTTCAGGAGAGCTCTGGCTGGATTCCGCCCTTGGCCAGGTATCCCCTGGCTTCCATCCCCCCTGGACACTGAGCCTTGCTCTCCCCCAGCGTCTACCACATTTGTATTTGTTATGCCTTGCACTTCATGATTTAGTTTTTGTATGTTAGCGTTCTTGTCTGTTTTTATGTTAATAAATGTGCAAACTCACAGAGAGCGTTTGGTGTCCTACTTTCGCCCGTGAAATGGGCAATTCATGACACTGAAGTAGCATAAAATAGGCTAGTAAAATCTGAGTTTCTATGCCGGTGGTGGTAGTTGTGTTGTTTTCCTTGGGGAATGTGCCTTTATATGTCAGTTAATCATCACTGTAAGACAAAGAGGTGTGAATAGGTGGTTAAAAATATGTGCACATATTGCACTAGGAATATACAGTATTGTCAAACCTATTTTAAAAGTACTGGCATATTGGTTATCGACAAAAAATTTGCTGAGCTCGTCAAAGACCGCAGCATTGTTGTTGGCATCTGGGTGGAATAAGATGTTGTACCCCTTGCTGGAAAAACAGAGGGGTCTGAATGGTCTATCTGAGTGCTGCACACAGTACAAGGAGGATCAGTGAAGCAACACCATCGGAGCTAGCCATCTTTTAGAACGCTAGTGTTCTGAACCAATATGCTAGCTAGAATGGGATTGTTTCATTGTTAATTTTAACTCACCCTCATGTACTCTGTAGGTCTGTAATACCGAAAATATTCATAGCTGGAAGATAAAATTTTACTCGGCTTGGCAATGTGAGTTACTAGGTGATTCTAATGTGGTGATGGTGGTGGTAGTGGGGAGGGATTAGTTGATTTCATGTGAAATGACCCAAGTGGCGGACATAAATCAGTCAGTACAAATAAATAAAGCACAACAAAAATCATGTGTACACACATAAGCGTACAGTGTAGCAGTAGTAAATTAATTAGAAGAAAGTGGTGGAAATGAACAGTTATAGAAAAACATTAAACAGTATAACAGTCATAAATTCAGCGTTTCTGCAGTGAAAAGTCAGATCAACTTCACACCAACCTTTCCATCCCTAAAGCAGTATACATTAGCTCAAGGCATGGTTTTGTCACTGCTATAAATGTCACCATGGTGCATTAGCAATGTTAAAACCTCTTGGGGATCCCTTGTTTCCATCACTATAGCTGAAACAAGACAAAATGAAATGCTAAAGCACTAATTACTTCTTTTAAAACTGTTTCTAAATTATTACATACCTCTGAATGAACTTTTTAATTAAACTTGGCCTACATGTTTGCTGTTTTTCTTTCGTGAACCTGTTCTTCTTCTACAACAAAGGTAATTAAGATAATGGCACGTGCTTTAGAACCAGATGTCAGGGGAAAAGCGGGTCCACATCAGGTAAATGCCCTCGCATGTATCAAATCAAGCAAGTAGCTGCCGGCTCATTCATTCAGTGCTAACACTTGTTTGAGTTTTCCATATCTCATCATGGGGGTTGGCATGTTTGATTCATGTGCTCCTAGTCCTGGTTGTCCTGTGGGAAAGTGGACCCACGGTGATTGATCTACCCGTGCATTGTACTTCATGCTTTAGCAGAGTAGTACTTTTGTGTGTTGCCTGAACGTGTGCATGATTACATATGTGTTTGTTTGGTGTCTTTGCACACCACTCCTCTCCAGTTTCAGCTCATCTGTAGTAAATGTGAAATGAACACAGTCCATTAACACTTTTCCCTCTAAAGGTGATCCAATGCTGACTCAGGGTCTGAGAAGGAGGAAGTCATTCTTGAAGGACTGTCCTCTGATGATGAACTCCCCCTTTTGCAACCCCCAGAGTGAGGGATTGTGGGATTGGCACTCCAACCCCAACCCTTCCCCCCTCACAAAGAGAACCGAGTGGTCTATGAGAATAAAATGCTGATCTAAGATATCGGGAGGAAACCAAGCTGGGGTCAAGGAGAGAAGAAACGCAAAGAGCGTGGTTTAATGATTTAACTTGACTATAGTGCTTTTTATAAGAGAAAGAGAGGCCAAAGGAATAAGTGAGTAGAAAGAAAAGGGGAGAGGGAGGGGAAAAATGAGTCCCAGGGAGTAGAGAGAAGACAAAAATATCCCGGAAGATAGATGAGCACATGAACAAGATAACACAAAGAGTTGAAGAGATAGAGAACGATGTCTCTGAGCAAGAAATGTTCTGATATTATCTTGCACTCTTTATGACAGTTTTACTCTGATAAGAGATGATAGCCTGGGTGTTAAAGGTGTTGGCTTGGAAGTGAGATAGAGAGCAGAAAAAGTGAGATAGAGATGTAGAAAGATAGAGAGAGACTCAGATTAAATGGAGAGAGGGGACGGTGACATCACTTAAGAGATGAAACCTGCCAAAGAATAGTGTGCCCTTCAGACTGCGCAACATATTAGTGTGTGTGCACGCACGCGCACACACACACACACACACACACACATGAAAGATAATATCACTTTACAACATTACCTTGGCTTACATTCACATTTTGTAGACTTGGCTTTACCATAATCACAACTACAGTAGGAAACTCTGTACCTCATCAGCTACCAAAGACCATTCTTATCTCCAGAGCTTGTCTCTCTACAGTGAGCATTGCCATTGCTCTAAAGGGTCATACTTTTAAACTCAAATCAAAATATTTACCTAAATGTAACCAACTCCAATAACTGATGAAGCCTAGTCAAGTGAGCTTTGAAACCTAAAGCAGTGCTCTTCAGCTAGGGTTCTCAGACCCCAGAAGATGTGTGACAGAACGCTCAGGGTCCCTCGGGAAACTTTCTAATTTCACTACTTGACTGGTCCAAAAAATTGCAAACAACCTGACATTATTGTGCATTGGAGCCTGTAGTGGTTCCTCCATGTCAGCGGGTGGCAGCTCGAATGCAATCCCTCCTCTGGATGGAAAACTCCCCCCATGGAGAGGCGGGGCCACCTTGCATCTGCTGGGGAGATACAAAAAAATGGCACCACGCCTGACCCCACAACACCACCCAGATAGGAAAATACCACCCCCAAAAACCACAGCCTGATGTATGCCACCCCAGCATCAAAGAAGCGGTGGACACGACCGCCATGGAGGTCCACCATTGCTGTGCTGAGGAAAGCACATATGTTGTGAAAAGAGCCCCCCTTTGTGGGAGCGCATGTCTGAAAAGAGATGTCTCCAGAAACTGCCTGACTCATTTTCAAACTAATTAACTCTCCGGGCAACGAAGGAACACCAACACTGAATGGCCATTGCGATCAAGCATCAAGTGGACTCCTGGTCCTGGTTGAACAAAATCCATGTCGCGTGGATGTGAACTTGTGTACATTTACACCAAAATGCATGGGTGTTTGCATCTTTCCATTGACTTTGTATGTAACTGTGCCATGTTTCACACTGAGTATATACAGTGCATCCAGAAAGTATTCACAGCACTTCACTTTTTCCTCATTTTGTTATGTTACAGCCTTATTCCAAAAGGGATTATATTATTTTTTTTCCTCAAAATTCTACACACAATACCCCATAATGACAATGTGAAAAAAAGTTTTTTGGGGATTTTTTGCAAATTTATTAGAAATAAAAACTAAGAAATCACATGTACATACAGTAAGTATTCACAGCCTTTGTCATGAAGCTCAAAATTGAGCTCAGGTGCATCCTGTTTCCACTGATCCTCCTTGAGAAGTTTCTACAGCTTAATTGGAGTCCACCTGTGGTAAATTCAGTTGATTGGACATGATATGGAAAGGCACAGACCTGTCTATATAAGGTCCCACAATTGACAGTGCATGTCTGAGCACAAACCAAGCATGAAGTCAAAAGAATTGTCTGTAGACTTCCGAGACAGGGTTGTCTCGAGGGTGCAGGAAAATTTCTGCTGCTTTGAAGGTCGCAGTGAGCAGAATAGCCTCCATCATTTGCAAATGAAAGAAGTTTGGAACCACTGGGACTCTTCCTAGAGCTGGCCGGCCGTCTAAACTGAGCGACTGGGGGAGAAGGGCCTTAGTCAGGGAGGTTCAATTCAATTCAATTCAATTCAACTTTATTTATATAGCGCCATTTCACAACAACAGTCATCTCATAGCACTATCAACTGTAGGGAGAACCCCCACAGTTGCAGAAAGACCCCAGCAATCAGGCGATCCCCTGTGAGCAAGCACTTGGCGACGGTGGAGAGGAAAAACTCCCTTTTAACAGGAAGAAACCTCCAGCAGAACCAGGCTCAGGGAGGGGCAGTCATCTGCTGCGACTGGCTGGGGGGTGAGGGGATAGAGAAGAAGAAAAGAACAGACATGTAGAGAGCAAACAGCACGATGGGGACTCAATCTATGGGAGAGAACAAACAAATGTTAATGACCAGCAAAAAAAAAAAATTTCATAGAGAGTGAGGAAAGGAGTGAGGCCCAGTGCATTACTGGAGGTCCCCCGGCTGACTAAACCTATTAGCAGCATAACTAAGGAAGGGTTCAGAAAACACATGATCCCTCCCTAATTGTAGGCTATATCAAAAAGGTAGGTTTTAGCCCTATTCTTAAAAACAGAGATCGAGTCTGACTCCCGAATCCAGATTGGCAGCTGATTCCACAGGAGAGGAGCTTGATAACTGAAGGCTCTGCCTCCCATTGTACTTTTGGAGATTCTAGGTATTACAAGTAAACCTGCATTTTGGGAGCGTAGTGCTCTGTTAGGATGATACGGTAGTATCAGATCTTTTAAATAAAAAGGAGCCTGATTGTTTAGAGCTTTGTAAGTAAGAAGAAGGATTTTAAACTTAATTCTAAACTCTATGGGAAGCCAATGAAGGGAGGCCAGAACCGGAGAGATATGATCTCTCTTTCTAGTACCTGTTAAAACTCTTGCTGCAGCATTTTGGATCAGCTGAAGACTTTTTAAAGATGTTTTAGGACAACCTGATAATAAAGAATTACAATAATCTAATCTCGAGCTAACAAAAGCGTGGATCAGCTTCTCAGCATCACTCTGAGACAAGATGCTCCTAATCTTGATCGTGACCAAGAATCCGATGGTCATTGTGTCAGAACTCCAGCATTGCTCTGTGAAGAGAGGAAAACCTTCCAGAAGGGCAGCCATCTCTGGAGCAATCCACCAATCAGGCCTGTATGATAGCGTGGCCACACAAAAGCCACTGCTTAGTAAAAGGCACATGGCAGCCCACCTGAAGTTTGCCAAAAGGCACCTGAAGGACTCTCAGACCATGAGAAACAAAATTCTCTGGTCTGATGAGCCAAAGATTGAACTCTTTGGCGTGAATGCCAGGCGTCATGTTTGGAGGAAACCAGGCACCGTTCATAACCACCCCAATGTTGGTAGCAGCATCATGCTGTAGGGATGTTTTTTAGCAGCAGGAACTGGGAGACTAGTCAGGATAGAGGGAAAGATGAATGCAGCAATGTACAGATCCTGGATGAAAACCTGCTCCAGAGCGCTCTTGACCTTAGACTGGGGCGAAGGTTTATCTTTCAGCAGGACAACGGCCCCAAGCACACAGCCAAGATATCGAAAGAGTGGCTTCAGGACAACCCAGTGGCCCAGCCAGAGCCCAGACTTGAATCCAATTGAACATCTATGGAGAGACCTAAAAATGGCTGTGCACTGATGCTTCTCATCCAACCCAATGGAGCTTGAGAGGTGCTGCAAAGAGGAATGGGCAAAACTGCCCAAAGATAGGTGTGCCAAGCTTGTGGCATCATATTGAAAAAGACTTGAAGCTGTAATTGCTGCCAAAGGTGCATCAGCACAGTATTGAGCAAAGGCTGTGAATACTTATGTACATGTGATTTCTTTTTTTTTTTAATTTTTAATAAATTTGTAAAAATTAAAAAAAAAATTGACATTGTTATCATGGGATATTGTGTGTAGAATTTTGAGGAAAAAAAATGAATTTAATCCCTTTTGGAATAAGGCTGTAACATAAAATGCGGAAAAAGTGAAGTGCTGTGAATATTTTCTGGATGCACTGTACAAATTACAAAATTAAATTGTCATTAGATATACCACAAAGGCAAAAATGTGTCATTTTATAACATTTTAGACTGGTGGGATACCACAGGATTTTTTCAAAGTAAAAAGGGTTCTTTGGCTAAAAAAAGGTTGAAAAACACTGACCTAAAGCATAATCTGGCAGTTAAACCTAATGGTATGTTTCCAAAGGGGTGTTGTTGTTTTGTTTTTTTTTCAGATAGGATTTCATTACATTCCAGAACCGAAACCCTGATGGGTGGCAAATGATAAATGGCAGTTCTATAGTTTCCTACAACCATGCAGCTTTTCTTGAAAACAAGATCTTGGCCTTAAGCTTAAGGCAAACTTCTGACTTTGTGAAAAATTTCACTGTTGCTAAGACCACTGCTAAGTCACCTGAAAGGGACTCTGTAATGTTGTTCAATAATGTTAATATGACATATTATTGTGTGACACAGGTGGTGACTCCACCTTTCCGGTTCCACCGCCACCCATAGTATAAAAGGGCTATGTGGAAGAGGGATGGTCTCTTTTGACCTCACCTCTGCCTGGATGGGAGCGCTTTGGTATACCTTGAGTTCAATAATAAAGTCGTGTTCTACTGCACCTTCAGCCTCATTACTGGTTCACGGTTATGGACATAACATTTGGCGACAAGGACAAAAACATGGATACAGGAGTTTCTGGGAGTTTTTGGAGCTTCCCGGCGAACCACTAGTTCCCTGGGTGAGATGGTTTGCTGCATTCAAAAATTATTTGGTGGCACTGAATCTCGGCGAATTAGAGAAACTGTGAGCACGGGCGATACTAGTCCATAATCTTGGCATGGAGGGACAACATATTCTTAGCACCTTGGGTGAGAGCAATAGTTTTGAGGATGTGGTTGAGCTAGTGGCGCATTATTTTTGTGCGCCTGAGAACATCATCGTTTGGAGGATCCAGTTTCGACAGCGCCACCAACGGACTGGAGAGTCTGTGCAACGGTATGTTGTGGATCTGCGTCAGTTTGCTGGAGACTGCCAATTTGGGGCTTTGGAGGAAGAAATGGTCCATGATCAGTTGGCGGAGCACACACTGTTCAGTGGCATGGTCAAGACTCCTCACACACTCCAGTGAACTGACGTTAGCCATGGCTGTTGAGATAGCTCAGCAGTACGAAGCAGCGGATAAACTATCACGGGACCTTGGTGAGAGAACTACGTTTTGGTAGTCTGAATCACAATCAGCGGCGCAGGCTGTGGACCCGGGTAGTGATGATAATGTGGGAGCCAAAGAAGAATATGCTACAGCTGTTAAAATAAGGTCTGCCCTGGGATCGCCCAGATGTTTGGGCTGTGGGTGCACCAAGCATTGGTACAAGGCTAGAGAGTGTCCGGCAAGGGGCAAATGCTACGGCATGTATGGACTCCTACACCATTTTGCCAGGGCTTGTAAAAAATTTGAGCGAAGGGAATGACGACGCGAAGTGGACTCCCCCGCCACGACTCCTATGGTTATTCACACCGTCTCCCCGAGCACAGATGGCTGTACATACTGTATGGTGGAACTGGACAGCGTGGAAGTGCTGTTGCTGATTAACATGGGCACAGTGAGGTCCGTGTTAAATTGACCTACTGTGAGGAGTTTTTTTCCCCACATTACCGTGTGAGAGGTCTGTCGACGCCATTTTGTGAATATGGAGGAAATAGACTGTCCATCATGGGTCCACTGGATTTGATGGCGAGGTACAAGTCAGCAGTGGCGTCCAACCTGCAGTTCGTGGTGACCATCAGTGGGTTGAATGTGATGGGCTGTGACCTTTTTTATGGACTGGGCTTCGCTATCACCAGCGGTGTCGGAGAGGAGTGGTTGGGCTGTGGTTTGTGGGACCAACTGGTTCCGCGAGTGGTGGACGATGCGGTATGGGACAAATATTGGCCTAATATTCTGGAGGATGAACAGTACCAACCCCACCCAGGGCCATCATGGGAGGGTTCCGGTGCCAGGGCCCAAGTTACCCTAGTTGAGGGAACTGGGCGGCACGGTGGGACACCCGTGACGGCGGGTGGAGCTGAGTGGATGACTCACACTGCTTCTGGAGTTCGGTTGGGAGGTACTGAGAGGCAGGGGGCTACAGCAGCTTCACCGGTGTTGAAAATAAAAGTGAGGAGGGCAGGACCGGCTGGCACGGTGAAGCGACGTGCCACACAGGAATGCTGGAGGCCGAGTCGGGCTCCTCGGGGGGTCGCTGATGTGGTTTGACCCAAAGAGGAGGCCCGGTCGAAAAGTCATGGACATTGGAAGCCGAGTTGGGCTCCTTTGGGAGTCGCTGACATGGTTCGACCCAGGGTGGAGGCTTGGCTGGGAGGGGGTCGTGGCAAGCAGAAATGATGGGAGGACCGGGGCGGTTGCAGGTGGTGGCTGTTCGGGAGGACGGATACCTTCAGCTGTCCGATGGCTCATGGAGACACCCCAGTGAGCTGCAGCTCGCCAATGAGGAGAAGGAGGTGTCTGGACTACAACGTGGATCATCTCCAGGTGAGAGGAGGAGAAGGAGCTCTGGACGGGACCCGCCGGATGGGACTCTGGGGGGGTGGTTTCTTCACTGGGACTGTACAGTAGTAGGTGGCAATCTCTCTCTCTCTCTTAATCCCTTCACACCTGAAGGTGTATATGGGCGGCGCCTATCTCCGTTTCTCTGACCCTAGGCCACACAGCTACTGTAAGTAGTGAAAGCTACAGCGGGGGGTCAGTCCTCTGGTAGCTCTGTGTGTAACTTTACTTTCCCCATTCCATTATGCGGAGCACCACGCTAGAAGACAGAAAGCACCATTTTTATATGGTCTTTGGTATGACCCGGCCGGGATTTGAACCCCTGCCTCCCGGGTGTGGGGCGGATGCTCTACCAGTAGGTGGCAATGGGTTAAGCTAAATGTTAAGATGTGAATTGCCCAGGCTACATAGTCATTACGTCAATAAGTTTCATACACAAAGTTGCTGTGTGAAGTGTCCATGTTTAAAAAAAAAAAAAAAAAAAAAAAAAAATATATCAATGTGTTTAATACATGCAGTTGATGTGTGATTTGCCTGGGTTATGGGGTGATTGTGTTGGGGTGTTCATAGCATGGTGTTGATGTGAATAATGACTGGTTTGTTTATTGAATTGGGGTATAACCTGCTTGTGCATATGTTTATGGAATTGTTTTGTACATTATACTAGGAACACAGCAGTTTTTTTTAGTTTATGGACTATATAACAACAGAGACAGAAGAATAATCCTTCTGGCCGTGTGGGGGTGGGACAGTAGTCCACCTGTCCCCCTCTAGCTTTAGTTGTTTGTGTGCATGGATAGCCCTTAATTTTTTCTGTTTGTTGTTAGTGTGTGATTCGGGCTCGACATTTGGGAGGGTCTGGATGGCGTGTATGTGCGTTTTGGACCTTTTTGAAGGGGGGGGATGTAATGTTGTTCAGCAATGGGCTGCACGGTGGCGCAGTGGTTAGCACTGCGGCAGCACAGTTTGCCCTTGGCCGGGGGATTGTGGGGATCGTGGGATCGTGGGTTCGATCCCAGCCCCCGACCAACAGTGATCTGTGTGGAGTTTGCATGTTCTCCCCGTGTTGCGTGGGTTTACTCCGGGATTTCTCCGGTTTCCTCCCACATGCCAAAGACATGCATGTTAGGTTAATTGGCTGTTCTAAATTGTCCCTAGATATCTGTTTCCTATAGGCCCTTAGAATAGAGGGTTAGTATTAATGAAAGCGCTTTGAGTGGTCTTTGTGACTAGAAAAGCGCTATATAAGTGCAGGTTAGTTAGTTAGCAATGTTAATTTGACATATTATTGTGTGACACGGGTGGTGGCTCCACCTTTCTGGTTCCGCCGCTACCCATAGTATAAAGGGCTATGTGGAAGAGGGATGGTCCCTTTTGACCTCACCTCTGCCTGGACGGGAGCACTTTGGTATACTATGAGTTCAATAATAAAGTCGTGTTCTACTGCACCTCCAGCCTTATTATTGGTTCACGGTTATGGACATGACAGACTTAACATAAAATGATGTGCTGATCTATATGACACTAAAACATTTGATGAACACAAGACCTGAAAAACAAAATGTGTGGCTTCCCAAAAAGGAAGACATTTTTGATGAGCTGTGGCAGCAGAAACTTTGTTTGATCTGTCTTCTTGCAAATATCATGATTGCCCAAAAAAGTATGACTATTTAGCATGTAGCATATTTATATTTAAAGCTATACTGATGGATGATGCAAGGTTGTACATTGTAGGCAGCGCACAGTAGCAGTCTACACTTTTCTTTAGATGCAGACAGAAAATGTTGTCTGATGATACAACAAAGGCCACTGCTGTGAATTCTCCAAGCGTGCTGTCTTCATTGATGATGAAGTGAGGTGATGACAGATGAAAGTGGATAGTGCTGGAATCAGTCAGCAAAAGAAAGCTCAGAGAGACACGATGCTTCTGTCCCATGAGACTTGCTTCCTCATACAGTTGACTCTGGCTGAAAACCAATGGTGATGTCAGCCAGATTGCTGGAGGCCATAGAAATCTGTGAGCACAATTCAAAACTCTGGAGAGGATTTTAATACAATCGGAGTCCTGTATTACCCTTATTCATACAAATGAGTTGCACAAAATCTCCATTAAACATCTCAAATCCCCACTAGAATATTTGTGTAACCTTAATGTATATGTAGATTATGATAACTGTTAAAGCAAAAATTCTTACTGGCACTAATGGCCAGATAAGACTATAGATGTACAGATTTTAAATTAATCTAATGCACAGTCAATCCATGATAACATACCAAACCTGTACAATGTAATTTCTATTCATGTACATACCTGAAAGGGATTGGAGGCAATCATCCCATTACTCCTGCATTTAAGAAAAATCTCCAATGTGCAATTCAGGACCAGGGCGTCAAGTGCTTACTTTGTAAAAGTGTGCTTTTGAAGCAGACCACAAAATAAGTGATTCAAACCACAAAATCAGTCCAACACTACTGTAAAACAGCAGGCCCTTGGATTACATGGTATATACAGTGGTGTGAAAAAGTGTTTGCCCCCTTCCTGATTTCTCATGTTTTTTTATGTTTGTCACACGTAAATAGATAGATAGATAGATAGATAGATAGATAGATAGATAGATAGATAGATGTACTTTATTGCTCCCAAAGTGGGAAATTACAGGATGGAGGATTACAGTAAATGTTTCAGATCGTCAAACAAATTTAAATATCAGACAAAGATAACACAAGTAAACACAAAATGCAGTTTTTAAATGAAGGTGTTTATTATTAAGGGTAAAAAAAAATCCAAACCTCCATGACCCTGTGTGAAAATGTGATTTCCCCCCCCCCCCCCCCCCGTTAAAACATAAATTAACTGTGGTTCATCACATCTTTGGAAAGCTGAGTTCAATTTCTCTAGCCACACCTATGCTTGATTACTGCCACACCTGTTCGCAATCAAGAAATCACTTAAATAGGACCTGCCTGACAAAGTGAAGTAGACCAAAAGAGCCTCAAAAGCTAGACATCATGTTGCGATCCAAAGACATTCAGGAACAAATGAGAAACAAAGTAATTGACATCTATCAGTCGGGAAAAGGTTATAAAGCCATTTCTAAAGCTTTGGGACTCCTGTAAACCACAGTGAGAGCCATTTTCCACAAAAGGTGAAAACATGGAACAGTGGTGAACCTTCCCAGGAGTGGCCAGCTGACCAAAATTACCCCAAGAGCACAGTGACAACTCATCCAAGAGGTCACAAAAGACCACACAACAACATCCAGGCCTTACTTGCCTCAGTTAAGGTCAGTGATCATGACTCCACCATAAGAAAGAGACTGGGCAAAAATTGCCTGCATGGCAGAGTTCCAAGATGAAGACCACTGGTGAGCAAAAAGAACACAAAGGCTCGTCTCAGTTTTTGCCAGAAAACATCTTGATGATCCCCAAGACTTTGGGGAAAATACCCTATGGACTGATGAGACAAAAGTTGAATGTTTTGGAAGGTGTGTGTCCCATTACATCCGGCGTAAAAGTAACACAGCATTTCAGAATGTCACGACCTGGACGCTATCCTTCTCCGCGTTCAGGTTGTCCAGTGTCGCTCCTGCTCCGTGGTAGTCCGTGCCGGGTCTTACAAAGCCCGTACTTTGACAGCGCCCAGCTGATTCCCAGCTGTCTAGTTCAGCTGCTCTGGGACAGCTGTCTCCCATTATCAATTATCTTCCCCACTTAAGCGAGCAGCCGAGAGTTACTCGTCGCTGCGACCTCACTATGGAAAGACGTGCCCTGTGTTTCCACGACTGTAGCTCCTATGTCTAGCTTCAGTTCGCCGTTACCTCGGCGCTACCCCCAAAGTAAGTGCTGCGACTCGGCGTGTGTTTCCCCTCGCCGCCTCTCTAGCCTTTCTCCCTGAGTTGTATGTTGTCCTTAGTTCTGTGCGTATTTTAGCCCCACGAGGCTCTTTACTTTACTGTTCGTTATCTAGTGTTGTGTGTGTGTTTTAGCCCCACGTGGCTCTTTACTTTGTTGTTTTGTACTCTGTGTTTATGTTAATAAATTACGCAAACTCACTGGTCGCCCGCGCATCTCCTTTCTGGCTCGTGAGAGCCAGGCATGACACAGAAAAGGAATATCAGAATTAGAATCAGATTTATTGCCATTGTTCATGTAGTACACAAACTAGGAATTTGTCTCGGTGCAATGCTGCAACATTAAACATGATAAAAATAAAGATAGAAATAAAAAACTATACATGCAATAAAATGTAGAATATGAATGAGTATTACTAGTCAAGCAATTTTTAAATATATTAGCGAGCAGCAGATATTGTGGAGTACCACATAGTGCAGTCGGTAATGCAAAAAGAAAACAGTGATAATTGACATGAGTCTGGTTGAGCTGCTGTACGTAGTGCACGAGAGTCTAATAAGTCACATAGTGTTCAGCAGTCTGATGGCAGAGGGGAAGAAGCTGTTCATGTGACGGGAGGTTTTAGTCTGAATGGACCGAAGTCTTCTACCTGAGGGGAGGGGGGCAAACAGTACGTGACCAGGGTGTGAGGGATCGGCTATGATCCGGCCTGCACGCCTCCGGGTCCTGGAGATGTACAGGTCCTGGAGGGATGGGAGCTTGCAGCCGATCACCTTCTCAGCAGCGCGCACGACGCGCTGCAGCCTTAGTCTGTCCCTGGCAGTGGCTCCTGCGTACCACACGGTTATGGAGGTGGTGAGGATGGACTCGATGATGGCCGTGTAGAACTGCACCAACATCTTGGTGGGTAGTTTGAGCTTCCTCAGCTGCCGCAGGAAGAACATCCTCTGCTGGGCCTTTTTGATGAGGGAGCTGATGGTTGGCTCCCACTTGAGGTCCCGGGTGATGATGGTGATGAAGCGGAAGGAATCTGCAGTGGTGATGGGAGAGCCTGTGAGGGTAAGGGGGGGCAGAGGGGTTGTGACTTTCCTGAAGTCTACGATCATCTCCACTGTCTTCAGAGCGTTCAGCTGCAGGTTGTTGTGGCTGCACCAGGACGCCAGCTGGGCCACCTCACTCTTGTAGACGGACTCGTCGCCGTTGGAGATGAGCCCGATGAGGGTGGTGTCATCCGCAAACTTGATCAGCTTGACAGACTGGTAGCTGGAGGTGCAGGAGTTGGTATACAGGGAGAAGAGTAGGGGGGAAAGTACACAGCCCTGGGGTGATCCGGTGCTGATGCTAACAGAGTCTGAGACAGTCTTACCCAGCCTCACATGCTGCCTCCGGTCCGTCAGGAAGTCGGTGATCCACCTGCAGAGGGAGTCAGGCACGTTGAGCAGGGACAGCTTGTCCTGGAGCAGAGCGGGGCAGATGGTGTTGAATGCAGAGCTGAAGTCCACAAACAGGATCCTGGCGTAGGTTCCCGGGGAGTCCAGGTGCTGCAGGATGGAGTGGAGGGCCAGGTTGACTGCGTCGTCCACAGACCTGTTGGATCGGTAGGCAAACTGCAGCCGGTCCAGGAGGGGAGTGGTGATGGTCTTGAGGTGGGGCAGGACCAGGCGCTCAAAGGACTTCATGACTACAGAGGTGAGCGCTACAGGTCTGTAGTCGTTAAGTCCAGTGATCCGTGGCTTCTTGGGGACAGGGATGATGGTAGAGGTTTTGAGGCAGGTCGGCATGTGGCATAACTTCAGGGAGGTGTTAAAAATGTCTGTGAAGACAGGAATCAGCTCTTTCGCACAGTGTCTCAGGGTGGAGGGAGACACGCCGTCCAGACCGGGGGCCTTGTGCGGGTTCAGTCTGGAGAACTGTCTGTGCATGCCCTGCTCACTGATGACAAGGGCCGGGGGGGGGGGGGGAGGGGGGGGCCGCCTTTGATGAAGTGGGGACCGTGGAGGCAGTGGCGCTGGGGGGAGGGGGGGAGATGGACACAGCTGACGAGGTGTCAAAATGGGCATAATGTTGGGACAGTCTATGACAAAGGGCTTTATCATCCTGACCTTTAGAAGCCTGAGGCCGATAGTTGGTGATTTGCCTCAGTCCTCTCCACACAGAAGCAGAGTCGTTAGCAGTGAACTGTTGCTGGAGTCTCTCAGAATACACAGATTTAGCTCTCTTCAGCTCTCTGCTAAACCGATATTTGACCTCCCTGTAGCAGTCCCTGTCTCCACTTTTCAACGCTGCTTCCTTCTCCTTCCTGATCTGTCTGAGCTTAGCAGTGAACCAGGGCTTGTCATTGGAGCACCTCACCCTGGTGCGCGATGGAAGAATGCTCTCTTCACAGAAGTGGATATATGAGTTCACAGTGTCCGTGTACTCATCCAGATCATGCGTGGCTCCTTTAAACATGCCCCAGTCAGTTATTTCCATGCACGTGCTCAGCTTCTCCCCAGCTTCACTGGTCCATTTCCTCGTAGTGCTCACAACAGGTTTAGTGAGCTTCAGTCTCTGTCTGTATGTGGGAATCAGGTGGACCATCACGTGATCAGATAGTCCGAGCACAGCGCGGGGAACAGCGCAATACGTGTCCTTCACTGTAGTGTAACAGTGAGCCAGTGTGTTCTTTCCTCTGGTGGAGCATTTAATAAACTGTTTGTATCGGGGGAGATCGTGGCTCAGGTTGCTCTGGTTAAAGTCGCCAACCACAATAACCAAAGAGTCCGGGAAAGTTCGCTCCGTATGTTGAATGTGATCTGCGAGCGCGCGCTGAGCCTCGCGCGCGTCCGCGTCGGGCGGGACGTAAACAGCGGCCAGGATGAATGAAGCGAACTCACGCAGGGAATAAAAAGGCTTGCAGTTAATGAATAAATATTCCAGAGCGGGAGAGCAGTGTTGGGAGATCACCATTACATCAGAGCACCAGCTGCTGTTGATGTAAAAGCAGACTCCTCCTCCCGTAGACTTACCGGAGAGCTCTGTGTCTCGATCAGCACGAAACAGCTGAAATCCCTCGAGGAGGAGCGCGCTGTCCGGAGTCACTTCCTTAAGCCAGGTCTCAGTAAAACAGAGGACACACGAGGTAGCGAGGTCCTTAAATCGCATCAGCAGTCTCAGTTCATCTACCTTGTTAAAGAGAGAATTGACATTGGACAGAAATATGCCAGGCAAAGCCGTGCGCGTGCCTCTCCTGCGAAGCCGCACGAGAGCGCCTGCTCGCCTTCCTCTCTTTCGCTGTCTCACTTTTTGGGCTAAAAAGTGAACCAGATCGGCGGCAGGAGCCAAAAAAACTGGGAGTAGGTCCGTGGGAGTGAAAGTCCTGATATTTAGTAGCTCTTCACGGGTGTAAGAGCAGGCAGACACACAATTGACGAACAAAAACATACAAAGAAAAGCGCAGCGAAACACCGTGGCGACCACTGTGGGCGCCATCTTGAATCTATATACCAAGATATCAAGAATATTATACCAACAGTAAAATATGGTGGTGGTAGTGTGATGGTCAGGGGCTGTTTTGCTGCTTCGGGACCTGGAAGACTTGCTGTGGTAAATGGATCCATGAATTCTGCGGTATTCCAAAAAATCCTGAAGGAGAATGTCTGGCCATCTGCTCGTTACCTCAAGCTGAAGGGCACTTGGGCTCTGCAGCAGGACAATGATCCAAACACACCAGTAAGTCCACCTCTGAATGGTTTAAGAAAAACGAAATGAAGACTTTGGAGTGGCCTAGTCAAAGTCCTGACCTGAATCCGATTGAGATGCTGTGGCATGACCTTAAAAAGGCAGTTCATGCTCAAAAACCCTCCACTGTGGCTGAATTACAACAATTCTGCAAAGATGAGTGAGCCAAAATTCGTCCACAGCACTATAAAAGACTCATTGCCAGTTACTGTAAATGCTTAATAGCAGTTGTCACTGCTAAGGGTGGCCCAACCAGTTATTAGGTTTAGGGGGCAATCATTTTTTTCACGCAGGGCCATGGAGGTTTGGATTGTTTTCTACCCTTAATAATAAACACCTTAATTTAAAAACTGCATTTTGTGTTTGCTTGCGTTATCTTTGTCTCATATTTAAATTTGTTTGATGATTTGAAACATTTAAGTGTGACAAACATACAAAACAATGAGAAATCACGAAGGGGGCAAACACTTTTTCACACCACTGTAAAATATGTTTACAGTATACCTTGAGGGTATACATATTTAAAGGGCCATTGACTGAAAATTTGTGTTTTTGTAGGTTTTAACCTTTTGAAATGCAAGCAACTGTCACATGATTATCAAAAAAAATATCAAAACACTTGTGGTGGACTGAAGAGGTATCTCTCACCCAGTGGGATTTGGGGTTTGGGGGGTCGTGGTTATGTTTCCCGGTCTTGGAGTCCGGGAGTGTTTACAGTGTTCACATTGAGCTGTTCAGTGGCAGCTGAAGAGTAAAGATTAAAATCCACTTTCGTCTCCTGTGTGTACCTTCCTCCTGCCACATTGGTGACCCCAATTCGAGCATGTCCGACACAGAAGAAAACTGCATTTCCTCGTCAGCCATGTTTCCCCGACCCTCACAGCCAGCCACTTGCACTCCAGCTGTAAAGCTTCTGGAGTTTTGGCAGAGCGACCCGGCTTTGTGGTTCCAGCATATCAAAGCGCTGTTCCACCTGCGAGGAATCACTGCAGATGAAACCAGGTATTACTTGGTCATCACTGCTTTGGATCAGCAGTTCACACGGCATGCCATGCAGTTGTTTTGCGTGCCCCCACAGCATGGTAAATACGCCACCATCAAACAGTTCCTGTTCCAGAGATATAGGTTGTCGGCCGCGGAAAGAGTGGAAAAAATCCTCTCCCTGTCAGGTTTGGGTGACGGCACGGCTGTGGACCTTATGCACAGAATACTGTCACTGCTTAGAGCGGACGGAGGTGGTTTCCTGTTTCCACACATATTCCTGTGCCAGCTCCCGCCACCTGTGCGTGCAGTTTTGGCTAACTCCCCGCATCTGGCTACTGGTGACCACCGAGCTTTAGCTGAGGAAGCTGATCAGGTCCTGCTGGCTACCAGGCAGTTTGCTGTGCAAAGCGTGGCATCGGCTAGCCTGCAACCCACGACGGAGGACGCAGACCCGGCGGCAGTAGCTGGAGTGGTGGCCCAGAGGTGACACGGGAAAGGTCTATGTTTCTTTCACCAGTGGTTTGGCAGCAAGGCTAAGCGCTGTGTTCCTCCATGCACGTTTGAGACGACGGGAAACTTCAGAGCCAGCGCTCAGTAGCAGCTGTGGGCGGTGGCGGACGAGATGAGCTACTCTTCTTTAAAGACTCGCTGTCAGGGAGATGTTTCCTAGTGGACTCTGGCTCGCAGAAAAGCCTGCTCACGCCAACCAGCATGGACAGACCGGCAGCGGGCAACAGCCCGCGTCTGAGTGCAGATAGCGGTTCTTCCATTGAGACATTTGGCACAAGGTCTGTGACTGTTTGTTTCCAGGGGCACAGTTTTGAGTGGGACTTTGTAATCGCTTCCATTACAGTACCTGTTGTTGGCGTGGATTTTCTGTGTGCAAATGGTTTGCTTGGTGATGTTGCTAACCACCGTTCTGATTGATGCTGTGTCTTTCACCACTTTTCCATGTGAGGCTTGGGAAGCTGGGCTGTTGTCACACGCTAACTTTTCAGCGTTGGATAATGTTGTTCTGCGTTTTCTGACAAATTTTCCGTCGCTTACAACACCTGCTTTTTCCACTGTGGCTACTAAGCATGGGGTGGAGCATTTCATCCCCATCGCAGGACCACCGGTTTTTGCGTGCACGCAATGCCTTAAGTTGTCCATAGCAAAAGAGGAGATTGCCACTATGGAACGTTTGGGAATAGTGAGGCGTTGTAACAGCCCATGGGCCTTACCGCTTCACATGGTACCTAAGGCGGATGGGTCATAGCAGCCGTGTGGTGATTTTCGTCGGTTTAACAACGTCACCGCTAATGACCATTACCCTATTCTGCACATCCAAGATTTTTCCTTGCGTTTGGTGGGCTCTGACATTTTTTCAAAGGTGGATCTGGTATGTGGTTATCACCAGGTTCCCGTGCACACAGAGGACGTCCCCAAGACCACGGTAATTACCCTGTTCGGGCTTTTTGAGTTCCTGTGCATGCTGTTTGGCCTTAAAGGCACGGCCCAAACATTTCAGAGGTTGATGGACTCAGTGTTGTGTGACCTCCCATTCGTGTTTGTCTACCTCAACTACATATTAGTAGCCAGTCCATCAGCTGAATAACATATGTCGCACCTCAACCAAGTTTTTGGGTGCCTTGAAGAACACAGCCAAATCATCAACCCTGTCAGTTTGGGCTGCCGGTGATTGACTTCTTAGGCCACCGCATTTCGTCGCGAGGTGCAATCCCGTTGCCTTCCAAGGTTTAAGCGGAGGCAGAATTTCCCCGTCTGGACTCCGTTAAGGCACTGCAGGAATTTTGGGGCATGGTAAATTTTTACATTCGCTTCCTCCCTCGCACTGCCCACGTCCTGCAACCGCTTTATGAGGCTCTGAGGCTAAACAAAGCCAACCACCCTATCACCTGGACTCCCGAACGGGTCCGAGCTTTTGACAGAGCTAAGTCCACTCTTACAAATGCAGCACTACGTGCTCACCCTGTGCCCACGGTGCCCATAGCTTTGACAACAGATGCCTCTGATGTAGTCGTGGGGGCAGTGGTCGAGCAGTGTGTGGCAGGGGCGTGGCAGCGCCTTGCGTTTTTCAGTTGCAAGCTGAGAAATGTGAGCGTAAGTACAGCGTTTTTGACCAGGGGTTGCTGGCGCTGTACCTGGCGACCCGTCATTTCCGTTTCTTATTGGAGGGTTGTTCTTTCACAGCTTATGTAGATCATAAACCGCTGATGTTCGCTATGTCCAAGGTGACTGAGCCGTGGTCTGCTCGCCAACAGCACCATCTGGTGGCTATCTCTGAGTTCACAATTGATGTTCAGCATGTCGCTGGCAAGTCCAACCCAGTTGCTGAATGCCTGTCACATGTGCTGGTGTGTCCAGTGCACCTCAGGATGGATTTTTCTGCCATGGCCGCTGAGCAGCATAATGACCCGGACAGCCTGGCCCTTTGATCTACAGGTACGGAACTCAAGGAGGCGGTGATGCAGGAGGGCGGTCCTACTCTCCTCTGCAACATCTCCCCTGGCCACCCCCACCCTGTTGTCCCTGTAACCTGGCGCTGTCGAGTTTTTGACTCAATTCACTCCCTCTCTCACACTGGAGTTCAGGTGTCGCTAAAACTGGTCGGAGCAAAGTTTGTCTGGCCTGGCCTCCACAGGGATGTCAAGGGGTGGCCAGCTGCATGCTTGGTGTGTCAACGAGCTAAAGTCCACCAGCACACCAAGGCACCCCAGAACCGTTTTGGATTCCGGCTAAACGTTTTGACCACGTACACGTGGACCTGGTGGGTCCTCTACCCCCTTCACAGGGTTTTATGCACCTGCTCACCATAGTGGATTTGGACCACTAGATGGCCAGGGGTGGTCCCTCTGTTCTCTACTTCAGCTGCAGACGTGGCACGTGTGTTTCTTTCTTCCTGGGTCACGCGTTTCAGTACCCTATCAGATATTACCTCCGATAGGGGCCCCCAGTTCGTGTCGGAGCTCTGGTCGGTGCTTGCAAGGTCCTTGGGAGTGCAGGTACACCGTACTACAGTGTACCACCCTCAGGCTAACGACTTGTGTGAATGTTTTTACCGGTCGCTAAAAGCGGTGTTGTGTGCCGCACTCTCCAATGGTAACTGGGCAGATCATTTGCCTTGGGTGATGCTTGGGTTGCGTTCAGCTCCTAAGGAAGATCTTGATGCTTCTCCTGCTGAACTGGTTTTTGATCAACCGCTTCACGTTCTGGGAGAGTTTTTACCCAAAAGTTCTGCCCCGCAGGCTGGCCCTGCTGTCTACCCTTTTTCATCCAGCGACACACTGGCTCTGAGCCTTATTCACCACTGTTTTCTGCGATCATTTGAGCCTTCTGAGCTCGGTGTGGCCCGTTTTGTTTTTGTGCAACATGGCGCTTACCACTCGCCTCTCCAACCCCCATACGACGGTCCATTTTGGGTTTTGGAGACGGGTCCTAAGAGTTTTGTGCTAGAGATGGGTGGGCGTAAAGAGCAGGTCATGTTAGATAGGCTTAAGCCGGCGCACGTTATGGCGGAAGGCTGCTGTCCCCCCAGAGTGAGATCCGGTTCGACCTGGAGAAGATGTTTCCCTGTGAGCTAGTGGTGGGGATGAATGGCTGCGTGTGGGTCAAGTCCTCCACCATTCAGCAGACCCTGATCATTGTAAATCTGCTACAGAGCTGTGACACCATGACGGCTGAGCAGAGGCAGCAGCTGTTCAGGAAGGTCTAGCAGGAGGCGCTGTAGACCGCTGACGTCACTGCTGGGCGTGGCAGGGGCTGTTTAAAGGACATTTTCACTGTTTTAAATGTAATCTAGTTAAACGACATCATTTAAATGAGCTGTAAGAAAGCCATTCCTCACCCAAAAAAAGGACAAGAAAAATCTGTTGTTTGATTGCACTGGTCAACACCAAATTTGTTGTCTGGGTTTTTTTAGCTGATTTATGACAATTTTGATGTGCTGAATCCGAAGATTGCATTGGTTTTGCTCAATCAGGTCAACTTTTTGAGCTATGACCACATGTTTTCTTGCATTTTTGTTTACATGTACGGGTATTTTCGCATATTTTTCGGGTATTTTATTTTTGTGGTGGGGGGGTTTGTATGCCAAAGTGATCCCAGGAGCTATGTTGTCCGGGGCAATTTGCCTCTGATAGGGTCACCCAAGACAAACTGGTCCTGGGTGAAGGGCCAGACTAAGAACGATCCAACAGACTCTCATGATAAATTCTAGATCAAGGATTCAGTGTACCCTGCCCGGTATGGGGTTACCAGGGCCCCACCCTGGAGCCAGGCCTGGGGAAGGGGCTCGATGGCTAGTGTCTGGTGGCTGGGTTTCCACCCATGGGACCCGGCCGGGCTCAGCCCGAGGGAGTTACATGGGTCTGCCCTCCAGTGGGCTCACAACCTGCAGGAGGGATCATGGGGGTCCGGTGCTATGTGGATTAGGTGGCGGTCAAAGGCGGAGACCTTGGCGGACTGATCCCAAGCTTTCTAAACTGGCTTTTGGTACGTGGAATGTCACCTCTCTCGTGGGGAAGGAGCCTGAGCTGGTGTACGAGGTTGAGAAATACCGGCTAGATATAGTCGGCCTCACCTCAACACACAGCTCCGGTTCCGGAACCAGTCTCCTGGAGAGGGGCTGGAGCTTGGCCTTTTCTGGAGTTACCCCGGGCAAGAGGCGATGAGCAGGGGTGGGTATTCTTGTATCCCCCCACCTTGCTGCCTCTATATTGGAGTTTTCCCCGGTGGACAAAAGGGTTGCTTCCCTGCGCCTTCGGGTTGGGAAACGGGTCCTGAACATCATTTGTGCCTATGCACCAAATGATGTTTCAGAGTACCCACCCTTTTTGGAGTCTGTGACTGGGGTGCTGGAGGGTGCTCCTCTTGGAGACTCCATTGTCCTACTGGGGGACTTCAATGCGCACATGGGCAACGACAGTGAAACCTGGAGGAGGGTGATTGGGAGGAACAGCCTGCCCGATCTGAACCCGAGTGGTGTTCAGTTATTGGACTTCTTTGCTAACCACAGTTTGTCCATAACGAACACCATGTTCAAGCATAAGGGTGTCCATATGTGCACCTGGCACCAAGACACCCTAGGTCGCAGGTCGATGATCGATTTTGTTATCGTGTCATCATTCCCAGTGAGAGTTGGACTCCGCCAGGGCTGCCCTTTGTCACCGATCCTGTTCATAATTTTTATGGACAGGATTTCTTGGCACAGCCAGGGAATGGAGGGTGTCATGCTTGGTGATGATGTTGTCCTGTTGGCTTCATCCAGCAATGACCTACAGCTCTTGCTGGGATGGTTTGCCGCTGAGTGTGAAGCGGCTGGGATGAGAATCAGCACCTCCAAGTCCGAGTCCATGGTCCTCAGCCAGAAAAAGGTGGATTGTCCTCTCTGGGTTGGGGACAGGCTCCTGCCCCAAGTGGAGAAGTTTAAGTATCTTGGGGTCTTATTCACGAGTGAGGGGAAAATGGAGCAAGAGATTGATTGACTGACGGATTGGAGCAGCATCTGCAGTGATGCAGACGTTGTACCAGTCTGTTGTGGTGAAGAGGGAGCTTAGTTCTAAGGCAAAGCTGTCGATTTACCAGTCAATCTACGTTCCTACTCTCACCTATGGTCACGAGCTTTGGGTAATGACCGAAAGAACGGGATCACGGATACAAGTGGCTGAAATGAGCTTTCTCTGTAGGATTGCTGGACTCACCCTCAGAGATAGGGTGAGGAGCTCAGTCATCCAGGAGAGGCTCAGAGTAGAACCGCTGCCCCTCTACATTGAAAGGAGTCAGTTGAGGTGGTATGGGCATCTGATTAGGATGCCTCGTGGACGCCTCCCACTTGAGGTGTTTTGGGCACATCCCACTGGGGGGAGACCCCGGGGCAGACCCAGGACTCGGTGGAGAGACTATGTCTCCCAGCTGGTCTGGGAACACCTTGGTATCCTCTCTGAAGAGCTGGAGCAGGTGGTTGGGGAGAGGGAAGTCTGGGCTTCTCTGCTTGAACTGCTGCCTCCGCGACCCGGACCTCCGGAAAAGTGGTAGAAGATGGATGGATGGATAGATGGACGTTATGGTGGATGAGGATCTGGTTCCAGCCCTGGTCCCCCATTGGGGTCATCCCCCTTCTAAGACCTCGGCTAGGTCTACTCTAAACGAGTTTTCTGGTTTTCAGCCTGCTATGGACTGTGGTTCACTGGCCCGTCATCCATGAGGACGCCCCACACAACGGGTTTCTCCGGTGGTTCCAGTTGGAGGACGGCACAGCCGTTATGGCAGGCTCGTCAGGCCCCCAGTGAAAGACGGGTTTTGGCTACGGGAGTCCCCTCTGGGTGTTCGGGGTGCGGGGGGCGGACTGAAGAAATATCTCTCACCCAGTGGGATTTGGGTTTTGAGGGGTGTGGTTATGTTTCCTGGTCTTGGAGTCTGGGAGTGTTCACAGTGTTCACATTGAGTTGTTCAGTGGCAGGTGAAGAGTAAAGATTAAAATCCACCTTCGACTCCTGTGTGTTCCGTCCTCCTGCCACACACTCCTCTTTTTAAAAAAGACTTTATATGGCTTTTCTCTTCAAAAAGTCATTTTAACTCTTCTAGGTATTTTCCTATAAGTTAAGAAATGGGAAACATCACTAAAAAATAAATGTCACTAGCCTTGATACCTGCCTGCTGCTCTATTATTGGCCAGCCTAACTGTCTGTCATGTAGCTGGGAAGGGAGCCAAAGGCATTAGCTTAAGAACTAACACTATTAAGCTGGGTTTATGCTTTACCTCTGCTTCACACATCTGCTCGACCATGAGGCTTGTGTGACGAAAATTATGTCATTGTCTCCACTCCACTATGCTCCGCAGGCCCCCTCCATGGCTGAGCACATGCAGTCAAGATTTCGTGACCGTGTTGCCTGGGCGCATTGACTATACATTTGCAAGACTGAACCTCCCATTCAAGAGGTGGCGCTACCAACACAGCATACAAAGTCAAAATAGACTAAGAAGACAAAGATAACAAGGAAGATGATAATAAACATACATGAATCATTTTGCAACAGCAGCTTGAGCAGAAAAGAGAATTGAACATGGTAATTGAAGGAGCTTAACAGAACATGTAATCAATATTTAAGGAGAAACTGTGTGAAGAAGTCCACCGTTATCCACACTTGTACAGTTCATCCTTAAGACAATACAAGCACGCGTCAGCGCTTGGTGCTACCTATAGGGAGGAGATGAAATTACAAATGACAGTTATGTGCATGCAAGAAGAGGATTAGTGTTACAAAGGAAGATGCAAGGGACAGGGTAAGATGGAGGCAGATGATCTGCTGTGGTGACCCCTAAAGGGAGCAGCTGAAAGAAGAAGTTATGCACATGTATCAAACGCTCCGTCTAGTAGATGAAAAAAATGACATATATACAACCACGTGAGCACTGGCCTTGACCAAAGTGGACACACATCTCAGCACACCAGAGCGGAGGTGTAGCGTAAACAAGGCCTTAGTAGGAATCCCACTCATCAAGCACAATTTATATAATTTTCTTTAGATTTCAGTCACCCTAATGGACATCACTGTTTCCACCTGGTTCACTAATCCACAGTTAATATGTTTTGTGTCTTTTTTTTTTTTGCTATATTTTCACCATGATGCTACAGCGAGCTGTTAGCAGCTTGGCTAGGAAGTGGTTCATTGTAACCCCATATAGCTCTCCTCAGTGGGTAGGAGGTGACGGAGCATCCTCCCGGCATTAGCTTCACTGTTGATCCAGCCGGTTTTGATAACATTTTTTATTTATTTGCCAGGCCACAATTGTAAATAAGAATTTGTTCTTAATCTGTCCTGCCTGGTTAAATAAAGGTTAAATAAAAAACAGAATAAAATTAAAATTCTATTCACCCCAAAAGGAATCCTTGTTCCGCTACAACACTTGCCCATATACTGTACGTCATTCTTAGAAGTTCTTTTACCTTAATTTCTTGTAGTATTATCTCTAACCAGGACCAAAGGCAGCTAGCTGAAGCTAGTAGTTTAACTATTCATTCACAAATGTTTCTCGGCTTGATCTATCGACCACTGCACCGCACCATATCCACGAGTGATTTTTTTTTTTTGTTACTTATTTGTACCCGTAGGTAGATTTGGTTTGCAGTCTGGTGACAAGCCACTGGCTGCCGGTCGCTGCGTGCGCGAGCGCCCTAAACCTACATGTTTTTTTGGTATGTGGGAGGAAACCGGAGAAATCCCGGAGTAAACCCACGCAACACGGGGAGAACATGCAAACTCCACACAGCTCACTGTTGGTCGGGGGCTGGAATCGAACCCACGATCTCATGATCCCCGCGATCCCCCGGCCGAGGGTAAAACTGTGCTGCCACAGTGCTAAACCACTGCGCCACCGTGCAGCCACGGTGGCGAGTGATGCATTATTTCATTCATTCTTTAAGACAAATTTATATTAATTAGCTCAGGCTGGATAAGAGCCAAGAGTTAGGATCTAGCCAGCTATGACAGATACATTTAGAGATTTAAATAGATACCTCTCTTCCATCTAGCTACAATGCTCTGCACTGTGTGTTCATACACTCACCGGCCACTTTATTAGGTACACCATGCTAGTAACGGGTTGGACCCCCTTTTGCCTTCAGAACTGCCTCAATTCTTCGTGGCATAGATTCAACAAGGTGCTGGAAGCATTCCTCAGAGAGTTTGGTCCATATTGACATGATGGCATCACACAGTTGGCGCAGATTTGTCGGCTGCACATCCATGATGCGAATCTCCCGTTCCGCCACATCCCAAAGATGCTCTATTGGATTGAGATCTGGTGACTGTGGAGGCAATTTGAGTACAGTGAACTCATTGTCATGTTCAAGAAACCAGTCTGAGATGATTCCAGCTTTATGACATGGCGCATTATCCTGCTGAAAGTAGCCATCAGAAGTTGGGTACACTGTGGTCATAAAGGGATGGACATGGTCAGCAACAATACTCAGGTAGGCTGTAGCGTTGCAACGATGCTCAATTGGTACCAAGGGGCCCAAAGAGTGCCAAGAAAATATTCCCCACACCATTACACCACCACCACCAGCCTGAACCATTGATACAAGGCAGGATGGATCCATGCTTTCATGTTGTTGACGCCAAATTCTGACCCTACCATCCGAATGTCGCAGCAGAAATCGAGACTCATCAGACCAGGCAACGTTTTTCCAATCTTCTATTGTCCAATTTCGATGAGCTTGTGCAAATTGTAGCCTCAGTTTCCTGTTCTTAGCTGAAAGGAGTGGCACCCGGCGTGGTCTTCTGCTGCTGTAGCCCATCTGCCTCAAAGTTCGACGTACTGTGCGTTCAGAGATGCTCTTCTGCCTACCTTGGTTGTAACGGGTGGTTATTTGAGTCACTGTTGCCTTTCTATCAGCTCGAACCAGTCTGGCCATTCTCCTCTGACCTCTGGCATCAACAAGGCATTTCCGCCCACAGAACTGCCGCTCACTGGATATTTTTTCTTTTTCGGACCATTCTCTGTAAACCCTAGAGATGGTTGTGCGTGAAAATCCCAGTAGATCAGCAGTTTCTGAAATACTCAGACCAGCCCTTCTGGCACCAACAACCATGCCACGTTCAAAGTCACTCAAATCACCTTTCTTCCCCATACTGATGCTCGGTTTGAACTGCAGGAGATTGTCTTGACCATGTCTACATGCCTAAATGCACTGAGTTGCCGCCATGTGATTGGCTGATTAGAAATTAAGTGTTAACGAGCAGTTGGACAGGTGTACCTAATAAAGTGGCCGGTGAGTGTATATTCATATATTTATTCCATCCAGCTACAATGCTCTGCACTGTGTGTCTGTGTGTGTGTGTATATATATATATTTTATAGTAATACGTACATATGTATATTAGCTGCTCTTGCTTGCTTGTTTTTTTCTTGCCTTCTGATTGTTGCTCTGAGTGTTGCTATCCCTGTGCTGTTGCAATCCTGGAATTTCCCCGTTGTGGGACTAATAAAGGCTTATCTTATCTTATCTTATCTTATCTTATCTCATGCACATGTGCCGGCGTCTGTAAACGTCATGTCGCATCAAAGCGTTATCTTGTCCGCTTTTGTTTGTTTTTATTAACTTCATTTTTAATCTCTTTTTACTGATATTAGCTTTTTACTTAGTGTTAGCTTAGTGTTGGCCTAGCAGAAAGCCCGATCAGGCACACAGGTGAATCAGACCCCAGGCAGGGCTGTTTCACCAGACTAGGCTAACCTGTTTTTAGCTGTTTTTAGCTAGCTAGCTATCCACTTCTCACCTGGAACGTCATGACTCCATCCCAGATGTGTGTCAGCTGTGTGTCCCTCCTTAAGAAGGTTTCTGAGTTGGAAGTGAGACTCTCCAACATCTATAAGATTTGGGAGGCTGAAGACCACCTAGATACTATAATCCTCGGGCGAACATCGGCCCCGACAACCGACTCGCAGTTGGCAGAGACGGCTACTTACCTGGGTGAATTTAGCACACTGCCATCCACTTCCACCTCTGCCCCGGTCTCCTCAGCTGTCCAGGACCTCAGCAATAAACACTGGCTTCAGCTCGGAGCTAAACCCAAAGCACCTGGTGGTTTTTCTCATCCTCAATGCGCGCCCTGGACCTTGGTTGGGCCAACTAGCAAACATCGGCGATTGACCAGACATGGCCGCACCTCCTCTCTTCCCCTGCTACTGGAAAACAGATTCGACATCCTTTCCCTGGAAGATTTTCCCCACCTGGACGTTGACCATCCTCCCATGGCCACCCCTCCTCCTCCTTCTCCTTCAGCAGCGGCCCAAACCCGCAAGCCCCAGATTAAAACTACTTAAGGTGTGCCAAACTATACACCAGCTCCAAAAAGAAGAGAGTGCATCATCCCGCCATCACAACAACAACATCGGCAAAATTATCCACCATTTCAGAAACCACCGGCAAGGCCCCCCCAGACGACATTGGTAATTGGTGATTCGATTATAAGGAACGTCAGAAGCAGTTACTGTGTCACTAAATTTTTTCCTGGGGCTAAAGTATCAGACATTGAGGCTCTTACCCCTGACCTATTAAATGAATTCCCCCACACTAAAACTGTCATTGTACATGTTGGATGCAACAGCATCCCAGATGAAGTGTCAGAGATCTTAAAGAGTGACTTCAAGAGCCTTCTGTCCACTCTTATGAACTGTGGCAGACGTGTGTTTATTTCTGAGCCATTGGCACCTTTCAGACGAGGTTGCAATTATTTTAGCAGAACTCTCAGCCTTAATACCTGGTTGTGTTCTACATGTCCTACTTTTAACATTGGTTTTGTAGACAATTTCAACCTGTTTTGGAACCACCCATCATTTATGAGGCCAGATGGCATCCATCCAAATAGACTTGGTGCACGTGTTTTAAGGGACAATCTGTTCTATTTCATTCAGCATTTTTAGTATAGTGACTGAAATTTGGTGCGTTAACTCACCCCGAAGTTCCTGAGTCTGCCAACCAGCCCTTCTTTGTTTCCACTTCTCATATTAATCCTATTAATCCAAATAATCCTCACTGTTTAGATCAGTCTTCAATTTATAACCCCATAGGGATTGTGTCTGTCTCCCTTCACCCAAAATATTGTAACCCAAGACAAATACAACATAACTTGATAAATACATGCCTTTCTGCAACTCCACCTCATCCGCCACACCTCAACTTAGCCCCTTTCTTCCCTCTCAGAGAACCTTTGTCTACTCCCCCCAAAGTTAATAAAAATGTAATGCATAAACATCCCAAAGTGATTAAACAAAAAGTTGGTAAAACTCAAATTAAAATCAAGTCTCTAAATTTAATGATTTGGCCTCTCTTCCTCCTCATAATTTAAAAATTAAATGCGGTTTGTTAAATATTAGGTCTCTACCTCCCAAGGCTCTACTAGTTCATGATCTATTAATTGATCATCAGATTAATTTAATATCCCTTACAGAGACTTGGCTAGGGCAAGATGATTATGTTGGTTTAAATGAATCAACTCCCTCTGGTTATCTAAACTATCATAATCCCACAATTTCTGGTCGTGGAGGTGGAGTAGCGGCAATTTACCATTCTAAATTACTAGTTAATGTAAAGCAAAAATCATGTTTTAATTCCTTTGAGGGCCTGGTCCTCATTATGGGGCATGTTAGCAATCTTAGCTTAAACCCAATTTTCTTTGCCATAGTTTACCATCCTCCCTCAGCCTACTCAGAGTTTTTATGCAAATTTGCCAAATTTTTAGCTGATTTAGTGCTGAAATCAGATAGAATAATTATAGTAGGGGATTTTTTTTTATTTTATTTTTTTTTATTTAAGTTTTTGTAAAGGGTATACACGTCATTACAGCATTGCATTGTTTACATTTTCATCACATTTTTCCCTTTTTTTTGTTTTTTGACAACATTGGAAGAATAATTATTACAACACCCCTTTTTTAAGTGAAAGAAAAAGAGAAATTAAAGAAAAAACAAAAAAAAACAAAAAACAAAACAAGAAAATACAAAAAAGAACAAAAACAAAATAAAAGAGCAAAAAACAAAACAAAAAAAATAAATAAGTAAAAATAAAAGAGCATCTGAGTAGCGTTGGAACAAAGAGCGGTGCCAATATTGAAATGGTATTTGTCAAAGATTAGATCTAATGGAAGACACATATGCGATCCAGGGTTGCCAAAAGTTCAAGAACCCATCCATGTCCTGTCTCAGTGCGAATGTCAACTTTTCCATCGAGTAAATGTCTTGGATCACGTTAATCCAATCTTCAGGTGTAGGACAGTCCTTCAACATCCATTTTTTAGTTAGGGCTTTTTTACTTGCCAATATTAAAACAGTGAATAAGTATTTTTCTCCCCATCTTTCCAGTGAATCCGGTAGTAAACCCAAATACAAAGTTACAAAAGAAAAGGAGACTGTTATTTTGAATATTTTCCCCAATATTGTCTGTACATTGGTCCAATATTGATGGATAACTGGGCATGACCAAAACACATGGAAATGATTTGCAGGCGACGATAGCAGTTAAAAGGTAAATGAACATAATTTTTATTATTCTTTACTTTATTCTTTGTTTTTTTAAATTATGTACAACTCTCATTTTATGTTTATTGTGCAGTAATCTAATTGTAACATGCATTTGTTACATGTTTTGATGCATTTTTATGATTTATAAAAAATTTATGTCCGAATTTTGGGGGGCTTGGAACGGATTAGGGCATTTACATGTAAAACGCGTCTCTACTTACGGAATTTTCACGTTATGAAAATACTTCCGGAATGAATTAATTTCGTAAGTAGAGGTACCACTGTAAATTTGTTTTGTGCAGGTGTTCTGAAAAATCTTACCAAATTTTTCCATCCAAATTCTCTCCTCTGCAGGGATGAGGTACTTTTCCATTGTTGTTTATTTAGCTTTTCCCATATTTCCAGTTGTAAAGTGAAATTCCCCTCTTTTTCCCATCTCTCTTTTATATATGATGTGTTGTCTCCTTTTAAGTCTTGAAGACCTTGGTATATTTTAGAAATGTATCTGATCCCTGGGATCCCTTTATATGCCATTAAGAAGACCTTCAGAATAGTAGGGGATTTTAATATACATGTTGATGTAGATAGTGACTGTCTTAATAAATGGTAAATGGGGTTCACTTATATAGCGCTTTTATTCTCATCTCTTGATGACCAAAGCGCTTTACAGATCCTGCCATCCACCCAATCACACACACATTCACACACTAATAAGACATTCTATTCAGTATTAGACTCAATGGGGTTTTCCCAGAAAGTAGAAAATTCTACCCATTATCTCCACCACACATTGGACCTTGTTCTGACTTATGGTCTTGAAATAGAAAATCTGGTAGTGTCTCCTCATAATCCTGTACTGTCAGACCATTGTCTGTTAACCTTTGATTTCACTTTTTCTGATTATTTGACTCCTAAAGAAAAATATTACTACAGCAGATGTCTTTCAGATGATGTTGTTAACAAATTTTTGCAGATTGTCTCCTCTATACCATGTGCCGACACAACGGAAATAAAAGATAGAGAGCTTGCTCCTTCCATAATTGATAGCATGGTAGATGCTGCTACAGCCTCTCTGCATCAGACTCTAGACTTGATGGCCCCTTTAAAAAAGAAAAAGTCTAATCAGAGATTTCTAACCCCTTGGTTTAACACAGAAACTCGTAGCTTAAAACAGAAGACTCGTCAGTTAGAAAGAAAATGGCGTTCCACTATTTTAGATGAATTCTATTTAGCATGGAGAAATCATCTCCTAATTTATAAAAAAAAATCTCTTAGAAAAGCTAGAACAAGTTATTACTCTGCATTAATAGAAGAGAATAAGAATAATCCCAGGTTTCTTTTCAACACTGTCCATCAATCATGTACTTGGCTTCTCTCCATTAATGCTTGCTCTCTTTATGTCTGTTCTTTTCATCTTCTCTATCCCCTCACCCCCCAGCCAGTCGCAGCAGATGGCTGCCCCTTCCTGAGCCTGGTTCTGCTAGAGGTTTCTTCCTGTTAAAAGGGAGTTTTTCCTCTCCACCATCGCCAAGTGCTTGCTCACAGGGGATCGCCTGATAGCTGGGGTCTTTCTGCAATTGTGGGGTTTCCCCTACATTTGAAAGTGCTATGAGATGACTATTGTTGTGATATTGTGCTATATAAATAAAGTTGGATTGAATTGAATATGCACTGAAACCAGCCATTCTCAGAAAGGCTGCAAAAGATGATTCACAAACACACTGCAATAAATTCATTCATTCATTCATTCATCTTCTTCCGCTTAATCCTTTTCGGGTCGTGGGGGGGGCTGGAGCTTATCCCAGCATCTTTGGGCGAGAGGCAGGGTACACCCTGGACAGATCGCCAGTCCATCGCAGGGCCAACACAAAGAGACAGACAACCATTCACTCTCGCAGTCACACCCAAGGACAATTTAGAATCCCCAGTTTGATGCCAATTAACCTAACTTGCATGTGTTTGGCATGTGGGAGGAAACCGGAGAAATCCCAGAGTAAACCCACGCAATAAAATCAATAATTAAAGAAAATGTGACCAAAATATGACACACACATTTCATTAAGACGTGTGAGCTGTTAAAATGTGGAAGAAGTGTAGTCCTCCTTTAAGCTAACAGAAAAATGCTTACATTTTTAATTTTTTTTTTGACTGTAAAAACACGTAAGACTGTTTAAAACTCAAGAACGTGGCCCACCAGTTTAATCAATGAACCTTTGCGCAGTGGTCAGATACATCAATTCTTCAAAAATCTGAAATGGCAACAGTTAAAGTTGAACCTTGAAAACAGAACTTCACAATCCAGTTAGGGACTTTTTTAATGTTTACATTTTTCTAACACAAACATGGGATCCGGATTTTAATTCATTAGAAAAACATTTTAAAATCTTCTAAAAAAAAAAAATACAGGTATTGAAGTGAATCTTTAGCATTTTATCCCTGTCGGATATGAAAAATGCATGTCTTACTGATTATTGCAAAAACTCCAATTACAAACTTAAAATTTCCGCCTTCTATCAAATGATACAAGCAATTATGATACCAGATCTACCACTAGAATTATTTTAAATGTGCCCAGAGTTTGGCAAGACTTTCTGTTTTATGCTACTTATGCATGGAACGAGCTACAATACACTGTTTTCCACCTATACATCCTTTCAAGGGTCTTCTAAGACCCACACCAAAGGAAATCTCTTGCTGCGTTAGCTTTTATTTTTAACTTGAAGTGACTTATGTTGAATTAATTAATGTGGCTTGTATGTTTTTTCCTGTTCCTAGCCTCATTGTGACATTTCCTATTGTACCAGATATACCTTTTGGTCTTATCTGTTATCATTTTTATGTGTTTTATGCCTTGGCCAGGACTCTCTGGATCAGTGGTGTCAAACTCATTCCATGGAGTGTTATGACTTGCCGCTCATCAGCGGCGCCAGCCGCGCGCACACCTGCTCCTCGTCAGCGGCGAGGTATTTAATCCACTCTGCCCTGGGCTTCGGCCTGAAGCCGTCTCTCTACTTCGGCCCCTTTGCTACTACGGATCTCAAACCGACTAGTGAAGATATCTTGGGTAAGCTCCCCTTACCTCTCTCCTCTAGCCTTCCCCTGTGCACAGGTGGACATTCCCGGCGGCGGACTTCATCACCTCGCCGTTGGCTCTACGCTGCTGCCACAGGTACCGCAGGTCGCAGTCTCCCGGGCTTCGCCCTTGTCGACGCCAGCCACCTGTCATAACCAAGTAAGCCAGCTACCATCATTATTCCCTGTATTGGTGTGGTGCCCGTTACCCTTCTCCCTCTGCTCTCTCCCACAGGGTTGTCTGGCTGTATGGCCTCCTGCCCCCATGCCTGACGCAGATGCCACCACCAATACATTCTTATTCCACAGACACGCAGCCATACACTTCCTTGTTGCTAATAAAGCTGTTAAATCTATCCTGAGCCTGCGTGTGTGTCTCCTGGGCCGTGCATTATGTCAGTACGGCTTCAGCAGAGCGGCTCGGCAGACAGCGGGCTCGCACGCCGTCTTTCTACCCTCAAGGCTCGGGTGGATTTAATAGCTCATCAGCAACAGGTGATATTAAATCAATTAATTATCATTACTAACCGATTAGACCACTTGGACCCCCAGCAGCCGTTCCCCTCGGCTCGTCCGGGTGGCGTGGCTCCTGGGGCTCCGGTGGCCGTCCAGCCCGCTCCGGGTGCGCCAACACGGCTCACACCAATCCCCACTCCTGCTCGCTTCAGCGGTAAGCTGGGTGGAGCTCGGGGTTTTATTATGCAGTGTGAGTCCGTGTTTCTTTGCGTTCCCGGAGATTTTCCCTCAGACCATAGCAGAATTGGCTATATAGGTAATCTCCTTGAGGGTCGTGCGCTTACCTGGGCTTACGCCATTATGGTGAAGTCCAGCTACGCCACCCTCACCTATGGCCAGTTCGTGTGACAATTTCTGGAAGTGTTCGATCATTCGCGTTTGGACAGTGTCGACCGCCTTCTCGGACTCCAACAGGGGAACCGATCGGCGGCCGACTACGCGATCGACTTCCGCGTTACCGCGGAGGAAGTTGGCTGGGAGGAGCGCGCGCTCTGCGGCATCTTCCTCCGCAGCCTAAATTCCGGTCTGAGGGATGAGCTGGCTGGACGGGATACCCCGGAGACGCTGGTGGAGCTGATTTCTCTCACCATCAGTTTGGATAACAGGTTGCGTGAGCGCGCCTCCGAGCGGAAGCAGCCTTCTCGCTCACGGGGCGCCTCTGCACGTCTGCCCCAAGCTCGCCACCTGGCGTTGCCGCCGCCGGAGGTCTCCGAGGAGTCGGAACCAATGGTGACGGGCCGGACAAAGCTCCCCCTGGCGGAGAAACAGCGCCGTCGTGACCTGGGCCTCTGCATGTATTGCGGAGGTAGCCAGCACACGGTGGAGCATTGTCCGGAGAAGCCAAACGAGGTGGTCCACGAGTCCCTGTAGGGGGCCTCGCGGACGCTAATCGGTTAAATCCCCTCACACATTTGACGCTGCCCATCCGCTTCTGTCACAACCTCACTGGGCACCTCACACATGCACTGGTGGATTCAGGCGCGGAGGGTAGCTTTATTTCACAAAGCCTGGCAACCCGACTGGGCATCCATTGTCACCCCCTCAACACTCCTCTCGCCCTGGTTAATCTCTCCTGAGTTTCCCTGGGAAAAGTAACTCACCAAACATCCCCCGTCCCGGTCATCATCTCTGGAAACCATCGGGAGGATATCTCCTTTTACGTCCTGCCCACCTCAGTTACTCCTGTCATCCTCGGTTATCCCTGGCTCCGCCTCCACAACCCCGCCTTGGACTGGAAGACTGGGAAGGTGTCAGCGTGGAGCACTTTCTGCATGGGTACCTGCCTCCAATCCGCGGCCTGCGCCCCGTCCTCGCCTCCCACAGCTCAGGACACCGCGCCCCCGGATCTCACCCTAGTGCCCTCAGAGTTCCACGACCTGGGTGCCGTTTTCAGTAAGTCCAAGGCGATGTCTCTGCCTCCTCACCGGCCCTACGACTGCGCCATTAACATCCGCCAGGGGGCGCCCTTACCCTCAGGACGCCTCTATAGTCTGTCAGCGCCGGAGAAGGAGGCAATGAACAGCTATCTGAAGGAGTCGCTCAGTGCTGGGATCATCCGACCGTCCTCCTCTCCAGTAGGTGCAGGGTTCTTCTTCGTGGGAAAGAAGGACGGATCTCTTCGTCCTTGTATCGACTATCGAGCTCTCAACGATATCACGGAGAAGGACCGGTACACTCTGCCCCTTATGGACACTGCCTTCCACTCCCTCCAGGGGGCAACCTGGTTTACTAAGCTGGATCTCCGCAGCGCTTACCACCTCGTCCGGATCCGGGAGGGAGATGAGTGGAAAACCGCCTTCCGTACCCCAAACGGTCATTTTGAATATCTCGTGATGCCGTTTGGGTTGACCAACGCTCCAGCCGTCTTTCAGCATCTCATCAATGACATCCGCCGGGACTTCATCGGCCTGTTTGTATTCGTCTACCTGGACAACATTCTCATCTTCTCCAGGTCCAGGGATGAACACCGGGTCCACGTGAGGCGGGTCCTGCAGAGACTGCTGGAGAACCGTCTGTACGTCAAGGCGGAAAAATGTGAATTCTACGCCAAAACGACTTCCTTCCTGGGGTTCGTCATCTCCCATGACCAGGTGCTTCCGGACCCAGCGAAGATCAAAGCAGTGGTGGATTGGCCCACACCAACTTCTCGGAAACAGGTTCAGCAATTCATCGGGTTCGCCAATTTCTACCGCCGCTTTGTCCCGAACTTTGGAGCCATCGTTGGGCCCCTGACCCGCCTCGCCTCTCCTAAGACCCCGTTCCGGTGGACTGAAGAGGCCGCTACGGCCTTCCAGGCGCTGAAGACGGAGTTCTCCTCCTCCCGGGTCCTCAGCCAGGTCGATCCCGCGCTGCAGTGCATTGTGGAGGTGGACGCTTCGGACACGGCGGTGGGGGCGGTGTTGTCCCAGCGGTCCCCAGCCAATGGAGTCAAGCGACCCTGCGCCTTCTTCTCTCGGCGCCTGTCCCCGGCGGAACGAAACTACGACGTGGGGGACAGAGAGCTTCTTGCCATCAAGCTTGCCCTTCAAGAATGGCATCACTGGCTGGAGGGGGCAGCCTTGCCTTTTGTGGTCCTCACTGACCACAAGAACCTGGAGTACCTGAGATCTGCCAAGCGTCTGAACGCCCGCTAGACGCGTTGGTCCCTGTTCTTTGCAAGGTTTAAGTTCAGCATCACATATAGGCCTGGCTCCAAGAACGGCCTGCCCGACGCCCTCTCCAGGCAATTTGCCCCGGAGGCCGCAGAAGACGTTGCTCACACCATCTTGCCCAGGTCGTGCGTCGTGGGGGCTGTTACATGGGACATAGAAGACAAGATCCAGAGGGCGCAGGAGTCGGAACCGGACCCTGGCGGCGGACCGGAGGGGAGGCTCTTCGTGCCATCTGCCGTCCAGGGGGACGTTATACACTGGCTTCATACCTCCAAGCTCACCTGCTATCCTGGAGCTTCGCGGATGATTGACCTTCTCCAGCGATCCTTTTGGTGGCCAGGCCTGCGGAAGGATGCCGCCCGTTACGCCCGGGCCTGCCCCGTCTGTGCTACCAATAAGTCAGGTAACGCTCCTCCTGCGGGTCTGCTCCAGCCCCTGCCCGTCCCTGGCAGGCCCTGGTCGCACATCGCCCTGGACTTCGTCACCGGGCTCCCTGTCTCCAACAATTTTGACACAGTTCTGACCATTGTTGACCGTTTTTCCAAGGCCGCCCACTTCGTGCCCCTACGTGGACTTCCCACGGCCTTGGAGACGGCGGACCTCCTCATCCAGCACGTGGTCAGACTGCATGGAATCCCGGTCGACGTGGTCTCCGACCGCGGCCCCCAGTTCTCTTCGGACGTCTGGAGGTCATTTTGCAACGCCCTGGGAGCCAAGGTAAGCCTCTCCTCCGGCCATCACCCCCAGTCTAACGGGCAGTGTGAGCGGACTAACCAGGAGCTGGAGGCTACGCTCTGCTGCGTTACTTCATCCAAACCCACGTCCTGGAGTTCTCACCTCGCCTAGGTGGAGTACGCCCACAACACCTCTCGCTCTACGGCCATCGGGATGTCGCCCTTTAAAGCATCCTTGGGCTATGATCCACCCCTATTCCCCGCGCAGGAGGGCGAGTTGGCTGTCCCCTCTGTCCAGGCACATCTGAGGCGGTGCATGGAGGGCCAAGACCCTGCAGGTTTTACTTCCACCCAGTCTCTTCAGCAGGTGTTTTTACTGATCAGCAATCAGTGGGAAGAAATTCAGAGAAATTACCTGTTGAAGACACTGGGTGGAGGTAAAACCTGCAGGGTCTTGGCCCTCCATGGAATGAGTTTGACACCTGTGCTCTGGATGAAGAGATTTTGCATCTCAATGGGACCTTCCTAGTTAAATAAAGGAAATAATAATTTGTTGCCATCACACATTTATTTGATCCAGAATTTAACAACAGATGAATCATTTTTCTCAATGGGAGGGCAAAATTGTCAATTGTGCCATGAATAAACACATTCTTGACTGCTTGAGGCTTGTACAGCTTCAATCGATTTCAAATGTGCATGCACATGGTTCATCTATGGAAAGTAATCTATCAGTGTGAACATGACATCACAAATTGAATTTTGCCAAGTGGTATAAGAATGTTAATATTTGATCATTGTCACATGAAAGAAAAGCTATAGTAGTTTTTTTTTTTTTTTTTTTAGTTTCTTTCTGTGCTAAAGTTAACTTATATTTGGTCAAGGAGCATAAATGTTAAGTAAATTCTGAGACTACATTTTAGAAAAGACAAGTGTTTGTTTATTTATAGCAATCATTATTTTCTGCAGACATGACATAGATACTCAGATACCAAAAAAAAAAACCAAAAACAAAACAGGAGAATGATTTTTAAATTAAATTAAATTAAATTTTAAAATTATTTTTTTTAAATTAATTTTTAATTGGTTTTAATGTCACCATTGGTTTGTTTTGAAGGCTTGAATCTGACCCCTTGGTCATGAAGTGATCTGCATAATAAACCTTGCAGTGGATTTGACAGAGAATTACTAATCACAGAGATCTACATCTAATCGTCCTAGAGGCCCATAGAGATCAGGTCAGTCCAAGAAAGCAGTGTCCAGCATTATTCAGTTTTACTGTTAAGCAACCACAACCATTCCAGCTTTAAAACATCCTCTTATTTCATCTCAGTGTCCCCTTGTTGTAAAAGATTAAGAATCCCTATGCTTTTTTTTTTTTCAAAAGTGAGCCAAATACACATTGATCAATGATCTAGTCAGCAGTTGATTGTCAAAGGAGCAAAACACATTTATGGGTGTGTCCAAGTCTGTTTTACAATTTCAGCAGTGCATAAAATGGACTTTCCATCGGCAGAACATTCAGAGAGGCTGTCCTAACCCTCTTAATTATGCAGAGGTGTGTTTTGGGCATATCATGCAATAACCCAATCAGGATTCCTCCTGTCCTTGCCTTAATAAACATGGGGTAAGGATAGGAATTGAGAACTGGTTCGTGTTGGGAACTGGTTCTAAATTTTTCGAGGCCCTGAAATCATACATTGCTGATATGATCAGTTCCTCTTATTGATGCAGCAGGTTTCAACACTTCCTGTAAGGGTTCAAGCTGCACACTGTTCTCCCTCTCCCTTAACTGTCTATTCCCCACAACTGAGCTCCTCACTTGCCGGTAATCAGTCCCACTCCTTAAATAGGAGATACACGCAGCAGACTGCAGGAGCTCGTTTCGATGCGTTCATGCCACGTCAAGGTCAGCTACCCAGTGTGCAGTCTACAGCCAATGCTTTCCTACCACGGCACCATAAGCCCTCATCTTATTCTCTCTCAAATCTGCTCTCCTCTTTTCGCTCAGGACACCCTTTTCTCTCTCAAATCTCCTCTCCTCATTTCCCTCAGGACATCCTTGGCGAGGTGGACCTTTTCCTAGGCAGAACCGTGGATCCAGATTCCTCTAATTTTCACCCCCCCCCAAGTAAATCCACTTACCAACATGCACTAAGCCTATGCCCTCATCTCTCTTTCCCCAGTGTCACTGTTCACTTGGCGTTCCACTCACCTCCCAAAGACCCCTTTCACCACCCCAAAGAATCCCTGGAGGAAACCAGCTCACGTCAGGTTCCTTGATCAACTCTGTAAGAAGTACAGAACATAAGCTAAAGTTTTACGCAGGCCTTGACCCTGAACTAATTGTGTTACTCCTCTCTCCTCTGCAGGGTTGCCACACTCTCCAGATCAACACCCCTGACATTTTTTCAATAAATCACATTATTGCATTGCAACCTTGGTCTCTCTTTCTGTCTGCATTTGGGTCTTTTACCAATTACCATGTTAGTACGAGCTCCTCCAGAGTACCCAGCAGCCGCAGCCTGGGAGACCACGGTTGCTCAGGTAGATGGCCTGGAGCAGTGCGTGGACCATCTCACTCTGCAGATCAGTTTGCCCCCTCACCAACCCACCCTGCCGCTCCCGCTACAACCTCCCCCCAACCCAGGCGTGCTCTAGCAGTTTCCACACCGGCTGGCTACAATGGGAGTTTGGGGTGGCGGGGTTCCTCTTCCAGTGTAACCTAATGTTTCAGCGCCTCCCGGATGATTTCCCCAACGAACATAGCAAAATAATTTACGTGGTCAACCTTCTCGAGGGTTGGACCCTCGCTTGGGCATGTCCTGTTATTATGAATGCCGAATATCCATCCTATACGTTTACCCATTTTCAGAGGAATTCATGAAGATTTTTCTTCACTCCGACCACGAGGGCAGTGCCTCCTTCTGCCTTTGGAACCTGCGGCAGGGAGTCAGATCTGGTCCCAAGTTTTCTGTTGATTTCTGGGTGCTCGCGACAGAAGCAGGCTGGGATGATACCGCACTGCACTCGACCTTTATCGGTAGTCTCAATTCTAATTTGCAGGACGAGCTAGCCAGCCGCGAGGAACCAGAGTCCCTAGATGCATTAATCTCTCTGGTCATCAAGCTGGACAATCGCCTATGTGAGCACGTATGGGAGCGGCAACACGCAGATCGTGCACCTCATCCGGTCTCTATTCCGCCTTCCTCTCCTCGGCAAACCTTTTCTTAATGTGGTTCACCCGAATCTTGTGAACCCATGCAATTAGGTCGCTCCCAGTTATTGTCAGTGGAGCATCGTCAACATTCAGCTGAGGGACATTGCATGTATTGCGCAGGGGCCGGTCATGAAGTAGATGAGTGCCCAGTGAAGCCAAAAGACACCCCCCCCCCACCCATTGTTGTAGGTGGACAGGCGGGCTTAGTTTCCAAAAAACCTCAAACTAAACTTTTACTTTCCATCCGCATCTTGCTGGCCAACTCTCATCACACTGGGTTTGCTCTAGTGGATTCAGGGACAGAACAGAATTTAATCTCTGAGGGTTTGGCAGCCCGGCTGAAAGTTCCATGCACAGTTCTCCAGAAACCACTCAGGTTAGTGGCATTAACTGGTAAACCATTTTTTTCTGTCTTCAAAATTACTTCCCCACTCCCTGTGTTAATTTCTGGTAATCAGAAATTACCATTTCCTTGTCATCCCCTCTTCCACTGCATCTATTGTGTTAGATTATCCCTTGCTTCACCTACACAACTCCACCATTGACTAGCAAAGAGGGGTAATTACATCTGGGAGTACATTCTGTCTCTCTGCCTGCCTACAATCAGCTGCATGCTTCCCTTCTGTTGCTATTTCCTGCCCCTACTGTTGAACCCCCTAATTCACATGTGTCAAACTCAGGCCCGCGGGCCAAATTTGGCCCGCAGTGTAATTATAATTGGCCCGCGAGATCATATCAAATGTGCATTAGAGCTGGCCCGCGGTATATACTGTACCGCTAATACTACAAATCCCACAATGCTTTGCTAGTATGTTGGCACGCAGTCGAAACCGGCAAGCGCTCCTTTTTTCTGTTGACAGTCATTGACAACCATGCTCCAGTCACCATCCATCCATCCATCCATCTTCTACCGCTTTTCCGGAGGTCCGGGTCGCGGAGGCAGCAGTTCAAGCAGAGAAGCCCAGACTTCCCTCTCCCCAGCCACCTGCTCCAGCTCTTCAGAGGGGATACCAAGGCGTTCCCAGACCAGCTAGGAGACATAGTCTCTCCACCGAGTCCTGGGTCTGCCCCGGGGTCTCCTCCCAGTGGGACGTGCCTGAAACACCTCAAGTGGGAGGCATCCAGGAGGCATCCTAATCAGATGCCCATACCACCTCAACTGACTCCTTTCAATGTGGAGAAGCAGCGGTTCTACTCTGAGCCTCTCCCAGATAACTGAGCTCCTCACCCTATCTCTGAGGGTGAGTCCAGCAATCCTATGGAGAAAGCTCATTTCAGCCGCTTGTATCCGCGATCTCTTTCTTTCGGTCATTACCCAAAGCTCGTGACCATAGGTGAGAGTAGGAACATAGATTGACTGGTAAATCGACAGCTTTGCCTTAGAACTAAGCTCCCTCTTCACCACAACAGACCGGTACAACGTCCGCATCACTGCAGATGCTGCTCCAATCCGTCTGTCGATCTCTCGCTCCATTTTCCCCTCACTCGTGAACAAGACCCCAAGATACTTAAACTCCTCCACTTGGGGCAGTAGCCTGTCCCCAACCCGGAGAGGACAATCCACCTTTTTCCGGCTGAGGACCATGGACTCGGACTTGGAGGTGCTGATTCTCATTCCAGCCGCTTCACACTCAGCGGTAAACCATCCCAGCAAGAGCTGTAGGTCATTGCTGGATGAAGCCAACAGGACAACATCATCTGCAAACAACAGAGATGAGATCCTGTGGTCACCAAGCATGACACCCTCCATTCCCTGGCTGCACCTAGAAATCCTGTCCATAAAAATTATGAACAGGATCGGTGACAAAGGGCAGCCCTGGCGGAGTCCAACTCTCACTGGGAATGACTCCGACTGAGAGTTGGCAATACGAACCAAACTCTCACAACGGTCGTACAGAGACCGAATAGCTCATAACAACAAGCCTGATACCCCATACTCCCGAAGCACCCCCCACAAAAATCCACAAGGGACGCGGTCAAACGCCTTCTCCAAGTCCACAAAACACATGTAAACTGGTTGGGCAAACTCCCACGAACCCTCAAGAATTCTCGAGAGGGTAAAGAGCTGGTCCGATGTGCCACGGCCAGGACGAAAACCACATTGCTCCTCCTGAATCCGAGGTTCGACCAACGGCCAGACTCTCCTCTCCAGTACCTTGGCATAGACCTTCCCAGGGAGGCTGGTACGTGCTCCAGTCACATCGGACAAATTAATTTCACCCTCCACAAAAATGGCCAAACGAAAGATGGACAACAGGAGCTTTCAAGACAGGTGGGAGGCAGATTATCTGTTCACGAATATAAAGGACAGACCTGTTTGTCTTGTGTGCGGAGCTAACGTGGCTGCAACGAAAGAATATAACATAAGAAGACACTATGAAACAAAACATTATGAAAAGTACAAGGACCTGGACGTAAAGCAGAAGCTGCAGAAGGTGGAGGAGATGAAAAGAAGTCTGGTTTGCCGGCAGACTATGTTCATGAAAGCAAAATCAAAAAGTGAAGCTGCTGTAAAGGCCAGCTTTATTGTGGCAGCAGAGATAGCAAAATGAGCCCGGCCCTTTAATGAGGGAGAGTTTGTCAAAAAGTGCATGGTCAAAGTTTGCGACATCGTGTGCCCAGATAAAAAGCAAGAATTTTTAAATGTGAACCTGAGCAGAAACACCGTGGCTGAGCGCGTGTGTGAGCTTTCCACTAATCTACATGAACAACTAATAAAAAAGGGAAAAGATTTTATTGCATACTCCCTTGCTGTGGATGAGAGCAGCGACACGTCTGATACTGCCCAGCTGTCAATCTTCATCCGTGGAGTAGACTCGAGCCTGTGCATCACAGAGGAACTTTTAGGATTAAAATCAATACATGGCACCACCACAGGAAAAGATATCTTTGAAGAGGTATCCAAATGTATAACTGAAATGAGCCTGCCTTGGGATAAACTTGTGGGACTGACGACAGATGGTGCGCCCGCGATGTGCGGTCAAAAGAGTGGATTAGTCGGCAGGATTCAGGAGAAGATGCGGGAGGAAGATGCAGGTGAACTTACAGTTTATCACTGTATCATACATCAGGAAGCGCTCTGTGGCAAAGCTCTGCAAATGGAACATGTTATGAGCTCTATAAAACGAGTAGTCAACTTCATAAGTGCCAAAGGTTTGAATCACCGGCAGTTCAAGTCTTTTCTGGAGGAGTTGGATTCGGAATACAGAGATGTGCCCTATCACACAGAGGTGAGATGGCTAAGCAGAGGAAAAGTACTGAACAGATGTTTTGAGCTACGTGAGGAAATCTGTCAGTTTATGGAAAACAAAGGGAAGGACACAACAGAGCTGAGAGATAAAAAGTTTCTTTGTGAGCTTGCATTTCTGTCTGACATTGTGAGCCATCTCGATGTGCTTAACCTGCAGCTTCAGGGACGGGGCCACATCATCACAGACATGTACGCAGCAGTGAGGGCCTTTAAAACTAAATTGTGTCTGTGGAAGACTCAGATGCTGCAAGGAAACTTGGGTCATTTTCCGTGCTGCCAAACCATGGTAGAGCAAATTTCTCCTGCCGTGCTGCCTAGTGCACAGTTTGCTGAAAAAAATCAACGCGCTCAGCGCCGAGTTTTCCCGGCGATTTGCCGACTTTGAGGCTCAGAAAGGGAGATTTGAACTGCTCAGTAACCCGTTTGCGATCGACGTGGGAAGCGTACCAACCAGCCTCCAAATGGAGCTAATTGAACTCCAATGTAATGACATGCTCAAATCAAAATATGACCCTGTTGGTGCTGCGCGGTTTCCATGTTTCCTCCCCGACACAATGCCTCAATTACGCACCCAAGCTGCTCAGATGCTCTCAATATTCGGCAGCACATATCTATGTGAACAACTGTTCTTTATGATGAAGATGAACAAAACACCTCACAGAAGTCGACTCACTGATGAACACCTTTACTCCGTCCTGAGGTTTTCCTCAGCTCAGAGCCTGACCCCAGACATTGATGAACTTGCATCTAAGAAAAGATGCCAGGTATCTGGCTTAGACCAATGTGCAGAGTAAATCAGAGTGTAGCAAACTGAGCTTGAATATATCTGTTATTTATGCACTTTTTCTACTGCAAGGCATGGTCTGTTAATAGTTGAATTGTTGGATTTTTATTGAATGACATTATTATTTTTGGTTCTTTTGTTGTTGGCTTTGAAAAAGATTTACTTTAAAAAGGAACTTGAAAGGATACGGGGAGAGACATACTTTATTTATTTATTTAAATAAGAAATGAATACCACTGATGTGTCTTCTATTTCAAATTTAATTTCTCATTAAGAGATGATGCCAGGATAGCCAACCACCACCTTTGGTTGTTCCAGATTCTGTGTTTAAGCAAAACTAAAGTTTGTTTCCATATGAAAAGGTTAAACATTACATATCAGTTGCAGTTAATTTTTCAGTAAATATTGAGTTTGGCCCGTGACTTTACTTCACTGCTTAATTTTGGCCCACTGTGAATTTGAGTTTGACACCCCTGCCCTAATTTGTCAAAGGTTCCGGCTGAGTATCATGACATTGCTGCTGTGTTTAGTAAAGCTAAGGTATTATCCCCCCCCCCACCCCCACGGCCTTATGACTGTGCTATTGAGCTCCAGCAGGGGTCGCCACTCCCTACCAATCAGTTATACAGCCTCTCCGGGCCGGAAGAGAAGCCATGGACAAATATGTCAAGGAGTCCCTCAATTCTGGGCTGATTCGGCATTCATCTTCACCGATAGGGGCCATTTTTCTTTGTTTAAAAGAAAGATGGCTCTCTTCATGCATGTATAGACTACAGGCAGCTCAATAACATCACCATCAAAGACAGGTATGCCCTTCCTCTATTAAACTCGTCCTTTGATGTTTTGCAGGGGTCCACCATTCTCAACAAGTTGGATCTACGGAACGCTTACCACCTGGTCAGGATACGGCAAGGAGACGAATTGAAGACAGGGTTTTGTATTCCCATCGATCATTTTGAATACTTGGTCATGCTGTTCGGCCTAACCAATGCCCTGGCTGTGTTTCAATGACTGATTAATGATGTCCTGCAGGATTTCCTCAATTCATTTGTCTTTGTGTACCTAGACGACATTCTCATTTTCATCCGTTCCTCTGCAGGGCATCATGTCCACGTGTGGACAGTCCTCCAGTGCCTGCTCGAGAACCAGCTCTACATCAAGGCCGAGAAATGTGAGTTCCACATGCCATCCACCACATTTCTCAGGTTTGTTATAGCCAATGGTCAGATCAAACTGGACCCACAAAAAAATTAAGGCAGTTCTCGATTGGCCCATTCCTACATCTAGAAAGAAGTTGCAGCAATTCCTCGGGTTTGCTGGCTTCTACCAGTGGTTTATCCGGGACTATAGCATCCTCGCCCTACCCCTCACTCTTCTCACCTCCACCAAAATCTCCTTTGCCTGGTCTCCTGAGGCCGATAAAGCCTTTTCCTGGCTCAAGGCTAAATTGACGGCTGCCCTCATCCTAGCTTAGGTGGATCCCGGAGCTCAGTTTATTGTAGAGGTGGATGCCTCGAACTTGGGAGTTGGGGCGGTGCTATCCCAACGGTCCACCACTGACAACAAGCTGCACCCACATGCATTCTTCTCTCTGCGCTTAACCCCGGCCGAGAGGAACTATGACATTGGCGATCGGGAACTGTTGGCAGTTAAACTCGCGCTTGAGGAATGGCGGCACTGGCTAGAGGGAGCTACATTACCATTCCTAGTTCTAACTGACCATAAAAACCTTGAAAACCTCAGGTCCGCTGAACGTTTAAACTCTCGACAGGCGAGGTGGACACTGTTCTTTGGGATGTTTAACTTCTCCATCACATACCGCCCCGGATCAAAAAACACCAAGCCTGAAGCTCTTTCCAGGCAATTCTCCTCGAATATCTCACTCCCCAAGGTGGACACTATCATTCTGGCCGAATGCGTGGTAGGGGCATTGATGTGGGACATCGAGCGTATGGTACGAGAGACCCAAAGGATGGATCCGGATCCGGGTGGGGGGCCCCCAGGTTGGCTGTTTGTGCCCATGGGAGCCTGGGGCGATGTCATCAACTGGATCCACACAGCTAAGTTCCCCCGTTATCCGGGGGTAGCAAGGACCATGTTCCACCTTAAACGCCGGTTCTGGTGGCCTTCTATAAATGTGGATGTGCATAGTTACATTAAGGCATGCCAACAGTGCTCTACTGGGAAGTCTCCTACTACCCCTCTTGCCAGGTTACTGCAGCCACTTTCTGCTCCTGGCCATCTGTGATCCCACATTTTGTTGGACTTCATTACTGGTCTGCCCCCATCCAATGGCCACACCATCATTTTGACCATAGTAGACAGGTTATCTAAGGAAGCACACTTTATTCCCCTTCCTAAACTCCCATCTGTTAAGGAGACAGTGGACTTCCTGACCTACCATGTAGTGAGGCTACATGGTATACCCTCCAACATTGTGTCTGATCGTGGCCCCCAGTTTTCTTCCCAGGTTTGGCGCACCTTCTGCAAGGCCATTGGGGCCACTGTCAGCCTGACGTCCGACTACCACCTGAAAAGCAACGGACAGTGTGAGCAGACTAACCAGGAGCTGGAGGCCTCACTGCGATGCATCACTTCTTCCAACACTGCTTCTTGGAGTATTCACCTGCCTTGGGTGGAATACACCCATAATTCCGCCACCTCTACTGCCATGGGGGTATTTCCGTTCGAGGCTTCACTGGGGTATCAATGTCCTCTGTTCCCTGCCTCGGAGGAGGAGATCATAGTACCCTCTGTTCATCATCACATCCAGAAGTGCTGACGCATCTGGAAGGAGACCAAAGTGGCGCTACTGCAGACAGCTGAGCAGAACTCGCGATGGGTGGATTAACGAAGGTGCCCCTTACCTGCACCACTGGGCATAAGGTATGGCTTTCAACCAAGAGCATTCATCTAAAAACAGATTCTAAAAATTATCTTCCCGGTTCTTTGGGCCTTATCCCATCTGCTGCATCATTAACCCATCTTCTGTCTGCCTCAGTCTTCCCCTTTCTCTCTGTATAAACCCCTCTTTTCATGTTTTTAGAAATTAAGCCAGCATTCTCTACTCTGCTCTGTCCCACCCCCAAGCCGCCTCCTCCACTGAAGATTATCAAAGGAGGCCCCACCTACACGATCAACCAGATTCTCAACTCCCACCACTGGTGGTGGGAGTTGAGAACTGGTACCCAGTTTCTGGTGGACTGGAAGGGTTATGGGCTGGAGGAACATTCCTGGATCTCAGGTACCCTCGACATTGACAAACAGCTGATCAGGGATTTCTACAAGAAGCATCCCAACAAGCCCCAGACACCAGGAGGCGCTCCTCGGGGGGTGGGGGGGTGGAGGTTACTGTAAGGTTTCAGGCTACATACTGTTCTCCCTCTCCCTTAACTGTCTATTCCCCACAGCTGAGCTCCTCACCTGCCGGTACTTAGTCCCACTCCTTAAATAGGAACTACATGATACAGACTGCAGGAGCTCGTTTAGACACATTCATGCCACATTGGGGTCAGCTACCCAGTGTGCAGTCTACAGCCAAAGCTCTCCTACCATGCCACCGTAAGCCCTTATCTAATTCTCTCTCAAATCTCTTTTCCTCATTTCCTTCGGGACACACTTGGTGGCGTGCACCTTTTCCTAGGTGGAACCGTGGATCCGGATTCCCCTCATCTTCACTCTCCGCCCCCCAAGTAAGTCGACTTACCAACGTGCACTAAGCCTATGCCTTCATCTCTCTTTCTTCAGTGTCACTGTACACTTGGTGTTCCACTCACCTCCCAAAGACCCCTTTCACCACACCGAAGAATCCCCAGAGGAAACCAGCCCACATCAGGTTCCTTGATCAACTCTGTAAGAAAGACAGAACATAAGCTTAAGTTTTACGCGGCCGTTGTCCCTGAATTAATTGTGTTATTCCTCTCTCCTCTGCAAAGTTGCCAGACTCTCCAGATCATCACCCCTACACATTCTTTCAATAAATCACATTATTGCATTGCAACCTTGGTCGCTGTTGTGTCTGCGTTTGGGTCTATAACCATTTACCATTTAGCATGTCACTTGCAACAACAGCAACCAACCACATGTGTCATGACATCACACACTGCCATTTCCAAGCAACACCATAACGCTGTCACTACTGCAGCATAATGGCGGAAGCGTATGGTTAACATGAGCAGCATGGCGTATGATAAACATGAGTTGAAACATTCTTGATACGGCAGCATGGGATGAAATGAAAGACTGCAATGTGTTCGACAGTCTACGAAGTGCACCCGCATCTGATTTCCAAACAGCAGCACCTCCGTTAGTGATGATAGCTTATTATTAGCTTATATAATATATATAAGCTATTAGTTTATTATTTTTAGTAGTATATTAGCGCAATGCTAGCAGCCTTGCAGGCTAAGTTTAATCCATTTTTTAACTCACAAAACCCAACTAAAAACGTCTGATATTTAAATATGATGTTATTCTTTTTAGATGACAACAGCAGCAGATAGCTCCGAGGTTTTACAAACCTGCTCGTGCTCTGCTCCTTGCCAGGATAACCCACTGATGCTAGCTGCACACAGAGTTGTAAAGAAGTTTGTAGTGCAAGGCTTACATCGATTCATGACCATAGAGGCAGCTAGAGTTTAAGTAGGGGGAATGTGTGATGTAGGTTACAGATTAATACTGATTTACTCTTTCCCAGAATGAATAATTGTCATAATTGCCCTTCCGGGGCATTAAGGAAGTCTCAATAGCTGGGTGATGTTTAGGCATATTTATTGACAGAAAACAACACAGCACGTGGGCTGGAAACAGAAAATCAAGGCACACAGCAGACACAAAAGTTAACAGTGGCGGAGTGATGTGGCAAGTAATGACTAGGATACTGACGGTAGGGCGTGAGGTGTACAAATAGCAGCAGGAAACAATTAGGACAATAAGGAACAGCCATGAAAAATTAACACACAAGGACCAACTAAGGGTGCTGTAAAATAAGAGCCAACACAGGATGATGAGCAGGACAGGCATAATGACAATGAAAATACAAAGGATAAACACAACTAAGGGCGAGGGCATGATAAACAATAATGATAATTGAGGTTAGACATAACTTAAAGACTGGGACATGTTTGTGAACATGTCCCCCATGATAGTGCCTCCCCTTTAAGGGTGGAGTCCAAATACCCCTGGAGAAAAGAAAAAAAGGGGACCCCCAAAGCAGGCTGATGGTGGGGGACTGTGGACTGGAGGGTCTGAAACGCTTGCCCCCAAGCAAAAAACAGTTCAGCGCTGGGCCAGGAGAAGGTCTATTGAGTGTCCATGCCAGTGTCCATGGACCACCCTGCAAAGGGAGACAGTTTGTCTGGTGGCCAGCTAAGGTCCGTGGGCCACCCAATTGAGGAATACCTGTCAGGAGGCTGACCAAGGTCCCGAGCTGACCCGGCTGCCACAGTGGTGACCCCAGGAGGCTGGTCTGAAGGCAACTCGGTGGTAGGAGCGTGAATATTAGCCTCCTGGGGTGCAGATGGTAGGGTGTGGACCTCCTGCGGTGACATAGATAGTGAAGGTTGAACCCCCGGAGCACAGGAGGTGTAGATTGAGCCCTCTATGGTGCAGCAGGCATAGGTTGGACCCCCTGGGGCACAGGAGGTGAAGGTTGGCCCCCCGGGGCACAGGAGGCAAAGGTGGAGCATGGTCCTCCTGTGGCTCCACCCTTGACGTAGCCATCTCGGACGAGGAAGGAGAACAGGAGGTCAATGAGGTGACACCACAGTCATTAGCAGAAGAGACTGGTGGGGAGGGCCCAGAGGCAGGAGGAATCCGCACTTGGGTCCCCGCATGAGGAGCAAGGCAAGCCTTTTCTAAAACTGATGTTACAAATAAGGGGAAAAGTACTTGCCTTAACTCCTGGTCTCCTGCTGCTGGAGTGACAACCTCAGAGAAAGCTGGCGAACAACAAAGGAACCAGGCAACGCAGGCTGAGCAGCAGCAACACCTGACAAAGATGGCTGACCAGCGGCAACACCAGACGATGATTGCTGACCAGCAGCAACACCAGATGATGATGGCTGACCAGCGGCGACATCCGACGTTGGAGTGGCACCCTCAAGAGGAGCTGCACCCACGACGGCCTTGGGAGGGGTTGCAAGCGAAGCAACAGAGGAGGAGGTCTGGAGAGAGGCAGCAGGTGAAGAGGTCTGTGGCGAAGCAGCAGGTGAGGGGGTCAGCAGTGAAGTGGCAGCTGGAGAGGTGCTCTGAAGCAGTGACGCTGACGTGACAGCTGGTGATGAGCTCCGGAGCTGGGGGGCTGCAGTGGGAGGTGTGGAGGAAAGGTGGTGAGCAGTGGCTGAAAAAGAGACCCCTGTCTCCGACAAGCCGAAAGTTGTTAGCCTATCCACCTCTGGTGAAGAGGAGAACTTGGGAGAGAGCAAAAATTCAAACAGGAATGATGGCATCTTCCCCAGCAGATGTGGTTTTAATGCCACTCTCCATTGAGCCTCCTCCCATGCCTCACTCTGCCATTCATTTCGTTGAATGAACAGCTTGTAGCATTCCCCAAGGTCCTTAATGAAATCCTGCAGCTCCATGTGGTGATTCCATTCCTGAGTTGGGGAGGGAACCACCTCAGGCGTGGAGGGGAGGAGGGCAGGAGCTGCTGGAATGTACAGATGGAGAGGAGCAGTCACTGCAGGAGCGTGCACATGGACTGGAGCAGTCACTGCCGGAGCGTGCATATGGGGAGGAGCAGTCTCTGCAGGAGCATGCACGTGGAGAGGAACAGTCTCTGCAGGAGCGTGCACATGGAGAGGGGCTGTGGCAGTGGGTGGGCTCACCTCCTCCATCGTAGAACCAGATGAGATGGAGATGACCTTGGGACAACAAGGAGTAGAGTTGAGCAGTGGAACACACATATATTGTAGGCGGGAGCAGAAACAAATAGCGAGCGCTCAGTGACAGCTGACGGCTGCCGCTGAGACACCTTGTCTGGAGCAAGGCAAGATACATCACTCAAAGTGAATAAAGAGAAATGAGAGTGTACTTGCCTTGCCCCACATTCTACTGCCACTACCGCTGAAGCCCTCTGGATGACAATGGAGCTGGCCTGGAGAGGAGCCAGAGCTGGTGCTGGAACAGAGCATCAAGTGGAGCGGCGTCTCCCAGAGCCTTCCGTCCACCTGGGCCCCTGCATGCCAACCAAGTGCTGAGGAAGAACTCCTTCCGCTCCAATGGAGCAAGCACTGACAGCCAGTCAGCTGGCTCCAGTGAGAAGGAGACTGGTGGAGATGCAAGAGCAGGGAGTGGGAGCCCCTGCACCCAGGGAGAGGAGTGCAGGCTCGGGTGGACTTCCAAAATGTTTGCGACGGCCCCCCAGCAGTGTGCAGCATCCTCCAGGGAGAGTGAGCTGCAGGCCGAGGTGATGAGATCCTGCAGCACCTCCGTAATAGAGCAGCTCTCCCCCGTTCCGCCTCTTCCTTCTTTGATCACCCACTGAGTCCATATTTGACGGTGTCCTACTGTCATATTTGCTCCTCCGGGAGAATTAAGAAAGGTTCAATAGCTGGGTGAGGTTTAGGCATATTTATTGACAAAAAACAACACAGCACGTGGGCTGGAAACGGATGCTGTACTGAAGGTAGGGCATAAGGTGTACAAATAGCAGCAGGAAACAATTAGGACAATAAGGAACAGCCGTGAATAATTAACACACAAGGACCAAGTAAGGGCACTGTTAAAATAAGAGTACACATGGGATGATGAGCAGGATAGGAATAATGACAGATCAGAATACAAAGGATAAACACAACTAAGGGCGAGGGTATGAAAAACAATAATGATAAATGAGGTTAGACATAACTTAAAGAGTGGGACACACTTATAATAATAATAATAATAATGCATCAGATTTATATAGCGCTTTATCATAGACATTCAAAGACGCTTTACAAGTTGATACATTATTCATTCACTCCAGACAGACAACGGTAGTGGCAAGCTACTACTGTAGCCACAGCTGCCCTGGGGCAGGCTGACGGAAACGTGGCTGCCAATCCGCGCCAACGGCCTCTCCGGCCACCACATGTCCCCCATGATAGTAATGTCTTAAAGTTTTACCAGTATGTTAATATACAGTTATTTTATGTATGCGTGGGTGTATATACACTGTGCATATATACTTTATAGTATATTTTTAAAAAAAAACATGTTACAATTACACTCAAGTACAGCATCATATATTTTTGTGACTGCAAAAATAACAATTGTAAGATAAGATAAGATAAGATAAGCCTTTATTAGTCCCACAATGGGGAAGTTCCAGGATTGCAACAGCACAGGGACAGCAACACTCAGAGCAACAATCAAAAAGACAAGAAAAACAAGAGCAGCGAATATACATGTGCAGCTGTTTTTCATCACTTCAGTATTCTATTTATGCTGCTTTTATTTATATTGCTTTTCCTCATTTAAACATAACAAATGTTACAAGGCATAAATACCCATTTTTTGTCACGAGCTGAGTCCGTTGTTCTGTTGGACCCAGTCTCGTGACTCTTTTGTCATATCCATATTCATTATCTGCTGTATTTTGGTACCCTTTTTGTATTGTAACTGTTTTCTATTGCCTGGTTGTGTCTCAGTTTGGGTTGATCTGGTTTTGCTGCATTTAGAATTATTTCCTAGTCTGTATTAAGTTTTCTTTACATTTCCTCTGTAGGCTCACAGCTGTCAGGTCGGGCTTCCGAGTTTTGTGTGGGTACCTGTCAACTGTCAGTCGCTCCTTCCTCATTACTGCTTTCAGCTGGTCCTATTATGGCCCCCTTCTCCTGCACAGCTCACACACTTATCATTACCACTTATGATGTTATCTCACTCAGTATTTAAGCTCTGTCTGTTCATCTTGTTTTTGCCGGATTATTGCTTTGTCTACTCCTCCACCAGAGCATGGGCTGCTCTGGTAAAATTTCTGTAATTGTTTCACCCCACTCACCATTTCACTTGGGAGCGCCTTGGGTCAGTTTTCTCTGCTACCTGCTCACCAGTAAGCTTGGGAGCATTTTGTATTTATCTTGCTACCACCAGGTTGTTTGTCGGAGCAACTGTTATTACCTTTTATGTTAATAAAACACACAACACCATCCTGCGTGTGGGTTTTTAATCTCTTCTGCCCCGAAGGGTCAGTAATCATGACATTTTTGCATGTTTACAGTCTTTTATATTTGATTTTATTTTATCTTTTTAAGAGAAGAAGCACTGTTTAAAGTCAGAAAAACAACAAAACTCCTTCATTGAGGCTGAAATTTTTAGAATCCTATACTAGTCCCACAATGGGGAAATTATAGGGCATCCACATGAGTGGATGAGGCAGTCACTGGTGCGGCACCCAGCCCTTTCACCATTCACACCTGGGGCCACTTTAGAGTCTCGAATTAACCTAACTTGCATGCTTTTGGCATGTGGAAGGAAACCAGAGAAATCCTGGAGTAAACCCATGCAGACACGGGGAGAACATGCAAACTCCACACAGATCACTGTTGGTCAAGGGCTGGGATCGAACCCGGGATCCCCTGGCCAAGGGTGAGTTGCTGTGCTGCTGCAATGCTAACCACTCCGCCACTGCGCTGGCCCCTGTGAAATCCTGTGAAGGCCTGTTTTTTCCCCACATGGAAAACTGATCAAGAATTGATAAGGGAATCAATAAAGAATCAGATCGATAAGAAAAATCGACAATACCATTGGTATTGATAAAATTTTATCAATTCCCATCCCTAGCATGGGGTGCATGATCTAAGGCCAACTGTGGTAATGATGGAGTGTTTCCATCGAGATGTAGCTGACTTCTTATGTCCCTGCAAGTTTTATGCATCCCCATCTTCAGAATGGAGCCACCATTTAATAACTCAACATCATTCTCTGTTAAAGAAAACTAAGATAATACATTCAGAACAGTGTGTACTGAAGAAACAAACCCAGTGAAATGTGAGAAATTCAGTTTACTTTTGAAAATCCTAGGAACTACATTTTAGCAGAGCTGCATGGGATGACATTTCTGTCTTTCCTGTCAGTTGTTTTTGAGCGTTAAATTCTAAGCAAATTAATCTATCCTCATTATACTGAAAGATACGCTGACCTGGAAACCAGGACAAATGGCATAGACTTTTTGGGTTAGAGGGTTAAGGTTACATGATCACAAACAGGATGAAAACAGATTTTAAAGGCACACCTTCTTAACTCCAAATGCCCTTGCTCCAGGCTTTGGCCTTGAAGATTGTAAGTTGTGTTATACTTTTGAGAATTTGCCTCAGGGGGACAATGACATCACTAACCTTCAGGCTGTGTTGGTTATAGCAGCTTTTCCTTCGAGTCTTACCTTGTTTCTAAACAAAATCACCAACAAATGCTTCATTATTTCCTTCAATTTAACATTTGATTTTATAATGGGAGAAAAGTAAAAAAGCAGCAGGTTTTTGATAAAATCTGGTGTTTTTCAAATGAAGTGAAAAAACACCTGAAAATTAGCAGCTGGGGCGTCACACTGGGGTGGGGGTTACTATTTACTCAGGGCCCACTGCAGGGAGGGGGCCCTCAAAAAGCCTGGAATAAAAGGGTTTTTGTGTTGCATTTTTTTAAATTTCTAATTATTAATTAATGTCATAATGAAATTCATCCTGGCTGAATTTGCATTAACAATAGTGACGGATGTTATCTGAGGCCCCTGTCACCCCTTTAAAAAGGTGCAAAATGGATTAGTCCACACTAGTGATAGGATTCACAGTTCACAAAAAATGTACTGAATCACTTCGGTTCGTTCACTAAAAAAAAAAAAAAAATCCCTTCTAAAGATTAGTACACCAAATCACTCAGAACTGTACTGGAGCTCTGCCTGCCACTCATTGAACTGAAAAACCCAGCTGAACTGAGTGGGCGGGGCTTGCTCCTTCACTGGTCTTCAGTACTTTCACTGACTGAACTGATGAGAACAAGAGGGACACCACTGCTGTACGAATCAGCAGCTGTACCAATCAGTCGGTGTGTCTGACACTCTGCTCCACAGTACATGTTCATTCGTTCATGTACTGAGAACTGTGCGGGAGGCAGCTGTACGAATCAGCAGCCGGGTAAGGCGGCTTGGATTTGTGCTGTGCGTTTAAACATGTGGGTCCATCAGGCCCCCTGATGGACCCACTGCAGTTTGCCTACTGGTCAAACAGATCAGTGGATGATGCAGTGAATATGGGACTACACTACATCCTGCAACACCTCGACTCCCCAGGGACATACGCCAGGATCCTGTTTGTCGACTTCAGCTCGGCGTTCAACACCATCATCCCAGGCATTCTTCATCAGAAACTCCTCCAACTCAAGGTACCCCCCTCCACCTGCCAGTGGATCTCCAGCTTTCTGACTGACAGGTGGCAACAGGTGAAGCTAGGGAGATTTACATCCAGCTCCCGAAAAATTAGTACTGGCGCCCCCCAAGGGTGTGTCCTTTCCCCACTGCTGTTCTCCCTCTACTCCAACGACTGCATCTCAGAGGACCCTTCGGTGAAGCTCCTGAAGTTTGCGGACGACACCACAGTCATCGGTTTGATCCGGGATGGTGATGAGTCTGCATACAGGCGGGAGGGAGGTGGAGCAGCTGATCCTCTGGTGCGGCCAGAACCATCTTGAACTTAACCCAGCCAAAACGGTGGAGATGACTGTAGATTTCAGGCAACACCCTCCTTCATTCCCCCCACTCACCATCCTCAACAGCACAGTGTCCACTGTGGACTCCTTCAAGTTTCTGGGTACCACAATCTCCCGGAACCTGAAGTGGTCCTCCCATATAGACACTTTCTGGAAAAAGGCCCAGCAGAGGTTGTTTTTTCTGCGTCAGCTCAAGAAATTTGATTTGCCTCAGGAGCTGCTGGTTGTCTTCTACACCGCCATCATCCAATCTGTCCTCTGCTTTTCCATCACTGTCTGGTTTGGATCTGCCACTAAACAGGACAAGACCAGACTGCAGTGGATCATTAAGTCTGCGGAGAGGATCATTGGTACCGACCTACCCTCCATTGAGAACTTATATCGGTCCATAACCAGGAAATGGGCGGGAAACATCTGTGCTGACCCGTCACACCCCGGCCACAAACTGTTTGAACTTCTATCTTCTGGTCGTTGTTACAGATCACTGAAGGTCAAAACCACCCGTCACAGGAACAGTTTCTTTCCTCAAGCCATCACTCTGATGAACTCCTAACATTCACCTAGTCCTACCTGTTGCTGTACTCATGACTTTTCATCCATTCTTACATTGCACATAACTCTCACACTGCTTTTTTTTTCATTCACATTATATCACTGAATCTGAGTTCACATTGAAATACTGTATGACTGTATATTTTTTCATATATTTCTGCAAAGTGTGGATAGTCTGAGTAAATAACCACATATATTCCTGTATATATTTGCATCCTTTTATAGAAACGTGGACAGACTGTAATTTACTGTACATACTCTGTTGTCATTGAATCCTTATTTAAATCTTATTTAAATCCTCCACCTGAACAACAAGAGCAAGTTTTTAGCCAAAGTCAAATTCCTTGTATGTGTTGTGCATACTTGGCCAATAAAGCTGATTCTGATTCTGATGATGTTTGAACGCACAGGTGGTAATGAGTCATTACATCTGTTTGTTGCCATGGAACAAACAGATGTAACGAATTATTATTATTATTATTATTATTATTATTATTATTATTATTATTATTATGCTGGACTATTTTAAGAGTATATTTAGCCCTTTTATTTTAGTACTTTGGGGTTTTATGCATTTTATTGGCTTTAATTGAGTTTGCTGTTTTCCTTTTTGTTTTGTTTTTTACTGGTTGATTTGTTGCTTGGTTTGTTGTGGTGTTTTAGTGTGTTTTTTTAAAAGATATTAAAAAAAAAGCGATAGTAAACTCGACACACAAATAAATCCTGCCTAATTCATGACCATATTTTTTTTTTTTTGTTACTTATTTGTACCCGTAGGTAGATTTGGTTTGCAGTCTGGTGACAAGCCACCGGCTGCCGGTCGCTGCGTGCGCAAGCGCCCTAAACCTACATGTTTTTTTTGGTATGTGGGAGGAAACCGGAGAAATCCCGGAGTAAACCCACGCAACACGGGGAGAACATGCAAACTCCACACAGCTCACTGTTGGTCGGGGGCTGGAATCGAACCCACGATCTCATGATCCCCGCGATCCCCCGGCCGAGGGTAAAACTGTGCTGCCACAGTGCTAAACCACTGCGCCACCGTGCAGCCATGGATAAGTATCTGGCGTTGATGTGCATTACAGAGACTTGGCATCAACCTAACATATTTTCTGCTCAAAATGAGACCTGTCCTTCTGGGTACAGCTACCTTCAGAAAGCTCAGAACACAGGTCGTGGTGGTGGCCTGGCAGTCATCTATAACAGCAACCTGAATCTGTCCCCATTGCTCATACTGTACCTGAACGCCATTCATTTGAATGCCTTGCATTTAAATGTAAGCCCCATTTTCCATGACTCGTATTCTCATTTATCAACCACCCAAACCAAATGTCTCCTTTATCTCTGATATGTCTAACCTTCTCATAACTTTCTGTACATCTTCCTCTGATGTTATAATCTTGGGCAATATGAATATCCATGTTAATACTCCCTCTTGCCGTTCTGCAGAAGATTTCCTCCAATTACTGGACTGCTTCAGTCTGGGGCAACTTGTTGATCTTCCAACACACACGAGGGGTCACACTCTTGACTTGGTCACTACAAACCCTGCCCCTCTCATTAATCTGCAGATTTATGATTTTGGTGCATCTGACCATAAGGATGTTTTCATGGAGTTACTATCCTCATCTCGCCTTAATAAACTTAAAAACAAATGTCAGATTTGCTTCAAGAATATAAAAAACTTCAACACAGAGACCATGTCAGCAGACTTACAGCTTCTTCCCACCAACTTTTCATCAGCTGATGAGACAGTGGACTTTTACAGCAGTCACCTGAGTAGTCTACTGGACCTCCATACCCCTGTAAAAATCAAAAACAGCCACCTTCACTCGCTCATCACCCTGGTTCATAGCTGAGCTACGAAAGATGAAGGCAGCAGGTCAGGTCCTGGAACGGCGATACAAAGCCTCTGGCCTCACTGTCCACAGACACGTCTATCTTGAATGACAAAAGGCTTACGCAAATTCTCTTAAAGAAGCATGGGCACCGTTTTTTTACGATGTTATCAGAAACAGTCCACGAAATTCCAAGCAGCCATTCTCCACTATCAGTCATTTTCTCAAACCACAATCTCCTCTAAATACAAACATTCATTCATTCATTCATTCATTCATCTTCTTCCACTTAATCCTTTTCGGGTCGCGGGGGAGCTGGAGCCTATCCCAGCATCTTTGGGCGAGAGGCAGGGTACACCCTGGACAGATCGCCAGTCCATCACAGGGCCAAAACAGAGAGACAGACAACCATTCACTCTCACAGTCATACCTAAGGACAATTTAGAATTCCCAGTTTGATGCCAATTAACCTAACTTGCATGTTTTTGACATGTGGGAGGAAACCGGAGAATTCCCGGAGTAAACCCACGCAGACACGGGGAGAACATGCAAACTCCACACAGATCACCGTTGGTCAGGGGCTGGGATCAAACCCAGGATCCCCCGGCCAAGGGTGAGTTGCTGTGCTGCCGCAGTGCTAACCACTCCACCACCGCGACATCGCAGAAAAATAATGTAATGACTTCATGGTTTTCTTTAAAACAAAAATTCCCTCTATTCATTCCACCCTCTCTGGTCTTGCAACCTCAGCTGCTCCTCCAACATCTGCTCTGTCCTCCATCTCCCACCCCCTCAGCTGCTTTCCTGAAGTTACTCAGGAAGAGGTTGAGGATATCATCAGGAGAATGAGATCTAGACCCCTTTCCAACTATCCTGGTAAAAATATACATCTTTAATTTAAGCCCACTGGTCACCACTGTTATCAATCACTCCCTCCAATCTGGTCATGTCCCTTCTGCTCTTAAAAATGCATTAATTCAACTATGGCTGTCAGGTCAGGCATTGGTTTGCTTGCTACCGGATAACCATAAAAACCGGTACTATCTGTTTCATGGGTCGAGCCGTCAGCAACTCAACCGACAACCCCGCCCTTCCGAGGGTGTGGAGGGTGAAACCGGGCATCCTGGCAGAACTAAAAACAATATCTGTCATAGGTCTGTGGTGGACCACTCCCAGTTACACGGAGTGAGACTGGACATCCTGGTAGATAAGGACATCTGTCGCAAGGTCTGTGGTGGACTTTTGTCAGTCAGTGCATCGTGACATGCACTACACAAAGAGCAGAGATAAACAAACCTATCATCTGGTCAGTCACTGCAACAGATACTGGAGTCAGTTTGTCTTGGCCTGTCCTTGCCACTGATAATACCTCTGTCTGCCAAGAATGTGCCGCTAGTCCAGCATAAAGCTAGCGGTACTCAAATACTTTGCAAGCAGTTTCATGAAATGGTCAGTCAGAAAGCAACTCATACCAGCACGGACGTTGCCCGGGTTAACAAGGTCAGGAGCTCCTGGCAGCGGAGGGCAAAGGACAGAGCTGCGTAGAGGAAGCTGATCAGACCTAAATGAAACAGTCATTGTCGCCCCCAACAGACTGCTATAATGAAATCAACTATTGCTCAAAAAACCCACCCTTGACCCAGACGTCCTATCAAACTATAGGCCCATCTCCAAGCTCCCATTTATTTCTAAAGTACTGGAGAAAGCAGTTGCTACCTATTTACAGGATCATCTCAATCTGAACAACCTCTTTGAAAAATTCCAGTCTGGTTTCCACTCTGCACACATTACAGAGACAGCTCTTGTGAGAGTCACAAATGACCTCCTAATGGCAGCTGATACTGGCTCTTCTTCTCTCCTCATCCTCCTCTACCTATCTGCTGCATTTGATACAGTTGACCATATGATCTTCCTAAACCAGCTTCACCATCTCATTGGACTCACTGGCATTGCCCTCAACTGGTTCCACTCATATCTCACCAATCGGACAGAATACATCTTCCTTGGACAGGTTCTATCAAACCCACATACAGTCACTTGTGGGGTCCCCCAGGGGTCAGTCCTTGGCCACATCCTCTTCATCATCTATCTGCTCCCCCTTGGCTAAGTCATCAGGCACCATGGAATTTTATTCCATTGTTATGCCGATGGCACACAGTTGTATGTCAAAACCACTGCTGCAGCGCTATCTCCGTCGTCATCTTCGCCGTTGTTGTCATCATCACCATCATCTTCATCGTCTCTCACCATCTGTCTGGAGGAGAGATGGTGAGAAACGATGGTGAGAAAGTTGTGCTCCATCCAAATGGAGCACAACTTTCTTCAACTCAACAGCTCCAAAACTGAAGCCATCATGGTTGGCATACTTTCACCAGATTTAGTCGTCATCCATAACCTGCATCACTTTCTCTGGTCATAATATCCCCCTTTCCTTATCAGTCACCAATCTTGGTGTAAAATGGACTCAAATGTCACCTTCAAATCCCATGTAAATCACCTCTGTAAGATCTCTTTCTGTCACCTCTGTAACATTGCAAAACTCTGCCCCTCTCTCACCCTCTCAGATGCTGAAAGGCTGGTCCACCTCTTTGTCTCCTCCTGACTGGATTACTGCAACGTGCTCCTCATTGGGATCCCTGGCAAGAGTCTTCAAAGACTGCAGCATATCCAGAGCTGTGCAGTTAGGGTCCTGATGACAGTGCGAAAACAGGAACATATCACACCTATTCTTAAATCACTTTACTGGCTTCCTGTTTCCATCAGGATCAAATACAAGGTGTCCCTTATATTTCCTTATATTAAGTCCTCTTTTAAAACAGTCTGAGGATTAACTTAAATCACTTGGTGCACTGGCTGCTGTCTCACTTAAAACCTTTCTTTTTAGCAGGACATTTGATCATTGAGTTTCTGTTTTAAGCTCTTCTCTTTCTTTTATTTTTGGTTTTATCTTCTTATCCCTTTTATGTAAAGTGCACTACAAATAAAATGTGTTATTATTATTATTATTATTATTATTATTATTATTATTATTATTATTATTATTATTATTTTTATTATTAAAGTGGTTTGGAAATAAAGTTACTGATGATGGTAAATATACTTACGATATAAACAAATCATACTAGCATGTAACCGGCCATAATAGTGGCACTACTACCCAAGGCTTTTAATGGAAACAAAACCCATGTTAAACGTTGGAATGTAAAATTTAAATTCAGCTTGTGTTTGGTGAGGGGCCCACACACAATGCTGTACCCAGGGCCCAAAATTTGGTGCAACACCCCTGATTAGCAGCACTGACATTGGATGAAAACATCCTGAGCCGGTAATACCACCTCGCCTCCATCAGCTTTTTCTCTTCTGAACTTGTGCATTTTTTTCCTCTCCTCTCCCCTGGGATTTCTTTTTCTGCATTTTTACCTTGTCTTTCCTCCTCCATGTCTTCTTTTCGAAGCTCTTGCAGACTAAATGTTGACATTTTTCTCAGGCCTGAGGACGTTGATCAGAATATTCATAGACTATTGATTATTTCAGCTCCGGAAACGGAGAGTGCCCTGCTGCACTTGTTTGGTTTTACACGGCTGTTCTTCTGCCTTCTCTTAATGTGTCTGTGAAGGAAGAGAGAGCTTAAAGGTTAATTGATAAAAAGAAGTAATCGCCAGAAAAGAAGTGGATGAAGTTAGTCACGGAAGTTGATTACTGGCTCTTCTTAGTCTTAGTTTGGATGTAATTTTTATAGTGCTGTCAGTCAATAAAATTTTTTAATCATGATTAAGCGCACATTCTTTTTTATGTTGTAAATCTAAAGCTGAATGTGTCATTCAAAATAGCCTGTTCTTTGTCTATTTCAACTCACTGAGGCTTTTTTACCATGTTGCTGTAGCGGCGTGCTGTGTTGCTTCCTGATTTCCTGAGCTGCTGTATGGAGAGAGGGCCTTAAAGTCGATGGAGACAACACTGTGACCTCCAGGCCAGTAGGTGTCACACTGCTTCTTGCCTCAACTGGTTGGTAGAGACACGTGACATCAACCCAGTTATGCTATGGACCACGTGCAGCAATGCCCTCGGTTAGAGGTTAAGCTGTCGTCGCCGGCATTTTGGTATCATGCATATCATATAATACACGTATGTGATAAACGGCGCTAAACTATGCCAATTTGTGATTTTTTGGCAACATTTTTGTTATGATTCTGTCTTGTGTTGCTGTGGGTTGCTTTAGTTGTTCTAGCACAAAGGGAATTTCATTTTATCGCTTTTCCAAGGATTTTGAAGAGATAAAGCTATGGATCGCTGCTGTCTAACGTGAGAACTACATACCCCCTTAGCATTCAGGAATTAGTCAACATTTCATATCTGGTAAGTGCACCCATTTAAGGTTATATTAGACTGAAAGTTTAAATTTATCCCCTTGACAGTTTAAGGCTGCGTGTCCACAGAGCACAGTTCAATTTTTTTTCCCAGGTTTGACTAAACCAGGAATGGGACCAAATGGGACACCAAAAGCCCAAATAATTAAATCATTTTTATTTTGATATTTAACTACAAATGGGTATTGTAGTAACGAACAGGCCACAGAATAACACCCAAATAACGTATCCAATTATACCAAACAGGACCAAATAAGACATCAAGTCAATGAATGGGACACTTTTACAAACATTTGAGACCCAATTCCTTTTATAATTTAGAAATATTTGGTTGTTAAAAGTTTTTTTGAAACCTTAATCAATTGAATTAATGATATTCCCCCCCACACACACACACACATTTACACCTATGGCCAAGCGCTGTGTGATGAAAATAGTCCATTTACACCTACCTTTTCTGCAGTTTCCCCTTTACAAGTTCAGTACACAATCATTACTTGCAGACCAGTGAAATTGCAAACTATGAGCATAATCCCTCCCAAGAAGCGTAAACCCAAGGACTTTGCTTATCACTGATTGTTGATACATTTCTCACTCCCCCCACCTCAGAATACCTGGTTGATAGGATTATGTTTGCCCACAGTCACAAACACATTTCCAGCACATGCATGAGCGTTCACTCTTATGCCCTTCCTTTTCGTCACTATTAGAAAAGACAGGCCTTTCCTGCTGGATTTCCCAGTGCCCTGTGATTAAATTTAACAGATGGTTTTAAAATGTCAGAGAGCAGTGTAGCATATGACAGGAGTGACAAGGAGGACGAATTCGCAAAGTACTCTGGGACCTTTCAGTCATCTCCTCATTACCCACTGCTGAGACGGCTGGCTTTTGTCAATAAGTTCATAGAGTTGTCAGAAATGTTCTTGCTGTTTTGACTTTGGACAAATAAGATGAGATCCCTTTCAGTTTGACTCTAATGGGACTTGTAGTATTTGGCTGTATACAGTCACAGTAAAAGTGAATGAGGCATTTTTATCCCTCGCTGCCTTTGTGATTGAGCCACTCTGTGCGTAAACTGAAGGATTTGTGTAAGTCACATTGAGAGAAAAATGACTGAACTACAGTAATTTTGTTTTCAAGAAATAAGTCAACACTGTGATCTGTCAGTCTTTAAGACTGTTAACACATTTTTGGAAGGAGGCATTGCTGATCCTTTTTTGTACAGCTCGATCATTGAACCAGACTAAATACATTGAATTCATTTTTCTTATTTGCAATATTTGAAATTCTTTGTGCATATTTTCAATTAGTAATTAGTCAGAGCTTGGAATATTTGACCTTTTTATGTGTAATTCTTACTTACCTCAGAATTTTCTATTGTGATGGTGATCACATTCTTTCATTACCTACTCTTTTCTTTGCCAAGGTGTGGGCCTGTAATACCCTGTCACATTACTAGGGGTGCACATAACTTTTCTGGTCTTGTTCTAAGGGAAGAACCTGAGGTTGTTGTTTGGTCTTCATTTTTTTTCCTGGACCCACCTCACAAAGTAGTGGAATATGTGGATAACGTAACATACATTTTAATTTCAACTGAAAATGAATGAAAGCATTACAACAAAATGTCTGCTCCTTAAAGCTCACTAGTATGTAACTTTCTAATGAAATGACTGTGCTTCAAGCAATGAAAACCAAATGTACAAATGTCTGATTTTCAAACAATGAAAACCAAATGAAATGACAGCTTTTTAAGCATTGACAACAGTTATTGCTATTTAAAAGCATGTAATGATTCTTGAGAATGATTAGCGGTCCCGCCGTTAACGCCACGCCCTTTGAGAAGCGGACTATCCTCCTCATATGAATGCATAGGACGTGCATGTTTCGCTTTCTGAAAGGCCAACAGAAAAATGTTACTCGGTGCATGATGCTGTTCTTCATTCAGTTCGTCTTTCCATCTGTCGAGCGGACCTCTGGGCCTCTGGCCCTTGTTGAGCCTGCTAGCAATATCAGTCGCTTGCACTACTTTCCAGTGCTCTCTGCTCTTCACATGCTTATCAAAAGCTGGATGATTAAAGTTTTTAGTACCTGTATAAAAGGTACTGTTTTTATCCACCAGAGTGGGCCATTCACAGCATAGTTTGCACCACATCTCGGTGCGGGCGTCATTTGTTGAAAGCCAGCTGACCTCCTGCAACCACTTTTCCGAGAACACACGCTTCTTTTGTGGTTCAAGTTCAGTCTGGCATTTCTTTGGAGGTGGAGGAACACCAAAGTAATTGCTTAACAGAGCTTGCTTCTTGGATATTTTAATGAAAGGAGAAAATCCTAAAAGCAGTTGCTCATACTCTGCACTGCAGTCCAATGTTAAGAATTTATCTGTCCCTAGGTACACAAATGCGCATTACAACATTTGATCTGGTGCACATTGCTTATTTTGGGGCAGCACGGTGGTGCAGTTGTTAGCACTGTTGCCTAAGAGCTAGAAGGTTCCAGGTTCGAATCCCCAGTCTGACATGGGTAGGAACCTTTCTGTGTGGAGTTTTCATGCTCTCCCTGTGCTGTGTGGGTTTCCTCCCACAATCCAAAGACATGCATGTTAGGTTAACTGGTCATTCTAAATTGTCCCGAGGGGTCTGTCTCCTATAAGAAGATACCTAGTGAGACACTTTGAGTGGTCTTTGACACTAGAAAAAGTGCTATATACTGTAAGTACAGGTCCTTATCCCTTATTTTGATCGCACCTGAGCACCACTTATGTGCACACCTGCACATTACATACTTTGATCACTGCCACCAGACTTCTACACAGACACATTTTAATAGCCTCTCGGTGAGCTCTTGTCCACAGAATGCTAAACTTTTAACAATGAGTATTATTGTCAGAAAAGTCATGACTTCTTGAAGCAAATACGTATATTTACAGCTTGGCATCTAGGTTCATCCTCATCATGAATTTCATTTAGTGTTTATTTATATACACTACCGTTCAAAAGTTTGGGGTCACTTAGAAATTTCCTTATTTTTGAAAGAAAAGCACTTTTTTTCAATGAAGATAACTTTAAACTAATCAGAAATACACTCTATACATTGCTAATGTGGTAAATGACTATTAGAGCTGCAAATGTCTGGTTTTTGGTGCAATATCTACATAGGTGTATAGAGGCCCATTTCCAGCAACTATCACTCCAGTGTTCTAATGGTACAATGTGTTTGCTCATTGCGTCAGAAGGCTAATGGATGATTAGAAAACCCTTGTGCAATCATGTTAGGTCTGCAATGCTGTAATTGCTGCAAATGGAGGATTCTTTGACAAAAGCAAAGTTTGAAGGAAAAAATTATTATTTCAAATACAAATCATTATTTCTAACCTTGTCAATGTCTTGACTATATTTTCTATTCATTTTACAACTCATGGTGGTAAATAAAACTGTGACTTTTCATGGAAAACACAAAATTTGTCTGGGTGACCCCAAACTTTTGAACGGTAGTGTATACTACACCATGATGACTGTCTTTGAATATAACCAAAGTATTCTGAGATTCTTAGAATGGTTGAAACCAATGTAATTTTAACCAACATAGTTCAATGTTGATCCGAACGCTTTGGGAAACAACTATAAGTTAGATGTTGGTTAGTTGAATGATGGACTATGGTGATTCAAGGCGAACTTCCCTTGTAGTCTGGGAAATGCACTCCTGATCTGGTCTCGGAGTGCCTCCACTGGCTTTTATGTGGCCACCGGAACAAAATATGTGTAGAAATATTTAGTATAGCCTACATTAAATTGGGAATATTTTCCTAAGGAATAGTTGAAGCTGCTGAGCCCACACTGTTGCTGGTAGCTGGGACAGGCGAGCTGTTTCGCTTCCAAATGTGTGTTACATCAGTTGAAGTAGTAACAGAAAGAACAATAAAATTGATGAGAAAAATTGTCATATTTACCAGAAAAAAAGTCTGAAATTTGCATGAAACAAGTTAGATATATACAGTGGGGTAAAAAAGTATTTAGTCAGCCACCAATTGTGCAAGTTCTCCCACTTAAAAGATGAGAGCGGTCTCCAATTTTCATCATAGGTATACCTCAACTATGAGAGACAAAATGAGAAGAAAAAAAAATCCAGAAAATCACATTGAAGGATTTTTAATGAATTAATTGGTAAATTCCTCGGTAAAATAAGTATTTGGTCAATAACAAAAGTTCATCTCAATACTTTGTTATATACCTTTTGTTGGCAATAACAGAGGTCAAACGTTTTCTGTAAGTCTTCACAAGGTTTTCACACAGTGTTGCTGGTATTTTGGCCCATTCCTCCATGCAGATCTCCTCTAGAGCAGTGATGTTTTGGGGCTGTCGCTGGGCAACACAGACTTTCAACTACCTCCAAAGATTTTCTATGGGGTTGAGATCTGGAGACAGGCTAGGCCACTCCAGGACCTTGAAATGCTTCTTACGAAGCCACTCCTTCGTTGCCCGGGTGGTGTGTTTGGGATCATTGTCATGCTGAAAGACCCAACCACGTTTCATCTTCAATGCCCTTGCTGATGGAAGGAGGTTTTCACTCAAAATCTCACGATACATGGCCCCATTCATTCTTTCCTTTACACGGATCAGTCGTCCCGGTCCCTTTGCAGAAAAACAGCCCCAAAGCATGATGTTTCCACCCCCATGCTTCACAGTAAGTATGGTGTTCTTTGGATGCAACTCAGCATTCTTTCTCCTCCAAACACGACAAGTTGAGTTTTTACCAGAAAGTTCTATTTTGGTTTCATCTGACCATATGACATTCTCCCAGTCCTCTTCTGGATCATCCAAATGCTCTCTAGCAAATTTCAGAGGGGCCTGGACATGGATTGGCTTAAGCAGGGGGACACGTCTGGCACTGCAGGATTTGAGTCCCTGGCGGCGTAGTGTGTTACTGATGGTAGCCTTTGTTACTTTAGTCCCAGCTCTCTGCAGGTCATTCACTAGGTCCCCCCGTGTGGTTCTGGGATTTTTGCTCACCGTTCTCATGATCATTTTGACCCCACGGGGTGAGATCTTGCATGGAGCCCCAGATGGAGGGAGATTATCAGTGGTCTTGTATGTCTTCCATTTTCTAATAATTGCTCCCACAGTTGATTTCTTCACACCAAGCTGCTTACCTATTACAGATTCAGTCTTCCCAGCCTGGTGCAGGTCTCCAATTTTGTTTCTGGTGTCCTTTGACAGCTCTTTGGTCTTAGCCATAGTGGAGTTTGGAGTCTGACTGTTTGAGGTTGTGGACAGGTGTCTTTTATACTGATAAAGAGTTCAAACAGGTGCCATTAATACAGGTAACGAGTGGAGGACAGAGGAGTCTCTTAAAGAAGTTGTTACAGGTCTGTGAGAGCCAGAAATCTTGCTTGTTTGCAGGTGACCAAATACTTATTTTCCACCATAATTTGCAAATAAATTCTTTAAAAATCCTTCAATGTGATTTTCTGGATTTTTTTTTCCTCATTTTGTCTCTCATAGTTGAAGTATACCTATGACGAAAATTGGAGACCTCTCTCATCTTTTAAGTGGGAGAACTTGCACAATTGGTGGCTGACTAAATACTTTTTTGCCCCACTGTAAGTGGAAAAAGTCCAAAATTTACTAGAAAGAAAGCTATATAATTGTGGAAAAAATATTATATTTATGTAGAAAAAATGCACATTCTCAAGGAAAAAAATACAACAGTAGTGTATCTGCTTCATTTTTAGATGGTTTATTTCCAATAACAAATTAATAAATGAATAATAAATACTGCTCTCACTGACTTTCCCTGACACGTATTCAGCTGCAGCAGCCGGCCACTGGAGTGTCTCTGCAGGGCTTTCATGCAGCTGGAGCCGATCAGTCAGCAGGAGGCAGAGAGCCGGTTAAAAAAACATTGTTGACATTTTTAGTTAGGCTGTTTATAAATATAGGCACATAAATACCATCTGAAGAAGTTGAAAAAGTGAACAGAGACAGCTGGAGACTCCTCAACCAGCACTACCCCAACTTCCAGCCTGTAGACTGTATTAAAGTCATTGTACATGTGTGTTTCTCTGCAGTACTCTGGTAGAAGAGAAGCTGCATGGTGCAAGCAGTGAAAACATTGTTATTCTAATGTGTTGTGGTTCCAGGGCATGTGTAATTGTATTGTATATATGGGTAAGTTATTTTACATGTACTCTTTTGTACAATGCACCAGGTGGGACAGGTACATTATAAAGGTCCCAACTGTGCAATGGGCACGGATCTGTCTTGTAATTTAGTGTGATTCAAAGTGGAATTCACAGATTCCCATATTTGTTGCATGTTTTGTAATCCCCGACTGGTCGCGAGCTGTCACAGCCCAGTGAGATACAACCCTTACCTCACCCCAAGGGCCTGCAGGTGGATGCTGAGTAGTAGAGGGGTTTTAAAGCAGCAACCAGTGCACCAAAGCATCAGCTCACAGAGTCAGATGGTGGAAGCTGTGCTGCTTAAATAAACCAACAAATCTGAAGGGTGTACCTGAGATGAGGCGTGTAAAGAATGAGGAATGTCATGCTATGGGTGTTGACGAGGCACAGCTCAAGCTGACTGCCAAAACTGGCTCAAAATTAGTTTTGTATCCTCAGTTTTGTAAGTTTATGTCATGTTTAATTTATGCAACTGTTTGCATGGTTGGGTTAGTAACTTTTCTTGTCACTAACTCTGACTTTGATTTACATTCTCAAGAGTTCTGTGGAAGCTGGAAGATTTTAATGGCTCAGATTTTTGCCAAATAAGCCCTGGTGTAAGACAATGAACACAATTTCCCTTGGGGAATGTATCTTTATGTCCCAGTTAATCATCACTGTAAGACAAAGAAGAGGTAAATAGGTGAGAAAAATATGTGCATATCTTGGCAATTGGCCAAGACTACTGTCACACTATCTGTATATTGATTATTGGCAAAAATTCTACTATTGTGCATCCCTAAACTAGACCATTACTTTTTCCTAACTATGACGTCAACTTGAACCACCTTAAAAAATTGTATTTTACTGCAAAAGGAAGCGAATCATGGAAACTGAAGTGAATTAAGAGCCAGATAATGAATATACAGTGGATATAAAAAGTCTACACACCCCCATTCAAATGCCAGGTTTTTGTGATGTAAAAAATGAGAAAAAGATCAATCATTTCAAAACTTTTTCCCCCTTTAATAAGACCTATAACCTGTACAACCCAATTAAAAAACAAACTGAAATATTTTAAGGGGAAAAATAAAAAATAAAAAAACTTACAATAAACTGGTTGCACAAATATGCACACCCTGGGGATGTGGGGATGTGGCTATGTTCAGAATTAGCCAATCACATTCAAACTCATGTTAAATGGGAGTCAGCACATACCTGTCACCATTTAAAGTGGCTCTGATTAATCCCAAGTAAAGTTTAGCTGTTCTAGTTGCCTTTTCATGACATTTTTGTAGCCACATTTTACAACACAAGCCATGGTCCACAGAGAGCTTCCAAAGCATCAGAGGGATCTCATTGTTCAAAGGTATCAGTCAGGAGAAGGGTACAAAAGAATTCTCAAGGCATTAAATATACCATGGAACACAGTGAAGACAGTCATCATCAAGTGGAGAAAATATGGCACAACAGTGACATTACCAAGAACTGGACATCCCTCCAAAACTGATGAAAAGGCGAGAAGAAAACTAGTCAGGGAGGCTGCCAAGAGGCCGACAGCAACATTGAAGGAGCTGCAGGAATTTCTGGCAAGTACTGGCTGTTTAGCACATGTGATAACAATCTCCTTCTTCTTCATACAGTATGTCTGGGCTATGGGGTAGGGTGGCAAGATGGAAGCCTTATCTTACTAAGAAAAACATCCAATGATGGCTACATTTAGCAAAAACACATTTGAAATCTCCCAAATGCATGTGGGAAAATGTGCTATGATCTGATGAAACCAAGATTGAACTTTTGAGCCATAATTCTAAAAGGTATATTTGGTGCAAACACAACACTGCTCATTACCAAAAGAACACCATACCTACAGTGAAGCATGGTGGGGACAGCATCATGATTTGGGGCTGTATTTCTTCAGCTGGAACTGGGTCCTTAGTCAAGGTGGAGGAAATTATGAACAGTTCCAAATCCCAGTCAGCGCTGGCACAACACCTTCAGGCTTCTGCTAGAAAGCTGAAGATGAAGAGGAACTTCATCTTTCAGCACGATAATGACCCAAAGCACACATCCAAATCAACGAAAGAATGGCTTCACCAGAAGAAGATTAAGGTTTTGGAATGGCCCAGCCAGAGTCCAGACCTGAATCTGATCGCACATCTGTGGGGTGATCTGAAGAGGGCTGTGCACAGGAGATGCCCTCTGAATCTGACAGATTTGGAGCATTTTTGCAAAGAAGAGTGGGCAAATATTGCCACATCAAGATGTGCTACACTGGTAGACTCCTACCCAAAAAGACTGAGTGCTGTAATAATAGCCATAGGTGCTGCAACAAAGTATTAGTTTAAGGGTGTGCATATTTATGCAGCCAGGTTATTGTAAGTTTTTTATTTTTAATTTTTCCCCTTAAAAGATTTCAGTTTGTTTTTCAGTTGGGTTGTACAGGTTATAGGTCACATTGATGGTGGAAAAAGTTTTGAAATGATTTATCTTGGTTTAATTTTTTCACAAAAACCTGGCAATTGAACAGGGGTGTGTAGACTTTTTATGTCCACTGTAAACACATAGCAGTAAATACCCCTTCATGAATCGCCATCTTATCATGGTGGAGGGGTTTGAGTGCCCAAATAATCCTAAGGAACTATGTGTTACGATCTGGAGATGGTCTGTGACCATGTCCACCACCCCTTTTGTTGTTCTTTGGACTATTATCATTAATGTTGCTACTTTCACTTATTTTTCTCCTCAGTTACATTGGTGAGGTTTATGGGTTATTTCTTGTGTTGGGACTAACGCATTACTGTAACGCCACTACTTTTGCAGTAACGTACTGTGTAACAAAATTACTGTTTAAAAATTCAGTAATGCATTACAGTTTCTGAAATTTGATCAGATGTTTCACTCATTATTCATTTTATTAATATGAATAGATATTTTTAGCACAGATAGATGAATATACAAACTGACCCTACCGTCGCTGAGATGTAGCCATCTGTCGATGTGACCTGTTGCAAAGAGCCTGAGTCTTCACTGCTGAGCCGAGGAAAAGATGAAGCTACTTGTTTTTGTGGAAATAGACAGATTATTTTTCCTTTATCATGCTTAAAGACAAAAGCATATTGGTAGGTTACAAACTAAGTGCTGGTTGAAACCTACTGTAATCTTCAGAAGCGCCTGAAGACAGCAACAAGCTCCAACAAAACTAGTGCTAAGTAACGTCTAGCTATGCTAACAACTGTAAGATGCACAAGTTGAGTAAATTAATATTTTGTGTTTAATTGATGCTTTCCAGTTAAGAAGCTATTTACAGTTAGATATTTACACATTTACATAAATATTTACACCCTGCCTCTCACCCAAAGATGGTGGGATAGGCTCCAGCCCCCCCGCGACCCGAAAAGGATTAAGCGGAAGAAGATGGATGGATGGATGGATGGAGGGATGGATGGATGGATTTACAAACAAGTATTCACATTTACATCATTCACATTAGTTAAAGATCCACTCCGGCGGCTCTAAAATCACCTCAAAGACCAATGTGTGTTGCCCAAAATAGTATACAGTTGCTTTTTATACACAAAAAAACTTCCATTGCCTTAGAATGACTTGGAAAGAGTTTTTATGTCTTGGACCTACTTAAGTATGTGCGGATCTATGAATATTCTAATTAGCTCCGCCCATACTCCCACTCATAAGACGAGGACATTGTATAAGGCTCCATGAAGGTGATCTAACTTGATGAAGTACCGTCGCAGGTGAACCCACAGATGAGTCGCTGCCCGGCCTGGCATGGAGGCTGGAAGTCTCCCCACTGGTCTCAGGTTACCCACTCACCGCAGATCGCCTTGCTGGAGGCCGGTGAGCAGTTTGCCTTGATCCGGTGCATCCGCCAGTTGGCCTCGGCCTCCTTCCTTCGGAGCTTGCCTCGCTTTGAGCTGCTCCAAGGCAAACTGCTTTCCGGCCCTCAGCAAGGGCATTACCATGGTGAGTGGGTAACCGGAGACCACTCCATCAGGGGAAGAGGGAGGGGCCGAGGAGCACTCATTTCCTTCAGAGCGTTCTCCCCGCTCATTCCGGGGAGAGGCAAGGCAGCTGGCAGGGTGCACCGATGGATGCTCCCAGTGAGGCGAGGGGAGCCCACCAGCCGGGCAGCGACTGTATCTCCGTTCCACTGAGAATGATCCTTCCGCAAGTTCACCTATGATGATACTCACCCCGGTCGTTGCACCACGCACACCAGGGCCGTCTACCCCGGCATGCAGGCTGCAAACCTGTGTCCTTGCCGGTATTTTAGCAGGGACTGTTGTGTATGTAAACCTGGAGATGAATGAGGCAAGATGAGGTAGCATCGAACACAGCTTTATTGAGTATGCATTGAAGCAGTACACGGCAAACACCCAGCAGGATCATCTGGCATAAGAGGCTGTGCCATGACAGCTCGCCCCGCTATATAGGGCAATGCGGTGACGTGACAGGAAGTCGACGTCACCACACTGCACTTCACAATAAAGTGCTGCCATAACATTTCCTCCCCCCTTTAGAAAGCCCAAAACCACTCATATAATCCAAACCCACCCAAATTTAGAACCCGAATCACACTCTAAAATAACAAAAACTAATGTACTTAAATGGCCTAACACACTCACACAAAACAACCTAAAATAGGGCTGGTGGGTGGACTGCCACACAGCCCGCACAGCACGGTGGACTATTCTGCCACCAGACAAACTAAAAGAGTCCTTTATTAAACTAAAAACATCTTCCATGCTCCTAAATCCTAAACTAACACCATAAAATACTGTACATAACCCCATAAACACATAAGAACACTCAGAACTATGAAAGCTGGAACCAGCATTGGGGGGGGGGGGGGCATGCGGCTCTGGTGGCTTCTGTAACTGGCGCCAATTTAGCTCCAGAGTTAGTTTATTGAAGGCCTCCAACCGGAGAGCTAGCTCAACGGTTGTAGCTAATGTCAAGTCATTAGGCGCCATTAATAGCCTAGCACGCAGCTCAGCGTTGCACATGTGCGCTGCTAGTTGGTCGCGTACCATCTTGTCTTCAAGTGGCCCAAAATGACACTCGCTAGCTAGCTGCTTCAAATCAATGACATACTGGTGGATAGGCTCACCCACACAGTGGCGTCTCCGGCGAAAGCGGATTTTCTAAACAGTCACACTGTCTGGGGTGGAGAAATGTTTGGTAGCAGCTCCACGGCTTCCTCATACGAGTTTGACACGCCGAGTGTACATAGGACCCTCCAGCCTTCAATACCCAGGTTGTGGACGAGAAGAGCCCGTGCCCTCACCTTATCGAGCTTCCCGAGGTCCAGTGCCATAATGTACGCTTGATAGGCCTCTAACCAATGTGGCCATGGCACCAATGGTTCACCCGGGAGCTCAAGGAAGGGATGGAGTGGTGTTATGCACGCCTCCATGAGTTAATCCTCAGTCGCCATATATTATGTATGTAAACCTGGTGATGAATGAGGCAAGATGAGGTAGCGTTGAACACAACTTTATACGTTGAAGCAGTACCATGCCATGGTGGCTCGCCCCGCTATATAGGGCAGTGACGTGACGTGACAGGAAGTCGATGTCACCACACTGCACTTCAGAATAAAGTGCCGCCATAACAGGGACACTGAGGTTTCTCCAAATAAAATTAATCATTGCTGTCGTATTATCATGTCTGTGGGTAAGACATGTGATTTAAAAGAGGATTTCTTACTCACACAGCCAAAAATTGAACACGTACGTGGGGCTGAAAAGTTCATAGTGTCAAAGTTGACCAAATGTGGTTTATTTTTCAGCATATTCTCCCCGTCGGTCCACACACTTCTTCCATCGATATGGCAGTGCTTGGATCTCTGCGGTTGAAAAATAAACCACATTTGGTCAAATCTGACCACTATGAACTTTTCAGCCCCCACCCCCTCCTCGTATAATTTGCCATCTTTCCCAATTTGTAAAAAGCAGAGCTCCTGCATGTTCCTCGGCAACTCCCTCTTCCCCCGAAAGAGTCAAGTAGGGGTCTCAGTGCTTAGCCTGATTGGTTAAGCACTGAGCTAGAAACTGACATAGCTAGAAACACTGGGGCAGATTTACTAATGTGCTGCACCATTGCAAAACCTTGTTCTGGCGTTAAAAAACTGCCGTTGAGATTTACTAAAGAGCGCAGAGCTAACTTAGCGATGGAAAGGTGTGGACTATGTTAATTTTGCACCTGGCCTCATTGCATATGTAGTAGTAGTAGATTAGTTTATTTGACAGGGACAGTGCAATAAACATAGACAATTAATCAAAGACAATCAATCTGATGTGTTGCACATAGAGTGTATAGCTATTAGCTAATTTGCAACTCTTGTCCCTGGATGGGCTTTAGAAAAAAGAATCAAGATAAAAAATATACACAATAACCACATACATCAATGCAGAAAAATTATAAATACACAATTATAAATATTATAAATATTATAAATACACAAATATAACAGCCTGACTCACATTTAACATAAATATTATAAATATTATAAATACACAAATATAACAGCCTGACTCACATTTAACACATATAACATAACTCACATTTGCCTATTTCAGGCCTTCCTCCCTCCGTCACTCACTATAAACAAACACATTTATTCCTTCCCTTCATTCACTCTCACTTTGCAGACAATTAATTCATACATGAGTACATTCTTGTTTATTTTTCAGCCAGTTTTTAACATTTTTAGTGAATGTTTTAAAGTCCGTTATTATTTTAATTTCATTTGGCATTGTGTTCCAGATGTGACTGCCCTTTATAGAGAAAGCTGTTTGTCCAAATGTGGTTCTGCGGTGGAATATTTTACAGTTATTGTTAACAGAACTCCTGGTGGCTCTGCTGCTGTCCTGTCTTTGGACAAAACCAGCAAGTGGCTCGGGTGCTGATTTATGAAAACATTTGAACGTTAATTTCAGAAGACAGAGGTCAATGAAGCTCTCAAAACTCAATAGGTTGTATTTTTTTAAAACATTACAGTGATGCCACCTAATGGGCTTTTTGTCCAAGATTTTTAGGGTTTGATTATATAATGAACCTATATGTCTTATTGTGGAAGGGGCTGCTTGAGCCCAGACTGTCAAACAGTATGATATATGAGAAAAAACCATAGAATGCATATACAGTGCAGCTGCTTCGTAAGGTATGTAATATCTAATTAATTTAAAGCAGTTCAGATTTTTTTTTACTGTTTTTGAAATTTTCTTTATATGAAGATTAAATTTGAGTTGAGGATCTAGTACAATGCCAAGGTATTTGAATTCTGTAACTAAACTGATGTCATGATCATGTATATTAACTTTAAAATGTTGCAGGTTACATTTTTTGATTGAAAAGCACATTGAGACTGTTTTCTGAAGGTTCAGCAATAGATGGTTCTTGAGGAGCCACTCTTGGACATCAACCATACTTGTAGACAGTACATCTGCAGCCTGTGCTGGAGTCTTGGCAGCTGTGTAAATAACTGCATCATCTGCATAAAGTTGGCATGTTGCAGCTGAGCAGTGTAACGGCAGGTCATTAATAAAAATGCTGAAAAGTAAAGGACCAAGAATGGACCCTTGTGGGATACCCATGCGGTTGTTTAAAAATGAGGATTTATCCTGGTGAACTTTTACACACTGTTCTCTATTCTGGAGATAAGATGCAAACCATTCTAATGTATTTGGGGAGAAGTTAAAAGATACCATTTTGGATAAAAGCAAACTGTGGTTTACAGTATCGAAAGCCTTTTTGAGATCTAGAAAAACAGCTCCTACCACATTACCCCTGTCCAAGGACTGTTTGACGTTTTCAATAAGGCAACAATTTGCTGTTTCTGTTGAGTATCCTGGTCTAAAACCAAATTGATGTGGATGAAGAAGTAGATTGTCTTGTAAGTAGTCTATCAGCTGTGTAGCTACAACTTTTTCAAGAACCTTAGATAGGACTGGTAAGATAGAGATTGGGCGGTAATTGCATATATCGTCTTTACTGCCTGATTTATGAACTGGTATGACGACAGCTTTTTTCCAGCCAGATGGAAATGTACTAGACCTAATGGAGAGATTAATGAGATGAGTCAGTGGTTTGATTAATATTTTGCTGTGCATTTTGAGAAAGGAGGTATTTGTGGGAGGTATTTGTGGGAGTCGTCATGCTAACGTGCAAATTTGAGGGAGGGGAGTATTTAAATGACTGGTGCAACGAGATTTATTAAGATTTACTGTTGTCACTGTCCTGGTAAATGTGCCAGGATTTAACGCCCAGAAAAAGCTTGTCTTAATTCATCTGCGCCTGATGACAGCGATCGCCAGTGCCAAGACACCAACAAGAACCGAGGGTGCGTGGCCGATGAGAGAGAAGCTTCTCCCTGCGCGTGACTTTATTTGGTATGACAGAACAGACTAATATGAGCAGAAACGATCTCACAGAGATCAATGTTGTGCAGAACTGGACAATCAGCTGGCAGAGGATTTTTTAAAAAAAAATTCATTTGTTTATATATAGCCTAATAATAATAATAATAATAATAATAATAATAATAATAATAATAATAATAATAATTTATTTAATTTATAACACACTTTACATCTCGGGGAAAAATCTCTCCACAAATAGAATTAAGAGCAAAAATAAAAGCAAACATTAAGTACATACGATGACACACTAGGATATCCCTGGTGAGAATTGCTCTCAAATATTTTACCTGATAAAATAAAGGTCAGATAAATAAAATGAAAAAGCTTTTCTAAACAATGAATTTGTATCCATAAAATAGTACAGCCCTTCCTACCTGGAGTGGACAAAAGGAGCACAGATCCATATACGTCCCCTGACATGGCAATATCATGTAACTCAGTGACAACAGTCTCTACTGTGGCTGTCCGAGGAATAAGCAAAGTCGTGTGTGTATAATTTTATTATGTTCCGGACTTCAGAAAAGATAAAACACACATACAGTGTTTATGAAAAGTCATGGACTGGGAGACCTGTACATTTTGTTAAAACAAAGTTATCCACATAATAAAACCCCAGAGTCTCCATCAAACCATCTTGATGGTTCTTGTGTTAATAAAATAAACACATTGGTCAATAATCAATTTATTCTTGCGTAGTCCTTGATTTATACATATTAAACAAAGGAGTCTGCCATGTGAAATGGAAATCAAAACTCTGATATATGACAAACAAATATAAACTATTTTATTGGGGTTTGCGTTTAAACAAAAGCTTAAAAAAATTAAAAAAAACTATATTATGCTACTCCACACTGGCTGTGCCTTTGTTGATGATGTGGAAATGTGAAAATGACGAGGCAGAGTTTATCTCACGAGTCAGGTTTATTCACATCTTCCAACATCAGCAAAGCAGAAAGAGGAAAAACACAGAAGCATTCGTCCTTTATATACCAGGACTCTCCCAGTTCACAGTCACATTGCATTTCAATCACAAGTATTTCAAACACACTGTGTTTTTATATATCTACATATTATTCCATCTAGCTACATTGCTCCGCACTGTGTGTGTTTATATACTTGCATATTTATTCCACCTAGCTGCAATGCTCCGTACTGTGGGTGTTTATATATTTACATATTTATTCCATCTAGCTACAATGCTCTGCACTGTGTGTTCATATATTCATATATTTATTCCATCCAGCTACAATGCTCTGCACTGTGTGTCTGTGTGTGTGTGTGTATATATATATTTTATAGTAATATGTACATATGTATATTAGCTGCTCGTGCTTGCTTGTTTTTTTTTCTTGCCTTCTGATTGTTGCTCTGAGTGTTGCTATCCCTGTGCTGTTGCAATCCTGGAATTTCCCCGTTGTGGGACTAATAAAGGCTTATAAGATAAGATAAGATAAGATAAGCCTTTATTAGTCCCACAACGGGGAAATTCCAGGATTGCAACAGCACAGGGATAGCAACACTCAGAGCAACAATCAGAAGGCAAGAAAAAAAACAAGCAAGCAAGAGCAGCTAATATACATATGTACATATTACTATAAAATATATATATATATACACAGACACACAGTGCAGAGCATTGTAGCTGGATGGAATAAATATATGAATATATGAACACACAGTGCAGAGCATTGTAGCTAGATGGAATAAATATGTAAATATATAAACACCCACAGTACGGAGCATTGCAGCTAGGTGGAATAAATATGCAAGTATATAAACACACACAGTGCGGAGCAATGTAGCTAGATGGAATAAATATGTAAATATATAAACACACACAGTGCAGAGCATTGTTGCTAGATGGAATGAAACAGCATAACCGTCTACTTAGTTATCCTACATGGTATGATTATGTGCCCATACATATTCTCACCCTCCATAGCGACCGGTATGTTCCTAGTTGTATGCCGGAGGGGACCATTGTGTAAGTCTATTGCATCTTTTGCATTCAAAAAAACTATTAGTTTGTTACGTCTTTTTGCTATCTCTGCGAGCAGCCCTGCTTAGGTTGTACAGTCTGACAGCCGTTGGTAGGAAGGACCTACGAAACCTCTCGGTTGTGCACCTGGGATGATGTGGTCTGCTGCTAAATGAGCTCCTCAGTGCATTCAGTATGTCCTGCATAGGGTGGAACTCGGACTCCAGCAGAGATGACAGTTTAGCCACCGTCCTTCTCTCTCCTATCTCCTCCATCGGATCAAGGCGCTGCCCCAGGACAGAGCTAGCTTTCTTAATCAGTTTGTTCAGTCTCTTCCTATCGGCTGCAGTAATGCCACTGCCCCAGCAGACCACTCCAAAAGTGATGGCTGATGCCACCACCGTGTCATAGAATGACTTCAGCAGCGCCCCTTGTACACCAAAAGACCTGAGTCTCCTCAGCAGGAACAGCCTGCGCTGTCCCTTCTTGTAGAAGGGACAGCTTATCTTATCTTATCTTATCTTAAGTAACAATGCATCTACCCTTTGATCCTATAACCTCCTTTTCATAGTCCTCGGCCACCCGGAAATCCCCCAAGGCCGTCTCTTGCATACCAAAGGCTAAACCTCCACCTCCTCCTGTTATCTCCAAGGAGACTCAGTCCTTTGTTCTAATCTGAGATGTGAGGCCTAAAGTGATACATATGTGTCCCACATGACCCCCCCCCCAAACATCTAAGATGGAACAACAGAATAACAGTCTGCATGTCATGATAAAATCATTACACATCGACCCACGTGCTGCTTGGGCCTCAGCCTCCTCCCGTACCTGCTGTAAGCGGGCTTCACCACTTCTGCGGCGCCATCATGCTGGGGGGCTGCTGTCTGGGGGTGAAAACTGTTCGTCAGTCCCTGTGGGTGTTCTGGGGAATTTCCCCGACGGGGTCTGCCACGCCGAGGAGCCCTGGCCGACAGCACATCCTCGTCCGCCACAACAAAAGCGGGTTTGAGCCTGTTAATGCCAATTTTTTCCTTCCTGCCCCCCAAATCTAGCAAAAAATGCTTGTCCCCTGTTTCCAGCACTCTAAATGGTCCATCATAAGGTGGCCACAGCGGTGGGCAATGAGCATCGTGTCTGACAAAAACAAACTCTGCATTTTTCAAAGTCTTAGGTACAAAAACAAGCGGAAAACTGTGGTGAACGGGGCTAGGCAGCGTGCCCGATTCCGTGCCACGCTGCAACAGCTGAGACGGGGAGCTATCTGGCGCAGGATTATCTGGGAGAAACTCCCCGGGCAGCCGAAGTGGCTGCGCAAAAACTAGCTCAGCCGGGGAGGCTTCTAAGTCCTCTTTAGGTGCAGAGCGCAACCCCAATAAAACCCACGGTAGCTTGTCTACCCAATTTGCATCTGTCAGTGACGCCCTGAGGGCCGCTTTCAATGACCTATGAAAACGCTCGCATAACCCATTAGTCTGCGGATTGTACGCGGTTGTTCGGTGAATTGTGACACCCAGGCTGTGGGCCATTGTTGACCAAAGTTTGGAAACAAATTGAGAGCCTCTGTCAGACGTAATGTCCGACGGGACTCCAAAACGCGCCACCCACGCAGTTAAAAATGCGCGCGTCACCACTTCGGCTGTGGTTGACGCCAGTGGAACCACTAACGGCCAGCACGTGGTGCGGTCCACCATTGTCAGAAGGTGTGCGCATCCCTGTGATGGCGGGAGGGGGCCTACGAGGTCCACGTGAACATGATCGAACCTCTTAGCTGGGATGTGAAACAGCTCCAAGGGAGCTCTCGTGTGTTTGTGTACCTTGGCTCGTTGACACGCCATGCAGGCTGCTGCCCACTCCTTAACTTGTTTGCGCAGGCTCGGCCATACAAATTTCTCTCCTACCATTTTGACCGACGCGCGCACTCCTGGGTGAGCCAGAGAATGAATCGAGTCAAAAACGCGGCGGCGCCACGCGGCCGGTACCACAGGACGCGGTCATCCAGTGGAGACGTCACAGATTAGGGGGGGTATACCGTCTTGCAGCACCCTGTTCTCCAGCCTTAACCCTGTTGGTCCAGACTGGAGCGCGCATACTTCCGCGTCGCTAGCCTGATCCGCGGCCATGGCTGCATAATCTATCCCTACGCGGACTGGGGCCGCCACGGTGAGCGAGAGGCAGTCTGCCACTACATTAAGTTTACCCGCCACATGCTGAATATCGGTAGTAAACTCTGAGATCGCGGCCAGCTGTCTCTACTGCCGGCCTGACCACGGTTCTGAAACCTTGGCCATCGCGAAAGTCAGCGGCTTGTGGTCAACGAACGCGGTGAAACGGCGTCCTTCCAGCCAGAACTGGAAGTGACGAATGGCCAAATGGAGAGCTAATAACTCCCTGTCAAACGCGCTGTATTTACGTTCACTATCGCGCAAAGTCCTGCTGAAAAAGGCGAGCGGCTGCCAAGCCCCAGCTGCATGCTGCTCCACGACCGCCCCTATAGCCACATCTGACGCGTCAGTAGTGAGTGCTATGCGGGCCGTTGGGTCCGGATGCGCCAACAGCGCAGCATTGGCCAGGGCTGCCTTGACTACCGAGAACGCTCGCTCCGGGGACCATTCGATTTTATTCGCGGGTTTTTGTTTTTTGAGCGCGGCGTACAGTGGTTGCATGAGCTGCGCTGCGTGGGGGAGGAAACGATTATAAAAATTCACGATTCCCAAAATCTCCTGTAACGCCCTGACCGTTTGTGGCTGGGGAAAATTTGTTACCGCGCGCACTTTGTCAGGTAGCGGAACCGCTCCTTCTGGAGAGACGCGATGCCCCAAAAAATCAATCTGCGCCACCCCGAATTGACACTTCACTGGGTTGATTATTAACCCGTGCTCTCCCAACCTCTGGAAAACTGCCGTGAGGTGGTTTTTGTGTTCGTCTTCGGACGCGCTGGCCACTAAGATGTCGTCCAGGTAGACGAATACGAAAGGGAGATCGCGCAGCACCGCGTCCATCATGCGTTGAAACGTCTGCGCAGCGCCTTTAAGCCCAAATGGCATGCGCAAAAACTCGAATAGACCAAACAGAGTTATTACCACTGTTTTGGGTATGTACTGGGACTTGGTGATAACCGCGGACCAAGTCTATCTTAGAAAAAACGCGCGCCCCCGCCAAATGAACGGAAAAATCTTGGATATGGGGGATTGGGTAGTGGTCGTGCGCTGTGGCGTTGTTCAACCTGCGGAAATCTCCACAAGGTCGCCACGAGCCGTCAGCTTTCGGGACCATGTGAAGCGGGGAAGCCCACGGGCTGTTAGAACGCCTGATGATGCCCAACCTTTCCAGGTTGGCGAACTCCTCGTGCGCTATGGTCAGTTTAGCTGCATCCAAGCGCCGAGCTTTTGCAAAAACGGGCGGGCCGGTGGTAGTAATAAAATGTTCCACCCCGTGTTTAGCAATGGTTGCTGAAAATGTGGGAACCGTGAGTGCTGGGAACTGAGTGAGCAGTGTGTGGAACTTACCGCTTGCAGCTGTGACGTTGGCTTGTGCTGTTGGCGGGGCCACTCGGGCTGTACAGGGAATAGAATCGAAAGAAAGTGCATTAACCAGGCGCCTGTTAGCAAGATCAACCAACAAACCATGTGAGCACAGAAAATCAGCCCCCAACATATTGAAATTCACTGCTGCTATGACAAAAGCCCACTCGAATGTACGGCCGTGTAAAGACAGAAGCAGAGTCCTCTCACCAAAGGTCTTAATCTCCGAGCCGTTCGCTGCTGCCACCCCGGGACCTCTGGAAACTGCTAGCCGGTCAGCGGAGGAAGGTGTGATGAAACTCAACTGGGAGCCTGTGTCCACGAGGAAATGCCTCCCCGAGCGTGCAGCCTTCAAGTAGAGCAGCTTGTTCTCCTCCCCGAGGGTCGCAGCTGCTACCGACCCCCGGTCTTGGCGTTTCCCGAGCGCTTGAATTGGCACGGTGGTATACATTTGCATGCCTTCTCTGCAAAGCGGCAATGGTAGAAACAGAGGGTGTCTCCTCCACGATCCTTGGCCCCCGCCACCGCCGTCGTCGGTGATTCTGCTACCGTCGTCTCTGGCCCCCCGCCATCTCCAGCCGCCCCACCGAACTCCGTCGCTGCTGTGGTGGCCGCGCGCTGTTTGCTGGCGTTGAGAATCCGATGCGCCTCCTGGGCCAGCACGCGGAAGTCCCGCTGGGCCATCAACGGCGAACTGGCCAGGGCCGCTCTCATGGCCGACGGTAGGGTCCTGAGGAAAATGTGGGTGAAGATGAAGTCATCGTCGTCTGAGCCCCTCAACCTCAGCATGTTCTCCATCAGGTCAATGGGCGTGCCATCTCCCAAGTCGTTCAGAGCAAGGAGCCTCGCCGCTCTCTCCTCGACTGAGAGAGTGAAATGCTGGATAAGCGCAGCCTTCAACCCGTCGTATTTGTCATTGGCCGGTGGCCGCTCCAATAGGCTCTCCACATGCCGAGCCGTGCGGTTGTCGAGCTTTGCAATCACATGGTAGAACTTCGTGTCATCTACCGTTATCCCCCGGAGGGTGAACTGTGCTTCGACCAAGTGGAACCAGGAGCGCGGGTTGTCTTGCCAAAAGTCCGGTAGCTGGACGGTAGCGGCATACGCTTGGCTGGGAGCTCCTGACTCGGCTGGCCCGGGGGAATTTCTTTCATCCATGATACGTCTTAGGGTCACCAGTGTGGAAATGTGAAAATGACGAGGCAGAGTTTATCTCACGAGTCAGGTTTATTCACATCTTCCAACATCAGCAAAGCAGAAAGAGGAAAAACACAGAAGCATTCGTCCTTTATATACCAGGACTCTCCCAGTTCACAGTCACATTGCATTTCAATCACAAGTAACAATGCATCTACCCTTTGATCCTATAACCTCCTTTTCATAGTCCTCGGCCACCCGGAAATCCCCCAAGGCCACCTCTTGCATACCAAAGGCTAAACCTCCACCTCCTCCTGTTATCTCCAAGGAGACTCAGTCCTTTGTTCTAATCTGAGATGTGAGGCCTAAAGTGCTACATATGTGTCCCACAATGACCCACTTTCTCATCAGTTGTACCTGTGTGCAATTTTGCAGTGTTCTGGGTGGATGGGTGGGCATTATTGAAATGAAGTGACTGTATCTGTGTTCATAATTTTGCGTGTTGTTAGTAGATCACTGCCAAAAATTGGCCACTCCCTGAGGCACTCTGTCTAATTTGCGCACTTGCTAATTTGCAATGCCTTAGTAAATCTGCCCCATTCTGTCCAAATCTGCCTTTTTTGTGTGTGTGTGTGTGTGTTGGGAGCCGGCATTCACACCAGAAACAACACATACTTGAGAGTTTGGAATGATTTTGCTCTTGATATGTCTTGTAGAACACAAGAAACATGTTACAGACATGTTAAAAACAGAAAAAAATTGATTTTTGCCAGAGTGTCACTTTAAACAACTTGTTGAATCTGCCTATGTGGTTTTAAAGGTAATTACCTGAGTTCTAGCCTCCTAGTCCCTGATTGGCTAAAGTTATGTCATGTGACTGAAGAACAAGGACGTGTGTGTGTTGACATGAGGTAGAAAGTAAAGTGTGCTGCTGAGAAAGTAATCTGTCTCCATCCTGCTCTGTTCATAATTAATGATGTTGAAACTGAGGCCTTATGAAACAATGAACAACATTAAAGGGCCTATATCATGCTATTTTAAGCCTTTCAGAGTAAACTATATGCATGTATGTGATAGTATATTACCTTTGGTACACTGGAGAATGAATTTCTTATGAAATATGAGTTATTTTCGCGAGCTACTTTTCCAACCCGGAAGTAAGGTGCCTCGATCTCTGAGGACTCCACCTCTCCTTCTTGTGGCTGCCGCCCATTTCATGATGTAACCCCTGAGCCGTCTGCTGCAGCGTGTCGCTGGGTTCTGCCCACGAAAACAACATCTACAGTAAACTTTAGAAAAGATGGATGAGCATGTTGTGGAGCCTTACACTCTTGACCCAGAGTCCGATCGGGAATTTGAGGTGCACGAGATACCACAGCGACCTCGAAGATGTTTACAGGAAGATTCTGACTGGTAAATGAAAAGCTAAGAGAAATGGCTTTCATAGTGTTGTATTTATTATAGAACTTTGTATAGTGATGCTGCTGTCCGTATTTGTAGGTGCTCATGTGGGAATTGCCAAACAATGCCCACTGAAGAGGAGAACATTTGCTGCCAGGAAATTCCAAAGGTAACTGTTGTTTATGTATTTGTCATAGCTAATAGTTCAATACTAAAATGCATTTGCATATACTTATCCTCTATCTGGCATATAAAAGTACTTATCAAGACAGCTGACTGCAACATGAGGCTACACAATTCAACTCTTTAGCCTCCTGTTATTATTCTAGCCTATAATATTATTCTTATGTAGTGTATGGCTAATCACGTTTAATATTATGATTTTAGCCAAACTCCTAAATCTCTCACAGCCAAAGACACATTTACGCCACTTAGAAGACATTGTCTTACGTAAAAAAGGAAACAGTTGTCACGGAGCAGATTAGGTGCGAGAAGAACTACTTCTTCACAGTGTCAATGCTAAAGTGAAAGAGTTTTGCCAATCACCGTACCGTTAGCTGCACGGAGAAAGTGGGTGTGTGCGTTAGCCTGGGGGCGGTTCTGGCAGCACAGGCACTTCCTGGAGTGGGCAGCTCACCCACGTTCATACGTATGAACGTGGGGACCCAATCATTATCAGGGACAGGGTGGGGCAGCAGCTCAGAGAGCAGGGTTGAGGAGGAATACTCAGAGATGCGTGAATGGAGCAAAATACCACTTTGGGGGTGTTTTTGGTGAGGAATTAACATTATAACATGCTTAAAAGCTCAAAAAAGTTGATTTTGCATGATATAGGCCCTTTAAGACAATTGCATCATGATTGACACAGTGTTATGAAACATTTAATAAAGAGTGCCATCTGCTAACTGAGTGTAACAACTGCATCTGAGTGGAAAACCTGAAAAAAATCTCTTCTTTTTTTGGAGCATTTGGCCATCCGAGGTCTGTTCAAAATTGGATGGCAGGAGCAGACAATACAAAGCAAATATACAAAAAAACCCTACTTCCAATAGAACCCTCTCAAATTTCCCGCGAGCCCTCAAGTCACGTGATGTGACCGATATGACGAGGCCTCGCTTGCTACGGTCATGTGACTGTGGGTGTGCTGAAACAGCGCTTGATGTACTGCTCATGACACTTCCACTTTATATTGCTCGAATCGGTGTTGAGTGGGTGGTGTCGAGCGTAGCGTTGCTATTCATAATAAGAGTTGTCCATCCACCACACCAAACCCCGGCATGTTACACAACTAACACCATGTTAGTGGATCTACTGTATTCTGAACAGCCACAGCTGGATGTAAAGTGGGAATACTCTTGTCTCAACACCCACTGCTGGATTTCAATCACAGGTATTCATCTAGACAGTTTGTGACCCAGCAAGAATTAAACTGACTGATTGCCAGATACGTCGTTACAGACTTAAGAGGTGATGCAAACAGTAACTTTTTCATCATACAGCTGAGACTGTGAACCACTGAAGTTAAAACACATTTACTTGCTATCTGGATAAAGATTATTCAAAAATGGATTTTAATCTCCAAAAGGAATTTAAGAGACTGGATCATATTTCTGGCACAGCAGACTGTGGATAATGGACATTTTCTTTGGATCTCTGCACATCGGATTAATCCATATCATAAAGGTAAGGTAAACATGGACAGCTTTATGCAGTGTTGCCAACTCTTACTCTTTTGGAGTGAGTCTCACTCTTTTTCCCTCTCTCTCATTCCACAAACCCCATTTCTCACTCCAAAATGAAGAAATTACTGGCAATATTGTGTTGATTTTCTTCAGATTTTTCCCACAATAAGAGCTCTTAAGGTAGGATAAGGCAGACTAAGCATATTCTAAAAGCTCTGTCTGAAACAGTCTGTTTTCAGCCTGACATTAATAAGTTTGTAATGTAATCTCTGTCCTGGGGCAACGCCTTGATCCGATGGAGGAGATAGGAGAGAGAAGGACGGTGGCTAAACTGTCATCTCTGCTGGAGTCCGAGTTCCACCCTATGCAGGACATACTGGATGCACTGAGGAGCTCATTTAGCAGCAGACTACATCATCCCAGGTGCACAACCGAGAGGTTTCGTAGGTCCTTCCTACCAACGGCTGTCAGACTGTACAACCTAAGCAGGGCTGCTCGCAGAGATAGCAAAAAGACGTAACAAACTAATAGTTTTTTTTTTTTTTGAATGCAAAAGATGCAATAGACTTACACAATGGTCCTCTCCGGCATACAACTAGGAACATACCGGTCGCTATGGAGGGTGAGAATATGTATGGGCACATAATCATACCATGTAGGATAACTAAATAGACGGTTATGCTGTTTCATCCCACCTAGCAACAATGCTCTGCACTGTGTGTGTTTATATGTTTACATATTTATTCCATCTAGCTACAATGCTCTGCACTGGGTGTGTTTATATTTATATATCTATATATTTATTCCATCTAGCTACAATGCTCAGCACTGGGTGTGTTTATATTTATATATCTATATATTTATTCCATCTAGCTACAATGCTCCGCACTGTGTTTTTATATATCTACATATTATTCCATCTAGCTACATTGCTCCGCACTGTGTGTGTTTATATACTTGCATATTTATTCCACCTAGCTGCAATGCTCCGTACTGTGGGTGTTTATATATTTACATATTTATTCCATCTAGCTACAATGCTCTGCACTGTGTGTTCATATATTCATATATTTATTCCATCCAGCTACAATGCTCTGCACTGTGTGTCTGTGTGTGTGTGTGTGTATATATACAGTATATTTTATAGTAATATGTACATATGTATATTAGCTGCTCTTGCTTGCTTGTTTTTTTTTTTTGTTTTTTTTTTCTTGCCTTCTGATTGTTGCTCTGAGTGTTGCTATCCCTGTGCTGTTGCAATCCTGGAATTTCCCCGTTGTGGGACTAATAAAGGCTTATCTTATCTTATCTTATCTTAATCCATTAATTAAATTATTAATATTTTTAGATTCCTTTATTAGTCCCACAATGGGGAAATTACAGGACATCCACATGAGTGGATGAGGCAGCCGCTGGTGTGGTGCCCAACCCTTTCACTATTCACACACGCATTCACACCTGGGGCCACTTTAGAGTCTCCAATTAATCTAACTTGCATGTTTTGGCATGTGGGAGGAAACCGGAGAAATCCCGGAGTAAACCCACGCAGACATGTGGAGAGCATGCAAACTCCACACAGATCACTGTTGGTCGGGGGCTAGGATCGAACCCAGGATCCCCCAGCCAAGGGTGAGTTGCTGTGCTGCCGCAGTGCTAACCAGTCCACCACTGCTCTGCCCAATTATCTTGCTATGTGTGCAAGATGATCTAAGCATGCATTCAAAAGTAATGTGAAAGTTACTTTTCCAAGTAACTAATTATTTTAATCATGCAGTAATTGGTAAAGTATCTCAATTACTTTTGAAAAGAAGTAACTAGTAACTGTAATTAGTTACTATTTTTTGGTAACTTGCCCAACTTTGGTTATTTCGTACCTTGTCATTGTTCCTGGGCAGATTCTTATTTCAGCAGCTCATTGCCTGTTTTGGTTTTGTTCTCTCTTATGTTTGTATCGATCACAGCTGTCCGTTATTGGTTATTTGTTTCCCTATATACAGTGGGGAAAAAAAGTATTTAGTCAGCCACCAATTGTGCAAGTTCTCCCACTTAAAAGATGAGAGAGGTCTCCAATTTTCATCATAGGTATACCTCAACTATGAGAGACAAAATGAGAAAAAAAAATCCAGAAAATCACATTGAAGGATTTTTAATGAATTAATTGGTAAATTCCTTGGTAAAATAAGTATTTGGTCAATAACAAAAGTTCATCTCAGTACTTTGTTATATACCCTTTGTTGGCAATGACAGAGGTCAAACGTTTTCTGTAAGTCTTCACAAGGTTTTCACACACTGTTGCTGGTATTTTGGCCCATTCCTCTATGCAGATCTCCTCTAGAGCAGTGATGTTTTGGGGCTGTCGCTGGGCAACACGGACTTTCAACTCTCTCCAAAGATTTTCTATGGGGTTGAGATCTGGAGACTGGCTAGGCCACTCCAGGACCTTGAAATGCTTCTTACGAAGCCACTCCTTCGTTGCCCGGGCGGTGTGTTTGGGATCTTTGTCATGCTGAAAGACCCAGCCACGTTTCATCTTCAATGCCCTTGCTGGTGGAAGGAGGTTTTCACTCAAAATCTCAAGATACATGGCCCCATTCATTCTTTCCTTTACACGGATCAGTCGTCCTGGTCCCTTTGCAGAAAAACAGCCCCAAAGTATAATGTTTTCGCCCCCATGCTTCACAGTAGGTATGGTGTTCTTTCTCCTCCAAACATGACATGTTGAGTTTTTACAATAAAGTTCTATTTTGGTTTCATCTGACCATATGACATTCTCCCAATCCTCTTCTGGATCATCCAAATGCTCTCTAGCAAACTTCAGACGGGCCTGGACATGTACTGGCTTAAGCAGGGGGACACGTCTGGCACTGCAGGATTTGAGTCCCTGGCGGCGTAGTGTGTTACTGATGTAGCCTTTGTTACTTTGGTCCCAGCTCTCTGCAGGTCATTCACTAGGTCTCCCCGTGTGGTTCTGGGATTTTTGCTCACCATTCTCATGATCATTTTGACCTCACGGGGTGAGATCTTGCTTGGAGCCCCAGATCGAGGGAGATTATCAGTGGTCTTGTATGTCTTCCATTTTCTAATAATTGCTCCCACAGTTGATTTCTTCACACCAAGCTGCTTACCTATTGCAGATTCAGTCTTCCCAGCCTGGTGCAGGTCTACAATTTTGTTTCTGGTGTCCTTTGACAGCTCTTTGGTCTTGGCCATAGTGGAGTTTGGAGTCTGACTGTTTGAGGTTGTGGACAGGTGTCTTTTATACTGATAACGAGTTCAAACACGTGCCATTAATACAGGTAACGAGTGGAGGACAGAGGAGCCTCTTAAAGAAGAAGTTACAGGTCTGTGAGAGCAAGAAATCTTGTTTGTTTGTAGGTGACCAAATACTTATTTTACCAAGGAATTTACCAATTAATTCATTAAAAATCCTTCAATGTGATTTTCTGGATTTTTTTTTTCTCATTTTGTCTCTCATAGTTGAGGTATACCTATGATGAAAATTGGAGACTTCTCTCATCTTTTAAGTGGGAGAACTTGCACAACTGGTGGCTGACTAAATACTTTTTTCCCCCACTGTATGTTTGCCACCGGCCTTCCCTCCCTGTGGCATTCTAGGTTCACGTGACTCTTCACACCACTGGGTCTGGTTGTCACGAACTGTAAGTTGTTTCCTTTTTTGGCTCTTTTTGTTTCCAGTCCTTGGGCTGTGTACTATTATAATTAAAGACTTTGCCAACTTCAGTCCAGCGTTTGAGCCTGCTGATTATGCCCTAGAGGGACACTTACGACAGTAGAACACTGCCAGCTATGGACCGAGCAGCCATGAAGTTCACGTGGTTGGGACTGGATGAGGAGGAGCTCTGGGCAGCCACCATCATCAATGACCTTTTCAAGGATACCTACACTTCCCGGACACCAGACGAGGCTCTCACTTTTTTAGACTCCACAGCTAGCGTGATCCGGAGCACTCCTAGCCTGCGGAGCTATCGGCAGCTAAGTGGACTCCTCATTTCTGTGTCCAACCTCCAGTGGTCTCTCCAAGGGCTGGTGAGGACCCCATCCTTTGCGTCTTCCCTACCAGTCTGCACCTTGCTGTCCCTTTCTTCACTCACACTGTTGACACCCGCCTCTTCGTCTGGGTCCTCAGTTGGCCACTGGGGCGGTAGTTCAGCTGGAAAAACGCTGTCAGCGGCTGATCAGGAGAGGTGGGAGACGAAACAGCAAGAACCCATGGGGAGACATGGCTCATGCCTGTGCCGGCATTCTCAGCAGCCCAGTTTATCCTCTCCAGTGGAGGCTCCCCATATCTCCATGTCCCCTCATCTCCCCCCATCTCCAGTACTGGCTCTTCACCATCTGTCAGCGGTAGCAGCAGTGGCAGTGGAGCGAGGGGCAAGGCAAGTACATGCTCCTTATGCTTTAACATCTCTGAGTGTTGTATTTTGCCTTGCTCAAGGCGAGGTGTCTCAGTGGCAGCCACCAGCTGTTAGTGAGCCCTCGCCACCTGTCTCTGCTGCCATCCCAATATGTGTTCCACCACTCACCTTAACTCATTTTTTGCCCGAGGTCATCTTAAGATAAGATAAGATAAGCCTTTATTAGTCCCACAACGGGGAAATTCCAGGATTGCAACAGCACAGGGATAGCAACACTCAGAGCAACAATCAGAAGGCAAGAAAAAAAAAAACAAGCAAGCAAGAGCAGCTAATATACATATGTACATATTACTATAAAATATATATATACACACACACAGACACACAGTGCAGAGCATTGTAGCTGGATGGAATAAATATATGAATATGTAAACACACAGTGCGGAGCATTGTAGCTAGATGGAATAAATATGTAAATATATAAACACCCACAGTACGGAGCAATGTAGCTAGATGGAATAATATGTAGATATATAAACACACAGTGCAGAGCATTGTAGCTAGATGGAATAAATATATAGATATATAAATATAAACACACCCAGTGCGGAGCATTGTAGCTAGATGGAATAAATATGTAAATATATAAGCACACACAGTGCAGAGCATTGTTGCTAGATGGGATGAAACAGCACAACCGTCTACTTAGTTATCCTACATGGTATGATTATGTGCCCATACATATTCTCACTCTCCATAGCGACCGGTATTTTCCTAGTTGTATGCCGGAGGGGACCATTGTGTAAGTCTATTGCATCTTTTGCAGTCAAAAAACTATTAGTTTGTTACGTCTTTTTGCTATCTCTGCAAGCAGCCCTGCTTAGGTTGTACAGTCTGACAGCCGTTGGTAGGAAGGACCTGCGAAACCTCTCGGTTGTGCACCTGGGATGATGTAGTCTGCTGCTAAATGAGCTCCTCAGTGCATTCAGTATGTCCTGCATAGGGTGGAACTCGGACTCCAGCAGAGATGACAGTTTAGCCACCGTCCTTCTCTCTCCTATCTCCTCCACCGGATCAAGGCGTTGCCCCAGGACAGAGCTAGCTTCCTTGATCAGTTTGTTCAGTCTCTTCCTATCGGCTGCAGTAATGCCACTGCCCCAGCAGACCACTCCAAAAGTGATGGCTGATACCACCACCGTGTCATAGAATGTCTTCAGCAGCGCGCCTTGTACACCAAAAGACCTGAGTCTCCTCAGCAGGAACAGCCTGTGCTGACCCTTCTTGTAGAGTGCGTCAGTATTGTGTGACCAGTCTAGTTTATTGTTCAGATGAACACCCAGGTACTTATAGGCTGTCACCATCTCGATGTCTGTTCCCTGTATATTTACTGGTGCTGTGAGGGGTTGTCCTTGCCTGCGACAGTCCACCACCAGCTCCTTAGTTTTCCTCGCGTTGATCTGGAGGCAGTTCCGATGGCACCAGTCCACGAAGTCCTGGATAAGCCCTCTGTACTCAGCTTCATCTCCATTGGAGATGAGGCCAGCGATCGCAGAGTCATCAGAGAACTTCTGTAGATGGCAGTGTGTTGTGTTGTGTGAGAGGTCCGCAGTGTAAAGAGTGAACAGGAAGGGAGCCAGCACCGTTCCCTGGGGGGCCCCCATGCTACTGATGATCGTGTCAGACACACAGTCCCGGGTTCTCACAAACTGAGGCCGGTTCGTGAGGTAGTCCAGGATCCATGATGACAGGTGCTGGTCCACCCCTGCGCGCAGCAGCTTGTCCTTCAGGATCATCGGTTGGATGGTGTTGAAAGCACCGGAGAAGTCAAAGAATATGATCCTCACCATATTCCCGGGCTTCTCCAGGTGGGACAGAGAACGGTGAAGGAGGAAGATCACCGCATCCTCCACCCCAATGCCATGCTGGTAGGCGAACTGGAGTGGATCCATCGCTGGTTCCACCAGGGGGCGGAGGTGAGCAAGGAGCAGTCTCTCCAGGGTCTTCATCAAGTGGGACGTCAAGTCCACCGGTCTGTAGCTGTTCAGGTCTTTGGGGTGGGAAGTTTTTGGTACAGGTATCACACAAGATGTTTTCCACAGCTGTGGTACCCTCCCCAGCTTCAGGCTCAGGTTGAAGATATACAGTACATCACAATCCCACACAGCTGGTCTGCACAGGACTTGAGGAGCTTTGCGCTGATGCCGTCCAGTCCCGACGCCTTCCTCGCCTTGATCTTCCTCAGCTCCGTCCTCACCTGGGTCCTGGTCAGGGTCAGGATGGGGGGCTGTGTGTTGGGAGTGGGGGGGTGTTGGTGGAGTGGAGAGTGGGCAGCAGGACTTGATTTCTTTAGAGGCAGCAGTGGTTGTTGTGCAGACAGGGGGGAGGGCGGTTGGTCAAACCTATTGAAAAACAGATTCAGGTTGTTCGCCCACTCCCTGCCCCCCGTGGCCTGGGGGGAGGTATTCTGGAGCCCAGAGATGGTTTTGAGGTTTCTCCAGACCCCGCTGATGTCGCTCTGTTGCAGCTTGTCCTCCATCTTCTTCCTGAAGCTGTCCTTGCCTACTCTGATCTTTCTCCTCAGCTCCCTCTGTACGGACTTCAGCAGCTCCCTATTCCCCGACCTGAAGATCCTCTTCTTCTCTCTCAGAAGTGTTTTTATCTCAGGGTTGATCCAGGGTTTGTTGTTTGAGTGACGCCGTATGGTCTTGGTGGGAACGGATTTGTCCACACAGAAGCTGAGGTAGTCCGTGAAGGTGTGAGTGAGGCCATCGATGTCCTCACCATGTGGATCGCAGAGCTGCTTTCAGGCGGTGGCTTCAAAACAGCCCTTTAGAGTGTCCATTGTCTCCTCAGACCATAACTCCACAGTGTGCATGGCCGGAGGTTGTCTGTGCACTAAGGGTTTGTACACCGGCCGGAGATGAACCAAGTTGTGATCCGATCTCCCGAGTGGGGGGAGTTGTGATGAGGTGTACGCCTCCTTAGTGTTTGCGTAGAATAAGTCCAGTGTTTTATTGTCTCTAGTGTGGCATGTGACATACTGGGTGAACGTGGGTAGAATGGGAGATAGAGAAACATGGTTGAAATCGCCTGAGATGAGGAGAAGAGCATCTGGGTGTTCAGTCTGCAGCCTGCTGGTTACTGAATGGATGACGTCACACGCTGTCCCAGCGTTCGCCGTCGGATTTGCATAAACAACAATGCAGATCACATGTGAGTGTTCTCTCGGGAGATATGTAGGCCTCATGCTAACAGCTAGCAACTCAATGTCTTTGCTGCAGTGTCGTTGTTTAACAGTGATATGTCCCGGTCTGCACCAGTTGTTGTTAACATACATTATCACTCCACCGCCCCTTGCTTTGCCACTGTCTGGTGATCGGTCAGCCCGTATCATGTGAAAACCCTCCAGCTCAATGTTAGCATCTGCTGCTAGTTCAGTTAGCCACGTCTCAGTAAACAAAAGGAGAGAGCACTCCCGGTATGTGCTATCGTAACGGGAGATAGCCGCTAGCTCATCTTCCTTTCACAGTATCGACCGTACATTTCCCATGACAATAGATGGAAGCGAGGGTCTGTACCTTATATTTTTTGTCCTCCGCCTTACTCCAGCCCGGCAGCCGCGGTGTTTTCGCCTCAGTTCTCTCGGTATGTCGAGTTTTTCCAATGGGACCGGGTAGCGGTTGAATGCTAGCAGCTGTTCCCTGCTGTATCGTATCCTGCTATAAACAGTGGCTCCGTCCACCGGCTCAGGAGACATTTGGGATGATCTGTGTGTCCGTGATATAAGTGGAAGGTTGTATATAGGTTTACATGTAACTCTGTCCCTCGGGAAGGGAAGTGAGGAAAAAGTTTTGTGGCCCTCACTACCACCAAAGTTGCCCATCTCTGATCTACCTTCTACCGCTTATCCAGGGATCCGGGTTGTGTGGGCATCAGTCCAGGCTGAGTAACCCAGATTTTCATCCAGTTCACAAGGCACCATAATCTCCACGATCTCTCCTGCAGGTGGTGAACCCACTGGAGAGCGGACCCATGTGCCTCCTTTGGGTACTGCGGGGCTATTTTGTCTGCTGCTGTAATTAGAGGTCCCAATTGATTACAGGTGCAGCAGTCATTTGGTGGGGTCCCGACAACTCAGAGAGAGAGCGAGAGAGAGAGAGAGAGAGAAAGGAGAGGTAAGTAGCAACCGTGATATGTAGGTATGTGATATGTAAGTAGCAACCTACTTACATATCACTCAACATTTTCATCTCTGTGGTCCCCATGATGGAGGAGGTGAGCTCTCCACACCTCTTTTCCTGCTGCAGTCCTCCAGACTGCCTCATCTGCTGTTATGCTCCAGACCGCTTTGTTTGCTGTTCCGCCAGCTATGCCTGAGACCATCATCCCAGCAGCTATGCCCAAGGCCTTCACCCCGGCAGTAGTTCCTGAGGTCGCTTCTTCACCAGCTTCTCCACTCCAGGGAGCTTCAGCTGCTGTTCTCCACCTTTCCACGTCGGTGGCACCTGCTCTCCAGGTCTCCATCATCGCCTGCTGCTCAGCTACAGACTGCCTTGCCTGCTGTTCCGCCAGTGTCTCCAGAGGCCCTGTCTCCTGCTCCAGTAGTGTCTCCAGAGGCTGTCTCTCCTGCTCCAGCAGTGTCTCCTGAGGGCATCTCACCTATCGCTGTTCCAGCAGAGTCACCGGGGTCCTGGCAGTGGAGCAGGAATTAAGGCAAGTACCCTTTCTTGTATTTTTGACATTGATACTTGAGAGGTCTTGCCTTGCTGCTAGCGGGGAGACACAGCTGCCGCTACCATCTGCTTCTGGGCTCTCTCTGCCGGGCTCCACTGCTGGTTCCTGTGTGGGCCCTACACCAACTTCTGCCTCTCCACTCCTGTCCGTGGTGGCAACATCTGGGGAGGTATCGCTGGAGCTCCACTCTCCAGTTCAGGCACCATCACCCTCGCTGCAGGAGATCTTTGCTCCATCACCTGGGGTGCAGCTCGCTCTGTCACCTGAGTCTGCTGGGATGCAGCTCGCTCTGTCATCTGTGTGTCCTGGGGTGCAACTTGCTCCATTGCCTGGGTGTCCTGAGGTGCAGCTTGCTCCGTCGCTTGAGGTCCATGCTCCATCTCCCCCTGCTGCTCTCCCTCACGTGCACCCTCCGACAGCTCCTGCTGTCCCTCACATGAAAGCTCCAGCAGTTCCTGCTCTCCTTCACATGCATGCTTCAGTGGCTCTGCTCCCCTTCAAGTGCATGCTCCAGCAGCTCCTGCTCTCCCTCACGTTTCTGCTTCAGCGGCTCCTGCTCTCCCTTACATGCACGCTCCGGCGCTTCCTGCTCTCCCTGACGTGTACACGTCAGCGTCTCCCACTCTCCCTCATGTGTGTACTTCAACACCTTCTGCTCTCCCTCATGAGCATGCTCCGGCAGCTAATGCTCTCCCTCACATGCACAATTCAGTGGATCCTGTTCTTCCTCAAGTGCACGCTCCAGCAGCTCCTGCTCTCCCTCACATGCATGTTCTCCAGCCTTCATCCCAAGGGATGCACATTCCTCTGCCCTCTCCTGATGGATTCTTCTGTGGCCACCTGGCCAGCTATGGACTTTGGACAAAGGCCACCTTACAGACTGTTTCTCCTCTTCTGGGGGCCCATGGACTCTGGGCGGCCCCCCAACATGCCATGCAGCCCTGGTTGGGGGCCCATAGACTCTGGGCAGCCACCCAACAGACTGCCTCCCTTCACCAGGTGGTCCATGGATTAAACGGGGGGCACTGTTTTAATCTCGACATGGTCTGTGACCATGTCCACACCTTTTGTTGTTTTTTAGACTATTATCATTAATGTTGCTACTTTTCCTTATTTTTCTCCTCAGTTACAATGGTGGGGTTTATTGGTTATCTCGTTCCTTGTCAATGTTCCTGGGTTGATTCTTATTTCAGTAGCTTATTGCCTGTTTTGGTTTTGTTCTCTCTTATGTTTGTATTGATGACAGCTGTTCCTTATTGGTTAATTATTTATTTCCCTATATAAGCTCGCCGCCACCCTTTCCTCCCTACGGCATTCTAGGTTCATGTAACTCATCTAACCACTACGTCTGGTTGTCACAAACCGTAAGTTATTTGTCTTTTTGGCTCTTTTTGTTTCCAGCCCTCGGGCTGTGTACTATCATGTAACAGGGGTAAAAGCTCCCTAAACAACAAACTCCTCCTAAAGAAACAAAAGAAAACAGCAAACTCAATTAGTTTAGTTTAGTTTAATGTTTATTTGAAAGGGACATTACCTACTAATGAACATTAATACAAATGTAAGTATGCCAGATTTAGCAATACTGCTAATTTGCATCTGTAGTCCCCCAGCAGGTCACAAAAACACACAAACAATCATACACGAGAAGAACATCTGCAATAAACTGTACAAAGTGGATATGCAAAAGTGCAAGAGTTAAGGTGCTACAAAACAAAACATTCAAATGCCACACGAGTGAATAAAAAAACAATTAAATTGGTTTTATTAAATGAAAAACCAATTAAAACCAATAAAATACATAAGACTTCCAAATACTGGAATAAAAGGGTTAAATACACTCTTAAAATGATCCAGCAGTCAATGTTTTCCACTCCACACAACCAGACTCCTGACAGGGTAAAACCACACCCGTTTCCACTTAAATTTACAAGGCAGGCTGGCACAAAAGTATATAAAAAAAAACTGAACACAACAAGCATGGAAAAACAACATGGCGTGTACACCACTGTCCGAGAGTGGCCAGGTCAGAGACGGACCACTAAAATTTGCAGGACAATATCTCTCTGCACATCTATTACTTATTTTTAAAGTCAGGTTGTCAAATTACTTGCAGAAATAGTCAAAATACATCACCAACTGGTACCACGTCCCCACCTCAAATGCTCTAGGACTCACGTCTCCCAACTGCGGGGCTATTTTGTCTGCTGCTGTAATTAGAGGTCCCAATTGATTACAGGTGCAGCAGTCATTTGGTGGGGTCCCGACAACTCAGAGAGAGAGAGAGAGAGAGAGAGAGAGAGAGAGCGAGAGAGAGAGAAAGGAGAGGTAAGTAGCAACCGTTACAATTATAATTAAAGACTTCCCATGAAGATGGTTACATCAAGGACCCAATGTACCCAAAGGAGGCACATGGGTCCGCTCTCCAGTGGGTTCACCACCTGCAGGAGAGATCGTGGAGATTATGGTGCCTTGTGAACTGGATGAAAATCTGGGTTACTCAGCCTGGACTGATGCCCACACAACCCGGATCCCTGGATAAGCGGTAGAAGGTAGATCAGAGATGGGCAACTTTGGTGGTAGTGAGGGCCACAAAATTTTTTCCTCACTTCCCTTCCCGAGGGACAGAGTTACATGTAAACCTACTGTGAAGGGGGATGGGGGGTATTATTTCCTGCAAAGTTAAAAGTTTCACAATAAAAAAACTGAAAATGCAATTGAAAATAAAAGCTACTCCGTGTTTTATCATATGAGAATTAAAATTACTGATCAAAATATATCTCCCTACAATGAACTGGCAATCTGTCCAGCATGTACCCTGAGGTTCCTACTCACACATGTCGTGATTTAAAACAAAACAAACCACAATAGTGGATGTGTAATGTTTGCTGATGTTATCAATCTTTTCTTGGGGTGTTTGTGCACTTAAGTGTTTTGACAGTTCATTTTTTATTCAGCTAAATGCACTTTGTGATGTGCCAAGGTCAGTTATAACCAGGTTGTAGTATATTTTATTTCAAAAGGGAAACAAATGTTAATGCTACTAACAGTGCACATTGAGTTTTTATGCACTTTGAGATACATGTATGCCTGAGAAAGATGTGACCAAAATGGTTATTTACAGAATTTTATTTTTTCCCCCATTCTATTTATTTAATTGTTGTTCAAGAGGAAAAATATTTCTACTATTTCATGTTCTGCTCAACCCCAGCACTATTATTGTGTTTTTTTATGCACTTTTGATGTGCCTTTGTCATGTGCCAAGCACACATTTAAAACCAAGTCAATGAATAAAAAGTGCATATTTTTCAACATATTGATCTGTGTTGGTTTAAAATTTGTCATATTCAACAGATCGCTGAACATGTGCAGCCCAGTTACATGTCTTGATTTCAAATTGTGGCCCAGCTGATTTTGTAATTGAATAGCCATGCAGTAGAAGATGGATGGATGAATAAAATTATATCATGACCCAATTTTTTAAAAGTCTCTCCCTCAGAATGATGAGCAAAGAGAAATTCTGGACGATAATTAACAAAAGAAGCCAGGAAATAGCTGTGTGGGCTTGGTAATGTCTGCCTCCCCAAAATGGGGAATTAAAAAAAGTTTAAGAGCCACAACGACCAGTCACTGAACTTTTATTGCTGACATGGGCTTCACCTGCCAAACAGCTTTTCAGCTGTACAATTTATTCTTGTTTAAAATCAGCCTACTCTGTACATTTATTGCTGTTTACAGCCTATTAATGCAGTCTTAGCATGCAAAACAAACCTGACAACACTCCGATGCGCAGCACACTGTCATTGCTGCTTCCATTTTCATTCAATACTGTATATTCAGACATTCATTCAATATATTCGGACGTTCATTCAATATATTCCAAAGTTCATTTAAAATATTCCCATTTTCATTCAATATATTCTAAAGTTCATTCAATATATTCCAAAGTTCATTCAATATTTTCCCATTTTCATTCAATATATTCTGAAGTTCATTCGCTATATTCCCAGTTTCATTCAATATATTTGGAAGTTCATTCAATATATTCCAAGCTTTTCTTTGTTATATATACAGTATATATATATATATATATATATATATATATATTCCTGAACGGCTTGACATTATATATATTGTAGAGACTGGGTTAATCATCTCAGACTGGATGCAGAGGGTAAACAGAGAAGGACAATAGCTGTGGAGATTATGGTGAGGTAGCAGGAAGAAGGAGTTGGGGGGAAAAGGGATGAATGTATTGTGATGTGACATGTCATGTAGAGGTGAGATGGGCGGTTGATATAAAAGGAGAACCCATGGTGTATTGTGACATGCTTTTCTGTGTATGACTGATGTGAGAGTGAATAAAATCGTCTGCTGCATAAATCAGCCTCGTTAGTTACACTTTCCACTATATATATATATATATAGTGGGGTAAAAAAGTATTTAGTCAGCCACCAGTTGTGCAAGTTCTCCCACTTAAAAGATGAGAGAGGTCTCCAATTTTCATCATAGGTATACCTCAACTATGAAAGACAAAATAAGAAAAAAAAAATCCAGAAAATCACATTGAAGGATTTGTAATGAATTAATTGGTAAATTCCTCGGTAAAATAAGTATTTGGTCAATAACAAAAGTTCATCTCAATACTTTGTTATATACCCTTTGTTGGCAATGACAGAGGTCAAACGTTTTCTGTAAGTTTTCACAAGGTTTTCACACACTGTTGCTGGTATTTTGGCCCATTCCTCCATGCAGATCTCCTCTAGAGCAATGATGTTTGGGGGCTGTCGCTGGGCAACACAGACTTTCAACTCCCTCCAAAGATTTTCTATGGAGTTGAGATCTGGAGACTGGCTAGGCCACTCCAGGACCTTGAAATGCTTCTTACAAAGCCACTCCTTCGTTGCCCAGGCGGTGTGTTTGGGATCATTGTCATGCTGAAAGACCCAGCCACATTTCATCTTCAATGCCCTTGCTGGTGGAAGGAGGTTTTCATTCAAAATCTCACGATACATGGCCCCATTCATTCTTTCCTTTACACGGATCAGTTGTCCTGGTCCCTTTGCAGAAAAACAGCCCCAAAGTATGATGTTTCCACCCCCATGCTTCACAGTAGGTATGGTGTTCTTTCTCCTCCAAACACAACAAGTTGAGTTTTTACCAAAAAGTTCTATTTTGGTTTCATCTGACCATATGACATTCTCCCAATCCTCTTCTGGATCATCCAAATGCTCTCTAGCAAACTTCAGACGGGCCTGGACATGTACTGGCTTAAGCAGGGGGACACGTCTGGCACTGCAGGATTTGAGTCCCTGGCGGCATAGTGTTTCTGATGTAGCCTTTGTTACTTTGGTCCCAGCTCTCTGCAGGTCATTCACTAGGTCCCCCCATGTGGTTCTGGGATTTTTGCTCACCGTTCTCGTGATAATTTTGACCCCACGGGGTGAGATCTTGCGTGGAGCCCCAGATCGAGGGAGATTATCAGTGGTCTTGTATGTCTTCCATTTTCTAATAATTGCTCTCACAGTTGATTTCTTCACACCAAGCTGCTTACCTATTGCAGAGTCAGTCTTCCCAGCCTGGTGCAGGTCTACAATTTTGTTCCTGGTGTCCTTTGACAGCTCTTTGGTCTTGGCCATAGTGGAGTTTGGAGTCTGACTGTTTGAGGTTGTGGACAGGTGTCTTTTATACTGATAACGAGTTCAAACACGTGCCATTAATACAGGTAACGAGTGGAGGACAGAGGAGCCTCTTAAAGAAGAAGTTACAGGTCTGTGAGAGCCAGTAATCTTGTTTGTTTGTAGGTGACCAAATACTTATTTTGCCGAGGACTTTACCAATTAATTCATTAAAAATCCTTCAATGGGATTTTCTGGATTTTTTTTTTCTCATTTTGTCTCTCATAGTTGAGGTATACCTATGATGAAAATTGGAGACCTCTCTCATCTTTTAAGTGGGAGAACTTGCACAATTGGTGGCTGACTAAATACTTTTTTGCCCCACTGTGTGTATATATATATATATACGTATATATATATATATAAATTTGCAACTTTTTCTTGGCAAGTTTATTACTGTTGTAGTAAATTTAGTATTTTTTTCCCTATAAATTTGCCATGTGTTGTAATAAAGTTGTTACCTTTTCCCCCACATAAATTTACTACAATATACTCAAAATTTGCTTTTTTTTTATATAAAATATGCAACTGTTTCTCAAATTTTTCATGATTTTTTGATATACTAAGTTGCCCTGTATACAGTATGTCATGTTCAGGTGAGCACACGCCCCTTCCTTCCTGAGAAAAGTTTCCCCGACCTCACAGGCAATCACTACACCTGCTTGATTGGACACGGCTGCCACTTCTGCCTCGCCAGCGCATAAACGACCACCAAGCCGAGACTTCAGCGCTGGCTTGTTGGGTGTACTGCCTCAGCAAGTTGTAAGCGAGTTTAAAGTCTTAGTTGAGGATAACCTAATTAATTCCTCTTCTTTCTCCTTTTCTCAGGTTGCTGCCATTTGTGTGGTGCATCTTCGGGGATTGTTGTGCGCTCACCTGCCCCATCATCCTCATCCCACTTCAGCAGTCTTTCTCCACCCGGTCAGACACCACCCAGCTCCTTCCCTTCCTGTTTCCTGCTGGCTTCATCCCGCTGGTTCATCTATTGCTGCTGGGTCTCCCTCTGTCGGGTTCTCTGCTTGGCTCACGTAAGTGGCAGTTTGACCATCCACTTCCATAGCCGCCTTCCTCCACTAATTTGCTTTCGTCTCTCCCCACAAGCTTAGTCTTCCTCTGGCGAGTGACGCTTTCCATAACTGTGTTTTCTGTTTTTGAAATTAATAAACTGTTTAAACCTTGTTTCTGTGTCGTGAGTGTTTTCTCTGGTGTGGTTCCCTGCACGTGAGCTGATCATTCTATCAATATGACAGTATAAACTGTCCCTACAGTCTTTATGGGCATGGACAGTCACAGATTTACAGAGGGGAGAATATTTTGGATCATTTTACTGACAAGGGGAATGGTCTTGTTAATTTTTTGCAAAGATTTAATCATGTGAGTGGAGATTTACAGTGGTGTGAAAAAGTGCTTGCCCCTTCCTGATTTCTATTTTTTTGTGTGTTTGTCACACTTAAATGTTTCAGATCATCAAATAAATTTAAATATAACAAAGACAAAGATAACACAAGTAAACACAAAATGCAGTTTTTAAATGAAGGTGTTTATTATTAAGGGGGAAAAATCCAAACCTACATGGCCCTGTGTGAAAAAGTGATTGCCCCCTAAACCGAATAACTGGTTGGGCCATCCTTAGCAGCAACAACTGCAATCAAGCATTTGTGATAACTGGCAGTGAGTCTTTTACAGCACTGTGAAGGAATTTTGGCCCACTCATCTTTGCAGAATTGTTGTAATTCAACCACATTGGAGGGTTTTCGAGCATGACCCGCTTTTTTAAGGTCATGCCACAGCATCTCAATCGGATTTAGATCAGGACTTTGACTAACCGCTCCAAAGTCTTCATTTTGTTTTTTGTTTTTTTAAGCCATTAAGAGGTGGACTTACTGGTGTGTTTTGGATCATTGTCCTGCTGCAGAACCCAAGTGCGCTTCAACTTGAGGTCACGAACAGATGGCCGGACATTCTTCTTCAGGATGTTTTGGCAGACAGCAGAATTTATGGCTCCATTTACCACAGTAAGTCTTCGAGGTCCTGAAGCAGCAAAACAGCCCCAGACCATCACACTACCACCACCATATTTTACTGTTGGTATGATATTCCTTTTCTGAAAAGCTGTTACTTTTACACCGGATGTAATGGGACACACACCTTCCAAAAAGTTCAACTTTTGTCTTGTCAGTCCACAGAGGATTTTTCCAAAAGCCTTGGAGATCATCAAGATGTTTTCTAGCAAAACTGAGATGAGCCTTTATGTTCTTTTTGTTCAGCAGTGGTTTTCGTCTTGGAACTCTGTCATGCAGGCCATTTTTGCCCAGTCTCTTTCTTATGGTGGAGTCATGAACACTGACCTTAACTGAGGTAAATGAAGCCTGCAGTTCTTTGGATGTTGTTGTGGGGTCTTTTGTGACCTCTTGGATGAGTCATCGCTGAGCTCTTGGGGTAATGTTGGTCGGTCGGCCACTCCTGGGAAGGTTCACCACTGTTCCATATTTTTGCCATTTGTGGATAATGGTTCTCACTGTGGGGCAGCGCGGTGGAAGAGTGGTTAGCACTGCGGCAGCACAGCAACTCACCCTTGGCCGGGGGATCCTGGGTTCAATCTCAGCCCCCGACCAACAGTGATCTGTGTGGAGTTTGCATGTTCTCTCTGTGTCTGTGTGGGTTTACTCCAGGATTTCTCCGGTTTTCTCCCACATGCCAAAAACATGCACGTTAGGTTAATTGGCATCAAACTGGGGATTCTAAATTGTCCTTAGGTATGACTGTGAGAGTGAATGGTTGTCTGTCTCTCTGTGTTGGCCCTGCGATGGACTGGCGATCTGTCCAGGGTGTACCCTGCCTCTCACCCAAAGATGCTGGGATAGGCTCCAGCCCCCACCCCCCACCCCGCGACCCAAAAAGGATTAAGCGGAAGAAGATGGATGCATGCATGCATAGATGGATGGATGGATGGCTCTCACTGTGGTTTGCTGGAGTCCCAAAGCTTTAAAAATGTTTTTCTTGTGGAGAGCGTAATAACCAGGCACAGAGGTCCAGATCATATCAGGCTTTATTCAACTCTCACATTTCTCTAGAAACACAAGCAACAAAAGAGTAACAGATCTCAGGCACCTCTGCTCTTAAATCATACCACTCGGTCAGCCTTCTCTGTGTGCTGCATTAACATCAAAGCCTTTGTAATTCCCATTCTCTTTGTCACTGTTCACATCAACACACCACCCCCGCATCCACACACAAACCCCCATGACGATTCTTTTTTGTCTTTTAAGTCTGAGTGTAAATATACTGAGGTTGATTCCCACACCGCACCCCCCCCCCCCCCATGTCCTTTGGGCTTCAGCTTACGTCCGTAGCAGCTGTAATGTGAGGTCTGCGGCTTCGAGGTTGGGGGTGCGTCCGTCTGTGGGGGGACATTGGGAGGGGGGGAAAACATCATTAGCATGCCCTTGTGACTGATCTGACGAGTCATTTACCTGGGGAGTTCTCAGTGGCGAGGAGTTTGGGCCAACACCACTTGCTCGTCTGATAACACAAAAGCAGGCTTAAGCCTGTCTATACAGACTGTTTCTCTGCATCCCCCCAAGTCTAACACAAAATGTTTCTCCCCGGGTTCCAGCACTCTGAACGGGCCATCGTAGGGCGGGTGCAAAGGGGTCCGGTGGGCATTGTGCCTGACAAATACAAACGCCGCATACTTCAAGGCCTTTGGCACAAAAGTGCGTGGAAAACAGTGGTGGACCGGATCGGGTACCATCCCTGCCATTGCGTTACATGGTGAAAGCGGGGATAGATCGGTGTTCGGCGCAGGCCTGTCCGGCAAAAATTCCCCTGGGAGCCGCAGCGGCTGGGAACAAAACAGCTCTGCTGGGGAGGCTGCCAAATCCTCCTTCGGTGCTGAATGCAACTCTAATAGAACCCACAGCAACCGGTCCACCCAATTTGCATCCGTAAACAAAGCCCTGAGCGCTGCTTTCAGCGATCTATGGAAACGCTCACATAACCCATTGGCCTGTGGGTTGTACGTGGTCGTGCGATGCCCAGGCTCTGGGCCATGGTGGACCAGAGGTCGGAAACAAATTGTGGGCCCCAATCGGATGTGATATCCGAAGGGGTGCCAAAACGTGCCACCCATGTCGTCAAAAAAGCGTGTGCAACTTCTGTAGACACGGTGGAAGCTAGCGGGACTGCTTTGGGCCAGTGCGTGGTGCGGTCCACCACTGTCAGGAGGTGTGTGAGCCCTTGCGATGGCAGGAGGGGGCCCACGAGGTCCACGTGAACATGGTCAAACCGCTTAGCCGGGATATGGAACGGCTCCAAGGGGGACTTTGTGTGCCTGTGCACTTTGGCTTGCTGGCACGCTACACAGGCTGCAGCTCACTCTTTCACCTGTTTGCGCAGGCTCGGCAAGACGAACTTTGCTCCCACCATTTTGACTGACGCGCGCACTCCTGGGTGCGCCAGGGGGTGAACCGACTCAAAAATGCGGCAGTGCCAAGCGCATGGGACCACCGGGTGCAGGCGGCCTGTGGAGACGTCAAAGATTGGGGGGGCCCCCCGTCTTGCAGTACTCTGCCCTCCAGCCTTAACCCTGTTGGTCCAGACTGGAGCGCGCAAACGTCCGCATCGCCGATCTGCTCAGCGGCCATGGCCGTGTAATCTATCCCCACGTAGACTGGGGCCCCTAATGCGCACGAGAGGCAGTCCACCACCACGTTGAGTTTACTGGCCACATGCTGAATGTCGGTTGTAAACTCCGAGATCGCAGCCAGCTGTCTCTGCTGCCGGCCCGACCATGGTTCCGAAACCTTGGCCATCGCGTACGTTAGCGGCTTGTGGTCTATGAACGCAGTGAAGGTGCACCCTTCCAGCCAGAACTGGAAGTGGTGTGTGGCCAGGTGGAGAGCCAGAAACTCTCTGTCGAACGTGCTGTATTTACGCTCACTGTCGTGCAAAGACCTGCTAAAAAAGGCGAGCGGTTGCCAAGAACCAGCGGCGTGCTGCTCCACGACAGCCCCTATGGCCACGTCCGAGGCGTCGGTAGTGAGCGCTATCTGAGCCGCCGGGTTCGGGTGCGCCAGCAGTGCGGCGTTCGTCAGAGCTGTTTTAACCTCGGAAAATGCCTGCTTCCGCTCAGGAGTCCAGTCGAATCTGTCCGCCGGCTTCCATTTCTTAAGCGCGCCGTACAACGGCTGCATGAGCTGGGCTGCGTGGGGGAGGAAACGATTGTAGAAGTTAACCATCCCCAAAAACTCCTGCAGCGCCCTGACCGTCTGAGACTGGGGAAAATTCGCCACTGCGTGCACCTTGTCCGGCAAGGGTATCGTGCCCTCCGGTGAGATACGGTGGCCCAAAAAATCGATCCCCGCCACCCCGAACTGGCACTTCGCCGAGTTGATTATTAACCCGTGCTCCTCCAATCTCTGGAAAACTGTCCTGAGGTGGGTTACGGGTTTGTCCTCGGACGCACTGGCCACGAGGATGTCGTCCAGGTAGACGAACACAAATGGCAGATCGCGCAACACAGCATTCTTCATGCGTTGGAATGTCTGCGCTGCGCCTTTTAACCCAAAAGGCATGCGTAAAAACTCAAACAGGCCAAACGGGGTTATTACTGCCGTTTTAGGTATGTCCTCAGCGCGCACCAGGACCTGGTGGTAACCACGGACCAGGTCTATCTTGGAAAAAATGCGTGCCCCGGTGAGGTGAACAGAAAAATCCTGAATATGAGGGATGGGGTAGAGGTCGTGCACTGTGGCCTTGTTTAATCTGCGGAAATCTCCGCACGGTCACCACGATCCCTCAGCCTTAGCAACCATATGTAGCAGGGATGCCCATAGGTTGTTTGAGTGCCTGATGATGCCCAACTTTTCCAAGTTGGCAAACTCCTTGCGTGCTATGGCCAGTTTAGCTGCGTCCAGGCACCGAGGTCGTGTGTAAACGGGCTGCCCTGTGGTGGTAATGAAGTGCTCCATCCCATGTTTAGTGATGGTCGCTGAAAACGTTGGGACCGTGAGTGCTGGAAACTGGATGAGTAGCGTGTGGAACTTACCCCCTGGAGCTGTGACGTTGGCTAGTGTTGTTGGCCCGATTCCTCAAGCTGTACAGGGGAGAGAATCAAAAGACATTGTGATAATCAGGCGTCTGTTAGCAACATCGACTAGTAGTCCGTGTGCACACAAAAAATCAGCGCCTAAGATGGGGAAGCTGCATGCCACTATGACGAATGTCCATTGGTATGTACAGCCGTGCAAGGATACAGTCATCATCCTCTCACCAAAAGTCTTAATGTCTGAACCGTTTGCGGCTGTCAGCTCAGGGCCGCTAATTCCCACCAGCCGGTCGGCGTAGGACGGCAGGATGAGGCTCTTTTGGGAGCCGGAGTTCACGAGGAACCGTCTCCCCAAGCTTGAGTCTGTCACATAGAGCAGCTTGCTTGCTTCACCGGCGGTCGGAGCTGCTACTAACTCTCGGTCCTGGCGTTTCCCGAACGCTTGAATTGGCACAGTGGCACACATTGACGTGCGTCCTCTCCAAAACGGCGGTGGTAGAAACAGAGCGTGTCTCTCCGGTGCTTCTTGGCCCCTGCTGCAGTCACCATCACTGGCTCCTCGCCTCCGCTGGCCGTCTCGCTGGATTCCGACGCCATTGCATTCACTGTGAGGGCTCTGGTAGAGAGGATAATCCGATCTGCCTCCTGGGCTAGCGCCCAGTAGTTGCGCGCGGCCAGCAGTGGCGAATTGGCAAGGACCACTCTGGCCGCAGTCGGGAGGTTCCGGAGGAAAAGGTGAGCAAAGAGGAAATGCCCGTCATCTGTGCCCATCAACTACAACATCTTCTCCATCAATTCGGCCACTGACCCGTCTCCTAACTTGGAGCGCGTCAGGAGCCTCTCCACTCTCTCACAGTCCGAGAGCGTGTAGCGCAGGGTCAGTGCAGTTTTGAGAGCACTGATATCTGTCACGGGCTGGGGGCTGTTGGAGCAGGCTCGCCACCTGCTGAATTGTGTGTGCATCCAGCGCTGTGACCACGTAGTAGTAACTGGTGTCATCTGCCGTTACTCCCCGGACTGCGAACTGGGCCTCGGTGTGGAGGAACCAAGACTTTGGGTCGTGTAGCCAAAAGTCTGGGAGCTTGACCGAAACGGCGCACGCGTTGCTGGCACTTCCCCTCCGGGTCGTCTCTTTGGTGTTTGCCTCACGTTCCATTGTGCATCAAGGGTCACCAGTGTGGAGAGAGGAATAACCAGGCACAGAGGTCCAGATCATATCAGGCTTTATTCAACTCGCTCTCACATTTCTCTAGAAACACAAGCAACAAAAGAGTAACAGATCTCAGGCACCTCTGCTCTTAAATCATACCACTCGGTCAGCCTTCTCTGTGTGCTGCATTAACATCATAGCCTTTGTAATTCCCATTCTCTTTGTCACTGTTCACATCAACACACCACCCCCGCATCCACACACAAACCCTCCATGACGATTCCTTTTTGTCTTTTAAGTCTGAGTGTAAATATACTGAGGTTGATTCCCACATTCTAACCTTTTATAGACTGATAGATCTCAATTACTTTGTTTCTCATTTGTTCCTGAATTTCTTTGGATCGAAGCATGATGTCTAGCATTTGAATGAATGACTGAATGAATGAATGAATCTTTATTTCGGATAGTACAGGTTAAAAGAAACTGAATAATATAACAAAGGGGGAAAGAAAATCCAACAAGGTCAAATTAGACAATAACTCCTCTGATTATACAATTCAACATAAGTTATCCGAAATGGGTGATGGCTGAAGCCGCAGCTTATATTGCCCACCCGTATTCCATCCAAGAATTCAAAAGAAAAAAAACAAGACAAGAGCGATTACAATTCAGAACGAAGCTAAGACAAAATGTGACAGAAAAAAACTAAGCTACAACACAACACAGGCTGGATATGACAATCCTTATGTGATTTTACATGTCATCTTGTATATATGTTTGGAGTATTTCTTCCTTTAGTTTTTGTTTAAATTGTCCAAGCGTTGTACATGATTTTAATTCAGGTCCAAAATCGTTTCATAATCTGACTCCTTGCACTGAAACACAATGTTGCTTGGTGGTAGTTCTCACTGAAGGTTTTTGAAATATACATGTTCCTCTGAAATGATATTGTTTCTCCCTTATTTGGAACAACTTTTGGATATTTGCGGGCAGTGATAGATTCTTCACTTTAAACATTATTATTGCAGTTTTAAAGTCAACCAGATCTTTCAACTTGAGAGCATTTAATTTAAGAAAAAGTGGGTTTGTTGGTTCCCTGTAAGCTGTTTTGTTTATTATTCTAATAGCTCTCTTCTGAAGCATAAAGAGAGGATATATGTTTGTTTTATATGTATTTCCCCATACTTCATTACAATATGTCATGTATGGGAGTATTAATGAATGATATAAGGTATATAGTGTGGGTTGATTCAGCAAATATTTCACTCTGTGTAATATTGCAATTGATTTGGATTGATTTTTACCTTTAATATAATTAATATGTGACTTCCAACACAGTTTATTATCAATTATTACTCCAAGAAATTTAGTTTCAGATACCCTTTCAATCTCTACACCATTTACACTGAGTTTAGATACTGAGTTGTTGTGATGGTTGTTAAAGACTATAAATTTTGTCTTACTTAAATTGAGCGTTAATTTGTTTGAATCAAACCACAGTTTAAGCTTTCCTAATTCCTTTCCGAGTGTATCCAGAAGTTGTTCCAAATTGCTTCCACTGCATAATAGATTAGTGTCATCGGCAAACAATATTAAGTCCATTTTTTCTGAAACTTTACATATATCATTTATATACATATTGAATAACAATGGCCCCAAAACTGAACCCTGTGGGACTCCACAAGTAACCTTCAGTAACTGTGAGTTTTTGTTACCAACACATACATACTGATATCTATTCTTTAAGTAACTACTTAACCAGGACAGTGCTACCCCTCTAATACCACAATTTTGATTGAGGATCTTTTGGTCTACTTCACTTTGTCAGGCAGGTCCTATTTAAGTGATTTCTTTACTAAGAACAGGTGTGGCAGTAATCAGGCCTGGGTGTGGCTGGAGAAATTGAACTCAGCTTTCTAAAGATGTGATGAACCACAGTTAATTTACAGTATCTCACAAAAGTGAGTACGCCCCTCACATTTTTGTGAATATCTTATTATATCTTTTCATGGGACAACACTGAAGATATGACACTTTGATACAATGTAAAGTAGTCAGTGTACAGCTTGTATAACAGTGTAAATTTGCTGTTCCCTCAAAATAACTCAACACACAGCCATTAATGTCTAAACCGCTGGCAACAGAAGTGAGTACACCCCTAGTGAAAATGTCCAAATTGTGCTGTTAGCCATTTTCCCTCCCCGGTGTCATGTCACTCATTAGTGTTACAAGGTCTCAGGTGTGAATGGGGAGCAGGTATGTTAAATTTGGTGTTATTGCTCTCACACTCTCTCATACTGGTCACTGGAAGTTCAACATGGCACCTCATGGCAAAGAACTCTCTTAGAATCTGAAAGAAAGAATTGTTGCTCTACATAAAGATGGCCTAGGCTATAAAAAGATTGCCAACACCCTGAAACTGAGCTGCAGCACGGTGGCCAAGACCATAGAGTGGTCTTAACAGGACAGGTTCCCCTCAGATCAGGCCTCGCTTTGGTTGACCAAAGAAGTTGAGTGCACGTTCTCAGCGTCATATCCAGAGGTTGTCTTTTGAAAATAGACATATGAGTGCTGCCAGAATTGCTGCAGAGGTTGAAGGGGTAGGGGTTCAGGCTGTCAGCACTTAGACCATATGCCGCACAATGCATCGTCCCAGAAAGAAGCCCCTTTTAAAGATGATGCACAAGAAAGCCCGCAAACAGTTTGCTGAAGACAAGCAGACTAAGGACATGGATTACTGGAACCATGTCATGTGGTTTGATGAGACCAAGATAAACTTACAGCCATGGACAAAATTGTTGGTACCCCTCTGTTAATGAAAGAAAAACCCACAATGGTCACAGAAATAACTTGAATCTGACAAAAGTGGTAATAAATAAAAATTCTATGAAAATTAACCAATGAAAATCAGACAGTGCTTTTGAATTGTGGTTTAACAGAATTACTTCAAAAAACAAACTCATGAAACAGGCCTGGACAAAAATGATGGTACCCCTAGAAAAGATTGAAAATAATGTGACCATAGGGACATGTTCAACCAAGATGTGTCCTCTAATTAACATCACAGGTGTCTACAAACTTGTAATCAGTCAATCGGCCTATTTAAAGGGTGACAAGTAATCACTGTGCTGTTTTGTGACATGGTGTGTACCACACTAAACATGGACCAGAGGAAGCAAATGAGGGAGTTGTCTCAGGAGATTAGAAAGAAAATTATGGACAAGCATGTTAAAGGTAAAGGCTATAAGACCATATCCAAGCAGCTTGATGTTCCTGTGACTACAGTTGCACATATTATTCAGAAATTTAAGATCCACGGGACTGTAGCCAACCTCCCTGGACATGGCCGCAGGAGGAGACGGATAATATGAATGGTAACAAAAGAGCCCAGAGCAACCTCTAAACACATTCATGACGGACTCCAAGATCAAGGTACATCAGTGTCAGATCGCACCATCTGTCGTTGTTTGAGCCAAAGTGGACTTCATGGGAGACGACCAAGGAAGACACCACTGTTGAAAACAAATCATAAAAAAGCCAGACTGGAATTTGCCAAACTGCATGTTGACAAGCCACAAAACTTTTGGGAGAATGTCCCATGGACAGACGAGACAAAACTGGAACTTTTTGGCAAGGCACATCAGCCCTGTGTTCACAGATGCAAAAATGAAGCATACCAAGAAAAGAACACTGTCCCTACTGTGAAACATGGAGGAGGTTCTGTTATGTTCTGGGGCTGCTTTGCTGCATCTGGCACAGGGTGTCTTGAATCTGTGCAGGGTACAATGAAATCTCAAGACTATCAAGGTATTCTAGAGAGAAATGTGCTGCCCAGTGTCAGACAGCTTGGTCTAAGTCGCAGGTCATGGGTCTTGCAACAGGATAATGACCCAAAACACACAGCTAAAAACACCCAAGAATGGCTAAGAGCGAAACATTGGACTATTCTAAAGTGGCCTTTTATGAGCCCTGATCTAAATCCTATTGAACATCTGTGGAAGGAGCTGAAACATGCCGTCTGGAGAAGGCACCCTTCAAAGCTGAGACAACTGGAGCAGTTTGCTCATGAGGATTGGGCCAAAATACCTGCTGAGAGGTGCAGAAGTCTCATTGACAGTTACAGAAATCGTTTGATTGCAGTGATTGCCTCAAAAGGTTGTGCAACAAAATATTAAGTTAAGGGTACCATCATTTTTGTCCAGGCTTGTTTCATGAGTTTGTTTTTTAAAATAATTCTGTTGAAGCACAATTCAAAAGCATTGTCTGATTTTCATTGGTTAATTTTCATAGAATTTTTATTTATTACTACTTTTGTCAGATTCAAGTTATTTCTGTGACCATTGTGGGTTTTTCTTTCATTAACAGAGGGGTAACAACAATTTTGTCCACGTGTGTATTTGATTCAGATGGTGTCAAGTGTGTGTGGTGGCAACCAGGTGAGGAGTACAAAGACAAGTGTGTCTTGCCTACAGTCAAGCGTTGTGGTGGGAGTGTCATGGTTTGGGGCTGCATGAGTGTTGCCAGCACTGGGGAGCTACAGTACATTGAGGGAACCATGAATGCCAACATGTACTGTGACATACTGAAGCAGAACATGATCAGAAACTGGACCGCAGGGCCGCAGGGCAGTATTCAAACACGATCACCACCCCAAATACAACTCCAAGATGACCGCTGCCTTGGTAAAGAAACTGAGGGTAAAGGTGATGGACTGGCCAAGCACGTCTCCAGACCTAAACCCTATTGAGCATCTGTGGGGCATCCTTAAACAGAAGGTGAAGGAGCGCAAGGTCTCTAACACCATGATGTCATCATGGAGGAGTGGAAGAGGATTCCAGTGGCAACCTGTGAAGCACTAGTGAACTCCATGCCCAAGAGAGATAAGGCAGTGCTGGAAAATAATGGTGGCCACACAAAATATTGACACTTTGGGCACAATTTGGACATTTTCACTAGGGATGTACTAATTTTTGTTGCCAGCTGTTTAGACATTAATGGCTGTGTGTTGAATTATTTTGAGGGGACAGCAAATTTACACTGTTATACAAGCTGTACACTGACTACTTTCCATTGTATCAAAGTGTCATATCTTTAGTGATGTCCCATGAAAAGATATAATAAAATATTTACAAAAATATGAGGGGTGTACTCACTTTTGTGAGATACTGCATGTTTTAATGGAGGAGGTTGGGCAATCACTTTTTTACACAGGGCCATGTAGGTTTGGATTTTTTTTACCCTTAATAATAAACACCTTCATTTAAAAACTGCATTTTGTGTTTACTTGTATTATCTTTGTCTAATATTTAAATTTGTTTGATGATCTGAAACATTTAAGTGTGACAAAGATACAAAAAAATGAGAAATCAGGGAGGGGCAAACACTTTTTCACACCACTGTCATATTTTATTTATTGTAAAAAAAAAAAAAAAAAAAAAAACCTTTTCAGATTTTTGCAAAGATTTATTTTGAACAGATATTTATTTGTGTCCATTTTTTGTCATTGACCTTTTGTGCTGTAAATACAGAATTAATGATGAAGACCATGGTCTCTGTGTGAGTTGATAATTTTGTAAAAATCTATGGGGTATTTCGGGCGTTTTGTCCCACTGGGGGGAGAGCCCGGGGCAGACCCAGGACTCACTGGAGAGACTATGTCTCCCAGCTGGTGTGGGAACGCCTTGGTATCCTCTCTGAAGAGCTGATACAGGTGGCTGGGGAGAGGAAAGTCTGGGCTTCTCTGCTTGAACAGCTGCCTCCGCAATCCGGACCTCTGGAAAAGCGGTAGAAGATGGATGAATATATAACTTTACTTTTTTCAGTATCTAGGAGTGACATTTTCTTTGGTTGAGCACCTGCCCCCGAAATGTCTGTGCATGTCACTGATGTGTGTACCCCAAAAATATGTTGTGAGTACATTTCCCTGCAGCCAATGTGAAAACAGATCTGTGTAGACACTCAGTGTGCACAATTGTTTTTTGTCTGTGTAGCTCTGGTGCAGTGGATGCTATATCAAACTGCATCATATTGTTTCTGACTTTTCATGTTTTTCCTCTACCCACAGGGAAGATGTACTGTAGAGAAATGGAAGACCTTGAGGTTAAGCACTAAAAGTGTCTTTTTTGTCATGCTGAATTTTTAAAAATACTGCACTGTGGCATGGCCAGGAGTGCCACTTTTCTCACCTGGTCGATGTCTTCTTCTCTCTCTCCCTCTCCTTATCATCACTTACCTCCCTGCCTCAGTCCTGTCTGCCCTTGCCCTTTTCTCTCCCACCATCTTAAAAATACCACAGACAGCATCAAGTGAATATTTTAGTGAGTTTCTCCAATATTTTGTAGCTTGAGGACCAACTTTTTTCCCATTTGAGTGGGTCATAAAATTATTATAAATCTAGGTGTTATTTTTTGTTTTCCTCAGTCCTAAAAAGAAATTATTACCTAGAAAGCAGTTTGTGAAGAGCCTCCAGCTCCTCTTCAAGCCACTGTCCTAGGGAGTAAGAGTGAATCAGTGCATGAGGGATGGTATTCTTGACACAGCTGTGCGCATGGCTCTATTGCCGATTTATGAATATTAATTGAGTTTTGACACTGTTATTGCCAGAAATGCATGATGAAAGATGGCATCTTGCCCGAATCATCTACACGGCAATAAAAACTTAAATTGGAGTGCTGCACTGTATTCTTTATCTATGATTTATATATTTATGACTGAAGATAGAATCCGAGAAACTAAAGTATAAAATACTTGAAAGAAACTTCATCCTCAAGGCATCCACCATTATAATATGCTATCAGCATCAATTTATATTGGTCATTTGTCTTTTCTTAAAAATTGCTATAGACCAGGGGTGTCCAATCAAGTGCCATGGAGGGCCAAGACCCTGCAGGTTTTCTCTTCTGTCCAGTCTCTTCAGCAGGTGTTTTCACTTATCAGCAATCAGTGGGAAGAAATTCAGTGGAATCTGCTGTTGAAGACACTGGCTGGAGGTAAAGCCTGCAGGGTCTTGGCCCTCCACGGCACATGATTGGACACCCCTGCTATGGACAAACCACATGCTGCTCACAGTTTAAACAATGAGCCTGGTTACATGTTTACAATAATCCAATAAATCGGAATTAAGCAGATAATGGTAATAATCCAATTTTAAGTGTTTATATGCACTGAATAGACAGATTATTGGGCAGTAAACTACTTACATTAATGTGATTTTTCATGACCTGATAATGGTCTTTATCTGATTTTTCAGTTTATATGACGACTTGAATAATCAGAGAACTCCAGAAAGCTGATTATAATTGGTGTAATAGTGCGGCTGTAAACTTGGCCATTGATTAAGCGCTACTTCAGTTGGAAGCAATATGGAATAAAATTACATCTAAAAACTTTTTGATTCTTTACATTAATGTTCACAACTTGTCAGTTAATGTCTACACATGAGTCCAGAGTATGTATTTGTAAATTAAGCTTTATCAACCTGTAAAATAAATGTGTAGAAAAATGTATTCACAAAAAGAATTTCTTCAGAATTACTGAGTTTGAATCTGAAATTACAAATTTTGGTCCCAATTTCCCATGTAAATCTGATTGACTGTGACATTTTAGTTCATAGTTTTCTGTCCAGTAAAGATAAACCTCCTAACAGATTTTCTCATTAGCTGGTGAAGTCACCTGCCTTTAGCAACACAAAGCTTGACTATAAGTAATACATAAAGTTGTAGATTTTTTTTACAACCACGCCACCATTAAAAGGGATTATAATAATGGATGATATTTTCAGGTGTTCCTGAAAGTTCATAGGATAATAGATTTTTTTTCTTATGTTTCTTAATTTTGTATTCAGGACAACACCTGAGAATCACAATAAAACCCCATTATATACTGTATAACAACTTGAGAGCAACGCTTTGACTTACCGTTGCTGTCTGGTTGTGCAATAGGGCCCAGACAAAGACATGAAGATGCTTTAAACAGAATGAATACATATTTTTTTTAATCTTTCATTAGACATGAGCAGACACAAAATGCAAGGATATGCACCAGTGACATACAATATGTCCATTTTGGCTTCTGACCTTGACCTTTGACCCTCTAACACCATAACCGGTGTCACAGGTCAAGGTCTAAAGGTGAACCTGTGTGCCAAGGTTGGTGGCCATAGCTGTTCTAATAAAGTGACTTTAGAGCAAACTGAATTTTGAGCTTTTATGCCTTTCCCATTTGACCTTTTGACTCCAAAAATATAGCCACAGATATTAGTCCTAAGTCCTAAGCTATAAGTCTGGATCCGGCTAGCATGAAGAGGACCCTCTCCAGGATCAACCCACGCAAGGCAGTTGGACCAGACAGCATACCAGGTCGCATTCTGAAGGACTGTGTGGAGGATGTCAAGAATGTCCTGGCCGACATCTTCAACATATCCCCGAGTCAAGCTGTTGTCTCCACGTGTTTCAAAACTGCTACTTTAATATCAGTCCCAAAGAAGTCCATCCCATCCAGCTACAACGATTACTGGCCCGTAGCACTGACCTCCATCATAATGAAGTACTTTGAGCGGCTGGTCATGTAGAACATCAAGTCCAACCTTTGTCCCTCCAACAACCCATTTCAGTTTACATGCAGATCAAACAATGGCGGCCCTCTGCCCTCCCTGGAAGACATCTCCAGATCCTCCTGTCTCAGAAAGATCAAGGCCATCACAGGAGACCCCTCACATCCCGCCTACCACCTGTTTGACCTGCTTCCCTCTGGATGACGGTTCAGATCAATCAGGTCCCACACCTCCAGACTGAAACAATTTATTCCCCTGGGCCATCTGGACTGCAAACAGAGGCCCTACCTCCCCTCCCTCCAAACGCTGACATGCACAGAACTGAGGACCTTTTTAATTATCATAATAACACACCTGTCTTTGCGCGCCACACTTTCATGTATATTGACCCATCCGTGAAACCACTACTATGTATATTTTCCATAATCCTTGGGCCACTTTACTCAATTGAGTGTTCAGTTGTGTGTTCTGCACTCTGCACTCTTATATGCATACTGTAGTTCTATCCATGAAGCCACTACCATACCCTTGTATATTTCCATAATCTTGGGCTATTTTTATTTCAGTCGTGTGCTTAATCTAGTGTTCTGTAACCGTATTTTATCTAATCCTTCTCTCTTACTTTATTGTGCAGTAGCGTAGTGGAGTACCCACAATTTCGTTGTACTGTACAACTGTACAATGACAATAAAGCCTATTCTATTTTTTTCTAAACAGATCCACAGAAGATGCCATCACTGCTGCTCTCCCTCCATCCCTCACCCACCTGGACTCAAAGAACTCCTATGTGCCAATGCTGTTCTTGGACTTCAGTTCAGCATTCAACATAATCATCCCCCAGCACCTAATACAAAAACTCAGACACTTGGGACTCAAAACCTCTCTCTGTAACTGGGTGGTGGACTTTCTCACAGGGAGGCCACAGAACATGTGGGTCGGCAGCAACACCTCCAAGACCATCACACTGAGCACAGGGGTCCTACAAGGGTGCGTGCTCAGCCTGCTGCTCTTCACCCTGCTGAACCGTGACTGCGCAACAGCCTACAGCACCAACCACATCATCAAGTTTGCGGCGACAATATGGTGGTGAGCCGTATAGAAGTATTGGGCGTACAGTATTATTGATGAATAAAAATCTTTGAGTGTTTGTGGGATTGTTTTAAACTGCTTTACAGTAATACTATGTGCATCACTACGTGAAGCCAAAGGGCATGTTTTGCTTCATATATTGATGCCAATGGCTCTCAACAAACAATACTAGGTACAGCCATGGACAAAATTGTTGTTACCCCTCTGTTAATGAAAGAAAAACCCACAATGGTCACAGAAATAACTTGAATCTGACAAAAGTGGTCCATCCATCCATCCATCTTCTACCGCTTTTCCGGAGGTCCGGGTCGCGGAGGCAGCAGTTCAAGCAGAGAAGCCCAGACTTCCCTCTCCCCAGCCACCTGCTCCAGCTCTTCAGAGGGGATACCAAGGCGTTCCCAGACCAGCTGGGAGACATAGTCTCTCCACCGAGTCCTGGGTCTGCCCCGGGGTCTCCTCCCAGTGGGACATGCCTGAAACACCTCAAGTGGGAGGCGTCCGGGAGGCATCCTAATCAGATGCCCATACCACCTCAACTGACTCCTTTCAATATGGAGGAGCAGCGGTTCTACTCTGAGCCTCTCCCGGATGACTGAGCTCCTCACCCTATCTCTGAGGGTGAGTCCAGCAATCCTACGGAGAAAGCTCATTTCAGCCGCTTGTATCCGCGATCTCGTTCTTTCGGTCATTACCCAAAGCTCGTGACCATAGGTGAGAGTAGGAACGTAGATTGACTGATAAATCGACAGCTTTGCCTTAGAACTAAGCTCCCTCTTCACCACAACAGACCGGTACAACGTCCGCATCACTGCAGATGCTGCTCCAATCCGTCTGTCGATCTCTCGCTCCATTTTCCCCTCACTCGTGAACAAGACCCCAAGATACTTAAACTCCTCCACTTGGGGCAGGAGCCTGTCCCCAACCCAGAGAGGACAATCCACCTTTTTCTGGCTGAGGACCATGGACTCGGACTTGGAGGTGCTGATTCTCATCCCAGCCGCTTCACACTCAGCGGCAAACCGTCCCAGCAAGAGCTGTAGGTCATTGCTGGATGAAGCCAACAGGACAACATCATCTGCAAACAACAGAGATGAGATCCTGTGGTCACCAAGCATGACACCCTCCATTCCCTGGCGGCGCCTAGAAATCCTGTCCATAAAAATTATGAACAGGATCGGTGACAAAGGGCAGCCCTGGTGGAGTCCAACTGTCACTGGGAATGACTCCGACCGAGTGTTGGCAATACGAACCAAACTCTCACAACGGTCGTACAGAGACCGAATAGCTCGTAACAACAAGCCCGATACCCCATACTCCGGAAGCACCCCCCACAAAAATCCACGAGGGACGCGGTCAAATGCCTTCTCCAAGTCCACAAAACACATGTAAACTGGTTGGGCAAACTCCCACGAACCCTGGAGAATTCTCGAGAGGGTGAAGAGCTGGTCTGATGTGCCACGGCCAGGACGAAAACCACATTGCTCCTCCTGAATCCGAGGTTCGACCAACGGCCGGACTCTCCTCTCCAGTACCTTGGCATAGACCTTCCCAGGGAGGCTGAGGAGTGTGATCCCTCTAAAGTTGGAGCACACCCTCCGGTCCCCTTTTTTAAAGAGAGGAACCACCACCCCGGTTTGCCATGCCAAAGGCACTGCCCCCGACCTCCACGCAATGTTGCAGAGGCGTGTCAACCATGACAACCCAACAACATCCAGGGCCTTGAGGTACTCGGGGTGAATCTCGTCCACCCCTGGGGCCCGGCCACCAAGGAGATTTTTAACCACCTTGGCGACCTCAGCCCCTGTGATAGGCGAGTCATCCCCCTCGTCCCCAAACCCTGCTTCCTCTGTGGAAGGCATATCAGTGGGATTGAGGAGATCCTCGAAGTATTCCTTCCACCGCCCGACGATGTCCCCAGTCGAAGTCAACAGTGTCCCATCCGCACCATACACAGTGTGGACGGGGAGCTGCTTTCCCCTCCTGAGCCGCCGGACAGTTTGCCAGAATCTCTTTGAGGCCGACCGAAAGTCTTGTTCCATGGCCTCACCGAACTCCTCCCATACCCGGGTTTTTGCTTCAGCAACCACCCGAACTGCACTCCGCTTGGCCTGCCGGTACACCTCAGCTGCTTCGGGAGTCCCACAAGCCAACCAAGCTAGATAGGACTCCTTCTTCAGCTTAATGGCCCCCCTCACCACTGGTGTCCACCACTTGGTTCGGGGGTTGCCACCACGAGATGCACCGACCACCTTGCGGCCGCAGCTCTGGGCAGCCACTTCAACAACAGAGGTGGAGAACATGGCCCATTCAGACTCCATGTCTCCAGACTCCCTCGGAATGTGGTTGAAGTTCTTCCGGAGGTGGGAGTTGAAGACGTCCCGGACAGGGGCCTCAGCCAGACGCTCCCAGCACACCCTCACTATACGTTTGGGTCTACCAGGTCTGAATGGCTTCCTCCCCTGCCATCGGATCCAACTCACCACCAGGTGGTGATCAGTTGACAGCTCTGCACCTCTCTTTACTCGGGTGTCCAAGACATATGGTCGCAGGTCTGATGACACGATAACAAAATCGATCATCGACCTGCGACCTAGGGTGTCCTGGTGCCAGGTGCACATATGGGCACCCTTATGCTTGAACATGGTGTTCGTTATGGACAGACTGTGGTTAGCACAGAAGTCCAATAACTGAACACCACTCGGGTTCAGATCGGGCAGGCCATTCCTCCCAATCACCCCCCTCCAGGTTTCACTGTCATTGCCCACATGCGCATTGAAGTCCCCCAGTAGGACAATGGAGTCTCCAAGAGGAGCACCCTCCAGCACTCTGAAACATCATTTGGTGCATAGGCACAAATGATGGTCAGGACCCGTTTCCCAACCCGAAGGTGCAGGGAAGCAACCCTTTCGTCCACCGGGGAAAACTCCAATATAGAGGCAGCAAGGTGGGGCGATACAAGAATACCCACCCCTGCTTGTCGCCTCTCGCCCGGGGCAACTCCAGAAAAGGCCAAGCTCCAGCCCCTCTCCAGGAGACTGGCTCCGGAACCGGAGCTGTGTGTTGAGGTGAGGCCGACTATATCTAGCCGGTATCTCTCAACCTCGTACACCAGCTCAGGCTCCTTCCCCACCAGAGAGGTGACATTCCACGTACCAAAAGCCAGTTTAGAAAGCTTGGGATCAGTCCGCCAAGGTCTCCGCCTTTGACCGCCACCTGATCCACATAGCACCGGACCCCCATGATCCCTCCTGCAGGTGGTGAGCCCACTGGAGGGCGGACCCATGTAACTCCTTTGGGCTGAGCCCGGCCGGGTCCCATGGGTGGAAACCCGGCCACCAGACGCTAACCTTCGAGCCCCTCCCCCAGGCCTGGCTCCAGGGTGGGGCCCCGGTAACCCCATACCGGGCGGGGTACACTGAATCCTTGATATACAATTCATGAGAGTCTGTTGGATCATTCTTAGTCTGGCCCTTCACCCAGGACCAGTTTGTCTTGGGAGACCCTATCAGAGGCAAATTGCCCCGGACAACATAGCTCCTGGGATCACTGGGGCACGCAAACCCCCCCACCATGATAAGGTGACGATCCATGAGGGGGCTGACAAAAGTGGCAATAAATAAAAATTCTATGAAAATTAATCAATGAAAATCAGACAATGCTTTTGAATTGGGGTGCAACAGAATTATTTTAAAAAACAAACTCATGAAACAGGCCTAGACAAAAATGATGGTACCCTTAACTTAATATTTTGTTGCACAACCTTTTGAGGCAATCACTGCAATCAAACGATTTTTGTAACTGTCAGTGAGACTTCTGCACCTCTCAGCAGGTATTTTGGCCCACTCCTCATGAGCAAACTGCTCCAGTTGTCTCAGGTTTGAAGGGTGCCTTCTCCAGACGGCATGTTTCAGCTTCTTCCACAGATGTTCAATAGGATTTAGATCAGGGCTCATAGAAGGCCACTTTAGAATAGTCCAATGTTTCACTCTTAGCCATTCTTGGGTGTTTTTAGCTGTGCGTTTTGGGTCATTATCCTGTTGCAAGACCCATGACCTTCGACTGAGACCAAGCTGTCTGACACTGGGCAGCACATTTCTCTCTAGAATACCTTGATAGTCTTGAGATTTCATTGTACCCTACACAGATTTAAGACACCCTGTGCCAGATGCAGCAAAGCAGCCCCAGAACATAACAGAACCTCTTCCATGTTTCACAGTAGGGACAGTGTTCTTTTCTTGGTATGCTTCATTTTTGCGTCTGTGAACACAGCGCTGATGTGCCTTGCCAAAAAGTTCCAGCTTTGTCTCATCTGTCCATAGGACATTCTCCCAGAAGCTTTGTGGCTTGTCAACATGTAGTTTGGCAAATTCCAGTCTGGCTTTTTTATGATTTGTTTTCAACAGTGGTGTCCTCCTTGGTCATCTCCCATGAAGTCCACTTTGGCTCAAACGACGACGGATGGTGCGATCTGACACTGATGTACCTAGACCTTGGAGTTCACCATGAATGTGTTTAGAGGTTGTTCTAGGCTCTTTTGTTACCATTCGTATTATCAGTCTCATCCATTTTTCATCAAGTTTCCTCCTGCGGCCACGTCCAGGGAGGTTGGCTACAGTCCCGTGGATCTTAAATTTCTGAATAATATGTGCAACTGTAGTCACAGGAACATCAAGCTGCTTGGATATGGTCTTATAGCCTTTACCTTTAACATGCTTGTCCATAATTTTCTTTCTTATCTCCTGAGACAACTCCCTCATTTGCTTCCTCTGGTCCATGTTTAGTGTGGTACACACCATGTCACCAAACAGCACAATGACTACTTGTCACCCTTTAAATAGGCCGATTGACTGATTACAAGTTTGTAGACACCTGTGATGTTAATTAGAGGACACATCTTGGTTGAACATGTTCCTATGGTCACATTATTTTCAATCTTTTCTAGGGGTACCATCATTTTTGTCCAGGCCTGTTTCATGAGTTTGTTTTTTAACCTCTTGCACTCCGGGATACCACGGGCGGTCACGTCTCTGCATCCTAGTGCGTCCTAGTATGCACTGTGCGTCTCAGTGCGCACTGAAAAAAAAAAGCTGCATTTCCATTCTTCCACTACAGACACAGCCGCAAACAGAAAGCCAAAGGAGTGCTTTGATTGGTTTAGATTTGATTGACCTCTCATTCGACTAATAAGAGCCTTGAATTGGGTTTCTGAAACCTTGAAGAACCAATGACTGAGAACCTAGCAAGAAGGACCCGCCTACCAACAACTGCGAATACAAGGAGCCAATTGAAGCAGAGAAGTTCGACGATTGAAAGCGTGCGTCCCGTGCGTAAAATCTGTTTTGTGTAAGCTGCCGTGTGTAACGGTAGCATTCGCCAGTCTTTTTTTATTACTACTGTTCTTATTTGTTTTGAAAAATCGTTCGCCAAAACCACAATCATGGAAGCGCAAAACCGCAATAATGGAATCATGGTTTGACCGGGTCGCGTGACCAGAACCACGAGTCGTAACAGGCGGACCAACGTCATGTTCATCTGACAACGAGGAACAGATGTTCGCCAGCGACACTGCTGTTGTGGACAGGTAAGTGTTATAAGCTAAATTATTCTTTATCACTGAAAATAGTAATAAAAATGACTTTTGACCAATCGGTGATTACAACTGTGCGTCATCACCACATGACGGACCGTTGACGGACTGTTTTTTTGTGCGCCGTGTTCCTCTGTAGCGGGGGGGGGGAGTTGTTATCCTCTACATTGCAGATATTTTAGTATAATTTTTATTGCACTGTAGGTTATTTTTTCTTGTAAAAAAAGGCCACACATTTTTTACGTGGCATGCTTCTTTGTGTGTAGGGGGCTTGTTTGTTCATTCATTCATTCATTCATGAATGTATAAACAACCCCCCCACACACACACACAGCCCTGAGTGTCACCTTTCATTAGAGCCCAAGATGAAGCTTCTATGTTGAATCATTCAAAAGTTATAGACGTTTTTCCAAACTGTGCCATTTGGCACAATTTGGCACAGTTCAAAAACGCCTGGGAACAACCTGAGAAAAAAGCTGTGTAATATATTCATTTTTTGTGGTATTGTTACAAAATTTTGACCTCAGCTGGATAACACTTGGTTCTACATTTCTGTTGCATTTTCCAGCCCGTATCTGACAGCTGTGTGTTATTTGCAAGCATTTGTATCTAAAAAAAACACCCAGGCAAGCTTTATTTTCTTCAAGTTCAGTATGTTTAGATGACTGTTACTCAGTGGCAGGAGCACTTAGAGAGATTATGACTGTTTTGTCAAAAAATTCAGTGTTTTCTTTTAAATGAGACCAACCCCATGAAGATGCTGCAAAGGGTTGAAGAACAGCTTTTGATTTACTTTGGGTACGTTATTTTTAGGCATTTTGAGGGAAATTGACCAGAGTGCAAGGGGTTAAAATAATTCTGTTGAACCACAATTCAAAAGCATTGTCTGATTTTCATTGGTTAATTTTCATAGAATTTTTATTTATTACCACTTTTGTCAGATTCAAGTTATTTCTGTGACCACTGTGGGTTTTTCTTTCATTAACAGAGGGGTACCAACAATTTTGTCCACGTGCGTATAAGACCCAGCAGCACAGTCTCTTATCATCAGCAGCAAGTCATGATTCAAGCCAAATGGTTCTTAAATTTTGGGGCAGTTTTAAAATTGGGAAAGAAGTTGTTACCAATGCTTTCAAGACTTAAGTGTCAATCATAAATGTATCTGAACAGAAGGAAACGTTGCACAAGGTATTCATCAGTTGTCAGGGATATATAGTATTCCTTAGCTGAAATCCATCTGTTAAGGAGGCAGGGCCATGATGGTGCCACTCAGGCAGACACCTTCATTTTTTAACAGACATATAAAAAGTCTATCTGAGGCAGCCCAAAAGGCGTGAAATGTGAATGGAAGACATTCGAGGACAGAAAATGTAAAAGACTCAAATTACACCCCTCATCGCTTCACTTCCTACCACTCCTTAGTAGAGTCACTGCTCTCCCAGACACCAAAATGCCTTTTAAAACATCATTTAATCCCACCTAATGAATTAGAATCCCCTTTTCTCTTACCTTGGTAAGTAGGGCTTAACCATAATTGAATGGGTAGTACTACTCTGCATAATTTTTCTTATGTAAAGAAAGGGAGGGGGTAAAAGGAAAGATATGTGAATTTAATGTGAGCTTACTAAGAGGAAACTGGCCTTGAGTCCACAAAATGATCTTAAGGAGAGGGGCGGGGGCTGCTCAATTCCTGCCTGTACCACCCCTTTGCTGACCTTTCTGAAATGGACTTTCATGCATAAAGCGGAATAAAGCAGAATTAATCATGTGCAGGGACTAGGTCATGGACAGGGGTGTAACACAGATGGCTGAGTGGCACTGGTGATGCGTGTGTGTGTAAGCTATATGTGGGTGGTGATCACGACAACCGCTCCCCCAAACACGCACGCAGTCTTGCACATACACACACACCTGAAAGCATAATTCGCATTCTTTGTCAAAGAGTGCCGACAAGGTGAATACCCACACACACAGATAGTTCTTCCATTTAATCGCCCTCTTGAGTTTAAAGAGTTTCAAAGGTTACCACTGCAGCTGTAGTCAACAGAAGACATTTCTTTGCTTTTTTCAATTTTGCTACCGAATAACATGCCAACCTTGTACATAATTTCCAAAGTCTTCAAAGGTCTTTCAGAGTTCATATCTCAAAGTAGAACTGCAGTTCTTGTGGGTATCCATTTCTGTAGATCGTTAGCTGATCTGAGGGTTAAATAGCCTGATGCTATGGAGACGCAAAAATGTGTAGTTAAGGCCATCCAGCCGGATTACAATGAAGACTGGTTGGTTTAAAATTTGAGTCTAAGAAGGAAGAGTTAGGAACAGTGAAATTCACTGCAAAGAACAGGAAGTGCAAAAAAGTACTTCAGATGGCAGTAATGGACAAGATGAAATATTTCTAAAACTTGCGTTTACCACCTAAAAATAGATTCTTTGCAGATTCTGGTTTCTGACTTCTCCAAGCTAAACTAGTAGAGCACTGCTCTGTGCTGCGCCACACTACACTTGCAGCTGTGGTGCAGGTGTAGTGTGGCCGACTGATCGGATGGTCAGGGGCTCGATTCCCGCTCTGTCTGCAATCTGCATGTCGAAGTGTTATTGCTCCTGGTGGGTCAGGCCAGCACCTGTGTATGGCAACTCCGCCTCCATCAGTGTGTGAATGAGTGGATAGAAGGATCTGTAAAGTGCTTTGGTCATCTAGAGATGAGGGAAAAAAAAAAGCACTATATAAGTGAATGACATTTACCATAATGCGTCCAGGTGACAATGAATAACTATGGCATGCCTACAGAGGTATGCAAAGCTTCGAGACCTTCTCAAACAGAAATTGCAGAACTAGTAGACCCAACAGCAAATTACACCAGCATCTCACGGAGTGGCAAATGCTGACAAATGGTGTGATTTTTGAGTTTTGTTGGGGTTTGTAAAAGAGTGCAAAACATTTCGCTAACAATTTATTTCTCTGTAAACAGTCGCAAACGTTTGCAAAATAGTTGTTTTTGGAAACACGTATCACTAAAGTTCTTTTTGGTTTACCAAGTAGTGAACACTAGCAACTGTATAAGAACCTTTATGAATCCTTGAAATCTGATTGCTGGGGAGGGTTTTCTCTCCCTTTTTTATAGGGCTGGGTCCACAATTCGCCTGACATTCACCTGGTATTTTAACTGGAGGTCCCACTGGTAAATGGTTGCTAACTGTCACAAACATTATCACTAACATTTGCTAACAGTCGCTAATGTTCACCATCTTTTGCAATCATTCATGTGAATGTTGCCAATAAATGTCGCTAATGACAGAAGCGAACCCTGATTTTTCCAAACATTTGTCAGAAAAGCTGGTGCATCCAAAAATTACAGTGTTCATCAGCATTTGCCACTCTGTGAGAAACTATCTTTAGGCAGTGGTTTTCACTGTCACTGTAGGTGCATACAAAGATTTCTTTTTCTTGTAAAAGTTAACATGTGCTATCCTGTAGATATGTGATGGGTGTAGATAACGTGATATTACCCATTGGTTGAAAAAGTCTCAATCAGAATGGATGACTTGTTTTTATATGGTGTATTGCTAGTTTGTTGTACTTTTTACAACAAACCTCCATTCAACTATGACTTCATTCAGTGGACTATAGTTCTTTTTGATACTGCCAGACACATACAACTTAGAAACAGCATTTATGCTAAACCTGCTACAACTTTTTTTGTGTATCCCACAACTCCCATCATCCTGCATGGGCAGCAGCTGTTGTCGTAACCTAACTTAAAGGGGCCATTACATACTAATGAACATTAATACAAATGTAAGTATGCCAGATTTAGCAATACTGTTAATTTGCATTTGTAGTCTTTACCCTTTACATCATTAAAGAATTTAGTTGACTAAATTTACAATAGATTTAGGAGACTAAATTGTTATATTTAATTGACTAAAACTAAAATGGGTTAGATAACTAAATTATTACTAAAAATAAATGAAATTTTAATCAAAAGACTATGACTAAAATTAAATAAAAAATTGCTGTCAAAATTAACACTGAAACCCAGCCTTGATACCCACCCACATTATGGGCCAACTAAGCTGTCTGTCTGCAAACAGACACATGAGCGGGAAGCCCAAATTCAGAGCTAACAGTGCTACTAGGGAACTAGCTTACTAACCGTGGTTTATATTGCTATTTTCTTTAGATTTCAGTCACTCTAATTGACTTCCCTGTTTCTCCCGGTTCAAAAGTCCAGTCAATAATATATCTTGCATCATTCTAGCTTTATTTTGTTATATTTTCACAGTGATGCTGCATCGATCTGTTAACATTAGCTTGGCTAGACAGTCAATGTCAGTCAGTCTAGCCCCATTAGAGCTCACCTCAGCAGGGAGAGCCTGATGAACAGGCCGCCTGGAGTTAGCTTAACTGTCGATTCTTTGATCTGTTTTCTTTAATTCCTATTCACCCCACCCCCACCACTCAAATTCTTGTTTATTTACCAACACTTCACCATATGTTGCTCTTGGACAATATTTATAGCAGCTAGCATCAGCTAGGTGCCTTGGGGTACCATTCATTCATTTGCCAGTGTTTGTCTGTTTATTGTACTCCAGTGGACTGGTCATATCCTATCGACCACACACACCCCTGTCATTCTTTAAGTCAAATTTAGTTGGCTCAGGTTTCCTATCTGAGCTAGAAGCTAGCCAGCTAAGATTAGAAATAGTGAGGGTGGACATAATGTTGCTTTTAGACATTTAAAGATACATGCACTGAAACCAGCCATTCTAATGATGCTGCAATAATCAGATAAAGAAAATTTTACCAAAATATGTTACAAATATTTCATTAAGACGTGTGGGAGCTGTCAGCATGTGAAAAAAGTGCAGTCAGTGACCTCTTTAAGAGTGTTTCCTGGCTAGAAAAAAAGCAGGGAGACAGGTGCAAATATTGACAGGGATGACGACCTAATGGCAATGTATTGCGCCTCCAGAGTGCCACTGCTTTGTACACCCAGAATAAAAAGATGTTGGTATGCCCAGCCAGTTCTCACCCCAGGTCAGTAATTTATTACCTGTTGTGCAGAGCCAATGGTGTAACTATAAACAGTGAAAGGTAACCTTTGGTTAGTGGTGCACTGGGCTGTGGCAATAATAACACAGTGAAAAGATGTCATCTTATGTGACAGCAAGCAGGGTTATAAAAAGGTGTAATTAAAGCAAACCCACAATATTTTCCAAACCCTAACCCAGTATCGCCTACACATCTGTTTACCGCCTAAACCTAACCAGTAATAGAAAGTGAAAGCAAACAGCGAAAACCAAACTCTCAAAAGCTCTCAAATGGAGGACAGAACCAGTTACTATGTAGCTGAAGACTGCAGTTATGAATACAGGTGGTAATGTTGAAAAGGGGCCACACAAATATATCATGCAGCTCTATTTCAAATAATGTGAAATGCTGGGATTGGGGCTGTGCTGTAGTCTTTTACTGTGTGAGATGCTGCCATTAACATTTCAGTATTCAGGAGAACAGCAGAAGCAGTTGTCTGGAAGTGAGGAGGGCTGCGGGTCTATTGCTCCTCTGATCCAGTGAAGCCTCGGGGTTAGCAGACATGAGTAGAGGGCTCACCGCTGCAGCTCTGAGACCCAGCCACTCTCTGTGGGTGAGAAAAGCTGGACTTGACCCAAAGGGAACTGAGCAGGGGAGGGCTGTAACACTTCAAATACCGTGTAAGGGTTATGCGATTGTGCTGGCAAAGCTGCGGATGTGAGCAAGTGAGAAAGGAAAAGGTGAGTTGATGAGTATGAGAGTGAGCAAGCGCACAGAGAGAGTGGCAGAAGGCAGCAGAGAAGCAGAAGTCATAAAGAATGAATCACTGAGCTAAATGAACAAGGGAATGAATGAAAAATGAGAAGCTAAGAGAGAATAGAATGTGTAGAGAAAGTCAGTGTAATAAATGAGACGCAGTAGTAAGGGTTCAGTGTTGTAAGCAATGGCACTGGAGTGACCTTACTGTAGCGTTGCTTCACCGTGTGCACGTACGGTACCTGCAACCGCGCACTGCAATAACAACAGACAGAATTATGAAAATACTGTATGTGGTCTTACAAAAGTCAGATAAAGAAAACCAAGTGCATAAATGTGTGTTAGATGCTATAACTTTGTAGCGAGTGTGCAGACAGGTGGGAACAAGGCTAGCCCCTCCTCCTTTCCTTATCCGCCTGCCACTGCACGTCAGCGCCACCCCTGCCATCAGATGTGACAGCCACAACTGTCAAGAATCCATGCTAAAATAGCCACCATACGGCTGTTACAAGCCTTGGTGGCAGAGCTCTGCTTGCAGAATCACATTTCAGCACAAGGGGGGACGGGAGAGGGGGAGAGGAGGAAACTGAAGAGAAGTGGAAGAAATAGAAAGTGTGTGTGTGTGTGTGTGTGTGTGTGAGTGAGGGAGGTGGGGGGGGGGGCACAAAGGTGATGGAGGCAGCAGCTGAAGAGTACTGGATAATGTTGTGTTGTAATTTCCAAGATGACCAGCCAAGGCAACCAGCATGCCTGTGTGCTGCTTGCTGCTATTTATTAACATCACAAATGACTGCAGCAAGCCCAGGAGGCCTTTCTCTGTATCATATGTACACATGTAAAATCAGACGACAATGATTAAAGAACATAAGATGAAAAGGAAACTGGACACTTTAAGTGTTGGTGACATTAAGGGCTGTATTATGAATTATCAGTCAATAGTGCATTGTCAAAGGTGCAAAACCAATTTAAGATAAGATAAGCCTGTATTAGTCCTACAGTGGGGAAATTCCAGGATTACGGCAGCAAAGGGATAGAAGCACTCAGAGCAATAGTTAATAAGATAATAAGAACTAGGATTATACAAGTCAATTTTGCTGCTGCAGTGGTGGAAAAAACAGACTTTGCACTATAGTGCAAGTGTTTTGGGTATGACATGCACCCCAGTCAAAATGGTTCCCATCTTCACCTTAAACAACCAGGGCCACATGATCTAAGGTGGATTGCTCTTATGATGGCATTAACTGATGGCAAATCGGTTTTGCTAGTTCACAAAGTGAATGCACGTAAACATCATTGGTCTGTGTTGCCTATTTATTAAGCCAGGCATTAACACAGTTAACATAACTAAATACACACTAAATACAGCATGGACGTATTGTTCCCTACTATGCAACACGCAGACATGAATGGGCTTGATACTAGAGATGAATTTGCTGAATTATTCCTTCCTTTTTCCTCCGCCCAATGTACAACAGCAAAAGTTGCTGCAATAGAATTCATGGGTCTCTGAGCTTTGTGTGCAGCTCAAACAAGTGTCTTATAAGGTGTGAATTACTGAAAGTCATTACTGTGTCCTGACCCCAAAATAAAAGGCAACCATGATGGAAAAATCTGAAGCCCAGCAGTCATTTTTGACAATATTCTGTGGTGATCTGTTGTAACTCTTAATTGTAATTCCCACCTGCCTACTTTATGATCCAAATTAATTCCTCTTTCCTGGCAGCTTTATCTTCAGCATCCCTTGTCCATTATATCCTCTAATGTAAACTCTATAGAAAGCTATGCTGGTATGGTTTATTATTAATGAGGAGGCCTCTTCTGATTGGTCATGCCTAGGTGAAGGTGATGAAAAGTTGACATATTTTCAACCTTCTTGTATTGTGTCTCAAGCCTACATGAAATTTCATGAGAATGAGAATGGTGTTTCACTTCAATTCAATTCAATTCAATTCAACTTTATTTATATAGCGCCATTTCACAACAACAGTCATCTCATAGCACTATCAACTGTAGGGGGGAACCCCCACAGTTGCAGAAAGACCCCAGCAATCAGGCGATCCCCTGTGAGCAAGCACTTGGCGACGGTGGAGAGGAAAAACTCCCTTTTAACAGGAAGAAACCTCCAGCAGAACCAGGCTCAGGGAGGGGCAGTCATCTGCTGCGACTGGCTGGGGGGTGAGGGGATAGAGAAAAAGAAAAGAACAGACATGTAGAGAGCAAACAGCACGATGGGGACTCAATCTATGGGAGAGAACAAACAGATGTTAATGACCAGCAAAAAAAAATATTTCATAGAGAGTGAGGAAAGGAGTGAGGCCCAGTGCATTACTGGAGGTCCCCCGGCTGACTAAACCTATTAGCAGCATAACTAAGGGAGGGTTCAGAAACACATGATCCCTCCCTAATTGTAGGCTATATCAAAAAGGTAGGTTTTAGCCCTATTCTTAAAAACAGAGATCGAGTCTGACTCCCGAATCCAGATTGGCAGCTGATTCCACAGGAGAGGAGCTTGATAACTGAAGGCTCTGCCTCCCATTGTACTTTTGGAGATTCTAGGTATTACAAGTAATCCTGCATTTTGGGAGCGTAGTGCTCTGTTAGGATAATACGGTAGTATCAGATCTTTTAAATAAAAAGGAGCCTGATTGTTTAGAGCTTTGTAAGTAAGAAGAAGGATTTTAAACTTAATTCTAAACTCTATGGGAAGCCAATGAAGGGAGGCCAGAACCGGAGAGATATGATCTCTCTTTCTAGTACCTGTTAAAACTCTTGCTGCAGCATTTTGGATCAGCTGAAGACTTTTTAAAGATGTTTTAGGACAGCCTGATAATAAAGAATTACAATAATCTAATCTCGAGCTAACAAAAGCGTGGATCAGTTTCTCAGCATCACTCTGAGACAAGATGCTCCTAATCTTGGCAATATTACGCAAATGATAGAAGGCAGTCTTAGAAGCAAATTTAATATGTGAATTGAAGGACAAATCCTGATCAAAAATAACTCCAAGGTTCCTCACAGAGCTATTAAGAGAAAGAGTAACCACATCCAAACTGAAAGTTTGATTTGGAAAGGAATTTCTAAGGTTTTTTGGACCAACAAGAATGACTTCAGTCTTATCTGAATTTAATAGCAGGAAATTACAAGTCATCCAAGCTTTGATTTCCTTAAGACAGGCTTCTAAATTGGCTAATTGATTACTATCATCTGGCTTCATTGACAGGTATAATTGTGTGTCATCTGCATAACAATGAAAATGTATACAGTGCTTTCTAATAATGTTGCCTAACGGAAGCATATATAAACTAAAAAGAGTAGGGCCTAGCACAGATCCCTGTGGAACTCCATGACTAAGCTTTGAGTTGAAAGAAAACTCATTATTTACATGAACAAACTGGAACCTATCAGATAAATAAGATCTAAACCATTGCAACGAAGTTCCATTAAGTCCAACATAGTGTTCTAATCTATCAAGTAGAATATTATGATCAATAGTATCAAAAGCTGCACTAAGGTCTAAAAGGACAAGTACAGAAACTAGTCCATTATCAGATGCAATGAGGAGGTCGTTAGTGACCTTCGCTAAGGCTGTTTCAGTACTATGATGGATTCTAAACCCAGATTGAAACTCTTCAAGTAAACCATTTCCCTGCAGGTGGTCAAATAATTGCGTAGCAACAACTCTTTCTAAGATTTTTGAAATGAAAGGGAGATTAGAGATTGGTCTATAGTTAGCTAAAGCTCCTGGATCTAGCGTTGGCTTTTTGAGTAAGGGTTTAATTACAGCCGTTTTAAAAGCCTGCGGTACATAGCCTAAAGTTAATGAAGAATTGATTATATGAAGAATAAAGCTACCAATAAGTGGGAAGACTTCTTTAAATAACCTGGTAGGAATAGGAAAAGACAAGTTGAAGGTTTGGATGAGGAAACTATTTTGTCTAACTCACAAAGGTCGATTGGAGTAAACTCATCAAGACAGACATCAATAGAAGGAGTTGTAGTAGTTACAGTATTTAAGTTAACTGTGGGAAGAATCTGATTGATTTTATCTCTGATGGATGAAATTTTATTATTGAAAAAGTTCATAAAGTCCTGACTAGTAAGCTCTAAGGGAATGCTAGGATTGACAGAGTCCTGACTCTTTGTCAACCTGGCTACAGTACTGAAAAGAAACCTGGGATTATTCTTGTTCTCTTCTATTAATGCAGAGTAATAACTTGTTCTAGCTTTTCTAAGAGATTTTTTATAAATTAAAAGATGATTTCTCCAAGCTAAATAGATTTCATCTAAATTAGTAGAGCGCCATTTTCTTTCTAATTGACGAGTCTTCTGTTTTAAGCTATGAGTTTCTGTGTTGAACCAAGGAGTTAGAAATCTCTGATTAGACTTTTTCTTTTTTAAGGGGGCCACCAAGTCTAGAGTCTGATGCAGAGAAGCTGAAACACTATCCACCATGTTATCAATTACAGAAGGAGCAAGCTGTCTATAGTTTATTTCCGTTGTGTTGACACATGGCATAGAGGAAACAATCTGCATAAATTTGGAAACAGCATCATCTGAGAGGCATCTACTGTAATAATATTTTTCTTTAGGAGCCAAATAGTCAGAAATAGTCAAATCAAAGGTTAACAGACAATGGTCTGACAGTACAGGGTTATGAGGAGACACTACAAGATTTTCTATTTCTATGCCATATGTCAAAACAAGGTCCAATGTATGGTGGAGGTAATGAGTAGAATTTCCTACTTTCTGAGAAAACCCAATCGAATCTAATATTGAATTGAATGCCACATTAAGGCAGTCACTATCTACATCCACATGTATATTAAAGTCCCCTACTATAATTATTCTATCAGATTTCAGCACTAAATCAGCTAAGAAATCAGCAAATTCGGATAAAAATTCTGAGTAGGTTGATGGGGGACGATAAACTATGGCAAATAAAATTGGGTTTAACCTAAAATTGCTAAAGTGCCCAATACTGAGGACCAGGCCCTCAAAGGAATTATAACATGTTTTTTGCTTTACATTAACTAGTAATTTGGAATGGTAAATTGTTGCTACTCCTCCTCCACGACCAGAACTTCTGGGATTTTGACAGTTTAAACAACCAGAGGGAGTTGATTCATTTAAACCAACATATTCCTCTTGTCCTAACCAAGTCTCTGTAAGGGAAATTAAATCAATCTGATGATCAATTAACAAATCATGGACTAACAGAGACTTGGGAGTTAGAGACCTAATATTTAATAAACCACATTTAATTTTTAAATTATGAGGAGGAACAGATGCCAAATCATTCAATTTAGAGGCTTTATGTTTAATTTGAGTTTTATCAATATTTTGCTTTATCACTTTGGGATGCTTATACATTATATTTTTATTCACTTTGGAGGGAGCAGACAACGATTCTCTGATGGGGAAGACAGGGGCTAAGCTGAGGGGTGGTGGATGAAGAGGAGCTGCAGAGAGGCGTGTAAGACTGCGACTCTGCTTCCTGGTCCCAACTCTGAGTAGTCAGGGTTTTGGAAATTTGGATAAAAAAGATGCCAGATTGTTAGATAAATGAGAAGCACCATCCAAAGTGGGATGAATGCTGTCTCGTCTCATAAGACCAGGTTTTCCCCAAAAAGAGCTCCAATTGTCAATGTAGCCCACGTCATTTTTAGGACACCACACAGACAGCCAGCGGTTCAAGGATGACGAGCGGCTAAACATGTCATCACTGGTCAGATTGGGGAGGGGCCCAGAGAATACTACAGTGGCAGACATCGTTTTTGCAAACTCACACACCGATTCTATATTAAGTTTCGTGACTTCCGACTGCCGGAGACGGATGTCATTAATGCCGGCGTGAATAACAATTGTGGAATATTTACAGTTACTTTTAGCCAGCATTTTCAAATTTGACTCGATGTCGCCTGCTCTGGCCCCAGGAATGCATTGGACTATGGCCGCTGGAGTCTCTAGGTTCACGTTTCTGACTACAGAGTCGCCAATGATCAGAGTTTTTTCCTCAGCGGGTGTGTCGCTGAGCGGGGAAAAACGATTAGAAACGTGAACAGGTTGGTGGTGTACCAGGGCTTTGCGACTAGGCTTCCTTCTCACCGTCACCCACCCAGTCTCCTCGCTGCTGAGGAGAGCCGGGGAACCGCTGACAGGGGGGCCTAAGCTAGCTAGCTCCGCTGCAGCTAATGGGCGTCCGTCAAGATTAACTGGCGCAGACGGTGTTTCAATGCAGCGGAGCCGGGATTCCAAATCAGACAACCTCGCCTCGAGCGCCTCAAAAAGACAACATTTATTACATTTACCGTTATTGCTAAAAGAGGCAGAGGTGTAGCTAAACATCTGACAGAGAGAGCACACCATAGGAGGAGAGGAAAGAGAGCTAGTAGCCATAGCTAGTGGCTAGAGAGCAAACCACAAAGCAAACCACACAGGCAGACAGCAAAACAGGAAGTGACGATACGTTACCACAAGGAAGTGACGATCAGCCTTCACAAGAGGAAGACTTGTAATCATCACTTCTCTTCACTGGTTCCATTGGAAAATTAATAGAGGTGAAATCCCCTTTGTGTGGCAAGAACATTACACTCGTAATCAAACAAAAGAAACTGCAATAGTCTTTCAAGTTACTACACTGGAGGTCTCCTGACATTTGGACTATATTATGATGCTCTAAATCTCCAATTTTTGCCACATTTTGCACCTTCCTAAGCCTAAGGCCCCACAAAGCCTTAGGCCCAGTGTGGGCTTGGTGGCCAGTGGTGGACACTTGGTGGAGCACGGTAGCAAATACATGGATCTTCTCCCCCATTCTCCATCTGGTTTTCATAAAAGTCAATGTAATGTTTAAACTGCTAATAGTCAAAAGTGGTATGCAACATTATAATTGTCTTTTCCAACTGACACAATGTGATTATTCTACACGTGCACACAAAAGGGACTTTTTTCTGTCCACCCATCAAAAAATTAATGTAAAATTTTCTGTGATGTAAGTAACAACACAACTCAACATATAATATTGGTAATGCAATTGTGTAGTATACAGTGATGTGAAAAAATTTGGACACCCCTTTAAATATTCAGTTCTTAAATAAGAAATGTTCACATATCTGTGTCTAACCTTGTTTTTGTTTTTATTTGCATTTTTTAAAATTTATTTTAGCCATTGTAAATGGGAATGACTGTGGGGGTGACCTAAAAAAGATGGGGGTGTCCTAATTTATTCCTCACTATTTGTTTTGAATTACATTTTACAGAAAATTTGAAAAAAGTCTTTAATTCATTTTTAATTGTATAGTTGTATTACGTGAATCTCCCAGTATTTTTAACATTGATATTAAATATCCATATGTCCAAATATGTAAAAAAAAAAAAAACACAGGCTTATACAGGATGTCCTAATTTTTTTCACATGACTGTATGTTACAGTTTTATATTGGAAATAATAAGGCATAAAAATATCCTAGAAAGTACTTCTTCCATCCAGATGTCAGATAAGGCTTAAAAGATAATAATTTAAACAGGAATTTGTGGAGATTGTCATGAATGGCTCTCGCGAGCCATTAAGGAGATGCAATAGTCATCCGATGAGTTTGCGTCTTTATTAACAAAGGACATGAATACACAGGATGACAAAATAATAAGCCTCGAAGCGCAAACACACACATAAACTCTGACACAGAACTCTACCTCGGGGGATTGGCTAGGGAAGGCAGCGAGGACGGAACCTACGCTGAGCAGTTAGCACTTACGGGAGGATGAGGAACAGAGTCACAGAAGAAACTGGAGTTGGGCGTAGGAACTCCAGCTACGTACACTGAGGTGCACGATGTCATAGGGTGTAGGTCGCAGCGAGGAGTAATCCTCAGCTGCTTCCTTAAATGGGGAACAGAACCCAATCAGGAAAAGGGGAAAGGTAATTAATGACAATATCATACAGCTGTCCCGGAGCAGCTGGGCTTTGACAGCCAGAAGTCTGCCGAGATGCTGTCAAAATAAAAGCATCAGAGGAGGCCATAAGACCAGACCCAGGATGGGGTAGAACTGGAGAAATACCGGACCACCCGAGCGTGGACAGAGTCAGCACTCGGATCGTAACAGTAGCCCCCCGTTTGCAAGGCAAATTCCAGGCGCCGTGTAACATCAAAGCCCACCCCCCCCACCCAGAGGGTCAACCAGACCACCCCAGGGAGGGAGGCGGGGGGAAGGCCAGGCGGGCAAGAAGCAAGACATAAGGTCAGAGAGAGAGAAAAAAAACCCTCCAGAATACGGCAACCAGTACAGAAGCGAAATACAGAAGACGGCCCTTGAACAAACTACATAAATGGGGCCATACAGAGGAACAAAGCAATCATCTGCTGTGCAGAACAAATGATAGCAACTTAACACAGTGAGCCGAATTTGATATTACCAGACATAAAAAAACCATTCACTTCCTTAGAAGCAATGCAATAACATTGGCATATTGCCCGCAAATTACCAGTAACATGTACACACAAAGCTGAGGGAAAAAGGTATAAACGGGAGCAAAGGAGCTGATGCATACATTTTCCTCAGATACAACGTGGAACTGGGTGATTGAGACACAAATATAAACACCTCTTGAAAAGTGTAGAGTCACTTAGAGTCAGTAACATTTACATCAATAATTTGCCCAAATTGGCTTCCTTATATGCAATCTCTGGGGAGAGGGATGACAGCAGGCAGAGCGCAATAGAGAAAAAAAATCCACAAGTTCAGGTGGCCTGCCTGCGTCTAGCGTCCAGATCGCTAGTGGGGGGAAGGGAATTAGTTCGGGCGGCCTACCCAGAATGCCAAATAGGCGAAGCAATGTCCCAGGCGGCCGACCCATGTCATTTCGCCACCAGAACCGCTGGAGAGCACTCGGAGACGGCCTCCCTATGGAGAGGGAAAGCGAGGGAGGGCCAAACCAAAGACGGGAAGTTCCAGCGGCCCCCGATGGACGGAAACAAGGAATGGACGAAAAACAGGGAGACAGTCCAGCTATGATCGGCGGAAGATCTGCAGCTCCATCTCCGAACTTCACCAGATTAGGCACAGTCCTCCCATCGGACCCCACGTGAGCCCGAGCTGCACCCACGATGGACCCAGATTGGATCACGGCTGCACCCACGATGGACCCCGACTGGGTCGGAACAGCACCGGGAACGGCCTTCAACCCCGAACCCAGGTCCTCCAGAGCAGAGACTAGGACCGACTCATCACCAGCAACCCTGGGGGAAGGCTCAGGAGAGACAAAAGGACCGGGATCAGGATCACCGGTAGCAACAGAACCCGGCGAGACAGGCTCAGATGCAGCGGACGGCTGCACCCGGCTCGTCTCCCCGAGAGATAGGCAAAAATGCTCCAGAGCAGAAAGAAGGAAGACAAGGTAGAGCACTTGCCTGATCTTGGGTTCTGTCGGCGTCCAGGACTTCGGCGATCCGGGCTCAGGATGAAGAAGGACGTCCTCGGGCTCCCACTTGGCGACGGCGGGTCCCGTAGCCGGCATGATGGTTCCCACAGCCTGAGGATCCTCCCGCGCCGCCGACCCGCATGGCGTGGGGGCAGGAGATCCTTGACCTGCTGGGTCGAACCGCTCCACCGTGGAGACCTTGGGACGCTTCATCGTTGGCGCAGGTTCCAAATGGCAGTCCGCTCTCCTCCTCTGCCCATGACGCAGCTGCGGGGCTGGAACCAGGCTCTCCAGGCCCGCAGGCTCCCTCCTCGTCCGGTGGCGCTGGCCTGGTGCCGCAGGACGCTCGAGGGAAGGAGACACAAAGGTGGCAGGATTGTCATTAATTTCTGCAGCAGGTGGAGGAAGCTCGGGGGGCTGTGAACCCCGAACTCCACCCCCAGGAATCAAACTAGGCAATCCACCCAATACAGGAAGAGAATGAATAGACACTTGCCTGATTCCCGGAGGACTGATGGAACCCGCCACAGTGGACTTGAGTCCTCCCTTCCCCAGCTGGATGGTGACGAAGGACCCCCCGGGAAGACGAGGAGGAGCCGCTCGCGATGGATCAAGGACGGGCCTCACCGGAGCAGGACTCTTGGCACACACAGCAGCTGGGGAAGACGTTGAGGAGGAGGGGATGACGGCCGAGCCGAACCGGGCACGATGAGCTGACGGGACAACAGGGAAAGATGACCCAGGGGGAGAGGCTGCGGGGGTTCCCTCCAGACGAGACGCAGGAGTGGCAGCTGTCTGAGAGGTGGAGTCCTTGCGACGACCCAGAACTGGATCTGGACGGGGATCTTGCTGAGGTTTACCTTGGCTGTGGCGCAGACGTCTTCGACGGCCCCCGGATGGCGCGAACTCCTGGACTGGATCGAGGAAAGGAATGAGATCCCAAAGCGGGGAGCGAGGATGCCTCCTCCTCTGCTTCCGGCTGTAGTCCTCCTCCACCATACGGAGTATCTCGCGCTGTGCAGCGATGTCATTCCTCCTCGTGCCGACTTCAGGGTGGTCGGCATAGCGGGGGAGATGATTTAGGACATCCTCAGCGCAGTCCAGGTACCAGTGTATGTTGCTGTGATAGTCGAGGAGGGAGGCAGCGATGAGCGTTTCGTCCACATAGTCCAAAGCCTCCGCCAGCTCGTAGTCCCGACTCCGAGCGTGGCCCCTCCACGACGGCATTCTCCCAGCACGCAGATACCCAGACAGGGAAGAACAAATGTCCAATTAGGCAGAACTCACCGGGACTGCCATCTCAGTCTGGCTGCGACCTCCTGTCATGAATGGCTCTCGTGAGCCATTAAGGAGACGCGATAGTCAACCGATGAGTTTGCGTGTTTATTAACAAAGGACATGAATACACAGGATGACAAAATAATAAGCCTCGAAGGGCAAACACGCACATAAACTCTGACACAGAACTCTACCTCGGGAGATTGGCTAGGGAAGGCAGCGAGGACGGAACCTACGCTGAGCAGTTAGCACTTACGGGAGGATGAGGAACAGAGTCACAGAAGAAACTGGAGTTGGGCGTAGGAACTCCAGCTACGTACACTGAGGTGCACGATGTCATAGGGTGTAGGTCGTAGTGAGGAGTAATCCTCAGCTGCTTCCTTAAATGGGGAACAGAACCCAATCAGGGAAAAGGGGAAAGGTAATTAATGACAATATCATACAGCTGTCCCGGAGCAGCTGGGCTTTGACAGCCGGAAGTCTGCCGAGACACTGTCAAAATAAAAGCCTCGGAGGAGGCCATAAGACCAGACCCAGAATGGGGTAGAACTGGAGAAATACTGAACCACCCGAGCGCGGACAGAGTCAGCACTCGGATCGTAAGAGAGATTTGAACATTCAATTCACAGTACAAAATTTGGAAATTACTGTAATCATCATGCCTGTTGTTCCGTCAAAACTTCATCTGTTCTATTTTTCTGCACATTTTGGTGTGACATTGTACTGTGACTAGCCCAAGGTATACAAATTAGGGATGAGCCGATACCACTTTTTCAAGTCCAGTACTGTGACGAAGTATCGGCCGATACTGATCCAAACCCAGTACCGTCTCTCTTATTTAAAACAACAGTACAGAACATACTTTGGTAATGACTGGTTGCTTTTTGCACACATATAAAAACATAAATCTAAAAGTTAAAGAATATATTACAAATGTGACTCATTTCAGCAACACTGCTGCTTTTTTATTTTAAACTTTGCAACATTGACAGCATTCCACTGGTCAGGACCATGTAAACATGCATTCTGAAGTTTAAAGTGCAAGCTTATGCAAAACTTTAAAGCTGAGTATTTAAGTAAACATTCAAATGAAATTCAAAATGCCACTTTATGCACGAGGTAAAAAAAAATAAAAAATGCTGTAGATCTGAAAACTCTCGGTCCTCGGTTTATTTAGTAGTGTTTATGATATTATTTTCTGTCCATTCTTAGCTTTTAGGTTTGCTCTTATTTTGAAGTAATTCCTGTTCCATTTCTTGTAGCCTTGTTGTTGCAGTCCTGCTTCCAGTTCACTGTTATAATTTGCTATTTACATTTATGTTAATGAGCTGTAACTCTCCCACGAAAGGTAAACCCATGTTATGTCTTTGTTTCTGTCATTTTCCAGGCTCTCGTCTGGTTTTTAATTTCAGTTTGTTCTTTTATTTACATTTCAGTTTTAGCGTCTTCCGGCCTCCTAGCTGAAAAAGCAGCAGCTGCTGCTGCATGACACACTTCCTTTTGCTCGGTTCTTGACAGAATTCAACATACTCCTTTACCATGATACTTTTGCAAGTGTTTTATCAAGTTGGTGGTATTAAAATTGTAAATGCTGGTACCATACAGCAACATACTGAGGCGAGTCCCACAGACAGGCTCCAGTGATGTGACACTTGTTGCTTCTGTTTACAGAAGCCGTGGGCAGCATGGCTGAGAACATGATCGCACCTTCATTTTAATATTATTAACCTCTTGCGCTCCGTTGTACCGCGGGCGGGCAAGTCTCCGTGTCCTAGAGCGCACGAGGGCGCTCTCGTGCACGCTAGGACGCATGGTGTAGATGGTGATGTAGGTGGTGATGGTGATGTAGTGGCGTCCAAGCGCGCACTGAAAATAAAAGCTGCAGACACAGCCGCGAACAGATTAGTTCATCTGATTGACCTCTCATTCGACTAATAAGAGCCTTGAATTGGGTTTCTGAAACCTTGAAGAACCAATGACTGAAAACTTAGCCAGAAGGACCCGCCTGCTGTGAATGCAGTGAGCCAATTGAAGCAGAGAAGTTCGCGAGCTGTTTTTTTTTAAGGCTGAGTGAAGACTGACTGCTGGAGCAGATCAAAAAAGGATTAGACGTTATGAGACGTTATGATTTCTTCCATGGTCATAGACCGACGGAGGCTGACGACGAAGGCTGAGTGACACACACGCCTTCACCAGTCTTTTTTTAATTACTACTGTTATTTGTTTTGAAAAATCGTTCGCCAAAAACCGCAATCATGGAAGCACAAAACCGCAATAATGGAATTATGTTTTGACCGAGTCGCGAGACCAGAACCACGAGCGGACCAGCGTCGCTTTCGTCTGACAATGAGGAAGAGAAGTTGGCCAGGACAATGTGGCTGTGAAGAGGTAAGCTGTTATAAGCCAAATTGTTTTTTATCCCTGAAAATTGTAATCCAAAATGACTTTTGACTGATTGGTAAATTACAACTGTGCTTCGCGGCGCAGTTTGTGCGCCGCTGTACAAGGGGTTGTTCGCCGCCTACAGACTGTGAACCCCCCCCCCCCCACTATTCTTCTGCAGCGAAGGGGGGGAAGCCGCGGTGATTGTGCTGCTGTCCCACATCACCACATGAGGCTAATCCGTTGTGTAGCGATGGCCGAAGTCCATCCTCTGTAGCGAGCGGGGGGGGGGGACACCCCCCACACACACACAGACAGCCCTCAGTGTGACCTTTCATTAGAGCCCAAAATGAAGCTTCTATATTGAATCATTCAAAAGTTAGAGACGTTTTTCCAAACTGTGCCATTTGGCACAATTTGGCACAGTTCCAAAACGCCTGGGAACTACCTGAGGAAAAAGCTGTGTAATATATTCATTTTTTGTGGTATTGTTACAAAATTTGGACCTCAGCTGGATAACACTTGGTTCTACATTTCTGTTGCATTTTCCAGCCCGGATCTGAAGCTGTGTGTTATTTGCAAGCATTTGTATCCAAAAAAACACCCAGGCGAAATTTATTTTCTTCAAGTTCAGTATGTTTAGATGACTGTTACTCAGTGGCCAGAGCACTTAGAGAGATTATGACTGTTTTGCCAAAAAATTCAAAGTGTTTTCTTTTAAATGAGACCAACCCCATGAAGATGCTGCAAAGGGTTGAAGAACAGCTTTTGATTTACTTTGGGCACATTATTTTTTGGCATTTTTAGGAAAATTGACCGGAGTGCAAGGGGTTAATGTATCAGAACGGTAAATTACTTTTATTCCTTACCAATTCCGATCCAGACATTTTGCCTGGATCGAGCCCGATACTGATACGATGGATCGGATTGGCTCATCCCTAATACAAATGTAATATTTCAAGTTATTCACTTAACATTTTGATATGCCACATATCACAAGGTTGGATTAAATTAAAGTCAACCTTTAAAGTTCACACTTTTTTAAGTTAGTTTACATTTTTCCTATTCTATTTAATTGTTTTTAATCTAATTTAATGTCTCGTTTGCATTGTCTGTCTCTTTGTCTCTTCAGTTGTCTTTGTTGCACCATGACCCGGAATAGGTGAAAATATTTGATTAATTGATTTAGTTTTGGACCTGTCTTGATTGATTCTTTCTCACTCCGCTGAACAGGTGTCATTGGCAGCTCTAAAGTGGCTTAAATGCTGGAGAGACAAGATAAAAAGCAGGTACTTCACCTTTTCTGCAGTGCCATCTCAGCAGCGTCTGACCCCTGACCTTTAAAGCCTCCACAGAGCCCTCTCCCAAGCAGGAGCCCTTAAAGGTGGGGCCCTCTTCTCCTGGGAATTTTTTTCCTTTTTGCAGGTGCACTCTGTTACCCGCAAAACCTTTATTACTCCCATATATCCAGATCCTTCAAACCGCCAAGTGCTGCTGATTCCAACTTTACTGACCCAAATGTTCCATGGCGTTCCTTTAAAAAGCTTGATAGACCTGATGTCCTGACACCTACATTAGGCCCCCGTTGAAGACCTATTGCCATTTGCCTGTGTTTAAAAAAAGCTGGCTTCCCTTCCTTTGGTGTGAGGTTGTGTAGTGTGATTGACAAAATAAAATCAACATCTATCCCTCCACTCTCTTACCTGTTTATTTATTTAGGGTTGTTAGGGGTACATTTGTGTAATTTTCCTCAAGTTTCAACTTAATAATGACAAGTAGATTTGGGATAACATGAGTCAGCATAGCAATGCATAAATAAGAAAAAAAGCACTTTAAAAAGGCTTGAGAGAACCATTTGAAGGTGATTACTCTGTTTTAAAACCTGCTGCTCATTTAGCACCTGAGTCTTTTTCTTTCCGTCCTCCTCAGAGCACCGTACCCTCTCCCATTCAAGCAGTCTTGTGTAAGGTTATCTATAATGAATTAGATGTGTGGGAGAGACACCACACATATTAATAAAGCCTTACCTTCTATACATGGAGGACAAAAAAACTGGAGTGGGGGGGTGGGGGGAAGGAGTTCAGCCAATGAGACAATATCCTGATGTTCTGTGTAAGACATGAAATGAGTCATGAATAAATAAATGCAAAACAAAAATCAAGCAAGGATTGGAACCGTTCTGTGTGGAGTTTGCATGTTCTCCCTGTGCTGCGTGGGTTTACTCCGGGGGCTCCGGTTTCCTCCCACAATCCAAAGACATGCATGTTAGGTTAATTGGTTGTTCTAAATTGTCCCTAGATATCTGTTTCCTATAGGCCCTTAGAATAGAGGGTCAGTATTAGTGAAAGCGCTCTGAGTGGTCTTTGTGACTAGAAAAGCGCTATATAAGTGCAGATTAGTTAGTTAGTTAGTAGTTAGATTAAATTAAGTATATGAAGAATTGCCTGTGATTTCAGGTTACTTTTTTTTATTCATCACCTCTTACAAAGGGGATGCATGACATACCTATAAGAAAAGCATACGGCCCTGCCAAGTGACACCTTTCCCGTTTTCTTATGTCCATCTATCCATCGAAGAGTACAGAAAGGAGACTCCTGGCTACATCCAGGGAGTCTATGAACAGGTCAAAGGTTGTTAATGAATGTTGTTTTCCTTCCCCTCCAATACCATCCCACTGCTAAGCCCTTGTGTTTAAAGCTGTCAAGTGGCAAGCCAGAACCATTACGGCCTTGGGATAAACAAAGAGCATTCACAGTAATCCTTTGTGCGTGTGTGTGTGTGTGTGTGTGTGTGTGTGCGTATGCACGCGCATCAGCTGCTGCAACACCTTCTGCAAACGACTGATGTTGTCAAAGTCATGGCGCTGCACTTTGAGGACAAAGAAATTGGGTTAAGTCAGGGGGAATCTGCGATGTACGAGTACACAAATAAAAGCACAGATGCACTGGTGCAGCATGCAGGAAACTGTGGTGTGTGTGTGTGTGTGTGTGTGTGTGTGTGCGTGCGTGCGTGCGTGCGTGCGTGCGTGCGTGCATGCGTGCGTATACCCGCATCATCAACAGTGCTGCGGAAGATCGAGTCTGAGAGGGTTTCTGAGCTTTGCGCTCATAAATCACATCAAGGAAGAGAGAGACTGGTGGAGGAGATGCTGAACTCACTTGGCTTGTACTGGTTTTTACTCTTTCAAACCCCTTCTATCTCCTATTTTTTCCCTCCCTCTAATCCTACCTCCTTTTTTTTTACCCTTTGGCCCCCCATCTCCCTTTTACCTCCTCTTCCCTTGCTCACATCACCCTGGATTATCGCCTCCCATTCTTCTCCCTGTCCTCTAACCCTCCTCTACTCTTCTCCTCTCTGGTTTCATTGTTTCTCCAATCATTTTTTTCCCTTCACCTGATATCAGGTGCAGCCGGGCCCAGCCAGCACCAATCAGTCTATGCACAAGACCTACAATCTCTGATACACAGACTTAAAAACCTCTACTTCACTCTACTGCCCTCTCTTTTACTACTATCCTGTACTGTTGCTCACCAACTTCTCCATTCATAACTCTTCCTTTCCCCAGCATCTCAATTCCTGCCATCCCTTCAGAGTCAAGCAGGGGTATAAGGCATTCCTCTTCTCACCAACACACATTCATCTCCAGCAGGAGCACCAATCTTCTTTGGAAACATAAAGCACAGAAGTACAGATTCAACTATATATCTGCACCAAGAAGTGAAGGTGTAAAATAAGCTTAAGGCCCAGCTCACAGGTTCCCCATGTTGGAATGTTGATATATTTATGCACCCATATAATCTAACCTTCTGAATGAGAAATTCACTTGAACATAAATCAAAGTGGTAGAAAACATTCACATTTGCTTTGGTCTGGACCATAATACAGAATCAGACAGATATAATGACTGACATTTTTTATCATAAATTCCTTCAACATCAGCATCAACGTCCTGTGAATTTACCTTTTATTGTGCAAATCTTGATCAGTGATGTGTTTCTTCTCTGTCTGAGGGTGAAAACCTGTTATGATGTGTGTGAGTTTTAAGTGTTTATACTGTTTTGCTGCAAAACAAATTGCCCCTCGGGGACATAAATGAAGTTGAAGTTGATGATCGTGTGGAGAGAGGAATAACCAGGCCGAGCGTCCAGAGCAGATGAACTTTATTCACTCTCTCACATCTTCCAGAATCAGAAAACATTAACATCATGTAGCAGGGACTCTCTTTTATATCACAACACTCACACTTCCCTGCTACCTGAGGTCCTGCATTACAATTCATTCCCGCATGACAATTCCTTTTGTCCCCCAGCCATTTAATCCCCATGCTCTTCCGTCAGAGGAAATTACTGCATCTCCATGTCTTTCAGTCTGAGATGAATACCACAGCATGGGTTCCCCATACTGCCCCCCCCCATCCCAGAGTCTTAGACTGAGTGTTAACCCTTATGTCCTCTTGGCTTCAGCCTCCGCCCATAGCTGCTGTAATGAGGGGTCTTCGGCTCCGCAGCGCTGCTGTGCTGGTGGGGGGTTCCTGGGGGTGTGTCTGTCTGTGGGTGGACAATGGGGGGGGGGGACATTCAGCATGCTCGTGTGACTGCTCTGATGAATCGTTTACCTGGGGAGTTCTCAGGGGGGGTCTTCCGCACCGAGGAGCTCGGGCCAACACCACTTGCTCGTCTGCCACCACAGAGGCGGGCTTTAGCCTGTCTATACAGATTCTCTCCTGGTGACCCCCCAAGTCTAACACAAAATATTTGTCCCCGGGTTCCAGCACTCTAAACGAGCCATCGTAGGGTGGGCGCAATGGGGGCCGGTGGGCATCGTGCCTGACAAACACGAACGCCGCATCCTTCAAGGTTTTTGGCACAAAAGTGTGGGGAAAACAGTGGCGGGCCGGGCCAGGTAGCGTCCCTGCATCTGTGCTATGCCGTGAACGCGGGGACGGATGGGTGCTCGGCATGGGGTTATCTGGTAAAAATTCCCCGGGGAGCCGCAGCGGCTGAGAAAAAAACAGCTCTGCTGGGGAAGCCGCCAAATCTTCTTTTGGTGCAGAATGCAACCCTAATAGAACCCACGGCAACCGGTCCACCCAATTTGCATCCATAAGCGAAGCCCTGAGTGCTGCTTTCAGTGACCTATGGAAACGCTCACATAACCCATTGGCCTGTGGGTTGTACACAGTTGTGCAATGAATTGAGACACCCAGGCTCTGGGCCATCATGGACCAGAGGTCGGAAACAAACTGAAGGCCCCGATCGGACATGATGTTTGCAGGAGTGCCAAAACGTGCCACCCACATTGTCAAAAAAGCGCGTGCCACGTCTGCGGACGCGGTGGAAGCTAGCGGGACTGCTTCTGGCCATCGTGTGGTGTGGTCCACCACTGTCAGGAGGTGCGTGAACCCCTGCGATGGTGGGAGGGAGCCCACGAGGTCCACGTGAACATGGTCGAACCTCTTAGCCGGGATATGGAACGGCTCCAAGGGGGACTTTGTGTGCCTGTGCACTTTGGCTTGTTGGCACGCTACGCAGGCTGCAGCCCACTGTTTCACCTGTTTGCGCAGGCTCGGCCAGATGAACTTTGCTCCCACCATTTTGACTGACACGCACAGTCCTGGGTGCGCCAGGGAGTGAACCGACTCAAAACCGTGGCGGCGCCAAGCGCATGGGACCACCGGGCGTGGGCAGCCCGTGGAGACGTCACAGATTGCCCCCCCCCCCGCCGTCTTGCATTGCCCTGCTCTACAGCCTTAACCCTGTTGGTCCAGACTGGAGCGTGCACACGTCTGCATCGCTGATCTGCTCCGCGGCCATAGCCGTGTAATCTATCCCCACGTAGACTGGGGCCACTAATTTGCACAAGAGGCAATCTGCCACCACGTTGAGTTTACTGGCCACATGCTGAATGTCGGTCGTAAACTCCAAGATCGCAGCCAGCTGTCTCTGCTGCCGGCCCGACCATGGTTCTGAAACCTTGGCCATCGCGTACGTTAGTGGCTTGTGGTCCACGAACGCAGTGAAGGTGCGCCCTTCCAGCCAGAACTGGAAGTGGCGTATGGCCAGGTGGAGAGCCAGTAACTCTCTGTCGAACGCGTTGTATTTACGCTCACTGTCGCACAAAGACCTGCTAAAAGGTCTTTTAGCAGTGCCACCACCGCGTCTTTCTATGACACGGTGGTGGCATCAGCCATCACTTTTGGAGTGGTCTGCTGGGGCAGTGGCATTACAGCAGCCGATAGGAAGAGACTGAACAAACTGATCAAGAAAGCTAGCTCCGTCCTGGGGCAGCGCCTTGATCCGGTGGAGGAGATAGGAGAGAGAAGGACGGTGGCTAAACTGTCATCTCTGCTGGAGTCCGAGTTCCACCCTATGTAGGACATACTGAATGCACTGAGGAGCTCATTTAGCAGCAGACTACATCATCCCAGGTGCACAACCGAGAGGTTTCGCAGGTCCTTCCTATCAACGGCTGTCAGACTGTACAACCTAAGCAGGGCTGCTCGCAGAGATAGCAAAAAGACGTAACAACCTAATAGTTTTTTGAATGCAAAAGATGCAATAGACTTACACAATGGTCCCCTCCGGCATACAACTAGGAAAATACCGGTAGCTACGGAGGGTGAGAATATGTATGGGCACATAATCATACCATGTAGGATAACTAAGTAGACGGTTGTGCTGTTTCATCCGCTCTAGCAACAATGCTCTGCACTGTGTGTGTTTATACATTTACATATTTATTCCATCTAGCTACAATGCTCCGCACTGGGTGTGTTTATGTTTATGTTTATATTTATATATCTATATATTCATTCCATCTAGCTACAATGCTCCGCACTGTGTGTTTATATATCTACATATTATTCCATCTAGCTACATTGCTCCGCACTGTGTGTTTATATATTTACATATTTTTTCCACCTAGCTGCAGTGCTCGGTACTGTGTGTTTATATATCTAGATATTATTCCATCTAGCTACATTGCTCCGCACTGTGTGTTTATATATTTACATATTTATTCCATCTAGCTGCAATGCTCCGTACTGTGTGTTTATATACTCATATATTTATCCCATCCAGCTACAATGCTCTACACTGTGTCTGTGTGTATATATATATATATTTATAGTAATATGTACATATGTATATTAGCTGCTCTTGCTTGCTTGCTTTTAATTTTCTTGCCTTCTGATTGTTGCTCTGAGTGTTGCTATCCCTGTGCTGTTGCAATCCTGGAATTTCCCCGTTGTGGGACTAATAAAGGCTTATCTTATCTTATCTTACCTTAAAAAAGGCGAGCTGCTGCCAAGAACTGGCGACGCATTGCTCCACGACAGCCCCTATGGCCACGTCCAAAGCGTCGGAAGTGAGCGCTATCCGTGCCGCCGGGTCCGGGTGCGCCAGTAGTACGGCATTTGCCAGGGCTGTTTTAACCTCAGAGAACGCCTGCTCCTGCTCAGGAGTCCAGTCACCTCTGTCTGCCGGTTTCCGTTTCTTGAGCACTGCATACAACGGCTGCATGAGCTAGGCTGTGCGGGGGAGGAAACGGTTATAACAGTTAACCATCCCCAAAAACTCCTGCAGCGCCCTGACCGTCTGAGGCCGGGGAAAATTCGCCATTGCGCACACCTTGTCTGGCAAGGGTATCGCTCCCTCCGGTGAGATGCGGTGTCCAAAAAAATCGATCCCCGTCACATCGAACTGGCATTTCGCCGGGTTTATTATTAACCCGTGCTCCTCTAACCTCTGGAAAACCGTCCTGAGGTGGGTTATGTGTTCGTCCTCGGACGCGCTGGCCACCAGGATGTCATCCAGGTAGATGAACACAAACGGCAGATCACGCAACACCGCATCCATCATGCGTTGGAATGTCTGTGCCGCGCCTTTTAACCCGAAAGGCATGCGTAAAAACTCAAAGAAACCAAACGGGGTTATTACTGCCATTTTAGGTATGTCCTCCATGCGCACCGGACCTGGTGGTAACCACCGACCAGGTCTATCTTAGAAAAAATATGTGTCCCGGCGAGGTGAACGGCGGGACACATATTTATACATATAGGTGAAATATGTGTCCCGGCGAGGTGTCCCAGCCTAATTCCTCCGCTGCTACCCGGAAGTCGACCGCATAGTCCGCAGCCAACCGGATTCCCTGCTGGAGAGCGAGAAGCCGGTCGACCTGGACCGTCTCGGTACGCGAGTGGTCAAAGACCTCCAGGAAGCGCCTCACGAACTGGTCATAAGTGAGGGTGGCGTAACTGGGCCTCGCCATTACGGCGTAGGTCCAAGCCAACGCTCGCCCCTCCAGGAGATTCCCGATATAACCAATCCGACTATGATCCGAGGGAAAGTCTCCGGGCACGCGATGGAACACGGACTCACACTGCATAATGAACCCCCGCGCTCTGCCGAGCTTTCCGCTAAAGCGGGCGGGGGTCAGAATGGGCGTGAGCCGAGTCGGTGCCGCCGGAGCCTGCTGGACGGCCACTGGAGCGGCAGGAGCCGCGCCACCCTGATGAGCCGGGGGGAACGGCTGCTGGGGGTCCAGGCGGTCCAATCGGTTATTTATGATAATCAATTGATTTAGGATCACCTGTTGCTGATAGGCTATCTGATCCACCCGAGCCTCGAGAGTGGTAAGCCGGTGTGCGAGCCCGCCGTCTGCCGAGCCGCTCTGCTGAAGCCGTACTGACATAACGCACGGCTCAGGAGACGCACACACACAGGCTCAGAGAAGTTCAAATAGTTTATTAGCAACAGGAGTGAATGAATGTGTGTCTGCGGGATGTAAATGTGTTGGTGGCGGCGTCTGCTTCGGGCACAGAGGCAGGAGGCCGTACAGCCGGACAACCCTATGGGAAAAGCAAAGGAGAAGGGTGACGGGCACACACCAACACAGGAGATTTGCAAGCGAGAGAGGAGCTTACTTGGAGGGCACAGATGACTGGCACAGCGAAGGACGAGGTCCGGAAGACAGCCACCTGGAGTGCTCGATGCAGCAGCGAGGAATGGGCGATGGAGAGGCGATGTCCGCCGCCGGGGAATCCACCTGTGCACAGGGGAGCAGACTCGAGAGAGAAAAAGGAGGTAAGAGCTTCTTACCCGGGAGAATAGCTGAAGGTGAAGGAACTCACAGCGATGCATGAGAAGTCTACAGCTTCAGGCCGAAGCTCAGGGCGAGGCGGCTTATATCCCTCGCCGCTGATGACGAGCAGGTGTGCGAGCAGGTGGCGCCGCTGATGAGCGGCGCGGCGTGACAGTGTTTAGTGATGGCCTCCGAAAACGTTGGGACCGTGAGTGTTGGGAACTGGGTGAGCAGTGTGTGGAACTTATCACCTGGATCTGTGACATTGGCTGGCGTTGTTGGCCCGGTTCCTCGAGCTGTACAGGGGGGAGAATCAAAAGACATTGCATTAATCAGGCGTCTGTTAGCAACATCGACTAGTAGTCCATGTGCACACAAAAAATCAGCGCCTAAGATTGGGAAACTGCATGCTGCTATGAAGCATGTCCATTGGTACGTATGGCCGTGCAGGGATACAGTCAGTGTCCTCTCACCAAAAGTCTTAATGTCTGAGCCGTTTGCGGCCGTCAGCTCGAGGCCACTAGTTCTCGCTAGCCGGTAGGCGTAGGACGGCAGGATGAGGCTGTTTTGGGAGCCGGAGTCCACGAGGAACCGTCTCCCTGAGCGTGAGTCTGTCACATAGAGCTGCTTGCTTTCTTCACCGGTGGTCAGAGTCGCTACCGACAGCTGGTCCTGGCATTTCCCGAACGCTTGAATTGGCACGGTGGCACGCATCGGCGTGCATCCTCTCCAAAACGGAGATGGTAGGAGCAGACCGTGTCTCTCTGGTGCTTCCTGGCCCCTGCTGCTGCTACCATCGCTGGCTCCTCGTTTCCGCTGGCCGTCTTGCTGGGCTCCGACGCCGCTGCGTTCACTGTGAGGGCTCTGGTGGTGAGGATGATCCGATCTGCCTCCTGGGCTAGCGCACGGTAGTCACGCACGGCCAGCAACGGCGAGTTGGCAAGGACCGCTCTGGCCACCGTTGGGAGGTTCCGGAGGAAAAGGTGGGCAAATAGAAAATGCCTGTCGTCCGTGCCCATCAATGCCAACATCTTCTCCATCAGTTTAACCGCCGACCCGTCTCCTAACTTGGAGCGCATCAGGAGCCTCTCTGCTCTCTCGCAGTCCGAGAGCGTGTAGCGCCGGGTCAGCGCGGTTTTGAGAGCCCCGTATTTGTCACGGGCTGGGGGCTGTTGGAGCAGGCTCGCTACTTGCTGAGTCGTGTGAGCGTCCAGTGCTGCAACCACATAGTAATATCTGGTGTCATCTGCTGTTATTCCCCGGAGTGCGAACTGGGCCTCGGTGTGGAGGAACCAAGACTTCGGGTTGTGCAGCCAAAAGTCTGGTAGTTTGACCGAAATGGCGCACGCATTGCTGGGGCTTCCCGTCCGGGTCATCTCCAGGGTGTTCGCCTCATGTTCCATTATTCGTCAAGGGTCACCAGTGTGGAGAGAGGAATAACCAGGCCGAGCGTTCAGAGTAGATGAACTTTATTCACTCTCTCACATCTTCCAGAATCAGAAAACATTAACCTCATGTAGCAGGGACTCTCTTTTACATCACAACACTCACACGTCCCTGCTACCTGAGGTCCTGCATTACAATTCATTCCCGCATGACAATTCCTTTTGGCCCCCAGCCCTTTAATCCCGATGCTGTTTCGTCAGAGGAAATTACTGCATCTCCATGTCTTTCAGTCTGAGATGAATACCACAGCATGAGTCCCCCATACCCTAAAGGTAAAACTGCACCACACTTTGCACCTTCCACCACTGGTTTTGGAAAGCTCTGGCAGTACATTACCCAGTTTCACACTTTGCACCCCTGCCATCCAACCGATGACTGTGTGCACTTTGCACTTGTAGGAGTGGTGTCTTTTAAAAGGGATGTGTCTGGGTACCAAGTCAGTACATTGCTAATTTACAGCAGGAAAATTGAACATTTGACCTACAAAAACCATGTCTAAAATCAGTGGCACATCATCATTTGCTAGTTAAGCACCCTGTTTTAAAAGCGTGTGGGTGCTAGAAAACAGGGACATGCTCACTGCTTAGGTAGAACAGTGGCATGCTTGTAAATGATGTTCTCATACATTTTCACTTCATGCACAAGCACTTTCCTTCAGAGGAAAACCAAACTGCCCTTGTAGGTAAACACGCCCTTTTAATGGCACTCTGCCACAGATCATGCACACCTTCTGTTTAAAGGTGAGGTGACAAGCCATTATGATTGATTTATTGAATGTTACACCCGAAACACACCTCTGAATAATTAATAACTTTCTGCCATGATAGACAAATGGAGGTGGACATTGAAATGGACTGAAAGGATGAGCCCTTAGACTTGATAATTGGCACTTCAGATTAGTTACTTATTCTTTTGTTTCATTGTACAAAGTGGGGGAATTAGTCTGCAGTAGCAGTTAGCAATTAGCTATTGCTATTAACACCCACTGAAAACAACACAATTTGTACATAGTTATATAGGGAAAAGTTCAGAGATAAAAGTTAGGCAGTACTGTGTGTACAACCAACAGAAGGGCTAACAAGAAGTAGATTTTACACTACTGTTTATACATGTGCATAGCCATCTTTCTGAACTTGGTCATGGACAGGCTCACCAGACTTAGCTGAAAAACAAACTTCAGCCTGGGAAAGCACTGGAAAGATGCCCTTAAATCAGACTGTAAATGAAAATGAAAAGACCACAAGACAAAATAGATTATGCAGAAGAGGGAAATAAAGAAGTACAAATACTTTATATTTACTATTGCTGAAAAATCAAACATTTTTGTCAGCTGTTCAGCTGACCCAAGGGACCGGGTGGGAGCGTAGGGATGCAGAAGCTCAGAGAGGTAAGGTGGAGCAAGACCATTCAAGGATTTAAAAACAAATAAAAGAATTTTAAAATGAACTCTAAAATACACGGGCAGCCAGTGGAGTGAAGCTAAGATGGGTGTGATGTGATCTCTTCCACGTGTACCTGTCAAAAGACGAGCAGCGGCATTTTGAACCAGCTGCAAACGGGAAAGAGATGACTGGCTGACACCGGCATAAAGTGTGTTACAGTAATCCAGCCGAGATGAAATAAAAGCATGGATTACTGTTTCCAAGTGTGGTCTAGAGAGAATGGATTTTACTTTTGCTAAACGCCTTAGATGAAAGAAGCTGGATTTTACCACAGAACTAATCTGCGTGTCTAATTTAAAATCATTGTCAATGATAAAACCAAGGTTCCTAGCTGTGGATTTAACATAAGGAGTAAGGGGGCCCAAGTATCTGCTGCTGGCTAATATATATTTTAACTGTTGACCAGTATCACTTAATCTTATCCTACACTTTATTACATGTATAGTTTATTTCTCTTATCTTATCATGTTTAATGTTGCAGCATTGTACCGAGACAAATTCCTAGTTTGTGTACTACATGAACAATGGCAATAAACCTGATTCTGATTCTGATTCTGATTCTGATTCTGGTATACAGGAAGGGACTCACAAGGGCGACTAGGTCCAAACACCATCACTTTGGTCTTCTTATCATTAAAATTTAGGAAGTTTAGGGCCATCCAAGACTTTATGTCTTCAATGCACGCCAGGAGTGAGTTTACTGATGAGGCAGCTTTTTGTTTTAGAGGGACATAAATCTGGCAGTCATCAGCATACAGGTGGAAAGAGATACCATGCGTTTTAAAAATGGAACCCGGTGGAAGTAAGTACAGAGAAAAAAAGCATGGGCCCTAGAATTGACCCCGTGGGACCCCAAAAGGCAGAGGAGCACAAGAGGATTCAAACCCAGACATGCTAACTTTAAAAGTCCTGTCTGACAGATAGGCTCTAAACCAGTTGAGAGCAGTGCCACAAATGCCCACTAGGTGCTGCAAACGGGAAATTAAAACATGATGGTCCACTGTGTCAAAGGCAGCAGTTAAATCAAGCAGCACAAAAACAGCATATTCACCTGAATCACATGCCAAGAGAATATCGTTAAAAACTCTTAACAAGGCTGTCTCTGTGCTATGAAGAGCTTTGAAACCAGATTGAAAAATCTCCAAAATACCGTGTTCATCCAGAAAACATTTCAGCTGCATATAGACAATTTTCTCTAAAATTTTTGAGAGAAATGGCAGCTTGGAAATAGGCCTAAAATTTGCCAACATGGTATGATCGAGACCAGGTTTCTTAATCAAGGGCTGTACTACTGCATGTTTAAAATTTGCAGGAACCATACCAGATGACAAGCTGCTGTTCAAGATGGTGAGAACTGACTGGCCTATACTGGGAAGCACCTCTTTAAAAAGTCTAGGAGGGACAGCATCACAGGGAGACCCTGAGGGCTTAATGTGACCAATCACTTCCTCTAAAAATGACAGAGTCACAGGTTCAAACTAATTAAAAACAGCAGAACAAGGGACAGAAACAGAGGGATCAGAGGCAGGAGGTGAGATGAGAGCCCTGGTGGTGGCCACCTTATCAATAAAAAAGTTCATAAAATCATTGCATAACTCAGAGGAGGCTCCAAACAGTCAATCTGTGGGGTGTTAAGAACAGAGCCAATAGTGTTAAATAAAACACGCTGATTATGACAATGAGATAAAACAATATTAGCAAAATATTTGCTTTTTTCCTGCTTGACAGTGTTTTGATACTGACACCAGCAGTCTTTTAAAATCTGCAGTGACACCTGCAGTTTGTCTTTCTTCCATCTGTGTTCAGCTCTGCGGCACTCCTGTCTGACTGCACGAGTTCTGTCATTGAACCATGGCTCAGGTTTGGATCGAGGCTGCTTGGTTTTCAGTGGAGCCACAGAGTCCAAGATGGTTTGGCAGGAGGAGTGAAACTAGGAGCTGAGTTCCTCCACAGATGAGATGGAACCGGGAGGGACACAGAGCTGGTCAAAGGCAGCGGAGAACCGACCGGCAGTGGAAGGGTTAAAAATCCGGCAGCGCTGAGCAGCAGCGCGAGTTTTAGCTGCAGCACGTGACAGATCAGCCTCAAATAATACAGGCAGATGGTCGGACAATACAGTGTCACAGATTTCTAAATTAACAGACAGGCCATACGAGAGGACAAGATCTAACGTGTGTCCATGCTCGTGTGTAGCGCCACCAGTCACGGACTGCACCAGATTTAGAAAATCAATGACATTTAAAAAGTCTTTCACCAGCGGCTTATCAGGACAACACACATGTATGTTAAAATCTCCAACGATAAGAACACGATCATAATTTGTAACAATACCAGCTAAGAAATTGGCAAAGTCATTTAAAAAGTCCTTATTATATTTGGGTGGTCTGTATATGACAGCACACAGTACAGGGTTTATTCGACCCACCTCAAAGAAAGTCAGTTCAAAGCTGGAGAACCGAGAAGGTGAAAAGCACTGCTTACATTTATAGTCATTTTTGTAAACAGTTGCCGTTCCTCCTCCTCATCCTGTAGTCCGCGGGGAATTAAAATAATAACCTGGGGGTAAAACTTCGGACAGAGCAGACAATTCACCCACAGTCTGCCAGGTCTCCGTAACGAAAAAGAAGTCCAGTTCCCGGGAGCTGATGAAATCCTTCAGGATGTAAGTTTTATTTGCCAGCGATCTGGCGTTTACCAGGCCAATCCGAGCTGGAGCTGCAGCTGGAGCTGGAGCTGGAGCCTGGGCTTCAGCAGAACAGGAAACGTGCCACAGCGGTCTCAGGTGCCAGGGATTTACCCTACGCTGGTGGGGCCTGGGAGAGTAGCAGCGCCGGGGCCGGATCACCTCACCAAGGCCAGTCACAGGGACCAGGCAGGCATCAGCAGGATCCAGGGAACATAATCCACCCAGAGTCTGGGGAACAGAGAAGAAATGTGCCAGGCGGGCCTTCAGTTTCACCAGCCGACCGCTGCGTTTCCCACTGCGACGGTGAGGCCTCTTCCACCCCCTCCGCCTTCGCTCGGAGAGAGGGGCTGAGGCCCGATACAGGTAAGGCGGGATATCTGACAAGAGCGGAGGCTTCTGTCCACCATAATCAGACGAAATACGATCCTCGGCAGAAAGTCTAAGATCCAACAATGTTTGGAGGTCGTACACAAGTAGGGACTTGATTTCTTGAATGCCAATGGTTAAAAACAGTAAAAAAAACAAACAAAGCTGTCAGAGACAGACGGTCAGCCCCATACACTGGCGCCATCTTGTCTTCTCTTATCATGACACAAACAACCCACTCGGCCTCCATATATTGCGATTTCCCATCCCGATCTTTGTCTTGCCCAACTCCTGGCTAGGAGTCACTCCTTTGCTGTGCTGGCCTGAAGACAGTGAGCATTTAGCACCATCTAGTGGACTGAAAGTTAATTAGTTTTTATTACTCTGGTACCTAAATAGGGAAGTTTGTGTTTGCAACATTAATTATTCTAGTATTACAATACTAATGTCTCTGACTAGATATGCTATCACCAGCATAAAGTATTGTGATATTACGATGCATCGATTTCCCCCACCACCACCACTACAAAACAGTGTGATACTACTCATTCTAGACCCTGTGGAACCCCCCAGCCAACTTCTAGTGCTTTATATGAAAGTGCTGCTGTACTCGATCAGTGGGCTATTTTGCTCAACAACCTTTTTTAGACGGAATACAGGACCTCCATTAGAGCTGGACAAAAGACTATTAGAGGAAGTAAGAATAAGATCGGGGCAAAGCACAGGACTGTAATCTTTACTGTCCAACAGGTGAAAGACACTTGAAGAGAATGAGGAAGCGGGAGAGAGAGCACTGCAGAAAGGCACTTTATATTATCTCACAGCCTCAGCCCCGGCAGTGTCGGCCTGAGGCTCAAGACCTGCCGTATGGTGCCCATATCTCAACAAATTCCTCCAGCCAGACCCTTCAGCCTTTTCATCATCAGCTTGCGTACTGCTTCTCATAATGTCCTCACGACAACCCCTCCCCTCCCCCCAAAACCATCACTACTCCCAGCCCCCCCCACACACCTTTCTCCTTTTTATAATAGCCTCAGTCTGCTTTGCTCTATCATTCAGCTAATATTTTGTTCATCTTCTGGGAAGTGGATGTGCACCTTGAAGAAACTTTTGTCCCAGAGGAAAAAAGTGTTTCTATTATCTCTGTTCATGACCTGGCAGTGGAAGTCTAACTCAACTCTGGAGCCCCATTGTCCAGCACACACACACACTTGGACATCGTTGTATGCCGTCTTGAGAAAAGGCATGTGTTAGCACATTAATGCAGGCACCTAAAGGGACACACATGCACGGCCAGCTACAGACACCCAGTTTGTCACCATCGTTGAAATCAGGGGTTTCCATCTTGTGGAGCGACTTACTAATTTCGGGACCTTGAATAAAGTGTTGGTGATAAATCAGAGCTGCCAGCACCAAAATACACACAGATTCATCACTGGATTAGCACTCCACTTTTATTCATCTCTCTTTCTCTGTCCCCCTCTTGGACTTTGCCTTTCACACTGCCACATGCATGTAATCAGTCTTTGAATGTTTCACCCAATGTCTGTTTTATTAACCACATTGAAATTAAGGGACACACTTTGGCTCCACAGCCGTTTACCTTATATTACATTAAAATTAAAGGATTTGAAACTATGACCACACCCTCAACTGCTCTACTCAACTCTGGAAGTTGTATCATTGAGGATTACTTTATTTTGTGAAGGCCCCCCTGATTTCTGATAAAGTGAGTAACCTCACCATTAACAAAGGCAAACCATAGTTCATAGACAGCAGGCAATTTGAAGGGTGGATGAGGGGGGATGCCATACTCCATGTTAGCAAAATCACCTAAAACCATCCCGCCGTCCCAATTCATAGCTGTAAATCAGGGGGGAATCATAAATTTGTGACTTTTTTCTCAGAAATCTGCAACTTTTTTCTCAGAAATTTGTAACTTGTTTTACAAAATTGCAACTTCCTCATAAATTTACAACTTTTGCATAATAAATTTTCAACTTTTTTCCTCATAAATCTACAACTTTTTTCTCATGAATTTCTGATTTTTTTCTCTTGTTAAATTGCAACTTTTGTCTCAAAATTTGTGATTTATTCTCATAAATTTACAGCTTTTTCTCATGAATTTGCAACTTTTGCCTTATAGATTTGCAACTTTTTTCCTCATAAATCTGCAACCCTGTCTCATAAGTTTCTAATTTTTCTCCTGTGAATTTGCAGCTTTTTTCTCATACATTTGACATTTTCCTCATAAATCTGCAACTTTTTTCTCAAAATTTGCATGTTATTCTCACAAATCTGTAACTTTTTTCCCCTCATAAATCTTCAACTTTTTTCTCATAAATTTGTGACTTTTCTCACAAATCTGCAACTTTTTTCTCAGAAATCAGACTTATTTTGCAAAATTGCAACTTTTTTCTGATAAATTTTTCAACTTATTCTCATAAATTTGCAACTTTTTTTTGCAAAATTGGAACTTTTTCCTTGTAAATTTGAAACTTTTTTCTCATAAATTTGCAAGTGTTTCTTCATAAATTTGTGACTTTTTTTTTTACAAATGTGCAACTGTTTTCTTGTAAATGTGCAACTTTTTTCATAAATCTGCAATTTTTTCTCATAAATTTGCAATTTTTTCAGTGTAACTTTGCAATGTTATTCTGAATATTATTTTTGCCTCTATGAATTAAATTGTAAATTGTGACTTTTTAAATTTTTAATTTGGCAACTTTTATCATATTTTTGCACCTTCATTCTTGCAAATTTCTGCCTAATTTACATTTATACATTTGTAAATTGTGCAAAATTTGTAAATACCCCCAATCCTCCTTCTTAAAAAATATCAAATTGTCTACTGGTTACAGGTCACAGTGAAAGTATTGTATACAATAAAAACTCTACTTAACAGAACAGATAAAATAAGAGCCACTGAGCCACTGCCGCCCCAATTTAGATCCAGAAACAAGACAACAGCAGTATGGCCACTATAATTATGACTATAAAAACTAAATAAAGGGGAGAAATAACCATAAGAGTATGATTTTAAGACAACTTACTAGCTTGTAAAGTAATGCTTAAAGGTGAAGTAATCTGTATTTGAAGTTTAGGTAAGTATTGAAAACAAAAACCTAATTCACTGTCACTTTCAGCTAAGTGATGTGTGGCTCAATCCGAGGGTAGCCAATCATGTGGCATGAAGGGCCAAGACCCTGCAGGTTTGCTTTCCTGCCAGCAGGTGTTTTCACTGAACAGCAATCATTGGGAAGAAATTCAGCGAAATTACCTGTTGAAGGTACTGGCTAGAGGTGAAACCGGCAGGGTCTTGACCCTGTAAGGCACATGATTATACACCTCTGATACTAGTTTTACTAGAGCAGTGTGTGAACTTGCATGATTTCTCCCCTGTGGATCTTGCTTTATACTTTCTTTTGGTCAATCATGGCAAGTTGCATTTTGTTTCTTTTCTTCTCAAAGTAACAGAAGGTAAAGCTAGAGAACATACAGTATGTAGTATGATACGATGTGGCCTTTTAATGTTAAAAAAAAGACGTTTTATATGATAGTGTTATTTTTAAACACATTTTTAAGTAAGAAGAACAAAATATTGATAAACAGTTCCTCTATGAGGACTTACTGTATGCTCAGATCAAGTATAGAATAAGAAGAGTCACCAACTGAAAGCACTTCAGATTACATCCAAAAAAGTGAAATCTGAAATTCAAAAAAATTGAGCCTTTGGCTCCAGCTGCTATATCTTTGTCAGATAGAGAGAATGTGAATCAATGGTATCTGCATTTTCTGTTCCCAAAGTGATGAATGGGTGATGATCAAGTTACTTGAGGGGAAAAGATCGCTATATAATGAGATAATCAGGCACTGGATAGAACAGGACCTGTTGCTGTTTGGCTGTTACCATACTGAAAATCTTTTAATTGCTTTTCAGGCCCAGCTGTTGGCAAATGTGTTTGCCCTTTGGCTGTGTACTGGAGAGTGCCACTGTAGACAAACTGAAGATATTTCAAGCTATACAGAGACGTTACCAGATACAATAAATCATCATGATGGCCAAGATAGGAAATTAAAGCCCAGGGTGGGAAACAATCAAATAGTCCTTTTCATTGATGCTCTATTAAGTCATCTAAATACTCAATCTAGCACTTAAAACACAACAACCTTCATGGATCAGGCAGTATACAAAACTGTATGGGCATTTTGGCATGCATGTTCAGATCTGTTGACTTGGTATTGAATAATATCACAATGTCAAAGTGTCTTTAATTTCTTAAGGAAGAAAAGAACTGTGGAGTGATGGAAAGAAACTATTAACTAATTCAAAAGGATATAAAGTTGGTGGAATCTCAGGAAATATGATGTTGAGACAACAATGCCCAGACCAAGACTGAGGAGGGCAAATTGGTCCTTATACGCAAACAAGGAAGAGAAGAAAGTAAGGGGGTTTTCACACTTCAGTTCATTTTCTTTGGTTCAATTCAACTGATGAGTTTGTAATTTTGTATCATTTTTCACTTGGCTCAGTTCCCTTTCACACAGGGAAAAATCCATGCAGACCAAAATGAATCACTTTGAATCCTGTGAAAATGTTCCCTCCTCTTACTAGTCAGATGTTTTGGGGGTTTTTCCCCCTTGTCCTGTCAGGCAGCTAGGTGAGCAGAATAGAAATCTGTTACCCTTACTGTGCCAAACAGATTTACTTTGCCAAAAGGAGCTTTGTACAGTACATATATGTGTATTGTATATTGTTGTAAACTCCTCTTGTAATAACTTTTAATACTTTATTTAAATTATTTTACCCATGAAGGACCCGACAGGAGGGGGATGGGGAGAGGAGGTGTGGGGAGGGGGAAAGAAAAGGGAGAGGAACGGGCAAAGAAAACAAACAAACCAACAACTAAAACAAACAAAAGACAAACTGCTTCTTCAACCAAAGAGGTCTCAACACGAGTCTGGTATCTGCACCTGTTAAAGGAGAGACATATGTGTGTGTGCATCTGTGTGCGTGTGTATGAGAGTGCACGCAAAATAAATGTGTACATGTGAATGGTTTGTCAGGAAACATACAAAGACGGCAGACAGTCACAGCAACCCCACCCCCCCCGCCCACCACCACCACTGGGAAACCCCGAGCAAGCAGGACAATGCCACCAACCCCCACAGAGTACAAATGTCCGAGGCCAACAAGCCCCAGGAGAGCCAGGCATCCACCCCAGGAGGTACAGCTGAAGGAGGCCGGGCCGCCAGGTAGCCAGAGCGGCAGGCCCATGCCCCCGGACCGGTAAACCCTCCGCCCCCCCCAGCGGGGCCAATGCCGGCCACAGGCACTGGGAGGCCAGCGCCCCCACTCTCCGAGCCGAAGACTGGTCCGCGCCCCCAGTGCGAGCCCCCCTAGGCACCCCCCACTCTGGGCTTGCCCCCACACCAGCACCACCACCGTACACCCCAGGGACCCCCATGCCCAAAGAGCCCACGTAGCCAAGAGGCACTACCCCCTCAATCCAGCACCTCCCGACCAGCACACACACCCATTCCCATGCATTCACACCCTCATGCTCTCATACACACCCACATGCACTCACTCACTCTTGCTCACCCTCTCCCCCCGCACAATTCCACACTCACACTCCCGAACCCACCCACTCTCTCCCACTCCTGTACCTGCTCAATCTCGCTCCCACTCTCCCTCAGAGTCACCTGCACTCAGTCATGTTCATCCATACACACACTCTCACTCGCGCTCCAACCTACTCACATCCATTCGTGCTCTCCCCCACACAGTCACCCACACTCATTCACCCTCATTACTTAGGGCGACCACAATGCAGATGCAGTGAGCATGAACGCGCACCAGCACCTGGCAGTGGCCGGGGAGACCGCCAGTACAGGCCAGCAGCCACACCCCCACCGACCTACCCCAGGGCTGCCGTGGCCACAGAAGCAGACCACCACCCCCAACGCCCACCCGAGCGACTGATCAGCGGACCACAGCAGGCACTCCGAGATGCCACCCATCATGCAAAGCGCCACACAAAACCGCCCCACCATTACCATCTCCACTCATCATTCCCTCACTCTCGCTTATGCTCTTCATCTTCATTCATCTTCTTCCGCTTAACCCTTTTCGGGTCGTGGGGGGGGGGGGGGGCGGCTGGAGCCTATCCCAGCGTCTTTGGGCGAGAGGCAGGGTACACCCTGGACAGATTGCCAGTCCATCGCAGGGCCAACACAGAGAGACAGACAACCATTCACTCTCACAGTCATACCTAAGAACAATTTAGAATCCTCAGTTTGATGCCAATTAACCTAACTTGCATGTTTTTGGCATGTGAGAAGAAACCGGAGAAATCCCGGAGTAAACCCACACAGACACGGGAAGAACATACAAACTCCACACAGATCACTGTTGGTCGGGGGCTGGGATCGAACTCAGGATCCCCCGGCCAAGGGTGAGTTGTTGTGCTGCCGCAGTGCTAACCACTCCGCCACCGTGCTGCCAATGATTATTCATCAGTGTCTAAAATGCAATTAAAACTAAGGTGAGGGTGGCCCCACTATGCAGCAGCATAACCCCACCCCAAAACTCTAAGTGTATCCAAGAAGAATCCAGAATCGGGGGGGGGGGGTAAGACTGGGAGGGAGGCAGTCCGAAAGGGGGCCTGTCCCCCCCAGAAGCCAGCTTGCAAAGTGGTTCGGGAGGCCACCCACTGCCCCAGATCCCAATTCAGGGCGAGGGCCGCCAGGCCAAGCAGCCCAGAACCCACCGGCATTGCGCCCCCCACTCCCACACATCTTGCACTCATGAACATACACAACAACAATAATCACAATAACGAACAATGGGCTGGACCCATACGGTGCCCCACACACCAAGCGGTGCCCCAGACTGCCCACCGCAAGCAAACCAACCACCCACCCCGGACACACACCAATAGCAGCAGGCCGCCCTGCAGCCACAGCCACCCCAGAGCAGACTGACAGCAACACGGCTGCCAACTGGTGCCAACAGCCCCCCCATACACCCATACGCACCTGATGCCAAGGACACCGGAGGCATTGCAACAAAGTGCCCCGCCCCGTGACACAACGACAGGGCAGCCGGTAAAAGCTGGCCATGAACCGCCAATCCCCATGCCACCAGACGGTCTACCCCTCTCCTGCCACCCAACGAGATCCCCCCACCGACACACACATCCTCCACCCCCGCACATCCACCCATAGGTACCCTCACACACACACACCCTCATGTGCACACACACACTCACCATCACTCATGCCCACCTACACCCACACCCAGCTCCGCATGCCCACACACACACACACACACACACAAACCCACACTCACCCACACTCATGCACACACACATGTGCACAAACACTCATACACGTTCACACCCACACACCCACACCCACAGGCCCTGGATGACAGTTGGCGACCCTCCCAGAATGCAGGTACCAGCCCACAGAACACTGCCAGGTTCCCAGGGAGGGCACGACCCCGCCACGCAAGGATGCGCTGGGGCCAGCCCACACAACCGGCACACACCCAACCCCAACCCAGAGGGAGAATGCCCCCTCCTTGCCTGGCCTTGCCTCCCACCCAGGAGGCAAGGCCAGCTGACCCAGGGCCACACCCCCCCACCCCCAGGCCAGAAACACAGCCACCCCAGAACAGGCTCCCCAGACACCGGCCCCAGTGGGTCACAAAAACCCCTCGTGGTCAGGGTGCAGCCAGCCGCAAGAGACGCCAAGGAGAGCGAGCCACCGCCCGCCACCCCTCAGGTTATAAAATTAATAAGTGGGTACCAGAGAGAATTAAATTCAACCAATTGGTTATTTGAGGAGGCAGACATTCTCTCCAGGCTAATATAACCTGATAATAAGTTATTATAGTGAGCTGTAAACAAATTATTTCTTGATTTCCAATTCAAGAGGATAGTTTTCTTTGTGATGCATAAGGCAGTGAGAATCATGTGTGACATCTTTGCTTCTATGTTTATTTCACTTAAATCACCTAATATGCAAAGTGTGGGTGAGGATGGGATACGATACCCAAGCCATGCCGATAAGTCTTCACATATTTTCTGCCAGAACTTTTGGACCGGTGCACAGGACCACATAGCATACATATAACTATCTGGAACATTGCTAGTGCAATGGGAGCAGATATTTGTGTGACTCAGGCCCATTTTGAACATCCTTTCCCCTGTGTAATGTGTTATATGTAGAACTTTGTACTGTATGAGTTGCAAATTAGTTTTTAGTCATGTTAAAAGTGTTTAAACATATTTGTGTCCAGAAGCTTTCATCTTTATTGATTGATAGGTCTGTCTCCCATTTTGGTTTTGGAAGAGATACTGACTGATCCAGTTTTGATAATAGTCGTGTATTTTTGATACCAATTTAGGGGAACGAAAACATAGAAACTCTGTCACCTTAACTGGTACCTCTAAATCTGTCTGAGATTAAATCTTGCTTTTATTATGGATTTAAACTGTTGGTATTCAAGAAACTTTTTATCACTGATGTCATACTGTGACACTAGTTCCTGAAATTGGATAAAATTTCCACCTCGAATAAGATGTTTTAAGTTTTTTATTCCTTTCTCATACCACAGTGGAAAATTTAACGTCCTCTTTTGTTGCAGGATATCGAATTATTCCAAATGGGCGTGAGTTTGTAAGGGACAAGTGAAGACTCCATTATTTTTAAAAAATTCCACCAGGCTGTCAGAGAGGAGCTAATGTTAATGCTTTTAAAACAGTCATGGCGTTTGATACAGGGACTCGTGCAAGGTAAGTCAGAGATTTTTAACTACCCACAGAGAACCTGTTCAGCATCTAACCATGGGTTTCCTCGTGGGGTTGATTTTGTCCATTTAGAAACAAACTGCAGTCTGTTGGCTAAGAAGTATTTTTAAAAAATTGGTAAATAACCTCCGCACTCTTTTGCTTTTTGAAGAGTTTTTAAGCTGATCCATGATGGTTTATCCTTCCATAAAAATTTGCTTATATTTGAGTCTAGAGACTTAAACCAGCCCATAGATGGTTGGGTAGGAATCATTGAAAATAAATTGTTGATTTTAGGAAGGACCATCATTTTAACTGTTGCGTCTCTTCCCATTAGTGATATAGGTAGTGTCCTCCAACGTGCAAGGTTGTCTTGTAGTGTTTTTAGAAGGGGAATGTGATTTAGTCGCAGAAACTCTGAGAGCCGGGGGGAAATATCTATTCCTAAATATTTAATATTATCTGATTGTATTGGAATAGTGAATATATTTGAAAAATTAGAATTTATAAGTAAGACTGTTGATTTACCCCAGTTAACCCCTTGAACTCTGGTCAATTTCCCTAAAAACGCCTAAAAATAACGTACCCAAAGTATATCAAAAGCTGTTCTTCAACCCTTTGCAGCATCTTCATGGGATTGGTCTCATTTAAAAGAAAACACTTTGAATATTTTGGCAAAACAGTCATAATCTCTCTAAGTGCTCCGGCCACTGAGTAACAGTCATCTAAACATACTGAACTTGAAGAAAATAAATTTCGCCTGGGTGTTTTTTTGGATACAAATGCTTGCAAATAACACACAGCTGTCAGATCCGGGCTGGAAAATGCAACAGAAATGTAGAACCAAGTGTTATCCAGCTGAGGTCAAAATTTTGTAACAATACCACAAAAAATGAATATATTACACAGCTTTTTTCACAGGTTGTTCCCAGGCGTTTTTGAACTGTGCCAAATTGTGCCAAATGGCACAGTTTGGAAAAACGTCTGTAACTTTTGAATGATTCAATATAGAAGCTTCATCTTGGGCTCTAATGAAAGGTGACACTCAGGGCTGTGTGTGTGTGTGGGGGGGAGTTGTTTATTCATTCATGAATGAATGAATGAATGAATGAGCAAACAAGCCCCCACACACAAAGAAGCATGACACGTAAAAAATGTGTGGCTTTTTTTACAAGAAAAAATAACCTACAGTGCACTAAAAATTATACTAAAATATCTGTAATGTAGAAGATAACAACTCCCACCCCCTCACCCCCGCTACAGAGGACGGACATTGCCAGGTGCGCCGCGGTCACGGTGCGCCGCGGTCTACTATGCACAGTTGTACTAAAATATCTGCAATAATATCTGCAATCCGCTACAGAAGAGTAGCGGGGGGGGGGGACGTTCACAGTCCGGACGCAGCCGCGGTCTACTATGCACGGTTGTAATTTACCGATCGGTCAAAAGTCATTTTTGATTACAATTTTCAGGTATAAAGAGTAATTTAGCTTATAACACTTACCTGTCCACAACAGCAGTGTCGCTGGCGAACTTCTCTTCCTCATTGTCAGACGAACATGACGCTGGTCCGCTTGTTATGGATTCGTGGTTCTGGTCACGCGACCCGGTCAAACCATAATTCCATTATTGCGGTTTTGCGCTTCCATGATTGCGGTTTTGGCAAACGATTTTTCAAAACAAATAAGAACTGTAGTAAGAAAAAAAGACTGGTGAACGCCTGTGTGTCACCCAGCGGCTAAAAACAAAACAGATTTTGCAAGGGAGGCACGCTTTCGAACTACTGTGCTTCAATTGGCTCGCTGTATTCGCAGCCGTAGGTAGGCGGGTCCTTCTTGCTAGGTTTTCAGTCATTGGTTCTTCAAGGTTTCAGAAACCCAATTCAAGGATCTTATTAGTCGAATGAGAGGTCAATCACATCTAAACCAATCAAAGCACTCCTTTGGCTTTCTGTTCGCGGCTGTGTCTGTAGTGGAAGAACGGAAATGCAGCTTTTCTTTTTTTTCAGTGCCTCCTAGGACGCACACAGGACGCCCTCGTGCACCCTAGGATGCAGAGACATGCCCGCCCGCGGTACACCGAAGTGCAAGAGATTAATAGAGTAGTCCGATAATGATAAAAATTTATCAATGAGCGCCACTGTCTGAAGAAGAGATCTTTGTGAGTTTTCAAGGAAAATCAATACATCATCAGCATAAAGGCTAATCTTGTGTTCTTTTTCTCCAGTATGGATATCTCTAATATCAACATTTTGTCATATGGCTGCTGCTAATGGTTCGATAAAGATGGTAAAAAGTGAGGGAAAGAGTGGACAACCCTGCCTGGTGCCTCTCTGGAGATTAAAGCTTCAAGAAGTTTGATCATTTGTTCGGACAGATGCAGTTGGACAGCTATATAGTGTTTTAATCTAGTTGATAGAAGATGAACCAATCCCAAACTTGTTTAACACCATAAAAAGACATTTCCATTTAACACGGTCAATGGCTTTCTCTGTATCCAGAGATAAAATTGTGGTTTCTAAGTTATTAATCTTACAGTAGTCTATTAAATTAAATAGCCTATGTGTATTTTTAGCCAAGTGCCTATCCTTGATAAAACTTGTTTGATCTGGGTGTATAATAAACTGAATTATCCTTTACAGTCTTTTGGCGAGAGCTTTGCACATTATTTTAAGATCTACGTTCATAAGTGAGATGGGACGGTAGCTGGATGGCAGCATAGTGTCATGAACGTGCGCTTTTACGTGGCACACGGAGGGAAAAACAACCCAGGCGCTGTACTGTGAGTTTGTTAGTTTATTGGAAAAACCCAAAAACAAGTGCACAGGTGAGCAAAAGATAAATAACAACTGACACTTGCAAATGAGGCTCACCAGAGTGGACTGCTCTAGCGGAGGTGAAGGAGAAACAGTCCTTACAACCACGATTATGACGATGAGCCAGTGACAAAGAATATAAGAAACAAACTACTATATATAGGGAAACAACTGATTATTCATGAGGGGCAGATGTGGGTAACCTGAGCAAGGGAAAGCAGATAATAACACACACCTGGGAATGATGAGGAGGATGAGCAGCTGCTGGTAAACAGGTGAGGGAGGGGCAGCTGACAGTTTGACAAGCGGCAGGGCATGCCCACACAAACTGACAGCCCTGACCGCAGTCAAAGGGGAAACCAAACATAAAGACAATGTGGATAACACAAAACAGAAACTACAGAAATCAAAACACCACAGAGAAATGGTAAACAAGACCTAAATACAGGAAACAGATATAAATGATAACAAGGACAACAGAGGCGGCAAGGAATACATGAAAAATAATAGCACAATAAACCAATATGGACAAACAGGGGAATCATGGAGCTGAGTTAGGAAAAATCCCAAACTTAGCACATAGCCGAGCCCCCCCCCCAAGCGGTGGATACCAGACACCCAACGTGACATCAGGAACCCCCTTCCCCTTGCAGGAACTACCACAATCTACTCAGGGAGGGTGGTGGGGGGAACAGGTCAGGAGGGAACAAAGAACAACCTACTCAGGGTCCACACCGGAAAACACACACCTATCTCCCCAAGTCCAGAGGCGAGCAGGCTCGGGAGGCTGCCCAGAGTCCCAGGCTCAGCAGATGGAATGGCACACCCAGTCAGGTGGCCTACCACGATCCTAGGCCAGCCGGACTGCCCGGAGGAAGGAGTCAGGTGGCCTACCAGAAAAAACTGACCACCCAACCAAACAGCACAGTTTTTTCGGGTGGCCGGCCTTGGTCTTTCAGCCACCAACATAGGCAAGGTGGCCTGGGAGGCGGCTGCCCCACAGGGAGTTCCACGACCAGGAAGGAGAGCTAAGGATGGGGAGCCCCAGTGTCGACTGGCAGTGGGAAGAAAGGAACCATGACAGTGTCTGGTGGCGAGGAGAGAGAACTCACGACGGCATCAGGTGATGAGAAGAGAGGAACCATGGCGGTGTCTGGTGACAAGAACAGAGGGACCACGACGGTGTCTGGTGGCGAGGACAGAGGAACAATGATGATGTCTGGTGGTGAGGACAGAGAAACCACAACGGCGTCTGGAGAAGAGCAGGGAGGACCCACGACGGCGTCTGGCAAAGGAGGAGAAGGACCCACGATGGCATCTGGCCTTGGAGGGGAAGGAATGGTGCCTTCACTGGTCCTTGTAAGGAGGACGGTTGCATCCGCGGTGGTCCCGGGCTGGGACATAACTGCACCCCCGGTGGACTCCTGCTGGGCCATGGCTGCACCCATGGTGGGCCCCGGCTGGGCCACTGTTGCGCCCACGAGGGTCCCAGTCTGGGACATAGCTGCACCCGCGGGGGTCCCGGCTTGGGACTCAGCTTCATCCGCGGTGGTCCCAGCCTGGGGCATGGCAGCACCCACGGTGACCTCCATAGTGAGGGAAGCTGGGCCCACAGCGACCTTGAGCGGCGAATCTGGGTCTTCGGTGGCCTCAGGTGGTGTTGGCTGCCCTCCAGCAACCCTTGGAGGGAGCTGGGAAGCAGAACAAAGAGAGACAGGGTCAGGGTCACCGACAGCGGCAGAGCCTGGCAAGGTGAGCCCGGGTGCAGTGGCTAGCTGCCCCTGGCTCTCCTCAACCAAAGTCAGGCATGATAGCTCTAACACAGGCAGGAGAGAGACTAAAGAGTGCACTTGCCTTAACTCGGGCTCCACTGCCGTCCAGGACTCCAACGACCCAGGTAGCGATGGGTCTTCAGGCTGGAGAGGCGCTGCACCCCCGGAGGTCCCGTGTTGGGACGGAACCCCCGTGCCAATCCCCACCGGGGGATCTGAATTCTCGTCATCATTGGTGGGTTGGACCGGATCTACGGAGGTCCCAGGTGGTGGTCGACCCTCTCCGGCGACCCTAGGAGAAGGCTCAGGAGTGACAGGAGAGGAACAATGGTTAGGGTCGACAGCAATGGCAGAATCCGGAGAGGTGAGTTCAGATGCGGGTGAGGGCTGCACCCGACTCTCCTCACCAACAGCCAGACAAGATTGCTCCAACTCAAAGGGGAGAGAAACAAACGAGAGCACTTGCCTGGACTCAAGCTCCACTGCCGTCCAGGACTCCGGTGATCCACACGACGATGGTCCTACGAGCTTGGCCCTCAGGAGGTTCGGCTCAGGAGTCAACTCTGCTGCAGCGGCCCCTGTGGCAGGCATGATGGTTGCGTCAGTCCCTTCGGCCCCAGGCGTACTGGTCCACACAGGAGACTCATCCAGCATGGCGGTTGGGGTCCGGATCACCATAGGGGCTGGACTCGGCGTGACGGGCTCTGGTCCAGCGACCTCCCTCTGCCCATAGGGGACCTGCGGAACTGGGATGGTGTTTTCTTGCGCCGCGGGCTCCTACATAATACGGTGGTCGAGCTCCAGGGCCGATGGACACTCAGAAATGTGAGGAGGAGAGATGGAGAGGGTAGGTGAAAACTTGTCTTCTGCAGCAGGCAAAGAACACTTAGGGGACTGTATAATCTGAGTCTCTTTACCAGGAGGCAGGCAAGACAATTCATCAACTATTAGTGTGGAATGAGTCTGTACTCTCCTGTTCTCCTGGAGTTCGGCATTGCCTGCTGCATCTGGAGAACACACAGCCTTCTCTGAGTCCATGGCGGGTCTGGGCTCCTCCCACAGCAGAGGGAAGGTTGTAGCCATGGGAAGCAGCTTTCTCCGGTGGACCCGTCCAGGACGACGTGGAGTGGGCCCCTCAATGACCTCTGGCTCTTCCATTATCTGGAAACCTCCTCCCAGGACTGGCGAAGATGTGGGGGAGACAAGAGGCACAGGTGGAAAAGCGGTAATGACAGCTGATGATGGAGACTCAGCAAACTGTGAAATCTGAGCCTCCACATCAGGAATCAGGCAAGTTATTTCAAAGAATTCAATTCAATTCAACTTTATTTATATAGCGCCATTTCACAACAGTCATCTCATAGCACTTTCAACTGTAGGGGGAACACCCACAGTTGCAGAAAGACCCCAGCAATTAGGCGATCCCCTGTGAGCAAGCGCTTGGCGACGGTGGAGAGGAAAAACTCCCTTTTTCAGGACATCACCCCCCAGGACTTGCCTGAATTCCTGGGGGGTGATGACATCAGCTGTCACCCTGAGGTCGTGCTCCGTCTCCCCAGGAGCTAGGAGGGATTCGGCTGCATAATCTTCTACCCCCCTTGAGGGAGAGGTCGCAGGGTGAGTGGTGGAGTTTCTCTGTCAAGATTTCCGGGAGCGGCGGCGTTGAGCGGGGGAAGGAGACATCGGCTCATCTGAGGAGACAGGCCTCAAAGTCTGGGCGCACTTGGTCACCAGCGCCTGCTCCGGCTCACAGGGAAAAAACTCCTCCATTTCATGAATAATGTCCGGGAGTAGCCACGGCTTCACCTCCAAAAGGAGGTCCGCTTTGGTTAATAGTACCAATTTCCGTTCCTCCAGCTCCTTGTCTGATGGAGCAGGCCACAGCACAGGTGGAGAGGGCGGAGCTGCCGTGGGAGAGGCTGACGGCTTGGAATGGCGCAGGCTCTTCCTCTTCGTGAGAGATGGCTTCGGCGTCGGGACTTCTTCCTCCTGTTCATCACGTGGCAGGGAGTACATGGTGCTGAGTATGTTCTTAGCCTCCTGGTTATTCCATAGGTTAGGGGACGCTTCCATTACTTGTGCTGCACTGCCCCAACCCTCTCAGACCATCTTAGGGGAAAGGGAAGCCGGCATCTGTGCCAGGATGCCCTCCAGGAAACATACCACCAGCTGCTCCAGTTCGTCCGGGTGGAACATGGTGCTTCAAAAGATAGGTGGGTGGAAAAACACAAAAGGTGAAAAATTGCACGAAACTCACAGCAGCTGGATTGATGACTGGTCACTGGCTACTGTCATGAACATGCGCTTTTACGCAGCGCACGGATGGAAAAACAACCCAGGCGCTGTACTGTGAGTTTGTGAGTTTATTGAAAAAACACAAAAACAAATGCACAGGAGAGCAAAAGGTAAATAATGACATTTACAAATAAGGCTCACCAGAGTGGACTGCTCTGGTGGAGGCAAAGGAGAAACAGTCCTTACAACCACGATTATGACGATGAGCCAGTGACAAAGAATATAAGAAACATCCATCCATCCATCCATCTTCTACCGCTTTTCCGGAGGTCCGGGTCGCGGAGGCAGCAGTTCAAGCAGAGAAGCCCAGACTTCCCTCTCCCCAGCCACCTGCTCCAGCTCTTCAGAGGGGATACCAAGGCGTTCCCAGACCAGCTGGGAGACATAGTCTCTCCACCGAGTCCTGGGTCTGCCCCGGGGTCTCCTCCCAGTGGGACGTGCCTGAAACACCTCAAGTGGGAGGCGTCCAGGAGGCATCCTAATCAGATGCCCATACCACCTCAACTGACTCCTTTCAATGTGGAGGAGCAGCGGTTCTACTCTGAGCCTCTCCCGAATGACTGAGCTCCTCACCCTATCTCTGAGGGTGAGTCCAGCAATCCTACGGAGAAAGCTCATTTCAGCCGCTTGTATCCGCGATCTCGTTCTTTCGGTCATTACCCAAAGCTCGTGACCATAGGTGAGAGTAGGAACGTAGATTGACTGGTAAATCGACAGCTTTGCCTTAGAACTAAGCTCCCTCTTCACCACAACAGACCGGTACAATGTCCGCATCACTGCAGATGCTGCTCCAATCCGTCTGTCGACCTCTCGCTCCATTTTCCCCTCACTCGTGAACAAGACCCCAAGATACTTAAACTCCTCCACTTGGGGCAGGAGCCTGTCCCCAACCCGGAGAGGACAATCCACCTTTTTCCGGCTGAGGACCATGGACTCGGACTTGGAGGTGCTGATTCTCATCCCAGCCGCTTCACACTCAGCGGCAAACCATCCCAGCAAGAGCTGTAGGTCATTGCTGGATGAAGCCAACAGGACAACATCATCTGCAAACAACAGAGATGAGATCCTGTGGTCACCAAGCATGACACCCTCCATTCCCTGGCTGCGCCTAGAAATCCTGTCCATAAAAATTATGAACAGGACTGGTGACAAAGGGCAGCCCTGGCGGAGTCCAACTCTCACTGGGAATGACTCCGACCGAGTGTTGGCAATGCGAACTAAACTCTCACAACGGTCGTACAGAGACCGAATAGCTCGTAACAACAAGCCCGATACCCCATACTCCCGAAGCACCCCCCACAAAAATCCACGAGGGACGCGGTCAAATGCCTTCTCCAAGTCCACAAAACACATGTAAACTGGTTGGGCAAACTCCCACGAACCCTCAAGAATTCTCGAGAGGGTAAAGAGCTGGTCCGATGTGCCACGGCCAGGACGAAAACCACATTGCTCCTCCTGAATCCGAGGTTCGACCAACGGCCGGACTCTCCTCTCCAGTACCTTGGCATAGACCTTCCCAGGGAGGCTGAGGAGTGTGATCCCTCTAAAGTTGGAGCACACCCTCCGGTCCCCTTTTTTGAAGAGAGGAACCACCACCCCGGTTTGCCATGCCAAAGGCACTGCCCCCGACCTCCACGCAATGTTGCAGAGGCGTGTCAACCATGACAACCCAACAACATCCAGGGCCTTGAGGTACTCGGGGCGAATCTCGTCCACCCCCGGGGCCCGGCCATCAAGGAGATTTTTAACCACCTTGGCGACCTCAGCCCCTGTGATAGGCGAGTCATCCCCCTCGTCCCCAAACCCTGCTTCCTCTGTGGAAGGCGTATCAGTGGGATTGAGGAGATCCTCGAAGTATTCCTTCCACCGCCCGACGATATCCCCAGTTGAAGTCAACAGTGTCCCATCCGCACCATACACAGTGTGGACGGGGAGCTGCTTTCCCCTCCTGAGCCGCCGAACAGTTTGCCAGAATCTCTTTGAAGCCGACCGAAAGTCTTGTTCCATGGCCTCACCGAACTCCTCCCATACCCGGGTTTTTGCTTCAGCAACCACCCGAGCTGCACTCCGCTTGGCCTGCCGGTACACCTCAGCTGCTTCGGGAGTCCCACAAGCCAACCAAGCTTGATAGGACTCCTTCTTCAGCTTAATGGCCCCCCTCACCACTGGTGTCCACCACTTGGTTCGGGGGTTGCCACCACGAGATGCACCGACCACCTTGCGGCCGCAGCTCTGGGCTGCCGCTTCAACAACAGAGGTGGAGAACATGGCCCATTCAGACTCCATGTCTCCAGACTCCCTCGGAATGTGGTTGAAGTTCTTCCGGAGGTGGGAGTTGAAGACCTCCCGGACAGGGGCCTCAGCCAGACGCTCCCAGCACACCCTCACTATACGTTTGGGTCTACCAGGTCTGAATGGCTTCCTATAAGAAACAAACTACTATATATAGGGAAACAACTGATTACTCGTGAGGGGCAGATGTGGGTAACCTGAGCAAGGGAAAGCAGATAATAACACACAGCTGGGAATGATGAGGAGGATGAGCGGCTGCTGGTAAACAGATGAGGGAGGGGCAGCTGGCAGTGTGACAAGCGGCAGGGCACACCCACACAAACTGACAGCCCTGACCGCAGTCAGAGGGGAAACCAAACATAAAGACAACCTGAAGAACACTAAGGAGAAACTACAGAAATCAAAACATCACAGAGAAATGGTAAACAAGACCTAAATACAGGAAACAGATATAAATGATAACAAGGACAACAGAGGCGGCAAGGAGTACATTAAAAATAATAGCATAATAAACCAACATGGACAAACAGGGGAGTCATGGAGCTGAGTTTGGAAAAATCTCAAACTCAGCACATGATACGTAGGTTCTTTTTTGAGTTTAAGGAGCAGGATAATACTAGCCAAGTTCATATTTGGAGGGATTACATTATCTTCTTTAATTTGGTTCACCATTTTAAAGAAGGCAGGTGCCATCACAGGCCAGAATTCTTTATAGAATTCTACTAGAAAACCATTTGGTCCCAGAGCCCTGTTGTTTGAGATGTGCTTAAGTGCCTCCTGGAGTTCGGACATTAGAAGCGGTGCATCCAGAGCTGCAATCCGTTTGTTATTTAATTGTGGTAAATTAACATTGCCCAGAAATTCATTTATCTGTGAGTCAGACAGATTAATCTGAGATGAACAGAGGTTTTCATAAAACTTTCTTAAGGAGTTATTTATTTCTTCAGACTCATGGGTGACATTTCCAGTTGTATCCTTAATAGAGTGGATAGTTGTTTTTTCTTTACTCAATCTAAGCTGGTTAGAAAGATATCTCCCCAATTTATTAGTGTGTTCAAACTTCTCAAGACACAGTCTTCGTATTAAAAACTGTGTCCTTTTGTTTGTAATTTCTTTTAGTTCCATCTTTAATTTTCTCATACTGTTAAGTGCCTGTTCCTGTGAAGAAACGGCACAGGTCACCTCCAGTGATTTCATTTTCTGTTCTAACTCCAGTACCAGTGCTTTTTCTTTTTTATCCTTATATGAACAGTAAGAGATTATTTTACCTCGCAACACCGCTTTTGCTGCTTCCCATAGAACACACAGCAATATTCCTGGCACATCATTATATTCCAGATATGATTCCCACCCTTTATTAATATATTTAATAAAATTTTTGTCTTTGAGTAGTGATGCATTAAATTTCCAGTTCCTAGTTTTCCCTGTAGCTTTTTTATTTACCAGTGTAAGCGATGCTGGATGATGATCGCTGATAGCTTGGTCTGAGCAAATTTCAGTGTCTGAGATATCCCTCACAATGGAGTTACTGGCTAAAAATATGTCTAAACGGGAAGTGTGGTGTCCAAGTGCTGAGACAGAGAAGTGAAGAAAGTGTGAAAATAGGATGGGTCGTCAACAGTTGAGCCATAAACACTTGCAATACATAGATCCAAATTTTGAACTAAGATTTTTAATATTATAAATCTACCTTCTGGATCTGCTATAGTATAATTCACAACAAAACTTATTCTTCTGTTTACCAATAAAGCTACTCCCCTTTGTCTGTAATTAAACCAGGCTGAGTACATGTGGGGAAATTCAAGGGAGGTGAGCGCGTCTACAGATGACTTTGAAACATTTGTTTCCTGAAATAAAACAAAGTCTGCCTGTAGATCCTTCAGTCGATTAAAAACTTTTAGCCTCTTCTCCCTGGTACTGAATCCTCATATGTTCCACGTGACAAATTTTAATGTGGACATGTTTTCACTAACTGGTTCTGTGCTAAAGGCGAGCTGAACGTGCCTATATGCTTGTATGTCCATAGTGTATGTGTGTGCTTGTGTGTGCATGTATGTCCTGCACATGTTGTATGGCTATGTATGCACATGTGCGTAGGCCTATGTATGTTGTGCATATAGTATATACCTATATGTATGTGCATGGGCGTGCGCACATGATGTCTCTGTTGCATTTGCTTGCATTGTTTGCATTTGCAAGAATGAGTGGGGTGCATGTACTTAAAATTATTTCCTATAGACCAAATGTGTGAGAGAGAACAGACGTTAAGGTTAATAATTGGTGAGAAGATACCAGTGACATTCAACAACCTAAAAACATCAAGATTAGCTACAACAGACAAACAAATAAACAACCACAAAAAAGTAAAAAAAAAAAACATTAGACAAACGTTAACAAATTAAACAAGAATCAAATAAGAGACCTGCACACAATCACACTCTTTTTCACATGTAGTTAAGGAAACAATCTCGACTCTAGAATAGCCAGGGGGTTATGGTTTCATCCATAAACAGCTTGCCATCTATAAACAATCCACAGAGATAATAGCTCGTTTACCTTCTTAGATTTTTTGTTTCCTAATGGGAAAAAGCTTCCTTCTTCTTTCCATAATTTCCTGTTGAATTTGATCATTTATACCATGATTTGTGCCTTTAAGCTGCCTGCCCTGCCTCTGTACCAAAAGTTTTTGCTTGAAATGTTCAAATTTGGCAACAATGGGTCTGGGACATTTGTTTTGGGGACTTTTCTATCCAATGCAGTGGACTCGGTGAAAGGTAATTGATTTCACAACGTCGGAGGGTATATTCGACTGCGTGGAATTCAGATGGTGATGTTTTTGCTGCCAGAAGAAGAAAGGTAGATACAGGAAGTCATTTTCCTTAATGGAGCTACATTGAAATCTGTGACCCATCAGAGACTGCATACAGTGATGTTGCGCAAAACTAAGAAGAGATGTGTTTTGATGAATGTGAGAGGTGGACAGAACTCTCGAAAATTATTATCTCAGCATTTGAATTGCGGGGGGGGGGTTGCTGAAAAACTCATAGGCAGACTAAGAAGGAGTTATGCTACAGCAACAAAATGCATTAAGTTCAACCTTTTCTGATAGTAACTGCATTGTTTCTTTTCAGATACACTGACATTGGAGACTATGTTGAAAAATTAAACCACATTCGGTCAAATTTGACCACTACGTCATGGTCAGCCTATGAACTTTTCAGCCCCCCCCCCCCCACTTATTAAAAGCAGATGAAGTGATAACGTGCCAGATTCTGAGAGGTCTTAGATTCTGATGTAACCCTAGAATTCCCCATTTTATTCAGTACATTTTACACTTAAGTGTACTCAGAGGTTTTTAGCCATGTTGCAGCATTGTGCAGCAGATCTCTAAATCCTCATTTCTCTGATATGTTTGCTATAGTGTGTATTTCCATATTTTTGTGTGTTGTGGATAGTTGAGCATGTATGCAATCATCAGATCGGCCTGCACCTCCTCACATCTCCATGTTTTTGCACATTTCATACACCAGCATGCTTTGGGTGGTTTATCCATCCATTCATCCATCTTCTACCGCTTATCAGGGGGGTCCGGATTGTGGAGGCAGCAGTCCAGAGTAGCCCAGGCTGCCACATGGTTCGCATAGTACCATGATCCCTCCTGAAGGTGGTGAGCCCACTGGAGGGCGGACCCACATGCCTGCTTTGGGTACACTGAGTCCTTGTAATGTTTTTTCATAGGGATCTACTGGACAGCTCCTGGTCTGGTCCTTCACCCAGGACTAGTTTGTCTTGGGAGACCCTACCAGGAGCAAGTAGCCCCTGATAACATAGCTGCTGGGGTCATTATGGCACACAAACCCCTCCACCACGATAAGGTGGTGGTCCACGAAGGGGGTTTTGGGTGATTTAAAGCAATAAACAAAAATCTGTTCCTCATCTAATGACTTCACACCATGGGTTTTGCATCTTTTGGTCCTATTTCAGTTCGGTATGATTTCCCACCTGAAGTACCACACAAGAGTTCGCCAGATGATTATGATAAAGACCACCTCTTTTTGGGGGACTCGGCACAGTTGCTGTGTTTTCACCAGACCAAATGAAGAACAATGGCAGTGAAAATGAACTTGAGTTTGACTGAAACGAACTAAAGCGTGTAGGTGTGAAAGCACCCTAAATAAATGTGAAATTGTTCTCCGGCAATGGGCAATTTTTATTTTTTTTTTGTTTTTTGGGAAGGGGGGTATCCTTGTCAACAGGTCTGTGGATGAACTGGGCAGCTTCCCGGTGTGAATGTGTCACTGTGTGAGTGTGAATAGGGCATCCTTGAAAAAGAGAGGTTGCCTGTCAATGGGACTACCCTGTATAAATAAAGGTTAAATAAAATAATAAAAAAAACATTAAAAAGACAAATTAGATTTGTCATGATGTAAAAGCAATAAAAGGCAAAAACATCAAAGAGATAAATATTTTTCACAGGAATCCTTAACATATTTCTTGCATACTCTTCCTTATTAATCCTAGTTTTATTACTCTTGTATTGGCCGTTCATGCCACAGCTGAGTTTTATTTACACCATTTCTCTAAAATCTGATCCTCAAACTTTCAACGACGGTACAGGTGCAGGTTCTGGGACCTCGCACCCATGATATTGCAAGTTCACTTTATATTCCTTTCCAGGTTGTCAATTTTAAAAGCCCTATATACAGGTGGTGCACAAAGACCTTTAACATAGAATCTACTGCTATTTTCAATTTTGCACATTTATTGACAAGGGCAAAACGTTGCTGCAGTTGTCTGCTTTTGCACCTCATTGATGAATGAAGCAGCCTACAGTGGACAGCCAAAACATTATAGCTACTTTGGCCGATGATGTCTTTTGTTCTTTGTATGCTGCGCCAATCATTCGAGGCATAGGCTCAACTCTAGGACTTATGAAGGTGCCCTGTAGTATCTGGCACAAAAATGATAGCAGCAGATGCTTTATGTCCTGTAGGTTGAAGTCCTGAAAGAGGTGGAGCTGACATAGAGCAAGCTTATTCCAGCAGATTCACTAACAGCCTTTTCGGACCATTGCCAGTAGGCAGTCACCATCCATTGGGGGTGTCCCACAAGCCATTTGACCATTTCCTCCATTCTTATGGTCATACCAATGCAAATGCAAGTGCTGCATATTGAGGTGTTTGTGGATGTACAGCTGTAGCCAGGAGAAGTCCTTCCTGACTTGGATTCCTTCAACAAAACTGGCCTCAGAGTTTTCAAAGGTTATGGGGTAATTTCAACTATCAAATGCTTCTGTCTCTGCTCCTTCTCATTTATGACAAAACTGCTGTCTCTTGCCACAAAGCAACAAAGAGTGGCATGAAAGTTCCTGTATGTCTGATTTGAATGATTAGACAAACTTGGTTGTATCTGAAGGTGAAGATGTGTATTTGATTTAGGATCACATATGAGAGGTCACCTTGGTATGTAAAACTGTTCATTTCTAATGCATCCAACAGAGATTTCAGAGATTCTGTTGTCATCTCTGCCAAAGAAGGTACGTGATTTATTTGGTCCAACGTTTTCACTTCAGATGCATAATATATTGCCATTTGGTCATAGCTGTCCACAGAATCCAAGTAGAGTGTGGGGTGGGGTAGTGAGTGTGGTGCAGTAAATCAGTGATGTCTCATTCAGGAAATATGAGTTTGAGTGCTGTGTTTTTGGCTTTGTTTGACTTGCACACTTACTTTGGCTTTCATTTGCACATTATCTTTAGATGTTGAGTACTTTATTAGATGTAGAACAAGCACCAGTTTTTTTTTGTTTTTTTTTAGAGTTTGACACTTGGACTCTTAAGGCCATAGACTGCACTGTAAATAAATATGATCAACTGTGTCATCCTCAAAAAATAGCTTTATTAAACTAAAATAAAAAGCATTTTTAGATACAAATCAACTAATGACTCCACTCACTTTGAAAGAACTGCACCTAAGTCAAGTATTTTGAGAGGTTACCCTCCAGAAATCTTTTTTTTTATGAGTTCCACTCTTTAAAACAAACTTGTTGATGAAGTCAGCATTCTGAAGTTTGTCCCATCTGCTAACAGAATCACTGAAAGAAGCTTTTACTAGAGACGGGGCAGGGCCCAGTAAAGGAATGATTAAGATGATCTGAAAGCACACCAAGATTCTAGAAATTTTTTGATTTTTTTTTTTTCAAGATAGTATGGCGCATATTTAGGGCGCATATAGGGCATTCATATTCACCCACATATACCTAGTAGGCATGACGGTGCATATTCTGGAAGCTTCACGTCTCAATGGCCAAAGAGGCCAAATCTGCACGGTGGCGCAGTGGTTTAGCACTGTGGCAGCACAGTTTTACCCTCGGCCGGGGGATCGCGGGGATCATGAGATCGTGGGTTCGATCCCAGCCCCCGACCAACAGTGAGCTGTGTGGAGTTTGCATGTTCTCCCCGTGTTGCGCGGGTTTACTCCGGGATTTCTCCGGTTTCCTCCCGCTTACCAAAAACATGTAGGTTTAGGGCGCTCGCGCACGCAGCGACCAGCAGCCGGTGGCTTGTCACCAGACTGCAAACCAAGTCTACCTACGGGTACAAATAAGTAACAAAAAAAAAAAAAAAAAAAAAAGAGGACCTGACCCTGCAGAGACCTACGGGAGGTGTGAAGTTGGTTGCTTAGGAGACGAGAAGTGGGAGAGAATGTCCCAGCAGGAGCCCCGGAGGCTAGAAGGATGAGAGAGACAATGGAGACGCCAAGGAGCCTCGGGGGCTGTATGTTTGCTCAAGGACTGTGGGTTGGGGGTGTGTTATTTGATGTTGGGGGTTTTGTGTCTTAGGATGGTATAAGAACTGTGAAGGATGATTGTTCTACCTCTTTACTGAGATTCTGTTCTTGTTGGAGGATGTGACCTCTCAATAAACCAACCCTGAGAAATAAACTCAGTCTCGTTTGTGAAAGGCATCCTCTACAATAGCATATTTCTACCATGTCTTACAAAATACCATGCCCACCAATGTGATGAGTAGGGATGCACCATAGAAGAATTTTTACAGATAGTTTTAAAGTAGTTTGTGCCTGTTGCTAATGTGATACTGATATACTATGTACATAATTTTTCCCACTGATTTGCATCTTCTTTATCTTATAGTGATGATTAACTGGCATGTAAAGACACATTCCCCAAGGGAAATAAGAAAAGTACCTCAATATGAAAATAAATACTTTACATGTAACATACATTTTAGTAACATGTTCAACAGAAGTGTAAATGTTCTCCTTTTAATAGGCTGGGAGGATACTGTTACTGTGACTTTCGTAACAACAGCCACAACCAGAGCAAGAGGAAACATGGAAATAAATGCAGTCTATTCACAGGGATTATGTAAAAATAGAGTGCATTTACTGCACAACTGTATAGTAGCTAAAGTAATCTGAACGGGCATAAATAGTATTTTTACACTACTGAATGAAGAAGCACAAGTAAGGCTGCATGAGCTTTACAGACACACTCAGCATCATACAAACTGGATCAAATAAATGGCTTCAAAATAGGAGCCTACTGTTATGTATGGAAATACCTGGGTGATGAATGAGGCAAGATGAAGTTGGCAAACACAGCTTTACTGGTGGAACTGGAAGTAGCGGTTACATGGCAGGCACCTGACGTGGGCACTGGTCAAAGAGACCCTAAGATGGTGGCCCGCCCACTATATAGAGCAGTGCGGTGACGTGACGGGAAGTCCATGTCACCACACTGCACTTCACAATAAAGTGCCATTTTCCAAATACTACATTTCCTCCCCCCTTAGAAAAGTCCAAAACCACACACACAATTGAAACCTCCCCAATTTAGGACCCGAAACACACACTAAAATAACGAAAACTAACATACTAAATTTGCTGAACACATTCACTCAAAACAACATAAAATAGGGCTGGCGGGTGGACTGCCGCACAGCCCGCACAGCCTGCACAGCATGGTGGATTATTCTGGCACCAAATAGCTAAAAGAAAAAATCCATTAAACTAAAATTACTTGCAGTGCTCCTAAATTAAAATTGAAACACAAAAAGTAACCCCATGTCATAACATGCATGTATAAAACACAAGAACTATAAACACCCATTTTTTACAGCACAGTCACTTGGGTGGGAGAGGTAGAACCGGCATGGGGGGCCCAGGGCAAGCGCGCCACTGGAAGTAGCAGGCCCCTGGGACAATGGCTGATCTTCAGGACAGTGGAGCCCGACTCCTTAACCACCAACACCGACTCCCATCCAGCCTCGTCACCCGGAGCGTCCTCTTGGACATGCTGAAGCTGATTGGCGTGCTTTGATGAGCCAATGGACAACCGGAAGTATGCTGCGCCCAACTTTGCCACTATGCGCAGACATCTTCGGTAATTTGCTGGCTGTCATTTGGTCTATCTTCGCCGTGGATGTTCATCACCCTGAACCAAGTCCAAAACCCTTAGCAGGGCCTGGCTCGGCCTGACGTGGTGCTGCTGAGCATGCGGTAACTCCATGCTTATCACTCTGGCCCCGTGCTCTTCTAAAACCATTGTAGCGGTCACCGTCATAGAGACAGACCCTCTATCCTCCTGCAGCCAAGTTCCGGAGGCATCTGGGGCTAGCATGGTGTCACTCGCCGATGCAGGTGCCCCACCGCCACGCTCGATACCCCCCTCTACCATATCCTGAGCACCGGCACTGAGACTTTACTGCGCTAAATCTGAGTGAAACTGGTCCTGTTTGACCGCCGTGGTATCCGTTAGCTCCTCATCCCACACAACATTCTCTTCGACCACTGGAACTGGGGGGTTCCAGCGACCACAACCCGACCATGCGTTCCCGGCACCATCTTTAATGGCGAAATCCAGTCCATAAAACAAATCACAGCCCATGATGTTATCACCTCACGCTGTTACGTGGAACGTGAAGTCAACCATCTTCGCAGACTTGTACCAGACCATTAACTCCAAAGTCCCAATCGTGCACAGCCTGGCACCTCCATAGCCATACAACGGTGACGGGTTATCTTTAATCCTGTAGTGGGGGAAGAACTTCCTCACTGTGGCACAGTTCAGCAATGACCCCTCCGCCGCCGTGTCGAGCAGCAGTGGCACCTCCACGCCGTCCAACTTCACTGCACAATATGTGTACCCGTTTGTGCTGAGGAACACCGTATGGATGCAAACTATTACAGTACTCCCCCCCACCCACGAGACGCCTCTTGGCATTCGATCCAACCTACGTGGATGCGCCCGATGGAAGTCCCTGATGAGGTCCTTATCCAAGACGAAGGAGGGGCGCACCCAGGACCTCCATTCCGGCCCGTAGCCCTCCCAGTCCACCAGGTATGTAAGCCGAGACCCCGGCAACGGACATCCAGGATGGCATTGACCTTCCATGCTGGGTCGCCGTCGCTCAACATTGGCGGAGGTGGAGACCTGGGAGGGGGTCACAGAGGGCTGGAACAGAAGGGTTTGAGCTGAGAAACATGGAAAGTAGGACAGATGCGGAGGGAGGGGGAGAGCTAGGCACACAGAGACAGGGTTAATAATGCGGGAGATGGCAAAAGGCCCAATGAACCGTTGAGACATTTTCTTAGATTCTGCCTTCAGGTTAATATGTCTGGTGGATAGCCATACCTGCTTACCCACCTGGTAGGAAGGGGCTGGTGTCCTGCGGCAGTTGGCAACTGGAATTGTGCTCTGCCGTGCGCCGTAGCACGGTCTGGGCCGCTCTCCACAACCGGCGGCAGCGCCTCAGGTGTGCCCGGATGGACGGGACGACAATGTCTCCCTCCTCCTCAAGAAACAATGGGGGGTTGTACCCTAACGAAGCCTCGAATGGGGACATGCCGAAAGCCGAGGAGACCATCGTGTTGTGGGCGTATTCAATCCATGGTAGATGTGTGCTCCATGATGCCAGGTTGGTGGTGTCCACACACCGCAGTGCAGCCTCCAGCTCCTGGTTAGCCCGCTCGCATTGCCCGTTGGTCTGAGGGTGGCTCACCGTGGCCCCAAGGGTGTTACAGAAGGACCTCCATACCTGGGAGATGAACTGGGGACCCCTGTCGGAGATGATATCCAGGGGGATCCCGTGCAGCCTCACCACATGCTGGATGAGCAGGTCTGCTGTCTCCTTCGCCGCAGGCAGCCCCTGCAGTAGAATGAAGGGAGCGGCCTTGGAAAACCTGTCGACAATGGTGAGAACAGCAGTATGGTTATTAGAAGGTGGGAGGCCGCTGATGAAGTCCAACGCCACATGGGACCAGGGCCTGCCGGGAGTAGGGAGAGGGTGGAGCAGCCCGGCTGGAGGAGAAGAAGACATCTTGCTGGCGACACACTGGGGGCAGTCGCGGATGTAATCCTCAACGTACTTCTGAAGGGAAGGCCACCAAAACGTCCTCTGAAGAAGCACCACCGTGCGGACCCTCCCAGGGTGGCACGAGAACCTGGACGCGTGGGCCCAATGGATGACTTCACCCCGAACGGCCGATGGGAGGAACAGCCTCCCCGCTGGTCCCCCGCTCGGGTCCGCCTCAGCATCCTGTGCCTTCAGAACCTTCTCTCTGATGCCCCAAGAGAGAGCGCCTACGATCCATGAAGGAGAAAGAATAGGGTGATCAGTTACCTCAGTGGCCTCCGAGGCGAACTGCCTAGAGAGAGCATCCGGATTGGTGTTTTTGGACCCAGGGTGGTACGTGATGGTAAAGTCAAAACGTCCAAACAACAGGGACCAGCGGGCCTGGCGAGCATTCAGGCGCTTGGCCATCCTGAGATACTCCAGGTTCCTGTGGTCCGTCCAAACAACAAACGGCTGAGAGGCCCCCTCCAACCAATGGCACCACTCCTCCAGTGCGAGCTTGACTGCCAGAAGCTCTTTGTTGCCAATGTTGTAATTCCGCTCAGCTGGGGACAGCCGACGAGAGAAAAAGGCACAAGGTTGGATCCTGCCATCTGTCGGGGACTGCTGAGAAAGAACGGCTCCCACCCCTGAGTCCGAGGCGTCCACCTCCACCAGGCACTGGAGCGCAGGGTCCACCTGGGCCAGGATGGGGGAGTCAGAGAACATCTTCTTAAGGGCTGCAAAGGCCATAGCTGCCTCTTCCGTCCAAGTACTGTTCTTGTTGCCAGCCTGGCCATGTCGTTGGTGGCAAACGCAAGCTCGGGCGTGGTGTTACTCAGCCATACCCTGGAGAAGAACATTGGCAGATCATCAGGATCATTCATTAGCAGAAGACTGTTGTCATCTTGCCAATCTTCCACCTCCTCTCCTCTTCTATCTGCTTCGCTGTATCCCCATGCCTCTGAGTGACTGTTGAAGTCACCAATGACTAAGCATCGGTGGTCTGGGAGTTCCATTTGGTCAAGTAAGAGATCTCGCTCTGAGGGACAGTACACATTGAAGATCGTGACGCTTTCATTGTGAACCATGATTCGAACTCCATGGATTTCTGCCTGGTTGTTGGTACTGACGTCAAACTCTTGTGCTGGTATGGCGTTTTTGACAAGAATCGCCACTCCTCCTTTTATTCTTCCTTTTCTGTCTTTCCTGAAGACCTGGTATCCCCTAACACTGAAGCGTTGATTTTCCTTCAGGTGGGTCTCCTGTAGGCAGGCGACATCAATGTCTTCTGAGTGGAGTCTTTCAGCAAGGGATATTTTTTTGTTGTAGACTCCTTCTGCGTTCCACTGGAGGATGTTGATGTTCCTCTCCTTTGGTGTCTCTTTTCGGCCAGTACCATTCCTTGTTCCCCGTCCCCTGGTCGTGCAGGACGAGGTGAGGTGACCTCCGGTAGCTGAGGGTGGGCCCCTTTGAGGCTGAGGGCCCGGCACTCTTCCTCCCTGGTGGATCCCCAGAGGACGAGCACCATCATGCGCAACATCGGTGTGACTCATCATGAAGTGGATATGCATGATGCAGAGGTTTGTAGCACCATAGGGGTCCTGCATCTCCGTCTTCAGCCATGGACGTTTGTCGGGGGTCCCTCCCCTAGACCAACTGCCTTCCATGGCTGGGCTGTCGAGCGCTTGGTCCACCCTGTAGAAAGGTTGCCTGCCAAGGCTTTCCGAGACCCTTCTTTCCGTGCAACTGTCTGTCCTCCTCCGCCTTCACAGCCGTTGGGAGTTCGCTTTCCTCTCCGCCTGTTCCACCGTTGGGACATTTGTTGCTGTAACAAAACTTGGGTTTTCCGTGAGTGATTTGTTACATGCTGCACAACCCCCAACCTGGAGGACCAGGGTGCACTCTTTAGTCTGGCCTCTACCCCACGCGGACCTGTTCGACATGGTTGAACCTTCTGGGAGGACTAGGCTCCCGTCGACATAGCTCCGGGGGTTGCTGAGGCACACAAGCCGCTGCACCCCGACAAGGTATGTGCACCATTGGCAGCATTGCCAATGATGCACTGCTCCTGGATTATGCACTTTCTCTCAAACCGTCCCAAAACTGTTAGACTTGGCCCTCACCTTTCCTGTACTATTACTCTCAGCACCGGCTCCCCGCAGGGCTGTGTGCTGAGCTCACTTTTGTATTGTTTGTACATCTCTGATTGCACACCTATTCATCCGTCCAACCGCATCATTAAGTTTGCAGATGACACAACTGTGCTGGGACTCATCTCAGGGGAGGATGAGTCCGCCTACCGTGATGAGGTTCAAAATCTGTCTCTGTGGTGCTCTGCAAACAATCTGATTTTAAATACAAAGAAAACTAAAGAACTCATATTGGACTTCAGGAAACGCAGAGTTGACCCATCCCCCATTTTTATCAATGGTGACTGTGTGGAAATAGTGCACAGCTATAAATTTCTTGTTATACATATCACAGACACCCTTTCTTGGACCACAAATACCACAGCTATCGTTAAGAAGGCCCGGCAACGTATCCACTTCCTCAGGATTTTAATAAGAAACAACCTTTGTAAGAGGCTGCTGATGACCTTTTACCGCTCTGCTGTTGAAAGCATCTTGACATACTGCATCACGTCTTGGTATGCAGGCTGCTGTGTTGCGGACAAAACAGCACTACAGAGAGTTGTAAAAACTTTCCAAAAGCCATTCACTTTTTAAATCACCAATACATTCGTAGTCACTAGTACATTATTTCTGGCAGGGAAAGAAATTTTTATCTTTATTCTTAAATGTGTCTTTCAAATACATTCTGTTAACTTGACACAAAGATGACTGCACTTTTTTTTTCACTTTTCAAGCTCTTTTTAATGCTGATATGTTATGTTCTGTGTGTTTTGCCATGGTTGTTGTTGATGTGTATGGATTGAGTGTTGTTTGTAGTTTTTTTATGTGGGAGGGGGCATGTGCAGTTTCGGTGTGCTTTTTATGCAATGACAATAAAGGCTCTATCTATCTATTGTTGATAAGCTAATTAATCTATCCGAGTCTCCAAGTTGTTAACTTTGCGCACCAAAGCGCTGTCAGCTGGGTTGTTTTGGCGGAGTCGTACTGACATGGTGTATGGACCCAGTGACCAGACACAGACTCAGGTATAGATACAATGGAGTTTATTAACAAAAATGTGTGTGTGTATGCATGTGTGTATGTGTAGTCAGATGCCGCTGGGGGAGAGCAGAACACCATACAACCCGGCAAACCTGGGAACACACAGAAGCAGGGACAGTTAGGGGTTATCACTGATGGAAGTGAGCAGTTAAGATCAAGGCTTACTGTTTGTAGAGATGTTATGCTGCTCAGGTTCAGCTTGGCGGCTACGGCCAGGAAGACAGTGTTTCCCGTTCTCGTTGCGGCAGCTGGAGGTGAAGATATGCAAGAATAGTGGTGCGGCATAGTCTGCCACCAGGAAGGAAGGAAGATGGTCCACCGCCACAGAGAGGGAGAGATCCGCCACCACGGAGCTCCGCCTGTGCACAGAGGACTGGTAGAAGGATTAGAGGAATGAATTGGGCTTACTTGGACTGAGAAGGATCTTCCCGAAGCAGGAAGGCTGGAGGCTTGAAGCGAGGACAGAGGTTGACAATGGCTGGAACTCAGGAACAAAGACGAAGGCAGAAGAAGGTCGTATGGAGGGTAGACAGACGACTCTGCACTGAGCCCAGGGCAGCGTGGCTCATGTAGCCCAGGCCGTGATGAGGACCAGGTGTGTGCGCAGCTGGAGGGAATGAGCATTGAAGCATACCATTACAGAGCCCTTTTCTTAGTGTGAGTTAAAAGTCTGGCAGCCAAATTTTGAACAACCTGGAGGCGTTGAAGGTGCTTTTGGCTCAGACAAGTAAAAAGACTATTACAGTCGTCTAAGCGAGAAGAAATAAAAGCATGAATAATCATCTCAAGTTCCGCCTTTGACACCAGGGTTCTCAACTTAGAAATATTCTTCAGATGGAAGAAACAATTTCTAATTAATTGATTAATGTGGTGCTCAAAAGACATAGCCGAGTCAAAACTGACACCAAGATTCCGAAGACTTGCCTGGACAGACGAACCTAGTGTACCCATGTGGTGCTTAATAAGCGGGATCTTGTTTTCAGGAGCGATAATTAATGTCTCTGTCTTGTCTGAGTTAAGCTGTAAAAAGTTTGCACTTAACCACTGTTTGATGTTAGACAAGCAGTTAGTTAAAGATGATAGCATGTAAAACTCAGACTCTTTAAAAGAGCAATACAATTGAATATCGTCAGCATAAAGATGATAAGAAATATCATTGAACTGGCTAATTATCCGTCCCAGTGGCAAAATGTAAATTAGAAATAAAATGGGTCCTAGAACTGACCCTTGTGGTACCCCACATGAATACTGTGCTATTTCAGAAAGGATCTGATTCACAGACACATTAAAGGTTCTTTCGGAGAGGTATGATGAAAACCATTTTAAAACAGAACCAGACAACCCTAGCTCTTTGAGTCTGCTGATCATTATACAGTGATCAACAGTATCAAAGGCAGAAGAAAGAGCCAATAAAACCAAAACTGTGTATTTACCAGTGTCAGCTGCCATCATTATGTCACTGGAGACTCACGCCAGGCTTTTATTTGTGGACTTTTCCTCCGCCTTTAATACAATCCAACCTCATATTTTAGTTGAAAGGCTCCTGCAACAATTTGATTTGAGCAAAAATCTGGTGGGTTGGATTCTGGATTTCTTAACCAACAGGACGCAGAGAGTAAGGGTCAATGGTACATTGTCTGACCTAAAGTGCTCTTCTACTGGCTCTCCTCAGGGGTGTGTGTTGTCACCACTACTCTTCATCCTGTACACAAACATGTGTCGGAGCAGACATGACAACAGACACATTATAAAGTATGCTGATGATTCAGTTATTGTCAGTCTCCTCCAGGATGGTGAGAGTGGCCACGACCCAGTAGTTGATGATTTTGTTCACTGGTGTGAGGATTCCTACCTGCAGCTGAATACGACAAAAACTAAAGATATGATTATTGACTTTAGGAGGAAAACTCCCAGGCACAAAGTCACCGTACTAAAAGGCCAGACCACCGAATGTGTACAGTCCTACAAATATCTTGGGACGATTATTGATAGTAATTTAAACTTTGAAGAGAACTGTGAAAGGGTGTGCAAAAAGGGTCAGCAACATTTGCATTGCTTGAGGAAACTTGCACGCTTCCAAATTGACTGAACCATAATGACAATGTTTTATCGGGCTTTTATTGAATCTGTTTTATCCTTTTCTTTAGTGTCATGGTTTGGTCAGATAAAACTGAAACACAGGAAATCCTTGGATCAGGCAGTTAGATGGTCCAGTCGTTTGCTTGGTGAGTCACAGCTGAGCCTGACATCCCTGTACACCAGACAAGTACAGAGGATGGCTACCTCCATTTTAAATGATGACTCCCACCCTTTGCACTGCAACTTTCAGCTTCTTCCCTCAAGACGGAGGTTTGCTGTCCCAAAAAGTAAAACCCAGCGCTACAAAAACAGCTTTGTTCCTGCTGCTGTCAGAGTTGAACAAGTTGTAACAATATATTGCACATAACTTAGGTACCTATTTATTAACTCCATTTTATATTTACTTATTTTTGTAGGATTTTATTTGGGTTCTAAATATTTTATTGGGTTTTAGACCTTTGAGTTTTTAACGTCTTTGACTAGTTTTTAACTTTTTAATATGACCCTTCTCTCTTACCTCTGGTTTTTCTCTCATCTCTTTTGTGTTTATACCCTGATTGATGGAGCCTTGAGTATTTTTATCATGTCTATAGTCAGCTTCATGTGTGCCTGTGTTTGTGTTTATGTTGATTGTAATTGTGGCTTGTAAATATGGATGTCACCAGACTGCAAAACAAATCTACCTACGGGTGCAAATAAAGTAACCTGAACCTGAACCTAAGACTGACTAAAGTTGTTTCGGTAGAATGATTTTTCCGAAAGCCCGACTGAAATTTATCCATGATATTACAATTTGCCAAAAATGACATAAGCTGCTCAGCCACTACCTTTTCCAGAATTTTTGATATGAAAGGGAGTTAAGAGATTGGCATGTAATTATTTGGCTGTGATGGATCCAAACTCGGCTTCTTAAATATTTGTTCAACCACAGCATGTTTGAAGGGGCTGGGAACCACACCAGCAGAAAGTGAAATGTTTATCAGTTCAACAACTGAAGGACCAATTGACTCAAAAACTGCTAAAAACAGCTTAGTAGGGAGAACATCAGCAGGGGAAGAGGAAGATTTCATCTTCTGCAGCAGAGCCGTGATGTCCTGAAGGGTCACTGGGTTAAAAGTGGACCAAGTACAAGGTGTGGGCATAACACTGGCACAGTTAAAAGAAGATGATGGCAAAATGTTTTCCCTGATATCTCTGATCTTATCAACAAAGAAATTAAGAAATTTGTTACTGTCTGCTTTACAGAACACAGGAATTAGAGGGGCAGCAGGTGAGGCAAGAGTGTTAATTGTGTCAAATAAGACTCTAGGATTTTTCTTATTTATGAAAATTATTTTTGAAAAATATTGATTCCTGGCATCCCTCAGCATGTCATTTAAGGAGGCTCTAAGTTCCCTTAGATGGAGTCTGTGAACCTCCAATTGGGTGGATTTCCATAAGCATTCTATCTTACAGCAATTTCTCCTAAAGGATCGAATGGAGTCATTTATCCAGGGATAAGGCTTTTTAGGAGAAGCAAAGACAGATTTCACTGGTGCCACTTTGTCTAAAATAGCCATACATTGGCTGTTAAATGTCTGAGTGAAGGCATCAGGATCTTTAATTCCCAACAGTAAGTGTGGCTCAAAAAAGCAGAGAAGTCATTTGCTGCCTCTTGGTTAATAACCCGCCTTTTTGCTGCCATTTTCAGAGGGGGAGGATTCACAGAGAAGTTAACATTAAAAAGCACAGAGCTGTGGTCACTGATCTGGAAGTCATCCACACACACATTTTCAATATTCAAGCCCAAAGAAAAAACAAGGTCCAAGGTATGACCCTTAGCGTGTGTAGGGCCTGAAACATGCTGGATGAGGTTATAAAAATGAGTGATGGATAAAAAGTCAACAACTGTGTTACATGTAACATCATCAATATGAATGTTAAAATCACCAATAATTAAAACCCTCTCCAGTTTAATAAGAGAAGATAAAAAGTCTGTAAAATCCATAAGAAAGACACTTGCAGGACCAGGAGGACGGTAGATTAAAACACAGTAAAAGGCATTAAAGGTCCCGACTTTTATTATCTGAGACTCAAAGGAGGAGAAGGGCTCAGAGTTTACCAGTCTGCACAGGTAGCTGTCCCGGTGTACAACAGCGAGTCCTCCACCACGTCGCGCAATCCGGGGAGTCCCGATAACAGAGCAGTCAGGGGGACAGAGCTCCTTCAGGTGGAAAAACTCATTTTCTCTCTGCCACATTTCCACCAGGAACATAAAATCCATATCCTCTCTCAAGAAAAGTTCATTAAGAGTGACAGCAAGCACCTGACGTGGTCACGTGACTTCCAGCTGCGCCGGGCGGCCAGCCTCCGGTCAGGCAGGAAGAATCGAGACCCTGGAGGCAAAACCATGATCCCGTCCACAAGCGCCCCGGACATACACTACCGTTCAAAAGTTTGGGGTCACCCAGACAATTATTTTGTGTTTTCTATGAAAAGTCACACTTATTTACCACCATGAGTTGTAAAATGAATAGAAAATATAGTCAAGACATTGACAAGGTTAGAAATAATGATTTGTATTTGAAATAATTTTTTCCTTCAAATTTTGCTTTCGTCAAAGAATCCTCCATTTGCAGCAATTACAGCATTGCAGACCTAACATGATTGCACAAGGGTTTTCTAATCATCCATTAGCCTTCTGACGCAGTGAGCAAACACATTGTACCATTAGAACACTGGAGTGATAGTTGCTGGAAATAGGCCTCTATACACCTATGTAGATATTGCACCAAAAACCAGACATTTGCAGCTATAATAGTCATTTTCCACATTAGCAATGTATAGAGTGTGTTTCTGATTAGTTTAAAGTTATCGTCATTGAAAAAAAGTGCTTTTCTTTCAAAAATAAGGAAATTTCTAAGTGACCCCAAACTTTTGAACGGTAGTGTAAGTGTCCGCGAGATGGGAAAGCAATCCAGCAGCTGCAGAGGAGCATCCATAGTCACGTCCCGGATGGGAACCCGCAGCAGACACCGGGTGCATTCGCGGTTACCAAACCAGGAACCCTCAGTCCGGAGGACTCGTCTCCTCTTAACTTGACAGCCAGCTCTGCAACCCCATCTCCTGGGCTTCTTCCCAGGCTTACCAGGATGCCAGCTTGCGAAGAGAAGCCGGTACTCAGGTGAGAAAGGAGAACACACAAACGGGGCGGAAAAGTTTGTCTGTAGCCCTCCCAAGAGTCAAATGATCTTTCCATAGACAGTATAATCCGGTACAATGACTGTCAATCATATATCAGTGTAGCGAAGACACATTCATTTAGTGATAAAGTTGATATAACAACAACAATGACAAACAGCGATAGATGACACAGACAAAGTGAGGCAGTAGCCAGGCCAAACACAGGTGCCATCTTCTAGCGTGTGTTCCACGTCTCTGTGTGTGTGAACAAGTGCAAGCGGCCGGTTTTTGGGAGCAACGTACTCTTGGTGGTGCCATTGGGCATCAGATGGTCATGGTCTTTTTTTCTTTTCTTTTTTTTGTCTCTGATTGATGTGGGGGAGGCTGGAGTTTATTTTTTTTTCTTCACTGTTGTGTTTTTCTTTTGTTGGGCGTTGTGGATGAATTTCCTCGTGTTGTCTATTCTTTGCATGTCTGTCGGGGCAGACATATTTATTTATCTATACTGCCTGATGTGATGACATAATTCCCTCGCACTGCTGGAAAAACTTTACAGCCGGGCATTACTCCTGACTGTCCACTGTAATATTATTGTATGAACTGCAAATATTCATTTTTGCTGATGCCGATAAATAAATTTAAATACTTTATCTGCTGATATCAATATCATGCTGATATCGTGTATCCCTAGTGATAAGTAGTTTTGGGCAAGTTACTAAAAAGTAGTAACTAGTTACAGTTACAAGTTACTTCTTTTCAAAAGGAACTGAGTTTCTTTTGAGTTACTGCATGATTAAAGTAATTAGTTACTTGGAAAAGTAAGGCTACGCTCACACTGCAGGTTTTAATGCCCAATCCCAATTTTTTGCCGAGATCTGATTTTTTTGTGTGGGTGTTCACATTATAATTTAAATGCAACCCCCATCAGATTCCAGTGTGAACGGTCTACAGCTATGAAGTGACCCCCATGCGCAGAAGAAAACGTAACATCAGACACAGCATTGTGTTTATTGAAGTAAATATGAGCTCAGGACGATTGAGGGGGACAGAACTTCTTCACCCTGATACTGTGCAGCAAAATAAAATGTTAAAATCGTTCAGAAAGGATTATGCACAAAAATAAATGAGACCAGCTTCATTCCTCTACACGCCAGATGACCGCTGTGATCAGCTCTGCTGTAACAGAACTGATCGATTAAACAGCTGTCTTGAAAATGAGACCCCATATCTCAGTGGGATTACCTGTATAAATAAGGTTAATAATAAATAATCCTAGCAGTTACAATAGGGATCTCGCCCACTGACGTTGTCAGTGGCTCGTTCCCTAATAAACAGCACAGCTTGTTTCAGCTGCGTTACACCGGTCTTGTTCAGGAAGGAGAATCCGTCAGAGACTCTCCGCTCCTGGACCGTGTGTTTTCGTATCCCCCTATCTGGCCATTCCGCTCCACAGTCATGTCGGTATTAACTTTACATTTTAGATATTACAGTGGCCAGGACCCACGGTGAGCTGTTTACAGGGAAAAAGGAATTTGCAGCATCCAGTAAATGTGCTGTTGCTTTTTTTAAAAAATATGCCATTACTGTGTGCCTGCTTGACTGACGGTTTCAGCCCCAAACGCACCCCCCCCAAAAAATTTTGAAGTTATTGTGCAGTCAGACCCAACAAAATTACGATCTAGTGATAAAGTGAAGAAGATTGATTAAAAAGAGAGCACAAATCAGCTGTGTTTGCCATGCTTGCTGCATCTTCCACTGCAGAATTGTAGCGTCTGTCTCACTTCAGTGAGGAAAAAGTCAGATGAAATGCGACATGACCGTTCAGACTGAGGTCACTTTGGAAAATATCAGTTACATATCTGAATTAGGACCACATATGAAAGTGGCCTGGGTCTGGTGTGAAAAAAAAATCAGATATGTGCTGTTCAGACTGTCATTAAAAAATCAGATATGGGTCACATTTGTGAAAAAAAAATAAGAATTGAGCATTAAGACCTGCAGTGTGAATTTAACTTTCATGTTACTTTTAAATGCATAATTAAATCACCTTGCACACATAGCAAGATCAAGGGCCCCTTGTTCTCATCAGAAAAAAGAAGAAAAAGAAAACTGATGAGAAAAAAAAGTCTCATTTTACAGAGAAAAAATGTCTCAGATTTACATAAACTATTGTAATCAGTAGAAAGTCAGAAATTTACTAGAAATAAAGTGAATTCACAGAGAAAATTTTGGACCCCCGGTGGGCCGTTTTTGGCCCACGAGCCCTATGTTTGACACCCCTGGACCAGCCCATTAAAAACGCATATTTAGGGGATTTACTTCCATGAAATAGTTGCATATCACAACAGCATGTAACTGAATGAGATAAAACAGAAAGCACAGATAAATGAAAGCTCACCGCTAACAAGAAGCTGTTCTTTACTGCAACAAACTGAGTCTCTTTTTCTCTGTGCGTAAGAAAACTTACACACAATTACTTATGCAACTTACACATTTTCACAACTGCGGACAAATACAAGCTTCTTGCTTAAAAAAATACTCATGTTTAACCACAGAGATAGGAGCTGTTGGGGGACTACTCACTGCTCGGACAACAGGTGATCAGGGCTCCATATGAGAAGTCGCCATGGCATTTTTTCCCACTGCGGAACAGGAAGCCAACCCGCGGGGGAGGAGACTGACGGCTGCGCCAGCTATGGTAGAGTCAGTTTATTTGCGCTAAAATGTCTATCCATATTAATAAAACAAGTAACGCGAGTAACGCATCTGATCAAATTTCAGTAACTGTAATGCATTACTGAATTTTTAAACAGTAATTTGGTTACAGAGCACGTTACTGCAAAAGTAGTGGTGTTACAGTAACGCATTACTTTGTAACGCATTAGTCCCAACACTGGTGATAAGTAATTCAGATTTTTGTAAAATCATTTCCACATGTCTTTTTCTACAGGGACTTAGTTCATGCTTTGTGTAGAAGGAACTTTTGGCCTTGTGATAAATATTGACATTGTGTCACTAATGAAACTGAATGTGCATTTTTTGCACACTTTTTGGAAAGTTACACAGTATTGAGCCATCAAGTTTCTTGACCACTAATTCAATTCAGGGCCATGGGGGTGGCTACATACTGCATGTATTGTGCACAGATTTACTTCACAATAATATTAAACAGCAGTGGCGTGGTCAGGAAAGGCAGGTAGGTACTAAGAGTATGGCAAACTTTTATCATGTCTTAAAGGGGCTGTCTTAAAGCATGTCTTAAAGGGACAATTTAAAGTTGCTCTAGATTAGGGGTGTTACGGCACGCTAAAATCACGGTTCGGTACGTACCTTGGTTTTAAGGTCACGGTTCAGTTCATTTTCGGTACAGTAAGGAAATAAAATGCAAAACATAAAACTGCTTATCTTTTGTATAAGTGGGAACAGCATTGACAAAAAAACTGCAAACTGCCAGCAGTCAATTCTTCAATAAATAAAATGTATACAATAAAATAAATAAATTCACTTTTTAGCAAATGAACGATGCAGACAAGTACAACAATAGAAGTTTGAATAGTCTGAATCCTTCTTTTATTCCTTAAGCAGTGTTTTTAACCAGGGTGGTCTGGTATGTTCAGGTTTCTATGAGAAATTAATTTTCTAATTTCCCTTGTTACTTGGTCAAAAAAATTGCAAATTTGTCATTGTTGTGTATAGGTTCTGAAGGCATCCATGCACAACAACAGCAAATTATTTGCAATTTTTGGGACAATTAAGAAAGAACAAACCAGGGCACCCTTGAAAAACACTGGCCTAAAGTGCAGCATTAACAGATTTTGCTTGTTCTTAAAAGGATGGAATTATTTTCTGGCTGAAGTGGGCGCAACAGGGAACTTCATACCAGGGCTCAGTTACCTTCAGCATGTGTTTAAATCTGGTGTTCTCAACAACTGAATATGGCCTTAGAGCCGCTGCTATAGAAACACCAAAGGCATTTGTTATAAGATAAGATAAGCCTTTATTAGTCCCACAACGGGGAAATTCCAGGATTGCAACAGCACAGGGATAGCAACACTCAGAGCAACAATCAGAAGGCAAGAAAAAAAACAAGCAAGCAAGAGCAGCTAATATACATATGTACATATTACTATAAAATATATATATACACACACACACACACACACAGACACACAGTGCAGAGCATTGTAGCTGGATGGAATAAATATATGAATATATGAACACACAGTGCAGAGCATTGTAGCTAGGTGGAATAAATATGCAAGTATATAAACACACACAGTGCGGAGCAATGTAGCTAGATGGAATAATATGTAGATATATAAAAACACAGTGCGGAGCATTGTAGCTAGATGGAATAAATATATAGATATATAAATATAAACACACCCAGTGCTGAGCATTGTAGCTAGATGGAATAAATATATAGATATATAAATATAAACACACCCAGTGCAGAGCATTGTAGCTAGATGGAATAAATATGTAAATATATAAACACACACAGTGCAGAGCATTGTTGCTAGGTGGGATGAAACAGCATAACCGTCTATTTAGTTATCCTACATGGTATGATTATGTGCCCATACATATTCTCACCCTCCATAGCGACCGGTATGTTCCTAGTTGTATGCCGGAGAGGACCATTGTGTAAGTCTATTGCATCTTTTGCATTCAAAAAAAAAAAAGACTATTAGTTTGTTACGTCTTTTTGCTATCTCTGCGAGCAGCCCTGCTTAGGTTGTACAGTCTGACAGCCGTTGGTAGGAAGGACCTACGAAACCTCTCGGTTGTGCACCTGGGATGATGTAGTCTGCTGCTAAATGAGCTCCTCAGTGCATCCAGTATGTCCTGCATAGGGTGGAACTCGGACTCCAGCAGAGATGACAGTTTAGCCACCGTCCTTCTCTCTCCTATCTCCTCCATCGGATCAAGGCGTTGCCCCAGGACAGAGCTAGCTTTCTTAATCAGTTTGTTCAGTCTCTTCCTATCGGCTGCAGTAATGCCACTGCCCCAGCAGACCACTCCAAAAGTGATGGCTGATGCCACCACCGTGTCATAGAATGACTTCAGCAGCGCCCCTTGTACACCAAAAGACCTGAGTCTCCTCAGCAGGAACAGCCTGCGCTGTCCCTTCTTGTAGAGTGCGTCAGTATTGTGTGACCAGTCTAGTTTATTGTTCAGATGAATACCCAGGTACTTGTAGGATGTCACCATCTCGATGTCTGTTCCCTGTATATTTACTGGTGCTGTGAGGGGCTGCCCATGCCTGCGGCAGTCCACCACCAGCTCCTTAGGTTTCCTCGCGTTGATCTGGAGGCAGTTCCGATGGCTCCAGTCCACAAAGTCCTGGATAAGCCCTCTGTACTCAGCTTCATCTCCGCTGGAGATGAGACTAACGATCGCAGAGTCATCAGAGAACTTCTGTAGATGGCAATGTGTTGTGTTGTGTGAGAAGTTCGCAGTATAAAGAGTGAACAGGAAGGGAGCCAGCACCGTTCCCTGGGGGGCCCCCGTGCTACTGATGATCGTGTCGGAAACACAGTCCCGGGTTCTCACAAACTGAGGCCGGTTCGTGAGGTAGTCCAGGATCCATGATGACAGGTGCTGGTCCACCCCTGCGCGCAGCAGCTTGTCCTTCAGGATCATCGGTTGGATAGTGTTGAAAGCACTGGAGAAGTCAAAGAACATGATCCTCACCATATTCCCGGGCTTCTCCAGGTGGGACAGAGAACGGTGAAGGAGGAAGATCACCGCATCCTCCACCCCAATGCCATGCTGGTATTATTAATTTGGCTCAGTCTGAACAGCCCTGGAGAGGCTGTCTAAATGCCGCTGGAAGCTGTGCTTGTACCGCACTAGTTTTTTGTTGGTTTTTTTTCGTGCTGCAATGAATATTCACGTTCGTGTAGTGCCATTTCAAATGAGTTAACAAGTTCAACATACTGCCAAAAGCATATCTGATGCTGTTTTCATCTCATTTACTTGCTTTTGTTCGTTCACATATTTCACTGGAAAGCCGAAGTGTTCCCAGACAGGAGACTTGTGAAGAGAGGGTCTTCAAGTTCTGGCTTTGATGTTCACTAGTAGGGCAGTCACAAGCTGCACTGCTTGTTTACATATCCGCCGCAAGGCAATTACACTTCATATCCGTCACTCAACATGGTCCGTGTGGAACCTCGGTATGCCTCTGCACCGAACCGAAGGTGCCGTACCGAAAAATCCGAATACAAATAAATCTACTGTTACACCCCTACTCTAGAGCAGGAGTCACTAATAAGCTGACCCTGGTCATGCATTGCTATGGCAGTGAGGAGAAACACACACGGTGACAGGGTTGCACAAGAGACAAGAGAGTGAGCAGTCAGACAATGTAACTGAGTCAAGGTGAACAAATGTGACATGGGGTGTTCTAGAAATGTCTCCTGACCATTAATCCTGATCTTGACCTTAAGCACAACCTGAATGCAGACCCACTTGAGGATCATGTTGTGTGAATTTAGCAAACAATAGTCCAATTGTCTACCAGGAGTTTTTGTGCAAATTTATGTGCCTAGATTTCCTGACCTTTGACCTTGAGCACAATCTGGATACAGACCCACTTGAGTACCATTGTGCACAAGTTTGGGAAACATTGAGGGAAATGCGTAGGAGGCGGAGTAAATTTCATGAAAGTGACGCTGACTTTGAACAGAAGCTGGCTGGAAACCCACCTGAATATCATTGTGAGTGTTTGGTGAGTATCAGGGCAACTGCCTAAGAGGAGCAGTGTTTTTTATGAGATTTGGGTGGACAGATGGCTTGATGCCAGGCTTTCAATAAATACAGTATTCATGGTGTACTATTTTTAAAGCCACTCAGCAGGAAATTAAGGATTATTTCTCATTTTTTAATTAATGCCTTCATTTTGGATAACCAATTTTAAGACTTTTTAATGGGGCAGCTGTTTTGTGTGTTGTCAGCTTGTGGAGAGTTATCATTTGCATTCCTTCATTCATTTTCTTAGCTCAGATTTTGGTGTGGTGGCCTACCATGCAGAAATATAACCAGCGGAAAACCCTAGTGTTAGCGAAGTGGAGGGGAATAAGCATACAGGACGATGGCAGCTGTTCAGTTAAGGTTAACGACTGGTGTTGTGAAATGGCGCTATACAAATAAATTTCAGTTGAATTGAATTAATGTTAAAAACTTCAACATTAACCCAAGCCACACCATTAACAGGAAATTAACTGTAGAGTTAATAAGCAGATAACAGAGACATCAAAGAAGATGCTCTCAGCAAACATTATCCATCAGCTAGCCATTTTAAATTAGTGATACACACCACCAGTCAATAGTCTGGACTCATTTACCCATGGAAAATTAATGTGTAGGTGTGTTCAAACTTTTGACTGGTAGTGTACTGTATATGTACAGAAAACATAAGGCCATCATAACTTCCACTCATGTTAGCATTCTCCATGTTAGCATTTCTGATGCTCTTGCTGAACTTCCACAAGCCTCACAGTCTAGGGACTCTTTCAAGGCAAGTCTAACCCACCCTGCTCTGCTTTTGATTGGCTAATACCATGGCTCTGGCTAGGTGTATTTGTTGACAGCAGCTTCATTGCCTGAACATGATAAGATTGGATAGTCCAAACAACAACAACACACAACAAGAAATGTGCAACTATTGTTTTTTTTTTCCCCTAATTTTTCCAATTGATGGAAATCGCAGTGACAGAGAACTTTAATTGCTATAGATCCTCATATTTCTGTAGACCTTCTGAAATATAAAAAGTGATACAAAGTCTCTGTTCATTTATTTACAAAAAAATGCCCAATTTATAGACAATACTCTTCCTATAAGTTTGTGATCGAAATGAAAATGTTAATGAAAAGAAAAGCATTTATTGTCTAATGGAAATTGAAATGATGGGTAACAGTACATTATGATAAGATTATATTTTTTGCAATTCTATCCATCAAAACGCCGGACAACAAGAAATTCTAGAGAAGCTTTTGAGTATGTGCTCATGTGCCTGTGTCAGAACAAGGGACATTTTTTTAAAGTGACACTCCACCAAAGATCAAGTTTTTTTTTCGTTAACATGTCTGTAGCATCTTTTTTATGACTTATAAGACATAATCAAGAGTGAAATCAATCAAATGTGTCATGGCTGTGTTTTTTTTTAAATTTCAGTTAAGCTCCTCCCCTTGGAAAAAAGGCAAGTTTAGATGGAGTGTTTTTGGTGACCTGTGGCTTTCTGTGGTAACGTATCACTTCTGTGTTGCTGGCTGTCTGTGTGGCTGCTCTGTGGTTAGCTCTTCTCATTCTCCTGAGGATTTTTGCCTTTAATTGTACTTTAATCACTTTTTCCTTCTACCGTTAGCTCTCACTTCTGTTTATCAAGCCTCTTGTACCTGTGTGCGCACTGTGTCATCTAATCACCTTCTTTAGCCTTCTGTTCACCTTTCATCTGTGTTTTTGTTAGCTTCGGGTTAGCCACTAGCTATGGCTACTAGCTCTCCTTCCCCTCCTCTGGTGTGCTCTCTCTGTCAGATGTTTAGCTACACCTCTGCCTCTTTTGGTGATAACGGTAAATGTAATAAATGTTGTCTTTTTGAGGTGCTCGAGGTGAGGTTGTCTGATTTGGAATCCCGGCTCCGCTGCATTGAAACACCATCTATACCAGTTAATTATGACAGACACCCCTTAGCTGCAGTGGAGCTCCTTAGCATAGGGTGGCCTGCTAGCGGTCCTCCGGTCCTCCTCAGCAGCAAGGAGACTGGGTGGGTGATAGTGAGAAGGAAGCCTAGTCATAATCTCCTGGTTCACCACCAACCTGTTCATGTTTCTAATTGCTTTTTCCCACTCAGCAACACACCCGCTGAGGAAAAAACACTGGTCATTGGCAACTCTGTAGTCAGAAACGTGAACCTAGAGACTCCAGCGGCCATAGTCAAATGCATTCCTGGGGCCACAGCAGGCGACATCGAGTCAAATTTGAAAATGCTGGCTAAAAGTAGCTGTAAATACTCCACAATTGTTATCCATGCTGGCATTAATGACATCCGACTCCAGCAGTCGGAAGTCACAAAACTTAACGTGGAATCGGTGTGTGACTTTGCAAAAACAGTGTCTGCCTCTGTAGTATTCTCTGGGCCCCTCCCCAATCTGACCAGTGATGACATGTTTAGCTGCTTGTCATCCTTCAACCGCTGGCTGTCTGTGTGGTGTCCTGCAAACGATGTGGGCTATACAGACATTTGGAACTCATTTTGGGAAAGACCTAGTCTTATTAGATGAGACGGCATCCATCCCACTTTGGATGGTGCGTCTCATTTATCTAACAACCTGGCATCATTTTTATCCAAATTTTCAAAACCTTGACAACTCAGAGTTGGAACCAGGAAGCAGAGTCGCAGTCTTACACGCCTCTCTGCAGCTCCTCTTCATCCACCATCCCTCAACTTAGCCCCTGTCTTCGCCATCAGAGAATCATTGTCTGCTCCCTCTAAAGTAAATAAAAATATAATGTATAAGCATCCCAAAGTGATTAAACAAAAAGTTGGTAAAACTCAAATTAAAGATGAAGCCTCTGTTCCTCCTCATAATTTAAAAATTAAATGGGGTTTGTTAAATATTAGGTCTCAAACTCCCAGGTCTCTGCTAGTCTAAGATCTGTTAATTGATCATCAGATTGATTTAATATCCCTTACAGAGACTTGGTTAGGACAAGAGGATTATGTTGGTTTAAATGAATCAACTCCCTCTGGTTATTTAAGCTGTCAAAATCCCAGAAGTTCTTGTCATGGAGGAGGAGTAGCAACAATTTACCATTCCAAATTACTAGTTAATGTAAAGCTAAAAACACATTATAATTCCTTTGAGAGCCTGGTCCTCAGTATTGGGCATTTTAGCAATTTTAGGCTAAACCCAATTTTATTTGCTATAGTTTATTGTCCTCCATCAACCTACTCAGAGTTTTTATCCGAATTTGCCGAATTCTTAACTGATTTAGTGCTGAAATCAGATAAAATAATTATAGTAGGGGACTTTAATATACATGTAGATGTAGATAGTGATTGCCTTAATATGTCATTTAATTCAATATTAGACTCAATGGGCTTTCTCAGAAAGTAGGAAATTCTACCCATTAAATCCACCATACGTTGGACCTTGTTCTGACATATGGCATAGAAATAGAAAATCTGGTAGTGTCTCCTCATAACCCTGTACTGTCAGACCATTGTCTGTTAACCTTTGATTTTTACTATTTGTGACTATTTGGCTCCTAAAGAAAAATATTACTACAGTAGATGTCTCTCAGATGATGTTGTAACCAAATTTATGCAGATTGTTTCCTCTATGCCATGTGTCAACACAACAGAAATAAGCTATAGACAGCTTACTCCTTCTGTAATTGATAGCATGGTAGATAGTGTTAAAGCTTCTCTGCATTAGACTCTAGACATGGTGGCCCCTTTAAAAAAGAAAAAGTCTAATCAGAGATTTCTAACTCCTTGGTTCAACACAGAAACTCGTAGCTTAAAACAGAAGACTCGTCAATTAGAAAGAAAATGGCATTCCACTAATTTAGATGAAATGTATTTTGCTTGGAGGAATCATCTTTTAATTTATAAAAAATCTCTTAGAAAAGCTAGAACGAGTTATTATTCTGCATTAATAGAAGAGAACAAGAATAATCCCAGGTTTCTTTTCAGCACTGTAGCCAGGCTGACAAAGAGTCAGGACTCTGTCAATCCTAGCATTCCCTTAGAGCTTGCTAGTCAGGACTTTATGAACTTTTTCAATAATAAAATTTCATCTATCAGACATAAAATCAATTAGATTCTTTCCACCGTTAACTTAAATACAGTAACTACTACAACTCCTTCAGCTGATATCTGTTTGGATGAGTTTACGCCAATTGACCTTTTAGAGTTAGACAAAATAATTTCCTCATCCAAGCCTTCAACTTGCCTTTTAGACCCTATTCCTACCAGGTTATTTAAAGAAGTCTTCCCATTTATTGGTAGCTTTATTCTTCAAATAATCAGTTCTTCATTAACTTTAGGCCATGTACCGCAGGCTTTTAAAACTGCTGTAATTAAACCCTTACTCAAAAAGCCAATGCTGGATCCAGGAGTTTTAGCTAACTATAGACCAATCTCTAATCTGCCTTTCATTTCTAAAATCTTCGAAAGAGTTGTTGCTATGCAATTATTTGACCACTTGCAGGGAAATGGTTTATTTGAAGAGTTTCAATCTAGGTTTAGAATCCATCATAGTACTGAAACAGCCTTAGTGAAGGTCACTAATGACCTCCTTATCACATCTGATAATGGACTTGTTTCTGTACTTGTCCTTTTAGACCTTAGTGCAGCTTTTAATCTATCAATCATAATATTCTACCTGATAGATTAGAACACTATGTTGGACTTAATGGAACTTCATTGCAGTGGTTTAGATCTTATTTATCTGATAGACTCCAGTTTGTTCATGTCAATAATGAGTTTTCTTTCAACTCAAAGCTCAGTCATGGAGTTCCACGGGGATCTGTGCTAGGCCCTACTCTTTTAAGTTACCTCCGCCAAAGGGGGAGGTTATGTGATCATCGGCGTTGGTTTGTCTGTCTGTCTGTTTGTCTGTTTGTTTGTTTTTTAGCAAGATAACTCAAAAACTTATGGACGGATTTTTATGAAATTTTCACAGATTGTCAGAAATGGGGTATCCTACAGATGATTACATTTTGGTGGTGATCCAGATCACCGTCCACAAGAAAACCGCCATTACGGAAAATGCCATTTTCGTCAATAACTACTGAATCACTAATCCTATCATTGTCAATCCAATTGCTAGTCATATGTTTTCATGGTCAAGAAATCTGAAAACGTACACACAAACACTGTATGGGGGGAACTGTGGCCGCCATTACGGAAAATGCCATTTTCGTCAATAACTACTGAATCACTAATCCTATCATTGTCAATCCAATTGCTAGTCATATGTTTTCATGGTCAAGAAATCTGAAAACGTACACACAAACACTGTATGGGGGGAACTGTGGCCGCCATTACGGAAAATGCCATTTTCGTGAATAACTACTGAACCACTAATCCTATCATTGTCAATCCAATTGCTAGTCATATGTTTTCATGGTCAAGGAATCTGAAAACGTACACACAAACACTGTATGGGGGGAACTGTGGCCGCCATTACAGAAAATGCAATTTTTGTGAATAACCACTGAACCACTAATCCTATCATTGTCAATCCAATTGCTAGTCATATGTTTTCATGGTCAAGGAATCTGAAAACGTACACACAAACACTGTATGGGGGGAACTGTGGCCTCTATTACGGAAAATGCCATTTTCGTGAATAACTACTGAACCACTAATCCTATCATTGTCAATCCAATTGCTAGTCATATGTTTTCGTGGTCAAGGAATCTGAAAACGTACACACAAACACTTTATGGGGGAAACTGTGGCCGCCATTACGGAAAATGCCATTTTCGTGAATAACCACTGAACCACTAATCCTATCATTGTCAATCCAATTGCTAGTCATATGTTTTCGTGATCAAAGAATCTGAAAACGTACACACAAACACTGTATGGGGGGAACTGTGGCGCTTGGCGGAGGTCTGCGCTCTCCGAGTGCTTTTCTAGTTTATATATGCTTCCGTTAAGCAACATTAATAGAAAGCACTGTATACATTTTTATTGTTATGCAGATGACGCACAATTATACCTGTCAATGAAGCCAGATGATAGTAATCAATTAGCCAAGTTAGAAGTGTCACAAACTCCCCGTGCGCTTTTCCATAGCACACGAAGGAGGAGAAGGATGGATGGATTTAAACACAGGTAATCACCAAACACACATTTATTGACAAAACACAGTTCAAAAATAAAGACTTACAGGTAGGGACAGATGTACACAACAGGCTGACGCAGGAGCGTACAGCGGGCAGACCACTGTGTACCATGGCCACAGGAAAATAATACAAAATAACACACATGTGCTCAGGAGAGCGAGGAAGACTTTAGGAAGCTCTACTGATACAGGGAAGCAAACTGGGCAACGGCCTAAGCGTAGCAGTTAAGCTGCAGGGAGAACCGCTACCAGATAAGCGTAGCAGCTAACCGCATAGAGAAACGTTAAACAATTTACTCACGGGCAGGAGCAGTCCAAAAAGTCCAATTCTCCCATGGAGTGCGAATAACCAATCCTTTGGGACGTGATGATCACATGACGAGAAACGACCGTGTGACTCGAATAATGGTCCAGCGGTGTTTGACGAGCAAAGAGCTGCTTATGTACAAACACCGCTGGCCTAACAAATTGGGAACACCTGGGCGAGGCGCCATCCATCCATCCATCCATCTTCTAACGCTTTTCCGGAGGTCCGTGTCGCGGAGACAGCAGTTCAAGCGGAGAAGCCCAGACTTCCCTCTCCCCAGCCACCTGCTCCAGCTCTTCAGAGAGGATACCAAGGCGTTCCCAGACCAGCTGGGAGACATAGTCTCTCCACCGAGTCCTGGGTCTGCCCCGGGGTCTCCTCCCAGTGGGACATGCCTGAAACACCTCAAGTGGGAGGTGTCCAGGAGGCATCCTAATCAGATGCTCATACCACCTCAACTGACTCCTTTCAATGTGGAGGAGCAGCGGTTCTACTCTGAGCCTCTCCCGGATGACTGAGCTCCTCACCCTATCTCTGAGGGTGAGTCCAGCAATCCTACGCAGAAAGCTCATTTCAGCTGCTTGTATCAGCGATCTTGATCTTTTGGTCACTCCCAAAGCTCGTGACCATAGGTGAGAGTAGGGACGTAGATTGACTGGTAAAATGACAGCTTTGCCTTAGAACTAAGCGCCCTCTTCAACACAACAGACCGGTACAACGTCCGCATCACTGCAGATGCTGCTCCAATCCGTCTGTCAATCTCTCGCTCCATTTTCCCCTCACTCGTGAACAAGACCCCAAGATACTTAAACTCCTCCACTTGGGGCAGGAGCCTGTCCCCAACCCAGAGAGGACAATCCACCTTTTTCCGGCTAAGGACCATGGACTCGGACTTGGAGGTGCTGATTCTCATCCCAGCCACTTCACACTCAGCGGCAAACTGTCCCAGCAAGAGCTGTAGGTCATTGCTGGATGAAGCCAACAGGACAACATCATCTGCAAACAACAGAGATGAGATCCTGTGGTCACCAAGCATGACACCCTCCATTCCCTGGCTGCACCTAGAAATCCTGTCCATAAAAATTATGAACAGGATCGGTGACAAAGGACAGCTCTGGCGGAGTCCAACTCTCACTGGGAATGACTCCGACCGAGTGTTGCAATATGAACCAAACTGTCACAATGGTCGTACAGAGACCGAATAGCTCGTAACAACAAGCCTGATACCCCATTCCCGAAGCACCCCCCACAAAAAACCACGAGGGATGCGGTCAAATGCCTTCTCCAAGTCCACAAAACACATGTAAACTGGTTGGGCAAACTCCCACGAACCCTCAAGAATTCTCGAGAGGGTAAAGAGCTGGTCCGATGTGCCACGGCCAGGACGAAAACCACATTGCTCTTCCTGAATCCGAGGTTTGACCAACGGCCGGACTCTCCTCTCCAGTACCTTGGCATAGACCTTCCCAGGGAGGCTGAGGAGTGTGATCCCTCTAAAGTTGGATCACACCCTCCGGTCCCCTTTTTTGAAGAGAGGAACCACCACCCCAGTTTACCATGCCAAAGGCACTGCCCCCGACCTCCACGCAATGTTGCAGAGGCGTGTCAACCATGACAGCCCTACGACATCCAGGGCCTTGAGGTACTCCGGGCGAATCTCATCCACCCCTGGGGCCCGGCCACCAAGGACATTTTTAACCACCTTGGCGACCTCAGCCCCTGTGATGGGTGAGTCATCCCCCTCGTCCCCAAACCCTGCTTCCTCTGTGGAAGGCGTATCAGTGGGATTGAGGAGATCCTCAAAGTATTCCTTCCACCACCCACGATATCCCCAGTCGAAGTCAACAGTGTCCCATCCGCACCATACACAGTGTGGACAGGGAGCTGCTTTCCCCTCCTGAGCCGCCAGACAGTTTGCAAAATTGATCATCGACCTGCGACCTAGGGTGTCCTGGTGCCAGGTGCACATATGGACACCCTTATGCTTGAACATGGTGTTGGTTATGGACAAACTGTGGTTAGCACAGAAGTCTAATAACTGAACACCATTTGGGTTCAGATCGGGCAGGCCGTTCCTCCCAATCACCCCCCTCCAGGTTTCACTGTCGTTGCCCACGTGCGCATTGAAGTCCCCCAGTAGGACAATGGAGTCTCCAAGAGGAGCACCCTCCAGCACCCCAGTCACAGATTCCAAAAAAGGTGGGTACTCTGGAACATCATTTGGTGCATAGGCACAAATGATGGTCAGGACCCGTATCCCAACCCGAAGGCGCAGGGAAGCAACCCTTTCGTCCACCGAGGAAAACTCCAACATAGAGGCAGCAAGGTGGGGGGATACAAGAATACCCACCCCTGCTCGTCGCCTCTCGCCTGGGGCAACTCCAGTAAAGGCCAAGCTCCAGCCCCTCTCCAAGAGACTGGTTCCGGAACCGGAGCTGTGTGTTGAGGTGAGCCCGACTATATCTAGCCGGTATCTCTCAACCTCGTACACCAGCTCAGGCTCCTTCCCCACCAGAGAGGTGACATTCCACGTACCAAAAGCCAGTTTAGAAAGCTTGGGATCAGTCCGCCAAGGTCTCCGCCTTTGACCGCCACCTAATCCACATAGCACCGGACCCCCATGATCCCTCCTGCAGGTAGTGAGCCCACTGGAAGGCGGACCCATGTAACTCCTTCGGGCTGAGCCCGGCCGGGTCCCATGGGTGGAAACCCAGCCACCAGACGCTAGCCTTCGAGCCCCTCCCCCAGGCCTGGCTCCAGGGTGGGGCCCTGGTAACCCCATACCGGGCGGGGTACACTGAATCCTTGATATAGAATTTATAATGAGAGTCTGTTGGATCGTTCTTAGTCTGGCCCTTCACCCAGGACCAGTTTGTCTTGGGTGACCCTATCAGAGGCAAATTGCCCCGGACAACATAGCTCCTGGGATCACTGGGGCACGCAAACCCCCACCCACCACGATAAGGTGACGATCCATGAGGGGGGCGGGAAAGATAATTACCGGGGCAAATAGCTGACTGTCAGAGAGCGGGGAGCGTGGTCGGACCGGCAAACCCTAGACAGCACCCACCTGAAAGTGGGTCAAACAGCTGCCTATCGATCGCTGGCCAGAGCAGCAGCTAAGCACAGAAATAAACACACAGGTGAGAAAACAAAACGCAACATATGACCAAGAACAGTCAGAACCGAGCCCGCAGGAGAACCAGGCTTGGTTCATGACAAGAAGCCTGTCTTAAAGAAATCAAAGCTTGGATGACTTGTAATTTCCTGTTATTAAATTCAGATAAGACTGAAGTCATTCTTGTTGGTCCCAAAAACCTTAGAAATACCTTTCCAAATCAAACTTTTTGTTTGGATGCGGCTACTCTTTCTCTGAATAGTTCTGTGAGGAACCTTGGAGTCATTTTTTGATCAAGATCTGTTTTTCAATTCACATATTAAATTTGTTTCTAAGACTGCCTTCTATCATTTGTGTAATATTGCCAAGATTAGGAACATCTTGTCTCAGAGTGATGCTGAGAAACTAATCCACGCTTTTGTTAGCTCTAGATTAGATTATTGTAACTCTTTATTATCAGGTTGTCCTAAAACATCTTTAAAAAGTCTTCAGTTGATCCAAAATGCTGCAGCAAGAGTTTTAACAGGTACTAGAAAGAGAGTTCATATCTCTCCGGTTCTGGCCTCCCTTCATTGGCTTCCCATAGAGTTTAGAATTAAGTTTAAAATCCTTCTTCTCACTTTCAAAGCTCGAAACAATCAGGCCCCATTTTATTTAAAAGATCTGATACTGTGTGGAGTTTGCATGTTCACCCCGTGTCTGCGTGGGTTTACTCTGGGATTTCTCCGGTTTCCTCCCATATGCCAAAAACATGCAAGTTCGGTTAATTGGCATCAAACTGGGGATTCTAAATTGTCCTTAGGTATGACTGTGAGAGCGAATGGTTGTCTGTCTCTCTGTGCTGGCCCTGTGATGGACTGGCGATCTGTCCAGGGTGTACCGTGCCTCTCGCCCAAAGATGCTGGGATAGGCTCCAGCCCCCCCGCGACCCGAAAAGGATTAAGCGGAAGAAGATGGATGGATGGATGGATGATACTACCCTATTATCCTAACAGAGCACTATGCTCCCAAAATGCTGGATTACTTGTAATACCTAGAATCTCCAAAAGTACAATGGGAAGCAGAGCCTTCAGTTATCAAGCTCCACTCCTGTGGAACCAGTCGCCAATCTGGATTCGGGTGTCAGACTCTATCTCTGTTTTTAAGAAGAGGGTTAAAACATTCCTTTTTGATATAGCCTACAATTAGGGAGGGATCACATGTTTCTGAACCCTCCCTTAGTTTTGCTGCTAATAGGTTTAGACAGCCGGGGGACTTCCAATAATGCACTGGCCTTCACTCCTTTCTTCACTCTCAATGAAATATATATATATATACAGTTGGGCAAAAAAGTATTTAGTCAGCCACCAATTGTGCAAGTTCTCCCACTTAAAAGATGAGAGAGGCCTCCAATTTTCATCATAGGTATACCTCAACTATGAGAGACAAAATGAGGAAAAAAAAATCCAGAAAATCACATTGAAGGATTTTTAAGGAATTAATTGGTAAATTCCTTGGTAAAATAAGTATTTGGTCACCTGTGGCGATGTTAAAATAAGGCACGGCGACTGGAGTTTTTAAGGAAGTTTATTCATCAATCATCGCCATCACGGAGCTCACCCCAGCTACTGTATAAGCATGCTGGAGCTAGCTCTCAGAGCAGGAAGCATGAACGTTTGCATTTGAGTCATACACATCCACAGGATACTGGCGCCTGAACTAGACACGGAGAGGCTGCCTATTGATCTCAACACACACATCACATTGCTCTGCTAATTGCCCCGGCTGAGCGCTCTGTTTGTCCGTGGCTGTTGTGGGGGTTACCCCATACACTCCCCCCCAGAGGGCTTAGCAGGGAGCTGAGGCCTCGATCATCCGGCATTGGGAGCGAGCTGCTGGGAAGGTCTGTGCCGGGGGAGGGAGGAGGGTGGAGGTAGCAAGTGCCGGGGGATGTCCGTGGCTGTGGGAAGAAAAATTAGTCTCTGATTCCTCTCGTGATTAAGTCCAGTAATGAAGAAAAACAGGAGCTGAAGCTGTGTGAGGGACTTGGTGTTTCGGCTTTAGGCGCGTGCGCGGCCCCCAAAGCCTTCGGGGACCGTTGACGGTTGAATTCCCGTTGTGCGCCGTGGCTGAGACCTACACAAAATCCTGCGTGCGGGCTGCGTGTGTGCTTCAGGTGTGTGAGTATCCCTGAAGAGCCGTGTGCAGCGGCGGAGGATGATGTCTAAGCCTGTAGAGCCAGCTTGTCTCTGGTGTGCGGCACGCGCTGCGGCCACGTACCTTCCAGCTGCGCTGTTCCGATGCGAGGCTCCTGTGCATGGCCGGTCCGCTGTCGCGAGGTGAATCAGGGTCAGGGGGCTTGATGGAGATCTGCGCAGTCGGCGCCGATGGTCTCCCCCGTTCGGGCTGTTGGTTGTCGCTCGTTCCGGGTCATGGTGCGTTGGGGCGGTGAGAGGGAATAGATGATCTTTGTCCCTCGGGCTCGCGTAGATGCATAGGAGCGGTGAGAGGGAGGAGACGATCTTTGTCCCTCGGCCAGTTCCAGCGTGGATGTGCAGATCTCAGGCGTGGATCGCACAGTGACGCTTTCTGCAGCTTTCCCAGTCGTGGATGATCTCCGAGGGAGTTTGCCTGATTTCGGTTCTGCGTCGATGTCTGTCGTGTGGCAGAAGGGAGGGCAGTGCTCTTGCGTCAGGCTGCTGCGTTCTCTTGTCGTCGGAGATACCATCGGGGCTGCATTCGTTGTCAGCGTGTTCTCTTCAGCGTCGGGTCACCAGTGTGGCGATGTTAAAATAAGGCACGGTGACTGGAGTTTTTAAGGAAGTTTATTCATCAATCATCGTCATCACGGAGCTCACCCCAGCTACTGTATAAGCATGCTGGAGCTAACTCTCAGGCTCTCATGAGCAGTAGTCAGAAGCAGTCAGAGTGAGAAGAGGATGAACATATCATATTCAGCCACTTAAATACCCAGCTACAGACAATACATCAAAGGCATGTTATCATCAAAGGAACTGCAGTCAGGCATGGGACATTTGCAACACAATGAGAGCAGGAAGCATGAACGTTTGCATTTGAGTCATACACATCCACAGGATACTGGCGCCTGAACTAGACACGGAGAGGCTGCCTATTGATCTCAACACACACATCACATTGCTCTGCTAATTGCCCCGGCTGAGCGCTCTGTTTGTCCGTGGCTGTTGTGGGGGTTACCCCATACACCTACAAATAAGCAAGATTTCTGGCTCTCACAGACCTGTATCTTCTTCTTTAAGAGGCTCCTCTGTCCTCCACTCGTTACCTGTATTAATGGCACCTGTTTGAACTCGTTATCAGTATAAAAGACACCTGTCCACAACCTCAAACAGTCAGACTCCAAACTCCACTATGGCCAAGACCAAAGAGCTGTCAAAGGACACCAGAAACAAAATTGTAGACCTGCACCAGGCTGGGAAGACTGAATCTGCAATAGGTAAGCAGCTTGGTGTGAAGAAATCAACTGTGGGAGCAATTATTAGAAAATAGAAGACATACAAGACCACTGATAATCTCCCTTGATCTGGGGCTTCAGGCAAGATCTCACCCCGTGGGGTCAAAATTATCACGAGAACGGTGAGCAAAAATCCCAGAACCACACGGGGGACCTAGTGAACGACCTGCAGAGAGCTGGGACCAAAGTAACAAAGGCTACCATCAGTAACACACTACGCCGCCAGGGACTCAAATCCTGCAGTGCCTGACGTGTCCCCCTGCTTAAGCCTGTACATGCCCAGGCCTGTCTGAAGTTTGCTAGAGAGCATTTGGATGATCCAGAAGAGGATTGGGAGAATGTCATATGGTCAGATGAAACCAAAATAGAACTTTTTGGTAAAAATTCAACTTGTCGTGTTTGGAGGAATGAATGAATGAATGAATGACTCTCAAGTTGAATGATCTTTCAACTCTCAAGTTGAAAGATCTGGTTGACTTTAAAACCGCAATAATAATGTTCAAAGTGAAGAATTTATCACTGCCCGCAAATATCCAAAAGTTGTTCCAAACAAGGGAGAAACGATATCACTTCAGAGGAACATGTATATTTCAAAAGCCTACAGTGAGAACAACCACCAAGCAACACTGTATTTCAGTGCAAGGAGTCAGATTATGGAACGATTTTGGACCTGAATTAAAATCATGTACAACGCTTGGACAATTTAAACAAAAACTAAAGGAAGAAACACTCCAAACATATTTACAAGACAACATGTAAACTCACATAAGGATTGACATATCCAGCCTGTGCTGTGTTGTAGCTTAGTTTTTTTTCTTTTTTTTCTTTTTTTCTCTGTGACATTTTGTCTTAGATTTGTTTTGAATAATAACCGCTTAACTTAGCTTAGCTTAGTTTTCTTTTTTTTTTTCTCTCAGTCACATTTTGTCTTAGCTTTGTTTTAAATTGTAATCGCTCTTGTCTTGTTTTCTCTTTTTTCTCTTTTGAATTCTTGGATGGAATATGGGTGGGCAATATAAGCTGCGGCTTCAGCCATCACCCATTTCGGATAACTCACGTGGAATTGTATAGAAGAAGGAGTCTTTGTCTAATTTGACCTTGTTGTTATATTATACAGTTTCTTTTAACCTGTACTGTACTACTATCCGAAATAAATAAATTCATTCATTCATTCATTCAGATTTTGAGTGAAAACCTCCCTCCATCAGCAAGGGTATTGAAGATGAAACGTGGCTGGGTCTTTCGGCATGACAATGATCCCAAACACACCGCCCGGGCAATGAAGGAGTGGCTTCGTAAGAAGCATTTCAAGGTCCTGGAGTGGCCTAGCCAGTCTCCAGATCTCAACCCCATAGAAAATCTTTGGAGGGAGTTGAAAGTCCATGTTGCCCAGCGACAGCCCCAAAACATCACTGCTCTAGAGGAGATCTGCATGGAGGAATGGGCCAAAATACCAGCAACAGTGTGTGAAAACCTTGTGAAGACTTAAAGAAAACGTTTGACCTCTGTCATTGCCAACAAAGGGTATATAACAAAGTATTGAGATGAACTTTTGTTATTGACCAAATACTTATTTTACCGAGGAATTTACCAATTAATTCATTGGAAATCCTTCAATGTGATTTTCTGGATTTTTTTTTCTCATTTTGTTTCTCATAGTTGAGGTATACCTATGATGAAAATTGGAGACCTCTCTCATCTTTTAAGTGGGAGAACTTGCACAATTGGTGGCTGACTAAATACTTTTTTGCCCCACTGTATATATACAGTATATATACAGTATATATATATATATATTTTTTTTTTAATTTATTTATTTATTTTTTTGCTGGTCATTAAATCTGTTTGTTCTCTTCCATAGACTGAGTCCCCATCGTGCTGTTTGCTCTCTACATGTCTGTTTTTTTCATCTTCTCTGTCCCCTCACCCCCCAGCCAGTCGCAGTAGATGACTGCCCCTCCCTGAGCCTGGTTCTGCTGGAGGTTTCTTCCTGATAAAAGGGAGTTTTTCCTCTCCACCGTCACCAACCGCTTGCTCACAGGGGATCGCCTGATTTGCTGGGGTCTTTCTGCAATTGTGGGGGTTTCCCCTACAGTTGAAAGTGCTATGAGATGATTGTTGTTGTGAAATGGCTCTATATAAATAAAGTTGAATTGAATTGAATTGATGCCACTGTAACAGGTGTGTAGCATTGAGCTGATCAGGACTAAGAACTGTCTCTGGCCTTCAGGGTGGGTTCACATTTTTGGCCAGCTGCTTTGAAAACTTGACCCAAATTGAGATGGGTTTTACCATTAAACTGCTTTTAAGCATCAATGCAATTTCATTTTTCTGGGTCACTGTGCATACAATTGGGCATGTCTTTCAACAGGTAAGTCTTTTAATCGGAGGATTTATTCTGTTTAATGTAGTGCTAGCCACCATTAGCCTTGTGGGGATGTGGGTGGGCCTATTCAAAGATCCTGGCATTTGAAGGAGGAGGAAAAGTGAAAAGATTTTGACACAGAACTGTAAGACAATGAAAGGGTTTTCTAATAGAAATGGGGCATAAGACACCATTTTAGTCCATGTAGATTTGTTTTTATAGGGGATTTATAGTCCATCTTTAAAACACACAGGTTAAATAGTGATCAATAATGATCTACTGATTTAAAGACCCAGTCTGTGTTGATCAAAAGCATGATGCCTTAAAATAGCAATGCACGGACTTTACAGATGGCCGCACCCCTTTTAAAAAAGTCCACTATTACCAGCATAGCATCATTATTTGGATGATGAGAGCGCAAAGCATGAAAATGGCCAAAGTGCCACCAGAAACTATCAAATCCCCTTAAGAAAGGTGCAAAGTGTAATGCAAATGCACTCTTTAGACCATGGTAATAGGGCCCAAAATGTTTGCATGAAGCAAAATAGAGTCAGCAGTTACTGCTGATCAGAATGGGGGTTGTGTCCAGTAGCAATGACCGCATCAAGATAAGGAAAAATAACACAAACCAAATAAAAAAAATCATATGTCAAACAAGACTTTAACAACTTTACTTTTATGTAAAAAAGCAACACCTGATAAAAGAAAAAAAAAGTCACATTTATAGTGCACTGCACTGGCTTGTAGTGACAGCCGCTACTTGTGTGTGCTTGCTCTCTCATGCTCAATTGGTTGCATGAGACACTGATACACAGCGATCCGCCCTAATGGACTGTACTCTGCCGGGAGTCCTAATTCACAGAGAAAATGATCACCTGGCGGCGCCCGGCTCCGAGTGAAGGGGAATGAATGAACAGATGTACGAGGGGAGCGGGGTAACGTGTTAACACACACACTGCTATCGCCAGCCACAGCTGCGGCTCTGATCTCCCCCCAGCCCTCAACATGCTCAGGCCCTCCCACACCTCCCACCCTACCCCCCCAAACCCTCTGACTCCATCCTTTCTCGCCTTCTCCGCTGCCTTCCACTCCCTCCTCCCTCCTTCCCATTTCTCTTCCCGAGTGCTTTGCAATGCTCAGCTCTCTCCATGCTTTTTCCTTCCTTAGAATAATGCACCGCTTGGCATTCTGGCTCTCCCTCCGTATACTGTTTTTATTCTCTAATACCCCCCACCACCATCCTTTCTCCCACACTCTTTCCTCTGTCCTTTTCCTCGTCTCTGCTTCCTCTCGTCTGTCTCTCTCCCTCCCTCTCGCTGCGTCCTCGAGTGGCCAAGAGAATGATTATGCGAAGCAGAACTCAAATCCATCAATGTGTCAACGGCTCATTCCCCAAGTCCCCTCTGACGGCCCACGCCCCTCCTCTGGCCCTTCTCCGGCCCACGACCGGCGGCGCATTAGCATGGCGGAAAACAGCGGTGAGGCAAGGCACGCTTTCACTGACAATAAGGATAATTGAAACTTGTCTTGACTTAGCATTGCTCTTACTGGTGCTTGCCTCGCTTTACTGCTGCACCATATTGGAGATAAAAGTGAGGATGGAGCTGTGAGAGAAACAAAGAGGAGGGCGATTGAGAGGCGTGTGCGTGAGAAACTGTCACATGACCTTGCCATCGAGACAGTTATATATCTGTGTGAAACAAAGGGCAAGTCAATGCTATTCTCAGCCCGAGGAAGAAGTCCATGTGGACGTACAGAAAAAGCAGTCTGACACAAAGCCGCGGACCCCCTACTTTTCTTCCAGAGTCTTCTGTGAGATTTACTCTCACCTCACTCCGCCCTCAACTGGTCAAACCATGTTTTCGATGGTGTGAGTGTATCCGCAGAGGGAGGGAGATTCCCTTTATCACTATCTTTGAGTGATGGCTCAGTCAAAGCTCAGCAGAGCAGAAACATCATGAACACTCATTGTCTCCTCAACGGCCATTCTCTCTCTCTCACACACAGACACACACACGGACATAAGCTATCATGTGATGGGTGGATTCTTATTGAAAGAATAAAATGGGGATGATTTTGTCAGTGCTACATGAGACAAGTTTATATTTAGATGTGTTCATCGATTTGCAGCTGACACACTACACTGGGGCTGTCTGTGGCCCATAACTCAGCCTGGGCCACGGAGATTGGCCAAATCCTGCTGCTGCTAAATCATACAGCAGCGGGAGAGCGTAAGAGGACAGAAACGGGCTTATGAATGATTTCTGAATGGTTTATCTCAGCTACTGGAGGCGCATGATGGACTCTTAACTTGGTCAAAAGGGATTGAGAAAATCCAAGTGTTATTTGCAAATGAAAAGTGAGGGTGATGTGGGCTGAGGGTGAAAAAAAAATCTGTTTATAACACTGCAGAGAAAGCCGCCAGATTTTTGACCCCATAAATATCCACACACCTGACTGGTTTTTAGCAGTAATAAGGAACATTTCAGTCCCACCTTTGCATATTCCAAAAATATATGGAAACAAACCGCTACGAAAAAGGGGTGGGTTTAAATGTGATGAAATGGCACAAAATAATAAAGATAAATTACTAAACAAAGTGGAGTTAGTTAACTTCCTGATAGAAATGGTTGTAACTTCTGGAGCAACAGTGGCTTGATTTCACATTGTATTTTACAGCTGAAACAATTTTCAATAAATGTGAAAGTCTCTCACATTATTGAATACCACCAAGACCACCGCTTTTTTGCAGGAGGATTGAAGCATTTGAAATGTGGTGTTGGAGAAAGCTTCTGTGTATTCCTTGGAAAGCCAAAAGAACTAATGAGAGTGTCCTTCGTGAAACTGATGGAGGGATCAATCTCTTCAATGCAATCGCAGAACAAAAATTGCAATAGTTTGGACACATTGCAAGATGAGAATTAGAAAATCGGAAGAAATTAATTATGTTTGGTACAGCTGAAGGGAAAAGGAGCAGAAGGAGACAAAAACTACAGTGGACAGATGGAATTGTATCACTCTCCAAGAAGTCTAACTACACCTGTTACAACATAGCCCAAAACAGACACTACTGGAGAAACTTTATTATTGAGGTCACGAATGCTTAGACACGAGTACAACGACAACGATGAAAGTCTCTCAAAGGTCTAGAGACTACCCAGGAATTCAGATTGCATGACAGTTTAGAGCAATTTAGGGCATTTCTCACACCTGAAAGTCCGCACCAAGGTTCATGTTTTTGTTACATTGTTACATTTTGTGACATGGTATACATTTGGTCCAGTTAAGTTTGGTTTCACACTGCTCAAATTAAACAACTTTCCGTGATGCACCTGTGTTTTGTTGTCATGATGACGCTTGTGCTATTAGCACAGACCAATAGTTAGCAAATATGCTACTCACCTTCCAAGGTGTTTTCTTCAGCCCTGGGTGCATCAGTAACCATACTAAGTTGAAACCGGAGTGGTGGCTCGGTAACCGGAGTGGTGGTTCAGTTGGTAGAGCATCCGCCCCACACCCGGGAGGCAGGGGTTCAAATCCCGGCCGGGTCATGCCAAAGACCATATAAAAGTGGAACTTCCTGCCATCCAGCTTGGTGCTCAGCAATAACGGAATGGAGGAGGGAAATCTGTGGCGGCGCCTTGCATGGCAGCGGCCCTCTGATTCTGCACTGGGGTGTGTGTGATTGACACTGTAGATAGGTAAAGCACAATCTCGTTCTACTGTACATGATTGGTTGTACGGTTGAATGACAATAAGGGTAATTTAATTTAATTTAATTTAATTTAATTTAAACAGGGGAAGACTTGGGCGGTGCGGTGGAGCAGTGGTTAGCACTGCACCAGCACAGCAACTCACCCTTGGCCATGGGATCCCTGGTTCGATCCCAGCCCCTGACCAACAGTGATCTGTGTGGAGTTTGCATGTTCTCCCCATATCTGCGTGGGTTTACTCCGGGATTTCTCCGGTTTTCTCCCACAGGCCCAAAACATGCAGGTTAGGTTAATTGGAGACTCTAAAGTGGCCCTAGGTGTGAATGTGTGTGTGAATGGTTAAGGGATAGCGCCGTATCGTGGCTGCTTCATCCATCCAGGTGGATGCCCTCAATTTCCTCTCTGGGGATCAATAAAGTATAAAAAAATCAAATCAAAAAAATCAAACTTCATTAACTAGTTTCATGAGCCTATATTATCCAGGTCTTCATTAAAAAGGATGCTTGTCCTTCTCATCAGCCGTGATGATTGTCAGGTAGAATTGCTAATCTATTTTTGTCAGAAACTCTGTTGCATCCTCTATGGAAGTATCTGGTAAGTTTCTGCATTTTTATGATTTTATTTTAAAGTGACTATTTATGCCGCTCCGAGTACTACCACAGCTCATTTTCCCTCTTATCAGCTGCCTCAACTTCCTGTGTTTGGTTTGAAAGTCAGAACCTTCCAAAAATTGCTTTCACACTCTAAACAAACCGGACCAAGTTTTCTCTGGAACCGGACCAAGACCGCCTGTGATGATCAGGTGAGCGTGCTCTCCCTCCCCTCCTGTGTGTTTTCTTTTTGTCTGTTTCCCGGCTCCGGAGCTCATCATTGCACCTGCGTGATTGGATACACCTGCTGCTTCCTGGTTTACCAGCGCATAAAAGAGCCAGTTTGTGAATGCTTTTCCGCTGGACCGTTGGGTATTGCTGCCACAAACAACTACAGTTAATATTGTTAGGCATTAATTCCATTCAAGTTGTCTTACCTTGTTTGTCTTCTCCTCTTCAGGTTTGCTGCCATCTCAGCGTTGTGTCTCCGAGGCTGCGCACGCTCACCTGAACCACTCATCTCCTCAAGACAACTCATACTCGACCCAGGTCGACCCGTTCATCCTCCTTTTCCTGCCATCTTCCCTCATCTCTTTCCCTGCCAGTCATCTCCCCACCAGTACTACCACCTTACGCTGGAGTCCATAGCTGGGCCCTCTGCTTGTATAGTGAGTCTGTCATCCTCTCTTGATATTTTCCCTTAATTTATTCCTGACATTAATCTTTTCTCCCTTTTCCCTCTGTTGTAGACTGTGTGCTTCTCCAGCGTGCCCACTGGCGTTTTGTGTGTATATTAAGTTTGCGTTGTTTTGTGTTTTTGTCTACTTGTGCCTTTTTGTGTATTCATTAAATTTGTGTTGTTGTGTTTTTTCATGTTTAATAAATTGTGTTAAATGTTTTCACATGTGTCTTGAGTGTTCATCTGGTGTTGCTTGCTCTGCATTTGAGCCTCTGGGTAGTTAATCATGACACCACCTCTTTTTGCAGGACCAAATTTCGGCTCTGTGGTTTGAGGGAGGTTTCACACCTAAAATTTTGATCCGAATCTAACTGAAAAGTCAGAAAGTATGAAAACCCCCTTAAAAGAATTCACGGACAGGACTAGAAAGTTCTGCACCAGTCCAAAATCCACACTTTACAGATATGTTTATGCAGAGAAGGGGATTTGAGCCTGAGACTTGGACTCAAGTCACACTTAAAGATGCACTCCAGTGAATATATCCCCTATAAAAACAAATCTACATAGTCTAAAATTATATCTTATGCCCTTTTTTCCACAAAAAACATTTGTCTCACAGCTGCTTGTGAAAATTTTTGCCCTTTTCCTCCTCCTTCAAATGCCAGGATCTAGTTATCCCCCCATCCTGCCCACCAGTATGCAGCAGTCTGCAAGCTGGCAAATTTGAACAGCCAGTTCTTAGTTCTGTTTGGCTCAACATTACAGACCTGTTATAGTGACATCATCAAAAATGCTTCCTCTAAATGCATTTTTCCAAGGGGAGGAGCTTAACTGAAATAGCAAAAAGAAAAAAAAAATCAGACATTACACATAAGAGTGATTTTGCTCTTGATATGTTTTGTAAGTCACAAAAAAACATGTTATCAAAGAAAAAAAAACCTCAATTTTTGGCGGAGTGTTATTTTAAGTCACATATTCAAGGACTTTATGATATTAATAACATTATTGTCAGTAATCAATGACAAGAGTCCAGAATCACAGGCGATGAAGAAAGCATCTTCATGCGTTATTTGAATAAAAAAATAACTGGTCTTGTTGAGATAGCCATTAGACAGAGTTGCTAAATATTTATTTTTAGGTCTCTTACCTTTAATTGGATAGAAGCAGAAAAGAGAAACAGGAAATGGGGCAAAGAGCAGGGGGAGAGGCATGGATGAAAGGGACCTGAACAATGGCTCACTGCAGAAAAGCTGCACTCTTCTCATGGCATCCATCCAAAATTGCCAAGCCACCTGGCACCCAAGTTAGTATGAATACATATGATGAACACAGCTGAAGGTGAGGAACAATAACATACTTGTCTCATTAAAAATAAGTATCATCTTGGAAAGAGTTATCAAAGCTAGGTTACAAAGAGAGGTGATGATCAGAGAGTACCAAAGATGCAATGTTTGCCTTAAGAGTGTTGACGGAGAAGTACAGAGGAGGTCAGAAGGAGTTGGGCTGCACGGTGGCGCAGTGGTTTAGCAGTGTGGCAGCACAGTTTTACCCTCGGCCGGGAGATTGCGGGAATCATGAGATCGTGGGTTCGATTCCAGCCCCCGACCAACAATGAGCTGTGTGGAGTTTGTATGTTCTCCCCGTGTTGCGTGGGTTTACTCCGGGATTTCTCCGGTTTCCTCCCGCATACCAAAAACATGTAGGTTTAGGGCGCTCGCGCACGCAGCGACCAGCGGCCGGTGGCTTGTCACCAGACTGCAAACCAAATCTACCTACGGGTACAAATAAGTAACAAAAAAAAAAAAGAGAGGTGATGATCAGAGAGTACCAAAGATGCAATGTTTGCCTTAAGAGTGTTGACGGAGAAGTACAGAGGAGGTCAGAAGGAGTTGCACTGTGTCTTTGTAGATCTAGAGAAAGCATATGCTGGGGTGCCAAGAGAGGAAGTGTGGATTGTATGAGAAAGGAGTGGCAGAAATTTATGTGAGGGTGGTGCAGGACATGTTTGAGGACAGCGAAATGGTGGAGAGGTGTGCTGTAGGAGGGACAGATGGATTCACGGTGGGGGTGGGGTTACATCAGGGAACTGCTCTGAGCCCCTTCTGGTTTGCCATGGTGATGGACAGGCTGACAGACGAGGTCAGACAGGGGTCGTCTTTGACTGTCATGTTTGCAGATGACACTGTTGTCTGTAGAGTAGGGAGCAGGTGAAAGACAACCTGGAGAGGTGGAGGTATGCTAAGCAGAGAAGAGAAATGAAAGTCAGTAGAAGCAAGACAGAACGTGTGTGATTTTTTTTTTTGAGGGGGGGCAGGTGTAACAATGAAGATGCAAGAAGTAGAGGTAGTGAAGGTTGATGAGTTTCAATACCTGGTGTCAACCATCCAAAGCAATGGACAGTGGACAAGAGAAGCGAAGAAGATAGTGCAGGCAGGGTGGAGATGAATGTTGGGATAGCAGCTAGAAGGAAAGGGAAGATTTACAAGACAGTAGCGAGACTTGCGTCTGATGTATGGTTTGGAGACAGTGGCACTGACAAAAACAACTGAGCAGAGTTGAAGATGCTAAGATTCTCATTGGGAGTGACAGGATTTTAAATTAGTATATGAGCGGGACAGCTCACGTTAAGTGGGTTAGAGACAAAGTCAGAGAGGCCTACTGAGATGGTTTGGACATGTGTAGAGGAGGGATAGTGGATATATTGGACAAAGGATGTTTAAGATGGAGCTACCAGGCAGGAGGAAAAGAGAAAGACCACAGAGAAGATTCATGGATGTAGAGAAGGAGGTCACAGAGAGGGTTGGTGAGACAGAATGGGATGTAAGGGATGGGGTGGGATGGAGGCAGATGATTTGCTGTGGTGACCCCAAAGGGGAATGAAAAGAAAAGAAGAATAGAACACTACACAGAAACTACTGCAAGTTTATCCCTTAAGGTTACAACTGGACATGTTTGTTGATGCTGCATCTCTTCGTCTTGAGTAAACACCTGCCTTTAACAACACTGGGACAAGGGACATTGGTAGCACTTTATAATACACCCTGTAAAGGCCAGGGATAAGTATTTGTAAAGTACAAAGAAAAACAGGGTTCATCCCCTCTACTTGAAGGGTAATTATGTCTGATGAAAGTCAAGGCATAATACAACCCTCACTCCAGTACTTACCCTGTTTTATCCATGGTTTTTCAATATTTTTCCCCCGTAGTTTTTCCGTACTTACCCCTTATGCACAGTACCCCCATTTTATGCTTTTTCTTGTTTTTACTAGTTTGTTTGCAAAAACTGATAAATGCCACTTCCATGAAAATTTCACTCTTTACATTAAACAACTGTTAACACTACCTATTTATATTAGTTCAAATCATTTTGTCTCAAAAGCTGATATGTCCTCTGTTATAGACACTACAAATTCATGTTTTTTTTCCAAAAGCTGATAAACGCAGGGAGAGGTTTTTTTTTTTACAAAAACAGATAACTCCACATGGCAAATCAGTGCTTGGTATTTGGGTCATGTGACTCATTTTGGCTGCCTTCCCAGTCTGCTCGCTCTGATTGATTTCCCTGGCTGTGTCCGAAATGTTCACTCACTCACTCCCTCTCTACTCGCTATATAGTGAATTTAGATATAGTGGACTATACAGTAAACTCAATATCAAAGATCAAAGGCAGGAATCACTCACGATCATAGGACTCACTATCACATCATCAAAGATCACAGGACTTGCTATGACATCATCGAAGATCAAAGGACTCTCTATGACATCATCAAAGATCATAAGACTCGCTATGACATCATCTAAGATCATAGGACTCAGTAACTTTCTATGGGATGAGGACACGGCGGCACCTCAGACATGGTCCAGGGATGGATGGTTTTTTTCACACATGGGGAGTTCGGGGCTCCTTGTAACAATAAAATTAACCGCTGTTGGACACTACTGGGCTTGTTTTCGCGGCACGATTAATGATGTCATCACTTGAGACAGTAAAATGTAACAAACTAACGGTGGTAAAAAATAAAAAAAATGAATACCAGCATGTTTATAGTAAATATGTATTAAATCAAATTGTTTTTGTTGAATTATTAAATATAAATACCTTAATGTAGTTTATGTTGTGATGTGACTCTCTTCTTTCACTGCTCCATTGGCTGCACATTCACTATATAGTACATTATATGTGGAAGGAGTTTCTTCTTCTTCTTCTTTTTGATTTGATTGGCGGTTGGCAACCAGCTTACATTGCATTACCGCCACGTACTTCACTCTATATCATCACTCTATCACTCTATTCAAACCTTATTCCTTTTCTTTTTATACTGTGCACACCAATGAAGAGAGAGAGAAATGCCATTTCAGTTCTCCTGTATGTCCTGTACTTATAGTAGTATTGACAATAAAATCTTTGAATCTTGAATTATAGCTTTATTATAGCTATATTGTACCATTTTTACTGAGTGGATATGCCTAAATCAGTGTGTCAGTCATGCTTAGAGACATTCAAGTATGTTCCAGACAAACTAGCATGGTTTTCGGGACTTGTCTGTTTTTGCAAAAGAATGGTTTGTGGACATATGTTTTTGCAATAAAAGAGTACTAATAAATTGCCAAAAAGTAACAGTGAGTTGATCTTTGATTTTTTTTGCTTTATTATGTCTGAGATACTCATATTTCAAGTGACCATGTCTTAGAAGCTGATTTGGAAATACTAACACCTATAAACCTACGGATAAAAAAGTGTTTTTTCTCATTTTGAGCACAACTGGACTTATCTGTTTTTGCTAACTAACTCTTCTATTTTTCCTTGCATTTTCTCCTTGCTTATCCCATTTGACCCTGTTTCACCCCCATTTTTTCCTCAGTTTCTACCTACTCTCCCCATATTTACCCTGTACTTACCATGCAATGTGCAGGCCGTTATGTCTGAAAATGAGGTGCGGACAGCGGGCATGAACTGCACTCTCCTTTATTCAATACACAACTGAACTATATACAGAAGGGTGGTGCCATATCGTGCCATGGCCAGTTCATCAGGTGATGATGTCACCTACGGTGAGCCACCATGTCCAAACACCACATTTATCCGCCCCTTGAAAAACCCAAAGAACTATGTACAGCTACCTGTGCACCTGGGTGGACTACTGGTATGCCCACATAACTGAGTGGGTTATTCTGCCACTGTTATCGATCATGTCCTGGCTACACTTAAGAGTCCATTATTTAGTTACAAAGTCTCTAAGGTAGTGGGGTCTCTGTTGGACCTGGGCCGAGCGGAGTTCGGGTCTCGCCACCGTCACCGGCTCTGGCGGATGTTCGTCGGGGGTTGTGGATCTTGTGTTGTTGATGTCCCAGTCTGGTCTCGCCGTGTCCGTGGCTGTCTCCTGGTCTGGGGCCGAAGCCCGTGTCACTTTTCTGAGGCGGCTGGCATGCCACCATGACCCATCAGTGAGACAAGAAGTGGCTGGACCCAACTGCGCTGTGTCTGCATCGGTGTTGTCCAAAATGACTGCAACTGACAACGCCCAGGTGACCCTCGTGTGGCATGGTCAGGATGCGGCCTTTGAGTGCCTCTGGAATCACCTTTGCTCCTTGCCATGCAGACATCGTTCCAGCATGATAAATCATCTCTGACTCTGTGGAAGGGTGCCAATTCCCCCGGCACCTTGGCTGGCCAGCCTTCACGAATGAATGCGCACAGCTGGGTCAGTGTTGGGTCCTGTTCAGATGCCTCCTGGAGTTCTTGTAAGGAGACGGCATTTTGGAGTGGCCCGTGTAGCATGTGAATCAGTTCAGGCTCCAGGGGGTCTCAGTCGCCATTTGGAGTGGGGTTAGGTGTGGCCCGGGACAGGAGGTCTGCCACCACATTTTCTGTGTCCCGTGTGAACTGGGTGTTAAAGTACGCCTGTAGCCTTTCTGTCCACCTGTAGATGCACAGGGGTCTGTGTCCTGACCCTGATGTTTGTAGAAGTGCCGTGAGGGCTCTGTGGTCTGTTCGCAGCATGAGGCACCATCTATATAGGTACACGTGCCAGCGTTCGTACACCCAAATGCATGCCAGTGCCTCCCTCTCTCCCACTGAGTACTTCTGCTCGGTCGAGGTGAGTGACCTCGAGGCAAATGCCACTGGACGCTCGGTTCCTTCTTGCAGTTGTGAGAAAATGGCTCTCACTGCTGTGTTAGATGCGTCACATGTCACGAACTTGGGGTTTTGTAGGTCGAAGTGGGGGAGTACTGGTGGGGAGGTAAGCCACGTCTTTAATTCACTGACAGTAGCAGAGCATCCCGGGGTCCATACCCAGGTTGCATTCTGCTTGAGGAGGGCGCGTAGTGGGTCTATTGTCTCGGAGTATCGAGGGATAAAACGCCCATAAAAATTCACCATGCCTAAGAAGGACGAGAGCTGCGTGGGGCATGATGGTTCAGACAGCTGCAGTATCGCCTCAACGTTCGAATGCAGGGGACTCAGACCCTCGGCAGACAGGTGGAAACCTACAAACTCCACGGTCTTTGCTCCAAAGGTGCACTTCTCCCTGTTAAGTGTGAGGCCGTGTTTTGCTAGTACCTCCATGACTTTATCAAGGCGGGCATTGTGGGAGGCTGCTGTTGTGCCATGCACCACAGTGTCGTCCAAGTACATCACCACCCCTGGGAGACCGGCAAAGATGGTAGCTGGCATGATTAATAAAGCTTGACAGCACACATGCATGACGCCAAAGCACAGGAGGAACCACACAGAGGGGCACGTTTGAAAGTTTTATTAAATATCAAAAACCAAAGCTCACAACTGCAGAAACAGTCATTCCTCTTACTTAGCCCATTTCCCCTTACTCCAGGAATGGAGTAAGGGGAAATGGGCGAGCCAAATTGCCACTTACTTGGGAAATCCTGGGAGAACCGGCAGGACCCAGCGAGGAATAGACGAATCAGTAGGGTAAGGGGGAAGATGAGCTGATGGTGCCTGACTGGGTGAAGTAGGAAGCTGAGGACAGTGAGATGTGGCAGGAGAGCGTGCGCAGTCCAAGAGACACACCTACACGGTGGCAGCAACCTGAGGGAAGAGGAGAAATAAGGTGAGACGGTGTGTTCACACTTATAACTTAAACTTGCTTGCCTGTTAGTGGGCATTATACCCAGACGAACCAGTGTTGACTGCGCGGAGAGAGCCTCCTTAAGTACGCTGGCTGATGAGTGGGTGCAGGTGTGTCTTCTGCCTCGGGTGCTGTGATGAGTTGGTAAATGTGAGGCAGGATGGGAGGGACATGCTCTCGCTCCCTATGACAGGGCCCGCCCCTCTAGGAGCACCTCCTGGCGATCCGGAGGGGCTTTTCTGGGTGTGCACGATGATAGGCCCGGAGCATCCCCTTGTCCAGCACTCGCGACAAGGGAGTCCAGGACCGTTCCTCCAGGCCGTAGCCCTCCCAGTCCACCAAATGCAGAGAGGACTGGCCGAGAGGGGCTTGATGTGAGCGACATGGAAGGTGGGGTTCACCCGTAGGGTCGGGGGCAGCTTCAGCTGGACCGACGCATTGTTGATCACCCGGGAGATGGTGTAAGGTCCAAGGAAGCAGAGAGACAGCTTCTTCGATTTCTCTTTAAGAGGGATCTGACTCACTGCCAGCCAGACCTGCTGTCCCACGACATACTTAGGAGCCAGAACCTGCCTCCTATCAACAGTGGCCCGGGTGCATTCCGTGGTGCGAGCCAGGGCAGCTTGAGTCAACCTCCAGATACGTTGGCAGCGATGAGCGTGGGCCCCTGTGGATGGAACCGAGACCTCCCTCTCAGCCATGGGTAGGAGAGGCGGCGTGTACCCCAATGACGCCTCAATCGGGGTGAGTTCGGTAGCTGAAGATACCGCAGAGTTCATGGAGTACTCCACCCAGGTCAGATGTGTGCTCCAGGATGATGGGTTATCGGCTGCTACGCACCGCAAGGCAGCCTCCAAGGACTGATTGGTGCACTCCGCCTACCCATTGCTCTCAGGGTGATTTTCAGAAGAGAGACTCACAGTGGTTCCCAGGGTCCGACAAAAGGCCCTCCAGACTTGGGACGTGAATTGTGGACCCCGGTCAGACACAATGTCCACAGGGATGCTGTGGATCCGGATCATGTGCTCGGTGAGGAGGACCGCCATCTCAAAGGCTGAAGGGAGTTTCGGGAGAGCCACCAGATAAACCGCCTTGGAGAAGCGGTCCACAATGGTCAGGATTACCATCTTGCAACGGGAGAGGGGGGAGTCCGGTGACGAAATCCACGGCAATATGAGACCACGGACGACCAGGGATGGGAAGGGGGTGGAGGAGACCCGATGGGGAGGAGGAGTCTGATTTCCCCTGGACGCAGGTCTGACAAGCCTTCACATATTCTTGTACATCCCGCCGCAGCATGGGCCACCAAAATGTTCGCTGGACGAAGTCCACAGTTTAAGCGATGCCTGGATGGCACGTGAAGCGACTGGTGTGGCCCCACTGGATGACATTGCTGCGGAGGGTGGTCGGGACATACAGGTGGTTCCAGAGGCACCCTACTGGCACAGGCTCCTGGGATTGGGCCTGACAGACCCTCCGCTCGATATCCCAAGTAAGGGCTCCAAGGATGCACGAAGGCGAAATGATGGTTTGGGGGGGGGGGCTACCTCCTTGGAATCAAACTGGCGCGATAGCGTGTCCAGTTTGGTATTCTGGGTGCCAGGCCGGTAAGTGATGGTGAAATTAAATTGCTGGAAAAATAGCCCCCAGTGACCCTGCCTGGCGTTCAGTCGGCGGGCCGACCGCAAGTACTCAAAGTTTTTGTGGTCGGTCCACACGACAATGGGATGAATGGCCCCCTCTAACCAGTGCCTCCACTCCTCTAATGCCAACTTAATGGCCAGCAGCTCTCTGTCCCCTATGTCATAGTTCCTCTCGGCCAGCGTAATCCGACGAGAGAAATATGCTCACGGGCGAAGCCTCTTATCGGAAAGCGTGCACTGTGACAGCACAGCGCCAACCCCCAAATCAGACGCATCCACCTCGAGGATGAACTGGAGCTGCGTGTCAACCTGGGCCAAGATAGGTGTTTCTGTGAACAGGCGCTTTAATTTGGCAAACGCCTGTTCAGCTGCCTCAGTCCGCCAAAAGGGGACTTTAACGGAGGTTGGCTGCGTCAAGGGCAGTGCCACCCCACTATAGTTCCTGATGAGCCTGCAGTAAAAGTTCACAAACCAGAGGAAGCATTGAAGCTCCTTACGGGAGTGGGGAGGTGGCCAATCTAACACTGCCCTCACCTTGGCTGGGTCGGCAATCAGCTCCCCCTCAGCCATGATGAAGCCCAAGAAGGTGGTAGATATTGTGGAGAACTCACACTTCTCAGCCTTAATGTAAAGCTGGTTCTCCAGGAGCTGTTGTAAAATGGCTCTGACATGGGCCTCATGTTCCTCTGGCAAGCAGGAGAAAATGAGGATATCATCAAGGTAGACAAAGATGAATTGGTAAAGCATATCGCGGAGGACGTCATTTATTAACCGCTGGAAGATGGCGGGGGCATTAGTGAGCCCGAATGGCATCACTAAATACTTAAATTGCCCCTGGTGTGTTTTAAAAGCCGTCTTCCACTCATCGCCCTTGCGAATGCGGACCAGATGATACGCATTCCTAAGGTCTAACTTGGTGAAAACCCGTGAGTGCTGAAGAAGCTCGAACGCTGAGTTAATCAAAGGCAAAGGGTACCTATCTTTAATGGTAATAGCGTTAAGCTCCCGGTAGTCGATGCACGGGTGCAGCGAGCCATCCTTCTTCCTAACAAAGAAGAATCCGGCTCCGAGCGGAGCCGAAGATGGCCAAGTGAGGCCGGCGTTCAGCGATTCCTTAATATACTGCTCCATTGCCTCCCTCTCCGTGCCAGAAATACTATACAGCCGGCTGACGGCAGCCTCGCCCCCGGGATGAGGTCGATAGCACAATCATAAGAGGCAGCAACAACGCTCTTGATTTGCTAAAGACCTCTGCTAAATCGTGATATGCCCGGGGAATGAGGCTGAGGTCCGGTGGCTCGGCCGGGGAGAGGGAAACGGGCAGAGATGGGGAACACTCCACTGAACGCATACAGTGGGCCAAACAAAACGGGCTCCAGGTGGAGATGGTGTTTTTGTCCCAATTGATCATGGTGTTATGCCGCCGGAGCCACAGGTTACCAAGAACCACCGGGGACGATGATACGGGGAGAACCAGGAACGACAGTTCCTCCCGGTGGTTCCAGGAAAGGAGGATGGATATAGGCACCGTGCCTCGAGTGACCACCGCGACCTCACGGCCAGATATGATTGTGATCCTCTGACCATGGGGCAATTTACATGTGGGAATGCCCACCTGCTTAACGAACTCAGCAGACATGAAATTACCCTCTGATCCTGAGTCAACCAGCACCATAGCCCTCCTCTCAACCCCTGGCAATTGCACAAGGGCCGAAACTGAAAAATTACCGGGGGGAGAAGATTTGGTCCCATCCGCCAGGCCCCCTATGGTTACTGATGGGCTGCGTCTTTTTGGCCGAAATTGCATCCGTCCAGACTGTGGTTCGTTAAACCACAGTACATGCACGCGCTAGCCCTTCGCCTTCACCGGTGCTCATCATTGGTCAAACGCTGAGAGAGCTCCAATGGTTTGGGCGAAGAGCTGGCGCTGCCAGTGCCAGTAAACACGGCGGGCACACACTCGGCACACGGTTGAGAGGAGGACTCACGCTCCTTCACGCGCTCACGGTAATGGTTATCCAATCCAACTGCCTGATCTATGAGACCATCAAGAGTCTCCAGGACAGGGTAACCGCCATATCATCACGGAGTTGATTGTTCAACCCGTGGAGGAAGGCACTGTGTAACGCAATATCGTTCCACAGCGAATCAGATGCAACAACCCAGAACTCCACCGAGTACTCGGCTACAGACTGGGTGCTCTGGTGGAGCATCATCAGGCGGCTAATTACATTGCCCTGACTCTTGGTCCGGCCAAACATGCGGTAGAATGCGGCCACAAATTGCTCAAACGTATACCGACGCCCCTTGGGGTTGTCTAATGTGGACTGTGCCCAATCAAGGGCTCAATCCCTGAGCAACAGAGTAAAGAATTGGGTCTTGGCCACGTCATCCGGGTACTCCTCCCTGACCTGCTCCAGGTACATTTGAACTTGGATTAAAAAACCCTTACATTTCCCCACCTCCTCCGCATACAGGGAAGGTGAGGGAACGGTGGTAGTTCGGCACACCATGGTGCGCGGAGCAGGCTGGGGGGGAGCGGCTGGAGGAGGCACTGTAGCCTAGAGTGTAACCATGTTCGATACCTGTTGCGTCAACACAGCGAGCTGGCGCTCGGTCGCCACTAGACGGCTCAGAGCATACTGCTTCTGTGGTTAGGCACCGGCTGTGCTATCTTTCTGGCTGGCTCATTCTGTCATGATTAACAAAGTTTGACAGCACATGTGCACAATGCCAAAGACACAGGAGGAACCACACAGAGGGGCACGTTTGAAAGTTTTATTAAATATCAAGAACCAAAGTGTATAGCTGCAGAAACAGTCACTTGCCAGAGGAATGGCCCTGTGGAGAAAAGACAAGCGCTGTGAGCAGAGGAATGGAGTAAGGGGAAATGGGCGAGTCAAATTGTCACTTACTTGGGCAATCCAGGGAGAACTGGCAGGACCCAACGAGGAATAGATGAAGCAGTAGGGTAAGGGAGAAGATGAGCTGATGGTGCCTGACTGGGTGGAGTAGGAAGCTGAGGATGGTGAGATGTGGCAGGAGAGTGCGCGCAGTCCAAGAGACACACCTACACAGTGGAAGCAACCTGAGGGAAGAGGAGAAATAAGGTGAGACAGCGTGTTCACACTTATAACTTAAACTTGCTTGTCTGTTAGCGGGCAGTATACCCAAATGAGCCAGCGTTGACTGCACGGAGAAAGCCTCCTTAAGTACGCTGGCTGATGAACGGGTGCAGGTGTGTCTTCTGCCTCAGGTGCCATGATGAGTTGGTAAATGTGAGGCAGGATGGGAGGGGTGTGTTCTCGCTGCTCATGACAGTAGCCATGATCTTTTGAAAACAGCTCGGTGCAAAGCTAAGCCCGAAGGGTGTGCAGGTGTACCTGAATATTCCCATGTGGGTGATGAAGGCTGTCAGGTTGTGGCTGTCTGGTTGAAGGGGAACCTGTAGGTAGCCTTGGCAGCGGTATAGTTTGAAAAAAGCCTTTGAGCCATGGAACGCTGCTGTCAGCTACTCTGTTGAGGGCAGGGGATATTTGTCAGGGATCACTGCTTTGTTTACCATTCTGAGGTTGATACACAGTCGTAGGCTGCCCGTATTCTTCTTTGCAACCACCAGGTTTGAGATCCAGGGAGATCCAGGGAGATCCGCTTGATGATGCAGGTGGAGTCACTGTAACGGAACTGGGAACACTAATGGATGATAGAGAGGTTTGGAGGAAGCATGTGGTCCCTCGCCCAATGGCGACCAAGTAAGTAAGTAAGCTCGATGATGCCGGCATCCAACAGCTTTTGCAACTCTGTCGTGATGTTGTCCATGGTGCAAGGGGTAGCCGGTGCAGAGGCTGAAATTTCGGGGGCACCACCATGTCAATGAGCGGTTGATGGTTGAAAGAGGTGAGGCATCCCAGCCCCGTGAAAAGCATTGGCCAGTGGTGCTGCCAGGATGATGTGACCGCCAGAACAGTGGCACCCATTGGGTGAGTGATGGAGAAGCCCAGCTCGCTGATCAGGTCGATGCTCATCAGGTCGACCCCCTGGTGTGTCATTTGGAAGGTGGACAATGGAACAGTCTTGAGGCCGTAAAGCACAGAAAAACTGACCGTCCCTACCATACCGATTATGGTATGGCCATAACCGAATAAGTCCTCTGCATCAGCTGCAGTGGTTTTCCAAGGGAACAGCTTCCTGATTGTAGACATGCTCAGAAGGGACCTCGAGGCTCCTGTGTCCAGCAGCAGCGGCACGTCGACGCCGTCCAGTTCCACCATGCACCACCTGAATGACAAGTAGTTAGCACCAATTGAGTGAACAGCAGCTGAGCCCGGTGAGTGGGCCGTTGAGTCCATGCAGGTTGAGCAACATACCCTGGCAAAGTGGTTTAGTTTCCTGCAGTGGGAGCATTTCTACCCTCTGGCTTGGCAGGCGAGGGACTGAGTCTGATGTTTAGATGAACCACAACCACTGCAGTGTGGATGCTCACCCCTTTTGTCCTGTTTCTTACCCTGTTTCTTTCGATTGCAATGGGGAGATGTGGGGCCGGGGTGCTGGGCGGTGACGTGGCGACCTGTGTTTGCAGGGTGGGGCAAGGCACTTGTTGGCTAGGCGGCGTTAGCTGCGATAATAGCTCGTCCTCTGTCTCCATCTGTGATGTTCATTTCACAGTCTTGTCCAGTGTTAGCTTCCCTGCTGTAAAAAATAGACTATGCCACAGCCTCCTGTTGTTAGTACTCTCTGCTAGCTTATCGCATACTATGTCTTCCATCTTTTCTCTGAAATCACAGGTACTTGCTAACTTCCGGAGGTCTGTTACATTATGCACGACTGACTCACCCTCACTCTAGCAGCGCTGGAAGAAGGTTGTTCTCCCAGCCATTATGTTGTTATAGGCATTGTAAAACATGTCCATCGTGGCTACATTGTCTTTGTATGTGTCCCTAGGACCCAGAGAGTCAAGCACACGTTGTCCTTTAGCGCCAACATAGCAGGCTAGCATCCCCCTTAGCCTCTCCTTGTTCGCATTGTTCAAGGCGGTAGTGACGAAATAATTCAGAAACCTCTTATGCCAGTAGGGCCAAGGAATAGGTGGCTCACCTGATAGAGTGAGGAATGATTGTGGGGGCTCTATGCACGCTTCCATGACAGAGTTATTAGGGTTTATCCTCGTCGCCATTTGTTATGTCTGAAAATGAGGTGCGGACAGCGGGCATAAACTGCACTCTCCTTTTTCAATACACAACTGAACTATATATAGAAGGGTGGTGTCATATTGCGTCACGGCCAGTTCACCACGTGATGATGTCACCTACGGCGAGCCACCATGTCCAAACACCACACAGGCTATATTGTAAAATGCTCCCAGGACATTTTTCTTAAGTAGTTTATTATAATTAAACTTGAACCTTATAATGCAATGTCACTTTCTGTTTCACACTTGCTACTAAAGACAATATAAGCTGTATTCATTGACCTCTTTTTTTAAACTCTTTTTACCAATTGAGTTGCTCATTGACCTCTAAGAGCATCTGTTTCCTCTGGCCGCAGCTCCTCCTGTGGATAGGTAGTTTGAACTAATTGTTATTTATGGGCCCTGACCCCACACATACTGTTTCGTTCCCTTATTTGTGAGGCACACAGGGACCAAGCACCAGTCCATTCAGTCCAACACGATTAGCTAAATCGAAAGTCAAAGTCTTTTCATTAGACTGAAAACCTTCCTGGTGGTGAAATATTACCCAAAGTCATACATTAAACTTTTCCTCTCTGGTTTTTCTAATTAAAAACACAATCGCACATCATACTCAATCGCACTTTTCTATCTTTACTTTTTATTTCACCTCCTGGACCCTCACCTCACTTTTCACTTTTACTTTTTTTTTCAATCCCGCCACTAGCGTGGATCAGAGAGCTCTCTCTGCCAGATTAAAAAGTGTCTGCAGGTTCTTTAGACTGTATCCATTGCTTCTCCCCTGCCACCTGGTAATGCAGAAAAAGCATTCATCTCCTAGGCCATTTCACATGCCAACTAAAGTAATGGTCTCCCGGGAACTTTAACTGCATCATACAGAGAGGAGGGGGTAGAGAGGAAAAAAAAAAAAAAAACAGAGGGAAAAAAGAACAAGGAAATATGTAGGTGTTTTGTCTTAGTGATCGCAGTTTGTCTCCAATGGGACTGCCCCGTCACAGAGAGACAGAGTTTGAGGGAGCTTATTGTTTTTTTGTCCTACAACAGAACCTTATTATTCTGTCTGCTCGCCAAGCTGGATCAGATGAGTGTGCAGACTCTAAAGTGCCCGTTGACACTGTGGGACTCACAAACAGAGATCGGCAGACGCACACACACATTGACATGCAGCACTGCAGATGACTAGGAAAAGGCAAGAGGAGAGCACTTCTACATGCACCCCCCCACCCCCCACACACACACACACTTTTGAGCATAAATTAAAAGCCCACACAACAAGCAAACACTCCCCTCACTGAGTGCTTGTGTGTTCTGAAATTAAAGATGTAATCTAATTCAACACACGCTGACCCAATCACTAAGACAAATAGTTCACTGTAGAGAAGCACCTCACCTGACAAATTACAAGAAACAGCCCCACGAAAAGCTTGATAATTACTGTATGAGGTTTTTACAATTCTATCATTTCAGGTCTTTTTTAAACACATCCATTTTTATTGTTTGCACAAAATATGAATGTGAACTAATAATAGTTATTGCTATTTTTAAATAATTTTGAAGCGGATTTCTCAAATTTTTTTGTCCCAAGGAACAGTTGCAAGTTAAAAAAAAAATTGCGGCCTGACAGGAGAGGCAGAAGTTTAAGAATGTGATTTAACAAAACTCACCTTAATGGAGAATCAGTGGCAGCCCTGAGCTTGTGTTTCTACAATAGGTTTGTCTCCAGAGAAACACTCTAAAGAAGAGCATTTTTTAAACAAGTGTATACACTTTGCGTATAATTGTTTGAACAAATGAACGTGGCGCCTTCAGGCATCTAGAAATTGTACCCAAGGATGAAGCAGACTTGTGGAGGTTCACAATTCCCTTTCTGATATCTTGGCTGATTTCTTTTGATTTTCCCATGTCACGCAAGGAGGCAGTGTGTTTGAGGCGTGCCTTAAAATACATCCACAGGTGTGCCTCCAATTAAAGCGAGGTAGTCGGATACCCAAAAGCCGATGGTGTATAGAACACGTATATTAGGATTTGTATGTGAAATTTTGGCATCGAAACTGCTCCCGTTTAGCTGTAATTAATATTCAAAAATGATATTTTCGGGATGAAAGAGTTCAAGCGTCCCTGCATTTGTTTACTTCTCGGGGCCCCCGCCGGAGAGCGAGCCGTGTGCAAAATGCGATCGTGTTGTTAATATAGCACATTTTTTGTGGAAATGTTACTATTATTAGTTGTGAAATGTGTTATAAAACGATTAGACGACGATACTATGGCTCTTCCTGCTGTTCCCGTTTCACTGTTTTTTTCCGGATGTAAAATACGGGATCCCTACGGCCCATCGGTGCACGAAGTATCCTGGCCGATGTAAACAACCGCGGACCAAAAAAACGTAAAAAACATAGGTACATTTGCTCATAGAACAGGTCATTCACACTCACAGACAATCGCGCTATATGTGTCTATAGGATTTTCTTTCCATGCATGCAAAAAAATTTTTTTTCCCCGGATCCGACTACCTCGCTTTAACGCAAATGTTGTCAATTAACCTATCAGAAGCTTCCAACACCATGACATCATCATTTCAGCTCTCCTAAATTGTTCAAAGGCATACGTAGTAATCTTAGTGTATGTAAACTTATGATTTTGAATAAAGTAATAAAAAATTCCCTAAAAATTATTTATTAAATATAAAAATAATTTAGCAAATAGAAATAATTTTGGTAATCCAAACTGACCTAAAACAGGAAAAGTTTAATCTGATTTAATGTTAAACAGTGAGGGAAAGAAGTTTGTCTTTTTATGCAGTGTACAGTATCTCACAAAAATGAGTACACCCCTCACATTTTTGTAAATATTTTATTATATCTTTTCATGGGACAACACTGAAGACATGACACTTTTATACAATGTAAAGAAGTCATTGTACAGCTTGTATAACAGTGTAAATTTGCTGTCCCCTCAAAATTACTCAACACTCAGCTATTAAAGCGTCTGTGACATAATTCAACCAAGACATCATTAGAAAGAACTACTGTTTTTATTCTGTGTAGACAAAAAAATTCAATAAAAAAAATAAAATTTTGTTTCCATGTACTACCATAAATTACTTTGCGATGCAGATGATTTTGATGTTCGTTTGTTGAAACTTGGTCAAACGCCGCCGCCATTTTGTGACGTAATGAGGGAAACCAAAGATGTAAACAAGCATGGCTGAGTACACTGAAGCGGAGGAAGTTGTGAGCAATTTCAGCGAAGATTTGAGCAATTTGTCAATAGTTTTTGAGGAAGGAGCAGGATCAAGTGATGAAGAAGAGCAAGTTGGTTCTAACGAAGGACTGCAGCCCTATTTATTTGAACCATATCGTTCAGGAAGCGACGATGGCTCGCATATTTCAGAGGATGAAGGGCCCGATGGTGAAGGGTTAGAGATGGACATCAGTCGCCTCCAAAACACTGAACGGTAATATACAGATAGATCTAAATTTCCCTGAATGGGTGGTCGGGGAAATAAAAAAAAAAAGCTCAGATATTCAGTTTCGGTAGGCAATGACATTTATAAAAATGAAAACTGAAAAAAGTAATATAACGTTTTTTAACACAAAGTCATTCCATTTGGAGTAAAGTCAACACTCGGCTTCAAAATTCATAGGGGAGGATTTTATTTTTGGCCGAAAAAATATAATAAAATCAGGATCGCTTTATGTGGAAAAAAAAAATCAATTACACAAACTCTTTTCCGGGCGAGTTTTGACACTGTTGCTTCTCTGCGCTGTTTTGATATATTGATATTGTCTTGAGCTGTGGGTTTTCGTTTTAAAACGGTAGGTATGGCACTCAGTTTTAGAACCCGTTTGAAACGAACTTTGAAGCCTAAAGATTCCTGTATAGCAGGCGCCTCCTCAAAACTGTCTGCAGTGAAATGATCGTACAGAAGATGGTGTTAGTTGCCATTTGTCCCTTGTTCTCTGTACTTGCTTTGCCCATTTTTTAAGAAGATCTGGATATTTTGGGAGTGAGAAGAGGCTTATACGTTCATTGGAGCAATTAGAACACCCAGCTGCCGCGCAATGTTTCGGCATTCCTTTGCTGATATAGAAGCTAAACAGCTTGTTTACACTGACAGCACACGGATCAGCTGAGAGGAAACTCTCCTCATGACGTCATATCTGGAAACGAGGCGAGTCTCCGGATATCGCATTACTGCAACACGGCGCTAAATTTGAATTTACTTAGAAATATTTTTCCACTTATTTAGCATTCTAAGTCAACAGAACCAACTATGTGGACGATTGATGATAAATTCATACTGAATATCGATCCATTGTTCCTACATCGTGTCACAGACACTTTAATGTCTAAACCGCTGGCAACAAAAGTGAGTACACCCCGAGTGAAAATGTCCAAATTGTGCCCAAAGTGTCAATATTTTGTGTGGCCACCATTATTTTCCAGCACTGCCTTAACTCTTTTGGGCATGGAGTTCACTAGGGCTTCACAGGTTGCCACTGGATTCCTCTTCAGCCTCTGCAGCAATGCTGGCAGCACTCATATGTCTATTTTTAAAAGACAATCTCTGGATATGATGCTGAGCACGTGCACTCAACTTCTTTGGTCAACCATGCGAGGCCTGCTCTGAGTGGAACCTTTCCTGTTAAACCACTGTATGGTCTTGGCCACTGTGCTGCAGCTCAGTTTCAAGGTGTTGGCAATCTTCTTATAGCCTAGGCCATCTTTATGTAGAGCAACAATTCTTTTTATTTCAGATCCTCAGAGAGTTCTTTGCCATAAGGTGCCATGTTGAACTTCCAGTGACCAGTAATAGAGAGTGTGAGAGCAATAACACCAAATTTAACACACCTGCACCCCATTCACACCTGAGACCTTGTAACACTAACGAGTCACATGATACCAGGGAGAAAAAATGGCTAATTGGGCACAATTTGGACATTTTCACAAGGGGTGTACTCACTTTTGTTGCCAGCAGTTTAGACATTAATGGCTGTGTGTTGAGTTATTTTGAGGGGACAGCAATTTACACTGTTAAACAAGCTGTACACTGACTACTTTACATTGTATCAAAGTGTCATATCTTCAGTGTTGCCCCATGAAAAGATACAATAAAATATTTACAAAAATGTGAGGGGTGTACTCACTTTTGTGAGATACTGTATGTAAACTTCAATTTCAACTGAAAGTCAAAGACTAAATAACATTTTTAAATATACAAATTCATTATGATTTCTTTCCTTCTTAAAACAAACTTATGGAGTTATGTGCCCCTAATTTGTCCTCTACACTCAAACGCAGGTTACTCAAACTACATAACTTGCTAAGACACAACTTTCAAAGCAAACCAGAAAAACTGTAACGGTTGAGATGCCGTGCCTGCTTTCATGTCTGTCAGAAAAGACAGGGGTTTTCATCAAAAAATAATTAAAAAAAACCATCTAGCCCATTCGCTTTGATCAGTTATAACAACACATTTAAGATAAAAATTTCTCCAACACTATAAAACCAAATTAGTTCACAGAAATCAAAACTTATGTGGAAACCGATTACCTAATAAATTTTAAGTAAATTAAATGATTTTTTGAATAAACTTAAATTTAAAAATTCATTTACTTAAAATGTATTAGATAAAATCGGTTTCCACATAAGTTTTTAGTTTTGTGAACTAATTCGGTTTTACAGTGGAGGGTTAACTGCAGAATCACAAAAGAGAAGACCAACAGCCCCGTTTCCATTGCAGGAACTAGGAACCAATTTTTACTGGAACTCTTCACCAAAGGAAATATCCCCGATCACGAAAATTTTCGCGAACTTGTAGGGGCTGAAATATGTCCTTGCTAGCAGTAGGTACTACAGTGCAGCCCCTAATCACTGCTGGATGAGGTTTATGATTTATTTGGTGCTGACTGGGTGTAACTCAGCATCATGACATAAAAAAACTAAAAGGTAACAAGAAGCCCCCAAAAGACACCAGGAAGACAGCATATAAAGGATTTAATGCACACTGATAGTGGAGAGGAACAGTGAGATCGACTCTATGGTCTATTCAAGCTGAGTGGGTACGTAATGCAAGCAGCAAGAGTGTTTGCATTTGTTTTGTATACTGACAGCGGATGGAGGGGCACAGCGGAGGCTTGCGCTCTCCATAGCAGAGACAGATGAGCGTGAACGCTAGATGGTATGGATCCAAACTACCAACCACTGCTGGCGCCCTCCCTGCTGCTCACATTGTGTGCCCACATGGCTTGAATATGTCGTATAGTCTATCTGTTCATCCCTGAAAACATTGAACAATGAAATCTACATCATTTCAGCAAATTTTAAACAGTACAGCTCATTAACTTTGGTGCAGTGTTGTGATCCAAACTCATCACAAACAAAACCTCCAGAGACCAATGGGTCCTATCCCATCAGTGGTTCTTAATATGGAAATAGGGCTACTGAGAGGTGGTCAGTAACATTTAAAATCATCCTCTGAAATGAATGCAGGGAATAGGGATACTGTTCAATTTAGTGGCCATAGGTGTCATTAAAACCCTAATTTCCTAATTTTACAGGACTGCCTTCTAATAGAAAATGAACTACACAAGCATTTTACCAACAGGTGATATATACATTCTGATATTAAATGGACATTAAGTGACTTCCACTGATATAATGACATAAAGAAATATTGTGGAGGGTTACAGATGCAATGTCTCTAAACTAGTCTGTCACACTGTCTAAACTCAGGTAATTTTAGAGCCTACCCCTACTCATTATCCTAACCTTACCCACCTAAAAATATGTACTACAGGCATAAAATACATTAATCATAAAATGTGAAAGAAAACATGGACAGCACTTAAATTTAACTTGAATCTCCAGGGTAAAATGCATCCCTGTTCCACCTCCACACTCTGATTTAAGCAGTTTTGAAATGAATGATGAAATGTATGATAATCTTTTGCGTATTATATAAAAATAAAAACTTGTAAAAACATATAAAAATGTTATTTAGTCTTTGACTTACAGTTGAAACCAGAAGTTTGCATACACTGCATGATGTATGATAATCTTTTGCATCCATCGATGATCCCCCTCTGATCATCAATGGAGCAGCTGCGGAGAGGGTGAGCAGCACCGTTCCCGGAGGTGTACATCTCTGAGGACCTCTCCTGGCCCAACAACACCACATCACTGGCCAAGAAGGCTCAAACTTGCCTCTTTTTCCTCCGCAAATTGAGGAGAGCACGAGTCCCACCCCCCACCATGTGCTCATTCTACCGGGGTACCATTGAGAGCATCCTCACCAGCTGCATCACGGTGTGGCATGGAAGCTGTGCCGCCTCCTGCTGGAAGACACTACAACGCACAGTGAAAGCAGCCGGCAAGATCATCGGTGCCCCTCTGCCCTCCCTCTTGGACATCTACCACAGCTGTCTCACCCGTAGAGCCATCAACATCACAGGTGACACCTCCCACCCCTCACACTCCCTCTTCAGCCCCCTGCCCTCGGGGAGAAGGTACCGGAGCCTCTGGGCCCACTCCACAAGACTGCTAAACAGCTTTGTTCACCAGGCCATCAGGATCCTGAACTCTGCCCCCCCCACCCCCACCCCCACCCCTGGACCGTAACACACTGACCCACACAATAACTACCTCAGCTCTTTGCACAGAAAGACTTGGCACAGCAACAGTAATACATTTGCTGATGTGTGTCTCTGCACCTTACTGCAGCCATTTGCACAAATGCCATACCTGCTGCTGTCTGTTATTGCAATACTGATCATGTGCAGTCCAATCTGTCACCTTCTGCACCTCCACTACCACACTGAACTTCCAATTACGGGTATTACAGCTCTCCTTTTTTTCTGTACATAGGATTGCTGTGTTTCACCTTTATTTGTACTATGGGTTGCATTACTGTACATAGACTGCTGTTGTTTTTCATCCTTATTCCTTCTTTTCTTATATATTGTGCACACCACTAAGAGAAAGAGAAATGGCATTTCAATTCTGTATGTCCTGTACATATAGAAGTATTGACAAATAAAAATCTTGGAATCTTGGAATATTTGGTGTATTTGTTGGTTCTTGCACACGTAATATTGTTTGGTCAGAGCTGTTAGGATCACATAACATAGCACTGGGCTATGGCAGGGAAAAAAGATGTTTAGCTCACATCAACTAAGCAGTTTTAAGCCTGTGTCTCATAGAGCAGCAAATGCTGAGGAACGTTCACGAACATTGTGATTGTTGGGGTTTTGTCAGGGTTCGTAAAAGGTTGCAGAACAGTTCACAAACAGTTTTAAAGGTCTTAAACAGGTTTTTTTGTTGCATATTTTTTTATATGTTCAAATTGTTCTTTGCAAATATATTTTTCTGCAGTTTCAAATGTTTGCTAAAAAGTTGTCTGCAAACAGCTGTAACACCTGTCACTAAAGTTCTTTTTGTTTTGCCATGTAGTGAACACAAGAACTATTTAAGAACCTTCAATGCAAAGACCTTAAAAAACTGTGTGCAAACTGTTTTGCAACCTGTTACGAACCCTTCAAATTGCAGCATTCTTGAACGTTCCTTAGCATTCACCATTCCGTGGGATATTAGCTTGATTTTTGCCAACATTTGTCAGAAAAGTTGGCAAATCCAAAAATCGTTGTGTTTATCAGCATTCACCACGCTAAGATACTACCTTTAGTGCTTAACCAAAATGTGTTTTAGTGATTTAATCCCTCATGACACATCAAGATAACAAATTGTTCAACTGCTCAACTGAGTAAGTCCAGCAAGACCAAAGAAGCATTTATGTAAGAACCCCTTTCTCCTGATCATTCTCCTCTGGTTGCCTCAACTACTGAAGCCATGTAAGAAACTAGAAAGGCACTCATAGAGCGCATACCTCCACCAAGGCTCCTTCCATTTCTCATGGATCACCTCCAAAATGTTATGGGTTTGTGTGTAGGCCTATAGACACTTGTGGTGAAAATTGCATCAAAGTCTGTCCATCAGTTTTGGAGAATTGTTGCTAACACACTGTGAGAAGATAAGAGTCTTGGCTGAGGTATGCATTCTCAGATCATCACCAAAATATAATGGGTTCCTCTGTAGCCCAAGAACCACCTCTGGTGAAAATTTCATCCAAATCCATGCAGTAGTTTTTGTGTAATCCTGCTGCACAAATACAAACAAAGCCCTTGGTGGAGGTATGCACTCTCAGATCATCACCAAAATCTAATCTGTTCCCCGTGCCATTACACACCTTTCCTGAAAATTTCGTCAAAATCCGTTCATAACTTTTTGAGTTATGTTGGTAACAGACAGACAGACAAACAGACAAACCCCGGTAAAAACATTACCTCCTTAGCGGAGGTAATAATGGATTGCTTTGCCACAGTTGCTTCAAAGTTTGGTCTGGAATCAACACCACCAAAGTAGAGATACTTGCCATCAACCATCAACAGCTGCATGTCAGCAAAGAGGTCCTGATCTGTACAGTTGTCTTCACTTACCTCAGGTTTGATCTTTCTTTATTGTATGTGACATGCCGACATGTATACCAGTGCGTGAGCCTGTAATTATTTGCAGCTCAGACAGTTAATATATTGATGCTAAACTCTTCCCATTTCCTAAAATCTTCCTGTGATGTAGCTTGTATTAATTTCAAAGTTTCCAAAACAGCAGTCAGTGAAGTGTAGTGCACAATTTTAATTAAATTAAATAAGAGAAAGCTGAGAGGAAGCTGTGAGAAGAAAATGGAAAAACAAAAAGGAAAGGAATAAAGGAAATTATTAAGGATAATGGTACTAATTGGAGCAGTGGGATGCCCATGAAGGATGCAGAGTACAACAGTTTAACAGTTAAAAGGTGTTACATCGCTCTTCTTTCTTCAATCCAGTTTTTGAACATCATTAACATTCTGAAACTGTGTGTGCATGTGTGTGTGCCTATGTGTGCATCGTGTGTTCAGTTGGTGCTCTGATCCCAGGACCGATCATACACTCAACACACACAACTGCAGATACAAGCTTAGTCCCTGGAGCTCCTGAGAAGCGGAGATTGCCTCTTTAAGGTGGAAATCAATATCCTTTCTTTCCCTATCTGTCCTGCCTTCCTCCTCTCCTCTCCTCTCAATTCCCATGCGCCCTCATCCTCTCTCTTTCTCCTTCCATTTCACTATGTCTCTTGCCCGCTTCCTCCACTCCCCCCCCCAGAGACCCTTCCTCAGTTTGAAGATACGCAGTTGGAGCACCTCTCACCCTGCTTGTCTATATGAAGGTCCCTTCTCTTCATCATGGAGGCTCCATGGATCCCATGGTGTCACAAAAAGGTGATCATAGGCATTGAAGATAGGCATTTGGGTGCTAGAACTACAGTGGAGAGGGTGAAGTGGTGGATTGATTTGGGTGCTTTTCCTGATGAGTCAAAAACAAGAAAGAGGAAAATACATGCACAGCAAACTCGGAAATCAATAATTGCTGTATGTCAAGCTTTTTAAAGAGAAAAGTGAATACTGCCAATAAAATATGGTAATATCAGCAGAGCAAACGGGAAAGAAACTTGGATTGGGGAGTGTATTTGCTACTGACAAATCAAATATCCAACTGGCGCCCTTTTCTCAAATGCTGTGTCCCATTTCTTCATTATGCACACCATGTCCTTTGGCAATATAATAATGAATGTTCTGTTACACAAACTCACAGAACCTGTTAGATTTAGTAGGTAAAAATACTTGAACACAGGAGTGTTAAGCTGGACTCATGGTAGCATGTTTGCCCCCGTGAGACTACGCATTGTGAGTGACTGAACTTTTGACATCTGTAAATTCACTGAGGATCCACATGGTTTCCTCTGCTGATGATTGAGGGCAGCCCAAAAAGTTTGTTTTGTGAGATTTGCAGCCAAGTGGCGAAAAAGTGCCCCTTGTCAGGTGAAGTTATTGTCAGGACATGGGTTGAAGCCTTGTTCTCTCCTTGTGTTGCAATTATGTGTCTTGTCACTGGGACGAGGTCTCCAATCCACATCTTCGCTTTAAGTTCATCTTCTGGGTTTTTCTATATTTTTTTCTCATTTCTCATGGTTTTGGCTTTGTATTTGGTTCATCCCTGAATTAAGTTATTTTCTGGGTTTCTGTATTCACTATTGTTTGTTTTCATGGTCCTGTTTGTCATTTTGTTTATCATATTCATGTTATATCTTGGGTTTGTATTGTGTGTGTTTATTTCTCACCTTAGTCTTGCTTTGTGCGTTGTTTAGTTCCTGATTAGTCACAGCTGTTTTTGTGTTCCGTTAATCAGTGTCTGCATTATTTAAAGGACGCAGCCCCTCTGGTGGGGGCTGCGTCATTTGTCATTATTTGGCATTTAACCACACTTCGGCCTGCCTTGTTGGTATCCAGGTCCGTGAGTTTTCTTGCCTGCCTTGTCAAGCCTGTTTAGTTTTTGTGTTTCCACTTCCGAGCTGCCTTTTGAGTTTATTAATAAAATGTTGAATGCTCGTTACGCATCTGGTTCCTGCTCTCTGCCCAGCCTGTGCACCAACCATGACAGTATGACACAGCCCGTCATGGACTCAGCGAGCGAGCCTGGCAGGAGGAGGAGGTGGCCACAGTGGAGGATCTGGCAGCCGCTGCTCGAAGCAGCTCTTCCCCGGAGGACACCTGGGATTGCTGCGGGGGAGTGGCGAACTTGATGCCGGATAGACCGAGTTTGCACTCCCATCCCCGGATTCGGAGACTGGCATTTCCTCCACTACCTCCATTACCAACTGTCTCCTCCTCACTGGAGCCAGCTTTCCGGCCGCCTGTTCTCTCTCCGGCGGAGCAGAGAGAGCTTCTCGGCTGCAAGTTGGTGTTTGGGGGCCTTGGGTGGAAGGATGGCTCGAGGAGACGCCACTCCTGTCATCGCTCAGCCCCTACACCCGCAGCTCTCAACCAGATGATGTCCGGAGCCACCCAGAGGGAGTTGCCTGGCTCATCAGCGGCAGCAGAGCGGGAACTCAGGCAAGTACCCTTTCATTTTTCATCATCAATAAATGATAGGTCTTGCTGGGTTCCCAGTAGGAGGGCTCGGCGGCGGCTGTCTGCCACTGCTGAATCCTCACCACCCACCTCTGCCATTTTTATCTGCTGCCCCTTCCATCCCTCCATCCTCACCTGCTTCATCCCCATCTGTTTGTGTTTTTTCGGAGTGTTTACCAATTCTGTGTGGAAACCGGATTGTCTGGGAGGGCCCACTAGCAGCAGCTGCCACCACAATGACACTGCTGGACGCCAAGGTTTGCCACATTGCGGCTGCAACGTTGAAACCCCTGTGTGAGGGTGACAAGGAGGAACAGGAGGAGCATTGGCAGGCTGTGCTAGCCCAGGATGAGTTAATGGTGGACTACAAGCCGTGACTTCTTCCAGAGCCTGTGTCCCAGCTGGGTCGGATCCAGCTGGCAATGGACATTCCGGCCCCAGTACCTGCTCCACGGCCCCACCCAGCTCCAGAATCTTCGCCACATTGTTCCCCAGTTCCTGTGCCTGCTCCACGTCGCTCCCCAGTTCCAGTACCAGCTTCACGCCGTTTCTCAGCACCACCGCCAGTTCCTGGTCCTGCCCTGCCTGTCAGTGTTCCTGCTTCTGATTCTGAGGTAGTCACCCTGGCAACAGGAGACCAGGAGTTAAGGCAAGTACCTTTCATTTATGTTAAAATACCATTTTTGAAAAGTCTTGCCTTGCTTCTGCTGGGGGGAGGGGGGCGCTGTGCAGATTCCACCAGCAGCTAAGTCCTCCCCACCAGTCTCTGCTGTTAATGACTGTGGTGTCGCCTCACTGACCTCCTGTTTCCCTCCATTATCTGAGGTGGCCGTGTCAAGGATGGGGTCACAGGAGGACCATGTTCCAGCCAATGTTCCTGAAGTCAGGAGACCTCTAGCCAATGTTCCCGAGGTCGGGAGACCTCTAGCCGATGTTCCCAAGGTCGGGAGACCTTCAGCCATCGCTCCAGAGGTTGGCGAGCCTCCACCTGCCGTTTTGGAGACCAACGTGCCACCACCTTATGTTCCTGAGATTAATATGTCCATGTTTTCACCTCCAAAGGTTAAAGTGTCCATGGTGTCACCTCCAGAGTTTAGAGAACCCTTGCTGTCACCTCAAGATGTTGGTGTCTGTGTTGCTACCTCCAGAGGTTGAGATGTCTGTGTTGTCACCTCCAGAGGTGGAAGTGTCTGTGTTATCACCTCTTGTCCATGTTGTCATCTTCTGAGTTTGATTTATCCATGCTATCATCTCCAGAGGTTGATATGTCCATGTTACCATCTCCAGACGTTAATAAGTCCATGTTACAATCTCCTGAGTTTTTGGATTCCTTGTTGCCATCTCTTGAGTTTTTGGGTTTCTTGTTATCATCTCTTGAGTTTGAGGTTTCCATGTTGTCTTTTGATCTAGAACATCCTGTGTTATCTTGTGAACGAGAGGATTCTGTATGGAAATCCTTGTTGTTCTTGGTACGAGAAGATCCTGTGTTATCTTGTGAACAGAAAGACTCTGTATTGAAATCTTTGTTATCATCGGTACAAGAAGATCCTATGTTATTTTCAAAACAAAGGGCTCGTGCGTTCACGCCAGTCTGGTGGTCCTGGGACCCTTGTAGACCACCCGACCCGCCTTGTTTTTTGGTCTGGTGGCCCTAGGACTTTGGCAGGCCACCCAACCTGTTTTTGTTTTTGGTTGTGCTCCACAATCTGTATTTCATGTTTCAGCTCTGTGGTGTGGTGTGGGGTGTGGGTATGTGTTTTGGCCTGCCTGGCCTTGAACCCCCACCACCCACCCTGGGAGGATGCCTTTCTGTTTCCTTTTTTTTTTTTTGTTTTGGTGTTGCCTTGGGTCACCTGAAAGCTGCCCCTTAAGAGGGGGGTAAGGTTAGGATGTGGATTGGAGCCTTGTTCTCACCTTGTGTTGCAATTATGCTTCTTGTCACCGGGACGAGGTCTCCAACCCACATCCTCACTTTAAGTTCATCTTCTGGGTTTTTCTGTATTTGTTTCTCAGTTATCATGGTCTTGGCTTTGTATTTAGTTCATCCCTGGATTAAGTTATTTTCTGGGTTCCTGTATTCACTATTGTTTGTTATCACGGTCCTGTTTGTCATTTTGTTTATCATATTCATGTTATATCTTGGGTTTGTATTATGTGAGCATGTATCATTGGGGTTGTAGTATGTGAGTATGTATCATTGGGTTTGTATTATGTGGGTATGTATTATTGTATTATGTTTGTATTATGTGTTTATTTCTCACCTTAGTCTTCCCTGGATTGTGTGTTGTTTAGTTCCTGATTAGTCACAGCTGTTTGGGTTTTTTGTTAATCACTGTCTTCCTTATTTAAAGGATGCAGCCCCTCAGCTGGGTGCTGCGTCATTTGTCATCATTCTGGCGTTTTACACATGCTCCTGTCCAGTCCTGTCTTGCCTAGTCCGTGAGCTTCCCTGTCAAGCCAAGTCAATTTCGGTTTCAGCTTCCAAGCTATATTTTGTGTTTGTTTTAATAAAATGTTTAAGGCTCATTACGCATTTGAGTCCAGTTATCTGCCCCAAGGGGTGAACCGTGACAGTCATAGCTTGTCTCATAAGATTTTCAGTCAGGTGTACAAGTTTAAAAGCAGTTAGCTGCAGCGAAAAGTTATCTCAAATGCTGGGTGTTTTATTGATTTTACAACAAAGATGGAACCAAAGACCTTGACATGACATACAAACCGCAACATGTGCTGGAAGGAAAAGAAAAAAAGAAAAAAAAAACACCTGGAACACTGGGCTAGCACATTCCTCTCAAAGCCATTCAGCAACAGCAGTGTTAGCAACAGCTAAGCTAAAAACACTCCAGCACAAGAGGTGCCAGCCCCTGTGAACAACTAACTCCGGACACCTCCCCACGCAGCAAAGCCACCTCCAAACTCAGAGCGAGCCCAGTAAACAACACAGTCCACCACCCTCCCTGTCTGCAGAGCTGTGTCTGTGCAGAAAATGAAGCCCTGGAATATGAGAATGTGGGCAGCAGAATAGACCACAACAGCACACCATCTAAACTAAGGCGGGGGGGGGGCATTTTTATATGGTCTTTGGTATGACCCGGTCATGTCAGGTCAGGCATTGGTTTGCTTGCTACCGGATAACCATGAAAACTGGTACTACCTGTCTCATGGGTCGGGCCGTCGCCGACTCAACCGGCATCCCTGCCCTTCCGAGGGTGTGGAGGGTGAAACTGGGCATCCTGGCAGAACTAAAAACAATATCTGTCACAGGTCTGTGGTGGACCACTCCAGGTTACACGGGGTGAGACTGGACATCCTGGCAGATAAGCACATCTGTTGCAAGGTCTGTGGTGGACTTTTGCCAGTCGGTGTATCGTGACATGCACAACACAAAGAGCAGAGATAAACAAAGCTATCATCTGGTCAGTCACTGCAACAGATACTGGAGTCAGTTTGTCTTGGCCTGTCCTTGCCACTGATAATACATCTGTCTGCCAAGAATGTGCCGCTAGTCTAGCAAAAGCTAGCGGTACTCAAATACTTTGCAAGTAGTTTCATGAAATGGTCAGTCAGAAAGCAACTCATACTGGCTCGGATGCCGCCTGGGTTAACAAGGCCAGGTCCTGGCAGCGGAAGGGGAAGGACATAGCTGCGTGGAGGAATCTGATCAGACCTAAATGAAACAGTCATTGTTGCCCCTGACAGACTGTTATGATGATGATGATGGTATGACCCGGTGGGCTTGAATAAACAACCTCCTGGCTGTGGGGAAGACATTCTACCACTAGTCCACCACTCCAGTAGCAAATCAAAGCACATGATATCTGGTTAAAGGACCCCACCAGATAAAGGATTGCCATATCTCTGAGAGATTCGTTCCTGTTATGGAACTGCTATGATGCTGAAGCTAGGCATAGTATAGGTTTCTCCCAATGAGTAGAGCAACCCAATTTTAAAAAGACAAAAGAAAAAATATCAGTTTGTGCATTGATTTCAAAATGGTAACCGCACAAGATATTGTCAGATTCCTCTTTCTGTTAGCATCAATGCCCTCACTGCTCCAGGACACAACAGGGATTATGGCAACTACTACTATACTGAGTTAAGACACTTTCAGAGAATATACCATTATTCACAGATAACTGAATGTAAAAGGCCCCTCCATGGATCACCACCTTATCATGTTGGAGGGGTTTACATGCCCAAATGATCCCAGGAGTTACAGTATGTTATTGGGAGCAACAAGACAAATTGCTTCTGGGTGAAGGGCCAGACCAAGAGTGGCCCAGTAGATCCCCATGAATAACAGTTACAACAATGACCCAGTGTACTTAAAGGAGCCACATGGGTCTAACCTCCAGTGGGCTCCTGCAGGAGGGATCATGGGGATCATAGTGTTATGTATGAGTATGGAGCCAAAGGACGAGGCCAGGTGTAGAACTGAACACATGTTTATTAACAGGTTGGCACAGGTACACCACACTCAACTGCCAGGCAGAAGGGATGGCAAAGAGTCCATCCCTCCTGCCTGCTGCCCTCTTATAGGCACGTGTGGTGGCGGGGCCAGAAGCCAGAGCTACCACACCGTGCCTCACAAATAAAAGCATAGAACATAAATATTATAAATAACTATACATTCTCCCCCTTCACGAAAGTCCAAAACACACACACACACACACAATTCAGACCCACCCCAATTTAGGACCTGAATCACGCACTAAGATGACAAAACAATATAACATAAGTGGCCTAACACATTCATACTAAAACAACTAAACTAGGGGGAACAGGTGGACTGCTGTCCCACCCCACACAACAAAGCAGATTATTCTGCCACTTAAACTAAACGAAAGTCCATTTATGACCAAAATTACTGATGTGTTCCTCAAACTAAAACAAAATACACCAAATAATCCCCAGAAATATATACAAACAACAATTTACTCTGAACACATGCATAAAATGAACCTATGATACACACAGCTGAAGGATAAATAAGCCCGTGGGCCCCCCTGGACCATCCTTTCATCAGTCCACCCCTGGAAATGGCCTGCCTCCCAGGCCGCAGCAAGTTGCCCCGACACCGATGCGCCTCCTCTTCCTCGTCATCAGATGTTTCACTTGTCCAGGCCCACCACTCACAGTCTCCTCCAGGGCATGCTGCAGCTCGTTCAGGTGCCCCCACAAACTGTTTGACAGCTGGAGATAAGCGTCCTCCCATCTGGCCATGACGCACAGCCATCCCTGGTCCTCCTCTACCTAACGTTTGGCCCATACCCACTGTGGTCGCCCCTCCTACCGAGCCCGAATCCAGTCCGTGACTCCCAGAGGGGTTTTGCTCGGCTCGCAGTATTTCTGCTTCCCTCCTTGCCTAACGGTCTAGCCCCGACCTCTTGTAATTTCGCTGCAGCTGTCGCTGTTGTGGCCCCATGTTCGCCGGCCCACTTTAGCTGAGCTCCGGGAACAATTGGAGCCAGCCCCTCGGCGTCGCTCATTGTCGCAGGTGTCCCGCCATGCTGCCTAGTACCCTCGTCCAGGGCAACTTGGGCTCTGGCATAATGGTTCCAGCAGCCACACCTGCTGCAGCATCTCGCTCTTGCCGGACAGTCTCTAGCCTTGAAACAGTGCTTCACGGACCCCCAGCCCATACACATAGTCTTCCCTGGGGCAGACCTCAATTCCACAGCTTTGGCATCTATGGCATTGTCCTCCACACTCCCATCGCTGTCCGGGTCCGCTACTTGTGTGGTAACGGGAAACCCCAGCTGTTGGCAGCGCCATCGAAACCCGCTTCTCCAGACGGTGACGTCATCCAGGGCGCAAAAATTGTGCGCCATCAGCTCGACCACGTCCTCAAAGCTGTCCAAGCCACCAAGCGTGCTCGGTATCCGCTGGCCTCCAGTTCCCAAACTGTGCACCAACAACATGCTTACCCTCAGCCTGTCCATCATCCTCGGGTTCAGCGCCACCATGTAATCCACGAAGGCAGCGCACCGTCACGGCCAGGGAACAGGTGGCCCACCCGGGAGCTCCAAAAATGGCCGAATTGAAGAAATACATGCTTCCATATCTTTTCTCCACTTTAATCCTCCTTTCATCCTCATTGCCAAATGTTATGTATGAGTATGGAGCCAAAGGACGAGGCCAGGTGTAGAACCAAATACACGTTTATTAACAGGTTGGCACTGGTACACCACACACAAACCGCCAGGCAGAAGGGGTGGCAAAGAGACCGCCCCTCCTGTCTGCTGCCCTTTTATAGGTACGTGTGATGGTGGGGCCGGAAGCCAGAGCCACCACACCGTGCCTCACAAATAAAAGCATAGAACATAAATACTATAAATAACTATACAACACATAGTGCTAAGTGAACCGGGTGACAGTCTGGGCTACTCTGCTTGGACCGCTGCCCCCGCGACCCGAACCCCTGGATAACTGGTAGAGGATGGGTGGATGTAAAATGGTACCTTTCCTGTAGTGAAAAGTACCCGTAGTGAGTGGTTAGTGTCTGGATTAGCGCACTCACCCTTGGGTGATGAGCTGGAGGGTTAAGGAGAGCAGTGGTTGACATATTTCAACAGTAATGGACCCAATGTGCAGACACCACACAGACGAAGATCTCAAGTAAAAGGGAAGTATTGTGGAGATATGTGGAAAGGACGAGGCTGAGTTTATTTCTCAAGTCCAGTTTTATTCACATTCACATTCTCCAACATCCAAAAAAAGAAAGAGGATGAACCCCCAACATCTGTCCCTTTTATACCCTAGGACATCAAAGCACACAGTCACATTGTCTTTTAATCCCACATCAAAATGCATCCCCCTCCAGGTCTTCTCGTCTCCACCTAAAGTCCTGGTGGTCGGGAAATCCCTCAAGGCCATCTCTTTGCATACAAAAGGCCAGATTTCACATCCTCCTGTTACCCCTAGGAGGTTCAGTCCTTCTGTTCCTCTGAGACGTGAAGCATACAATAGGCATACAGTAATATACATGTGAAGCATATGAAACTCACATATGTGCACCACAGTATTTTATTAAACAGTGAATGTGGTTGGAATGGCTGGTGCTGGTATCCCTGCAGAGACAGGAAAACAAAGTGGTGCCTATTTAATTGAGACAGCAGGTTAATATTGATTGTTGCTGGTCTTATGTAACAGGTATTGAACACAGCAGTAAACTTGGACTCTGCTGGACTGAAGCTGGCGCTGTAGAACCCAAAGATGGCAGGTTTTGTGACTTGACTGCAGATGAGAGATGAAATACCCCGGGCCCGGTGATTTAATGATGAAGGGAGATTAAACTTGCTCAAGACTTACAGTTTGGGTGGATGATGGAGAGATTGGTTATGGAGTCTGTTGTAGAGGGTAGGGAATCCACCCACAGGTATCCAGGTTCTGCTTCGGGAGAGTCCAGGTAGGAGATCCTGGGATGAGAGGAGGGTGAGGATATTGTGGTAATAATATTTACCCGGTTTGAGGAGAGAGGAGAGGCACACTGTCCATGAGGAAAGCAATTTTTATTGACAGTGTGGAGAGCAGTCTAACAGTCCTGCGAGGAGTGGAGGAAATGAGCCTGAATGTACATCTCCAATTCCAGTGAAGTTGGGACGTTGTGTAAAATGTACATAAAGCAAAATATAATAAGTTCAAAATCCTTTTCCACATATTCAGTTGAATACAAAGGAATGATGTGTAATGTTCACACTGCTGAACTTCATTGTTTTTTGCAAGTATTCACTCATTTTGAATTTGATTCCTTCAACATGTTCCAAAAAAGCCTGGACAGGGCACGTTTACCACTGTGATACATCACCTTTCCTTTTAACAACACCCAATAAGTGTTTACCTGCGAGTACTCTGTAATAAGGTCACCAGTCTACCCCTGTTCCCCGCACCTGCTACTCATTGTGCATCTCACTATTTAAGCCTGCCTGTTCATTTTGTCCATATGGCTATATTGGTTCATCTACTCATCATTCTACTCGTCCCACCCTCTGAAGTGTTTTTACTTCTCCAGAGCGCTCTCAGCTCTGAGGCTCACTCTGTAAGTTATTCTTGTTTTGCATTTTTTCTGTATTGTTGTCACTATTTTTGGACTGTATGTTATTTTTGTTAATAAATGTCACAAATACCATTCAGCGCTTTGGTCTGTCTCCCTGCCCCGTAGGGGCACACCTGACACACTTTACATTGTAGAGTTTTACTTGCTCTTGTGATGTAGCGATGAACTGTGTTAACTGACAATGCTGCTTGAGGGATCAAAGGTCACAGGCATTCAGTGTTGGTTTTTGGCCTTGCCGCTAATGTGCAGAAATTTCTTCAGATTCTCTGAATGTTTTGATGATATTATGGACTGTATACAGACGTGGACAAAATTGTTGGTACCCCTCTGTTAATGAAAGAAAAACCCACAATGGTCACAGAAATAACTTGAATCTGACAAAAGTGGTAATAAATAAAAATTCTATGAAAATTAACCAATGAAAATCAGACTTTGCTTTTGAATTGTGGTTCAACAGAATTATTTTAAAAAACAAACTCATGAAACAAGCCTGGACAAAAATGATGGTACCCTTAACTTAATATTTTGTTGCACAACCTTTTGAGGCAATCACTGCAATCAAACGATTTCTGTAACTGTCAATGAGACTTCTGCACCTCTCAGCAGGTATTTTGGCCCACTCCTCGTGAGCAAACTGCTCCAGTTGTCTCAGCTTTGAAGGGTGCCTTCTCCAGACGGCATGTTTCAGCTCCTTCCACAGATGTTCAATAGGATTTAGATCAGGGCTCATAGAAGGCCACTTTAGAATAGTCCAATGTTTCGCTCTTAGCCATTCTTGGGTGTTTTTAGCTGTGTGTTTTGGGTCATTATCCTGTTGCAAGGCCCATGACCTGCGAATGAGACCAAGCTGTCTGACACTGGGCAGCACATTTCTCTCTAGAATACCTTGATAGTCTTGAGATTTCATTGAACCCTGCACAAATTCAAGACACCCTGTGCCAGATGCAGCAAAGCAGCCCCAGAACATAACAGAACCTCCTCCATGTTTCACAGTAGGGACAGTGTTCTTTTCTTGGTATGCTTCATTTTTGCATCTGTGAACATAGAGCTGATGTGCCTTGCCAAAAAGTTCCAGTTTTGTCTCGTCTGTCCATAGGACATTCTCCCAGAAGCTTTGTGGCTTGTCAACATGCAGTTTGGCAAATTCCAGTCTGGCTTTTTTATGATTTGTTTTCAACAGTGGTGTCTTCCTTGGTCGTCTCCCATGAAGTCCACTTTGGCTCAAACAACGACGGATGGTGCGATCTGACACTGATGTACCTTGACCTTGGAGTTCACCTTGAATGTGTTTAGAGGTTGTTTTGGGCTCTTTTGTTACCATTTGTATTATCCGTCTCCTCCTGCGGCCACGTCCAGGGAGGTTGGCTACAGTCCCGTGGATCTTAAATTTCTGAATAATAAGTGCAACTGTAGTCACAGGAACATCAAGCTGCTTGGAGATGGTCTTATAGCCTTTACCTTTAACATGCTTGTCTATAGTTTTCTTTCTAATCTCCTGAGACAACTCTCTCCTTTGCTTCCTCTGGCCCATGTTTGGTGTGGTACACACCATGTCACCAAACAGCACAGTGACTACTTGTCACCCTTTAAATAGGCCGACTGACTGATTACAAGTTTGCAGACACCTGTGATGTTAATTAGAGGACACATCTTGGTTGAACATGTCCCTATGGTCACATTATTTTCTAGGGGTACCATCATTTTTGTCCAGGCCTGTTTCATGAGTTTGTTTTTTAAAATAATTCTGTTGAACCACAATTCAAAACATTGTCTGATTTTCATTGGTTAATTTTCATAGAATTTTTATTTATTACCACTTTTGTCAGATTCAAGTTATTTCTGTGACCATTGTGGGTTTTTCTTTCATTAACAGAGGGGTACCAACAATTTTGTCCACGTCTGTATGATGAAATCCCTAAATTCCTTGCAAGTGTACATTGAGGAACATTCTTAAACTGTTGGACTATTTGCCCACACAGGTATTCACAAGTGGTGAACTTTGCACAGTATTTCAGAAAGATGTTTTTTGAGCATTCCTCAACTTTCTCAATCTTTTCTTGACCCTGTCCCAGCATTTTTTGGAATGTGTTGCAGGCATCAAATTCAAAATGAGTGAATATGTGCAAAATAATAATAATAATCCATCCATCCATCCATTCATCCATCTTCTACTGCTTATCCAGAATTCTGGGTCACGGGGGCATCAGTCCAGGCAGAGTAGGCAGACTTCCGCCCGGTTCACATAGCACCATGATCCCTGTGATCCCTCCTGCAGGTGGTCAGCCCACTGGAGGGTAATAATAATAATAACAACAACAACAACAACAACAACAATAATAATAATAATAATAATGATGATATAGTTTATCAGTTTGAACATTAAACATCTTTTCTTGGTAGAGTATTCAATTGAATACAGGTTGAAAAGGATTTGCCAATCATTATATTTTGTTTTTACATTTTACACAATGTCACAGATTCACTGCACCCGTCCCTCTTTTACCATTCCTGTTATCAACAACATCATAAGTGTTTTGCCACAAAGTTTGCAGAGTTTTCAGCTTCAGCTGCTTTGACATTTTTGCAGCTGTAACGCAGGTGTACACAAATGGAAAAAAAACCAAACTATTATAAAGACTTAACACTAAAATCAAAGGCGAGACAATACTAGATAATTGCTATTTATTATACACTACAAAGTGGACATGTGGGACTGACAAGTAAAGGTCACGATAGATCGCCTTCAATGTAATGTATCAAAATGACAGCACAACCTCTGTTCTCCACTTGCACCAAAACTAAGACCAACACCGATGGACATAAAATACACTCTTACAGAACAGACAGGAAACCCTGATGCGGCACGGTGCCGATGGACAGTAGATGAAGTATCCAGAAGACAATAATAGGACAGTAACGTGACACACCAAGAGGAAAAAAAAGGATGCATAAATCAGGCTCAGACCAGACTAACCGAACAGCGGATGCCATGATTAAAATTGACTGCAACACCCTTGCTACCCACCCAGCAATCTCTGACACCCTCCCACCCTTTCCTCACCTCCCTGTCCCCTCCCACTCTCCCACCCACCCACTTCATCTAGACGCCCTGCAGGAGCAGCAGCGGCACTAGCGAGGCTATTTTTTGCCATGCTTCACTAAATAAGGCCGTGGAGCATGGCTGCACTGATGGGCTGGTGGAGGGGTGCGCGCCTCTGATTCTTACCTTGGTATAAAAACTCTGGGACGGTGAGGGTTTCTTCTGATTATGCTGAGCCTTTAGCTCGCAAACCCCGTCCCACTTACAGTGTAATCAATCTTACGTGCTTTTGTTTATTTTTGACACTCGGCTTGGAAAAAATATGCAAACACAACCTGTTAGCCACATCAGAAGACCTTTTATCGGTGAACTTTTGTTTTCTGCCACGTATCTGTGTGTTGAATTATTTGTAGGCTTTCTTCTTTTATCTTTTTTTTTTATTATTCCTGGGAGGAATTTGCTTCCATCAAACCCTGGGCAGCATATCTTGGAAGTGACCGAGTGAAATATGGGAGCCAAAGGACAAGAAAGACACAGAAGAGTAAGAGACACTCAAGGTTGCTCCAAACTCTGCAGCTTTTACCTCATTACCCCTCATTTTGCATTCATCCAAACTTTGCACCTCCCTTCTTTCTTAGCATTCTTCCTTGTTTCTTTCTATTCCCACTTTTCCTTTGTCGCCCCCTTCCCTCACCAACTTATGTTCTGAACTGTTCTCCCTCACATCCCTATCTGTCTATATTCTGTTCTTTGCATTAATTCTCCTGTTTTTTTTCCCTCTCTCTCTCTTTCTCTCTCTCTCTCCTCACTATCACTCTTTCATTCCCTCAACCCCTCCCTCCCCTCTTCCCGATTTGTCCTTCAGCTCTGTCAGCACTCACTATCTCACTCCATCTCCTTCTCTGGCAGTCCGATCAGCTGTCTTCCTTCTAACTTTACATGGCCCAGTGTGGCGCGAAGGGACGGGCAGCTGCCGCATTTCACTGCCCAGTCATCACTTCAAAATCGAATCCTCTCACACAAACCCATTTTTCTTTTCTTATGGCCTCTGGTTTTTTTTTTTTTTTTTTTTTTGCTCTCTTCCCTACGTGCATGGAGTCCTGCTTGACTGTTTTTTTCTTTAGTCTTGTTTTTCCTGTCTTTTACCCCCCCCCTCCTTTTTCATCCAGCAATGAGAGAGAGAGGCAAGTCCCATGACCCTCTTCTTCTTTTCTCTCCTCTCCTTTCACTCCTCCTCCTCTTCTCCTCTCCGCATCCTTAAACTCTCCATCGCTGATTCAGCTCCCAGGGAGGAGGGACTCAGCCTGCAGCGACCGCTGTACTCCGCATGGGCCGCCATCCCTATCTGGATCACCTTTACCACGGTAGGTGCAGAAGTGCCTGTGTGTGTTTAGATATTTGCAGAATAAATGGGGTTTCATCCCGAGTGCTTTGGTCTCTATATATGTGTACGTCTGTGTGTGTGTGCATGTGCATGTGTCTATGTGAACCTTCACTCACTGTACAGTTTATTTTTTCCCTTAGCGGCTGGTTAACGGTCAAAAAAAAAGGCAAGATTGTGAGTGAGTTGGTGAGCCAGGAAAGAATCTTGTTATTTATTTATCACTGTGCTCCTTGTTAGAATGGCGATAGAGAGGGAGCGCATGACAACTGCAGCGTGTTGGCAAAGGTTAAAAGGTCAAAGGTTATCGCTGAGACACTATATGAGTACGTAGTTAAGCGCTGTTGAAGGTGGTTTAGAAAAAAAATAAACAATGTTGGATTATAAGATAAAAATGTGCAATAAGTTATAAAAAAAATAGCAATGTTTCCACTAGGTTTATTTTAGAATTAGTTACATTCAGTTGAATTTGTTGAATGCAATCAAATTTACTTGGACGTCATTTTCACTCAAACTTTCTTTACTTAATGAGCTCTACAGCCACCTCCTTTAAATTCGCTGTATCACTTCAACAATCAGTATTGTCACGACAGATGTTTTATTCTCCCTCTCATGTACTCCTGTCTATTTTTCCTCTTCATATGTCTTCTTTTTTTTTTTTTTAAATCATCCTGTCTAAACTACAAACTGTAACTTCCTTCTTCATGGCACCAAGGTTGCGTACAAATTCCTGGCGTAAAACATGGTGCGGGACGGCGAGCGTTACTCTGCCGTGTCTGTGCGCTGAGCTCGGTGATGACCCAAACGAGGCCTCGGCTCTATCTATAGACGGGACACACACTCACACACACACACGTCACTCTCCAGAGAGACAGGTTTAAAGTAGCAGCGGACTTCTAAAAGTGTTCCGCATATGCTCCCATCCTTCTCCATTGCCCTCCTCCCCCGTTCCACCCACCTCCTCCTCTCCTCTTCTGCTGCTGCTGCTGCTGCTGTTGTCCGGGCTAATTTTACCCAGTTAGCAGATACCAGGGAGATCAGCAGTGGTCAGCTGTCTGTCAAGCGTCCGGGGGCTAAGACAGGCGTTGTGGTGTATTGCTGGAGGTGGCGAAGTGTCGGGTGTCCCCGGCCCAGCCCTGCGGGAAGATGTGCTTGAAGGGAAATGCAGCTGTTTGGTGTAAGAAACCTGGCTTTACACCCTTTAGATTATTAGTTCATTAGGATCAAAAGTGCTTTCAGAAGCTGTCAGAAGTTTGCTAATTCCACTCGGTTCTTACCAAGTTGTGTATCACGACGATGGAGCACGGTATTACACGCCGCCCTTATCTCACAATCTACAGCAAGTCGGCTTTTCCTCTCTGGAGAATTGAAATTCCTGCCTGGGAGATTGCGGCCACGACGGCGCACAGAGGCCAGAGTAGATAGGCAGCTTAATTCTCTGTCATGTGTCTGTGTCTCGAGCCGGACTGGAGCTGCGCAGAGCCCTCCTCATTTTCCAGCCCCGGCCAGTGATTTACAAAATCTCCACTCCATCCCTGCAAGAGAAAAGAGCAGAGGGATGGAGAGAGAAAGACGAGAAAGGACGAGTGTGATTTATGGAAGAGACTTTTAGTTTAATTACTGGGCAGGCAGGGCTGATGTGCACAACCCCCATGGCACTGCTTACACAGTGGTAGGAACACACAGAGGGGCTATTGGGAAGTTACAGAAGATGATATACTTTTTTTTTTTTTTTTTTTTTTTTTTGCACCTGCGGTTGATACACTAAGGCAATTTGTGTATTCAAAGTGCAGGATAAGACAAGAAAGCCAATATACAGTAGTGGAACACTGGGCCTAAGTGGGATATATACTGTTAGTATGACGGCGAACCTACCAAATACCAACTTTCCACTTCGCTGTGGAGACTTTTAGAGAAACGTATCTTTCTCCCCCATGCTTGTACGCAACCGGAATATTGGAAGGAAAATTGTGCTGTGTCAACAGTTCATCTTAATGTGAGATCTCATGGAGATTTGATTAGCCTGAATTGATATTCAAGGTGAAAGTTTGACAGAGCAAAGACAAACAGAGACTTCCTGATATGGCAGTCTGGCAGAAATGGCGCATGTCCAGAACGTCCACCTCATCTTACATCTTCCTGCACAGTTTTTCCTTCCATGTCACCTCACTTGTAAAAAGCATAAATAAATAAATAAAACACCTACTACTTGTTCAAGCACGCAAACATACTGTTACACAAAGACACACACACCCTGATATGCTTGCTGCCGCTCCTGCCATAGGTTTTCTTAACGCCCCGCTCAGAGCCTTCATTAGATGCCTGACGTTAGCAACGGTTCAATTCATTAAAAGCGCGACTCAGCCTTTGTGCATTTGCTTATAAATTGGTATTGATCTCTGAAGAGGACAGGGGAGGGGGCGGAGGAGAGGGGGAAGGTTTCTTGCAGCTCGCTGGGGAAGGGGTGGTGGTGGTGGATGAGGCTAATGGGAGGGGTTGGGAATGGGGTGGTGGGGTCTCAGGTGAATGGGATTCACTGGAGCAACAAGGGCAGTCACAGACAGAGCACGCACACGCCGGCCGTCCACGCTCCTTCAGTCTAATCGCCACCTTTCCATCTCCCCCCACCTCCACCCTCACCTGCCCACCACCACCACCACACTCACCTCAGCACAGACGTGTAACGCTACCGGAGTTGAACTGGAAGAGAGGAGGAGGATGTGGATGGGGAGAGAAAGAGAGGAAGGTTGTAAGCGGAGAGAGCGAGACAGTGAGGGGCACATGCTATATAGAGGGGAGTGGGCAGTGGGGGGGGGGTGACTGCATAGCATGGCAGCCTATAGACTGCATGGGACAGCAGTGAGAGAGCAGAGAGGGATAGAGGAGAGATGAACGGGGGAAGGAGGATTCCTCTCACTAGCGGAGGACCGGTGGGACGAGCAGCTGTACACCGGACTAAAAGTTTTCAGTGAGGGGAAGAGAGGGGGTTGAGATTATGGAGAGAGAGAGAGAGAGAGAGAGTGTGTGTGCATTGATTCACACACACACACACACACACACACACACATAGAGACTGCAGAGGCAGCACCTGGGACACAGACTGAGAGAAGAGAGAGCGAAGCACTTCTCCCTTTTTCTTCCCACTCTCCCTTTGCTTTATTGCTTCTTCCTCTTTGGTGCATCAGCCCCAGCTGAAGCAAAAAAAAGGGGGAGGGTGGGGTGAGAGAGAGAAAGAGAGAGAGAGTGTGGGGGGTGGGGGGTGTTTAGGTGAGGTGGGTGAGGGAGGAAGAGGAGACAGAAGAAGGAGAAGAAGAGGTGGTGGGGGTGTTCCTGCCAACATCTGCCTTGTAGGTAAGTGCAACATCTCCCTCATTTCCCTCCATTCTCTCTCCCTCCTCCCCATCTTCTCCCCCCCCCCACCCCACACCTCTGCAGCTGAACCTCTAAGCGTGACACTCAAGGTGAATCGCGTGCTGTGTGTGTGTGTGTGTGTGCATGCGGGTATGTATGTGTGTGTATCATTGAATTAATGCAAGTCATTTAACATGACGGCCACACTGATTGGAATATTGCAGAAAGAAAGAAAATGTATGGAGATTTAAATGTTGACGGGCAGGTGTAAATTAGTTGGACCACTCTACAAAGTGATGGATTTCTTTTCAGCCAAGTTTTTTTGAAGTGTTTAGCCCTGCCTCAGTTTCGGGTTTGCATGCCGGGTCACAACCTGTGTCAAACTGAAATCCTTCGGAAAAGTTGGTGCCTCGGCGTACAAACTTGTAAGCTCCTCGGTAAGGAGTTCAAGTTGTAGCGAAAGCAAGAAGTAAGAGAAGGAGGAGGAAATGCTGGGGCAGAGGGCGGGATGGGCCTTGATGCACCACCAAGGACAGTGGCCTGCTTGGGGGACATACTTCTTTATATGCCCATATGAACAAGAGGAAACTATGGAATGTAAAGAAGTATGTATCCCAGGTCAGGAGACATTGCAGCACCGCAGCCTATAGGAGAAACAGTTTTACCTGCACGATGAAGAAGCGGGGTTCATGTCCATATTCAGACGCCATATGTACTCCTCGTGCCTGACGTGGCTGAGTTGACCCAGTCTGCTTGGTGCTGCGGAGCAATGCGGCCCCTCCATAGAGTTTTACTTTTTAGTTTCAGAACTATTTTCTCCACTCTGACCTCAAGAACACCTTTCTTTAGGGGGCTGCCTTTTTTTTTTTTTTGGATTGGATTGTGTGAATTGACCACCGGTGCTGAAATTACACCACTCACACACTCACATGCAGCAGTTGCATACACCACAGACACAGACAGCAGTTTCCAGTAAATGATGCAGTGATTAAATGCAAGCTAATGGATAGCACGGGTTCTGAGAAGATGGTCAGAAACAGGAAGAGGCAGAGACTCTCTAACAGACGCCAGCGTGCAGTCGCGCTGTCTGGATGGGCCTGTGCTTGGTGGAAATTTCGAGTTCGACTTTGTGAAGTTTTTGTTTCCGCTCAACCTTTTATTTATTTGTTTGTTTGTTTATTTTTGCCACAGCTGTTCTTCCAGAAGTAGACATGGTGAGGTAGAGGAAAGTTTCCGCCTCTGGCCTTGACACAGAGGTTGAGTACGTCACACAGATGTAAGTCTCAGGTCACTGCGGTAGAAGTCTAGGTAGGTGTTGCTTAGGTGAAGACAGAACAGATAATGAAATAGAAACTAATATATGTTTGATGTTAGGGTTACCTATAAATATATGTAATTATTAGGGCTGTGCATCGATTAAAAAAATGTGAACTAATTAATTGCACATTTTTTGAGAATTAATTGTGATTAATCACTAAACTTGCATACAAGAATCAATGAAAAAGAGTATACATTCGAAACTTTCAGTTGCATTTTCATTCATTGAACACACTTGCACTCATATTTAAAAAAAAAAAAAAACACTGCCAGAGCAACATAAAACACTTGATAGTCATGAATGTATATTCATTTAAAAAATGTTACAATTTATGATAGCAGTTTGTAATATTTCTTTCTCAGTTCATTATAATGAGCTTGTCGATTTCTCTCCAAAACGACCATTTTTAATGTTGTTGTCACATTTCCTGTTCTATTTAGAAACGGTCAAAGAGGAAGTCAGTGCTTCTACTTACCATAACTTACCCAATTATCTCAACCCTTAAAAGTACAAACAAACAAAGTGATTCTTAAGAGACAGCTCCTAACCTTAATGGTGAGTTAGATGCTTTTATTGACTTTATATTATAGTGTGTTCTTCTCCACTCACTCTGACAGAAACTCTCCCTTTTCATATTTTTGTGTGAGAAGCCCTAATCAATGACTAAACAGGTGTGTGTGTGCGTGTGTGTGTGTGTATGCTGCAGGATAAGGTCACCCTGAGTACCAGAGGATCAATTTAGTGTGGTGTAAACTTAAACGCTGAAAAACAAGGCTTACTCTTGTTTTAAGATGAGACAGCTGCTGAGACAAACCAGTCACCACTGTCGACCTCCACCTCAGGGTGTGACCCAACAGTGTAAAAAAAAAATCTTAATGCGTCAATTGGCCCACATTAATTGAAAAAGTTAATATGTTAATTATCCCAGCCCTAGTAATTATATAAAAATAATGAACCAAATTCAGTAGAAAAAAATACTATTTAAACAGCTGTTCCATGGTGATGTGTTCTGAGCAGAATATAGCATAAAGCCAGGTTGCTGTTGCGAAGAACTGTCCTCTTACACCCTTACACCACTGGATATAACAAAGCAAATTTACACACTAGCAATTTTTGGGCTATTGTGTTTTTATTGGTCTGCCCCCACATAGAATCTGTGTTCGTATGGCTTAATCTCCTTTTTTGCAGATGCAAATGTGATTTTTGGCCAGTTTTCAACACACCAGATGGCATCAGGTTTTTGATAAGCTTATTGCATCCAAATTTTATTATAATGGCTGCCTTTACTGCTCTATTACATTGCAGTGAGTTGCTAGGTCTGCATGTATTTCACCTGAATCAGTCATGCAGTTACTGTAAGTACACTCGATCAATCACATGCAAAAAACCACAACTTCGTGCCGCTAAAAATATTCACATCATCTCTTTCAAGTCTCAAGTCATTAATGCAAAATAAAAATTAAGTCTTTCATCTACGTTAATCAAGCAAGTCTCAAGCCACTGCGTCAGGTGACTCCTAAAGGAGGGGAAAGTAGCACGGAGAATCAAAAATTGTGGAAGAGATGCATGACAAGTCAATGTCAGACTGTGTGATATCTGTCTCAGCCTGCTGAGCCAGCAGAACGCAGACTTTCCTGTCTGGTAATTCTTTAGCTCTGATTAAGTGTGCTGAAGAGGGAGGGGGTGGTTTGGGAGCAGGTATAAAACTTGTGTCAGATTTTAGTGTATGCATTTTGCCCTACTTTGTATATAAATACTGTATGTGACCTAGTTAGGGTTTACCTGTCCCTGTTTAGGTGCTATTTGGGTCCAGTTCCAGTGCCGCAATTTGGTCCCGATCAGGTGTCCACCCAGGGGTGTTGGGACTGTGTGTGGGAGACTTCCTGCCCATTTGCTAGGAAAAACAATAATGTTAAGAGAGATTCTCAAACATCACAACATGCACCAGACTGTGTGTTTTGAGGCTAGTTAAGCATCAGTGTGAGAGCGAGATCTAATCTTGGACGAAGTGGGTCCACGCGTCAGTTTTGGACATATTCATAAAGCGTCTGTGAGGACATACAAGTGTGTGAGTGTGTTTTTATGTCGCAGGGATTTATTGCCGTGATTCTTAAGGAGCAGCAGGAAAGGTCGTCGTACTGTGGGAGAATTCAAAGATAGAAGGGCACAGTGGGGGTGAGGGTGGCGGTGGCAGAAGTGGTGGTGGTGGCGGGTATAAAAAAAGGGAAACGAGAGAGCAGCGCAGACTGAAGTGGGATCGGAGCGGAGGGAGTTGTGGCGAGCGAGCGTGTGAGATGAGGCGAGGCGAGGGCTGGATTGATGATGGTGTTCAGGGCCTGTGGGTGTGTGTGTGTGTGGGGGTGGGTGGGTGAGGTGGGGCTGGGCGGGTATTGTTCTGTCACTTTGCCTGTGTCAGCAGGTGGAAGCTCTCATCAGGACATTAAATATGCAACAATGCTGACTGCGGCACCGTGCTGAGACAGCCAAAGCCGGACGACTGGGTGGGTGGGGGGGGGGCACTAAAAGTAAAACAGCGCCACCTTCTTTCCCTCGATCTGTGCTAGACACCCATCCATCCTTCCATCCCCACACACTTTGAGCCCTCTGCTTTTTTCTTAGGGGGGGTCCCCTGACCCCTCCTTCGCTGCTCTCCCTGGCCAGGTGATTGGCTGTGTAGTCACCTGGTAAAGCAGGCTGACCGCCTGGCTGGTTGTCTGGATGCCCTCGTTTGGGAGTCCACACAAGGGCAAAGGCAAAGTTAGTAATCCACGGGCCCAGTGAGGGATTAGCGGCAGTTACATGCCGATCAGTCATGTGGAACATTGACTGTAGCAATGGAAAAAAAGAAAATCTGCCTCCGTGAATATGAAATTTAATGCAGATCCCGCAGCACAGCTCTATAAGAAAGCTTGATTTGGCGCACTCTGGCTTCAAAGGCACAGCCATCAATCAGCCGCCTTGTATGAACTGTTGCCACGTTTGGACAAATGCTTTGGTTTTCTAGAAGATCCAAACAAAAAACTGCTTAGCATTATTTCCCCCATAAAGGCACGCTCCGGTGGATATACAGTAAATTCCCTATAAAAACAAATCTACATTGTCTAAAATGGTCTCTTATGCCCTTTTTTGACAAAAAAACTTTCATTGTCTTACAGTTTCACGTCGAAATCTTTTCACTCTCCTTCAAACGCCAGAATCGGTGATTACTAGGCCCAACCACATACCACAAGGCTAATAGTGGCTAGTACTACATTATCAGAATAAATCCTGTGATAAGACTCACAGTATCGGTTGAAGGGCATCATGCCCAGTCGTGTGCACGGTGGCCCAGGATAATGACTGAAACTGCATTGGTCCTTAAAAGCAGTTTAATGGTGAAACCCATCTTAATTAGGGTGACGTTTTCAAAGTAGTTTGTTAAAAAATGTTAACTAGCCTGGAGGATAACCAGTTAAGCGAGGGTGTCCTGATTGGCTCAACACTACCCAGCACCACGAATAGTTACATCACCAAAAATGTTCTGTCTCAACTCCCCTTTTTGCAGGGGGCGGGGCTTAAGTGAAACTTTACAGGAAAAAAACAGAGATGGCAGACATTTGCGCGATTTTGCTCTTATGTCTTGTAAGTCATAAAAAACATGTTACGACATGTTAACAAGAAAAAAAAACAGTTTTTGGTGGAGTGTCACTTTAAGCTTAAAAGGATAGAGACACACCTTCAACACTGTCACCAGCTGAATCCTACGACTCTAACTCATCATTCTAGCAGTGGTGCAGTTTGGGTGAAAATATTGTCTCCATAAATCTGCAAACCCAGTCCCGCATAATCAATACGTTCTCATTTAGGGTCTTCATGTCAGGTCCTGCTGCTGTATCCTTGTTAAGCAACAGTGTATCCTTTGGCTTTGGTTTTCCACAACAGCCACAACAATATTGGCCAATAATCATCATATTTGAGCCTGTTAGGAGATTCAGGGGTGGCTGTGGTTTTGGTCAGATGATTATCATCCAGCAGACCCGAGTACGCACAGTGTTTGAAGCTGCCAGTAAATGGTTTTCTCTTTTGTTTTTACATAATTTCACTTGGACTTACTTGAAATATGTGATTTTGCTATAACGCATATGCTTGTATGTTTTATAGTTTTACCAACCATATCATTGAGCTGCTTGTACCATAACATACTGTATCAAACAATGACATAGGGCTTGTATTATGCAAACATGCTTTTTAAAGAATAATATATATATATAGTGGTCCCAGTCTCAACTGGCCATTGGTGCGTACTTGCATTTTTTGGGTGAGTGGGTGGGGTAAACAAAAAGTTTGGTTGTTGTAATTGTTAGAAGATGAAAACAGAAAAAGTAGTTAAAAAATATTTCAGGACATTTTTTTTTCTAATCAGGATAATGCCTTCTAATTTAGAACTTGCATATTATCAGTCCAGTTATTGATATACTCACAGACATTAATAGAGTGACCTGCATTAACAGTATATAGTGCTTATAGGGCCCCTGAATCCACCACCCAAAACCTCCACTGTCCATTTACTCCAAATAGGCGATATAATGCATTTACATCAGCATTTTGGAAGTTTTAGTGGTTTTCAAACCTTAACGACAAAATTGGCATTCCTGTTTGATGGCAAACTTGTCTTCCCCTTTTACTTTTCTCCAAGACTGGCCCCATTTTTCTCACCAAATATGAAATCTCATCACACAAACTGATTTCCTTTTCAAACCACTCAGTTTTTTGTTGTTTTTTTTTTTTTTCTGGAGACAAAGCAATTCATAGTGACAAGTAGACAACAGTACCCTTCCCTTAAACTTAGCTACACCACTGGTGGTACATGTGAATGTGTGAATAATCATTGCTGAGCAATGAGGAAAATACTTTAGCATCACTCAGATCATTAGGAAATTATGTGTTCTAGAGACAGGAATTGGCTTTAAAGGTCCCATATTGTGCAAGGTGGTGATTACATTGATTTTAACCTTATGAAATACTGCCATGGGCCACACGTGTACCATTAAAATATCGAAACCCTCACTTTACAAAGGTATACACTGCCTTTATGTAGTTAAAGTGCTATGAAAAAGTATTTGCCCTCTTCCTTATTTCTTATATTTTTGCATATTTGCCACATTTAAATTGCTTCAGATCATCAAACAATTTTAATATTAGACAAAAGTAACCCCAGTAAATGCAAAATACAGTTTTTAAATGATGATTTCATTTATTAAGGGAAGCAAGTTATCCAAACCTATCTGGCCCTATGTGAAAAAGTAATTGCCCCCTTGTTACATCATGAATTAACTGTGATTAACCACATTTTTGGAAACGCTGAGTTCAATTTCACCAGCCACACCCAGGCCTGATTACTGCCAGACCTGCTGAATCAAGAAATCACTTAAATAGAACCTGTCTGACAAAGTAGGCTAAAAAACCTCAAAAAGCAAAGCATCATGTTGCGATCTAAATAAATTCAAGTTCAGAGGAGAAACAAAAACCTTTTAAAACATCTAAAAGAACAGCAGGCCTCGCTTGCCTCAGTTTGGATGCTGGTCCCTGATTCAACGATAAGAAAGAGACTGGGCAAAAATGGCATCCATGGGAGGGTTCCAAGGCAAAAACCACTGCTGACCAAAAAGAACGCAAAGGCTCTTCTCACATGTGTCAAAAAAGCATCTTGATGATCCACAAGACTTTTGGGAACATATTCTGTGGATTGACAAGACAAAAGCTGAACTTTTTTTGAAGGCGTGCGTCCCGTTACATCTGGCATAAAACGAACAGCATTTTATAAAAAGAACATCATATCAACAGTCAAGCATGGCGGTGGTAATGTGATGATCTGGGGCTGCATTGCTGCTTCAGGACCTGGAAGACTTGACATAATTGATGGAACCATGAATTCTGCTCTCTACCAGGAAATCCTGAAGGAGAATGTCCAGCCATCAGTTCATGACCTCAAGCCCTCCAATGTGGCTGAATTTAAAAAAAACCCAAACAATTTTGCAAAGAAGAGTGGACCAGATTTAATGACGTAAAAGCCCCATTGCCTGTTATCACAAATGCTTGATTGCAGTTGTTTCTGCCAAGGTGACACAACCAGTTATTATGTTTAGGGGGCAATTACTTTTTCACATATTGTGAGGTAGGTTTGAATAACCTTTTTCCCCTTAATAAATGAATCATCATCATAAAAAAAATGTGTTTTGTATTTATTCGGGTTATCAATGTCTAATATTAAAATTTGTTTGATGATATGAAACATTTAAGTGACAGATAGGCAAAAATACAAGAAATCAGGAAGGGGGAAATACTTTTTCACAGCACTGTATGCTCTTGTAAAGAGCCTAAGGGTGCATTCACATGGCCCCTGTTTGGTCCGGACCAAAGGAACTCCGGTCCGCTTCTGCGGATAGTTCGATTCATTTGGCGCAGTCTGAACGTGCATTCGAACTCTGGTGCACACCAAATAAGCGAACTCTGGTCCGCCTGAAAACCGGGGCTTGGTTCACTTGCAAATGAACCCTGTTGTGCTTTGCTTGTAGTGTGAATGCAAACAGACCAAAGGGCGGAAGTGCTCCCTCAGCGTTTGTGTAACCATAGCAACACGTAGTCTGAGAAGAGGAAGTGGAATTTACTGTAGTGCATTTTGGGTAGAAAATAATAATAAAGACAACTGCGCGAATCCTAGAAATCCTTTTACCAGAGAAAGCCGAGGAGAAAAGTTAAAGAATGTCTCGTTTGTGGCGGACAAACAACACCAACTGAAGGGAACAGATTTCTGTTTTCGGTCCCAGCCAATCAATGAGCCGGATTTTTCTTCTTCACCAAGATTTTATCTTCCTGGTCAGTAGTGGTTTTGGCTACAGCGCCTCAAATGAGCAGTTGTTGTAACTGCAAGATGTTGTCCAGGCAGTTTGGTCCGCTGCAGTGTGAATGCAAACAAAACCAAACCAAGGTGCGAAAATTCTTGGCATTCTCTGCCCAATCAAACTGAGACTCCCGGACTATCCTGGTGTGAATGCAACCTAAGTCACAACCCCTCTACTTCTGCATATGGAACCTAACTTCAGAAAAAAATCTCCAAAGGATTAAATAGCAAAAGAGAAATTATTTTTCAATCCTGATCAAATTTTGCCACGAGTTACACAGATGGTGTTTGTCAATTTAACATGTAATTTTCACATAAATAAGTGTAGGCTGTCATCTAACTGTTTAAGTATAAGGTTATAAAAATGCGTAGTTGAAAGACTACAAACTCAGACTCACCTAAGTTACATCATCATCTTCAAAGAGCACCCAGTGGGAACTAATTAACAGTCCTCTGGATCAGCTGCAGCTCTCAAAATATATTTGTGTTGTTTTTCTTCTCTTGGACGCTTCTCTCCTCAGTCGGGAAAAAATGAGGTGAGCTTTGAGAGGGTAACCACCATAATCATGTTTGGTGACGTGTATAGTCTGAGACAAGGAGATGTAGGGCACTAAACAGTTCCCAAAAACTGAATATTAAATTTTACGACAACCTACAATGTTATTTATGTGGAAAAATACTTTTTAAATTGACAAGCATCATATGTGTAACTCATGGTAGAGTTCGATTGGAATAGAAAAATAATTAATATTAATTAGACTGGAGTGGTGGCCTTGTGGTAGAACACCCGCCCCTCAGCTGAGAGGTCATGGGTTCAAGCCCCGGCTGGGTCACACCAAAGATCATATAAAAATGGTACTTCCTGCCCTCTAGCTTGGTGCTCAGCATAATAGAATGGCGGAAGGAAAAATTGTAACCCATGGATAACAGATGGAAATTAGCCACTGGCTACAATCATGATATCAATGTTCATCAACTCGCACCGTCCTTAAAAACAGCAATATAATGAGCAGGCTGAATAATGATTGTTTTAGAAGGAGGTTTAGGGATTTTTTTTTAGCTCATTCCGGTTAAACTGCCTCACAATGATCCTCAGTCAATGTCATTGCCAAAGGTCAGGAGATCTGAGCATGTATGATTTCTGAAAAAAAACCGTTACTCCTCCTTGGCCACTGACCTTGACCTTAAGCACATCCTAGATGGGTCTGCATCTCGGCTGGAGACCTGAGCGCTATAGGAGTGGTTTCATCAGGCTGGACTGAGCTACTCTGTCATTGACAGTCTGGTTTGGTCTTTAAAACTACGTATAGTCATGTGAAAAAATTAGAACACCCCTTTAAATATTCAGTTCTTTATTAAGAAATGTTCACGTATCTATGTCTGACCTTGTTTTTGTTTTTATTTGCATTTTTAAAATTTATTTTAGCCATTGTAAGTGGGAATGAATGTGGAGGTGTCCTAAAAAACATGGGGGGTTTCCTAATTTATTCCTCACTATTTGTTTAGAATTGCATTTTACAGAAAATTTGAAAAAAAAAAAGACTTTAATTCATTTTAATTGTTTAGTTGTTTTACGTGAATCACCCAGTATTTTTAACTTTGATATTAAATATCCATATGTCCAAATATGTTAAAAAACACACAGGCTTATACGGGGTTTCCTATTTTTTTTTTTCACATGACTGTATATTTGTCCTTGAGGACGCCACAACATAACATCAATCTCTGGAAAAATACACAGAATGGGATCTTTGCTAATATCAGTATCTTCTTACATGCCAGATATAATTACCCACATAACTCCAGTATCCATTAAACTGCATTCATCTATTCAGGACCTTCACCTTGTGGTGCTTTATGGTAGTTGATTTTTATTAGTTAGTTTTTATTAAGTGGAATTCTTAAGGAGGCCATCCCAAAGTAAAATGAAAGTCGATAACGGTGACAGATAAAAGATAAAAACTATTAACTGAACCTAACCAATTAAACTCAATGATCACTGAACAGTGGAAGAAAACAATAAAATTCCTCTAGATCTATTTATTTAATTCATTTTAGGATTCTAAATGTAATCTTATGATGGAAGAAGAAATGGAACTAAGGCCTTTTTGATAGCACTATAGGTGAATGGGTTAGTATCTCAAATTGTTAGTGCACCACGGCACATTGTGTACCTGTACTTGTCTACACCTTAGAGGAGAGAATGAGCGAGCAGATGAGAGTGTAAAGTCAGCCGTTTTATATTAAGTGTCAGAGTTTATTGCCTGGAATTTTTTTCTCTTTTAATCATGTTTATAGTAAGTGTGCATCGGCAGCAATCCGCAGAATATACTAGGGGTAAAGAGTAATGGAAGTTGAAGCAGATGCGGTGGAGTGGTAATGTATGTGTCGTCTCGCCCTGATACAAGGACACAGACGCAGCCTATTATATCCCATTCTCTGTTTATGTCTCTAAAGCAAATCTCAGGGGGGAATGTACATCTGAAACCCCCTGCAAAGTCATTCCTCAAACAATGGCCATGCACATAAAACACATGCACAGATACCCTCACGTGGACTGGTCGAAATCAAATGCATATGTGAACACACAAACACTCTGCAAGTTGCAATAGAACATGTATATATGTAGCGCCAGCCATCGCAGCCACCGTATTGATTCATCTGGTTGTTTATGTTCTTTTTTTCTTTTTGTAATGTTCACATTACACGCCCATAATACATCTATGCTGAGAGCAGTAGCTCTCTCATTTGTTTCGCCAGCTGTAGAGAGGCCTTTTCTATTTGTAGCATCAACGATGGGCTAGAGGTGAATGTGAAAAGTTCCCTGTTCCCTTTAACAATGATCGCAGGATTTTCTTTAAGATGCTCTTCTCCTCCAGTCCAATGCACATCTTTTACTTTTGGACTGAACTGCTGTCCGTCCCTGTGAATACTTTTGATGTGAAATCTCCAGTTTTGCAGATGCATGTGCCCTATAATAATATTATAATAGTAATAGCAGTAATACACTAGAGTGGTGGCCTAGAGGTAGAGCGTCTGCCCCACAATGGGGAGGTCGTGGGTTCAAGCCCCAGCTGGGTCATACCAAGAATGGTACTTCCTGCATTCTAGCTTGGTGCTCACTATAATGGAATGGGGGAAGGACTGTTGGTTACCCAGCCACGGGAGGAGCACAAGCCAGTGTGCTCCCTGTGCCGGTCCCAAGCCTGGATAAATGGGCAGGGTTGTGTCAGGAAGGGCATCCGCCATGAAAATCCCTGCAGAACCATCGTGATATAAGCTGAGACGCTGTGGTGACTCTGAAAGGGAGCAGCCGAAAGACACAAAACAAGTAATGGTAGTAATACAATGACTGAAACAATCTTCTAATAATGGTCTAGATTTTATTTTTTTAATTTCCAAGCATTACAACGAGGGTCTTAAAGGGCTTCAATTAAGGTAATAGAGCTGAGTTACCTTAATAAACTGGCACACTAATATTTGTGAGAGGAGAGTTTTACTTCTTATATGCAACTTTTCTGTCAGACATTTGACTTTACTTTAAAAAAAATTGCAACTCTTGTAAATTTGAGACTATTTTCATACAATGTTTATGTTTCCCCCCCATATTTTTTTTTCCTAAATTTGCAAAAAATTTTTTAAATTATATATGTGTTAGGGTTTTCTCTTAAATTTTGAAGCATTTCCCCTTTCCATCAGATTTACCAATTTTAAATTGCAGGTATGTGGGACTGTTTTGAGACTTTTTCCTCATAAAGCTGAGATTTTTTTCTCATAAATGTTTTCAAATAGAGAGTTTTTACTTTAGTATATATTTTTTGTCACTTATGTACAATTTTTCTTTTATGCAGTTGCTATTTTGTTTTATTTTAGGTTCATGGAATTTACCTCCTAGTTTTGCAACTTTTTTTTCTTTTAAAATTCCGAGTTGTTTTAATTTATGTTGAAGCCACAGAGGGTCAATGCTTAGGAGAAAAGAGCCACATGTGGCTCTGTAGCCACAGTTTGCAGATAACTGATCTAACACATTAACTCTTTTGATTAATGTGGCCCAATTAACGCATTAAAAAACTGATACAATCAGGCAGTGCTGACTGGTTTGTCTGAGAAACTGGCTCTGCTTGAAAAAAGAGTAGGTCTTGTTTTTCAGTGTTTAAATTTACACCACACAAAATCGATCCACCAGTACTCAGGGTGACTTCATTCTGCGCACAAAGACCCCACTTAAAGCACACACACATGCGCACACATATACACCTTTTTTGGTGAAAAAAGCAATTAAAAGTTGTTTAAAAATACTTATTTTTCATTGTTTCTTCATGGTAACTTTAGCAATGAATCACAATCAATTATAGGAAATGTGCAATGAGTTAAAACTGTTTAATTTTATTTAATGTTTAATACTTTTTTAACATCTCCCATCCATATGACTGCACCAACTATGTCCAGAGGCTTGTGCTTGAAACGCGGCATAAACATGAGTGATAACAGTATCCAGCTAGAGCCAAATAGTAGCTCCCATGTTGGACTGTTCACAGCAAACTTTGTTTATCATTTGAAGTAAGAGGGTCAAGTTCTAAAGAGAAATTGTTGCTGAGTTGGCTTATTTATTTATTTATGCTTCGAACGCCACAAGGTGACTGCCAAGACAAGACAACTGATATCATGTCTCTGGTGTCACAGGAGTCACTGCAGAAAGATTACATTTGAAAGAAAGAATGGAGATAATGAATGACTTCAGATATGTAATGAATTACTCATAATCACAAGCCTTAAAAGTCAATTAGTTAATTGGCCCGGTGGTTTAATGTGAGAATGATGGTGCATCTGTTCCAGGGGAAGCTAGCAATCGATGAAGAAAACACAACATAATCAGAAAGCAAATTACGATTTATCATTTAGCCATTAAGCCGTACATTCTCTGTTAGCGGGTCAGGGCCGAGAAGATTCACCCCCGCCCTCCTCGCACACATGCACACACCCACACACAAAAAAAATGCACACAAAATGCAGCTCAGTCCCTTATGCTGGGACAGGGATCAATGTTGAGGTAATTTGTTTCGATCAATTAAACAGACATCTGCTTGAATTAGACTCCAATAGACTGCAGAAGGCCCAGCCCTTTTCTGTCCTCCAGTGTGTGTGCGCATGTGCGTGTGTGTGTACGCTGCATATGTGTGTCTGTTGCATGAACACAAGTGGCAGGATCACTTTGAAGCCACCGACAGACCACTAAAAGCTAGAAGAATTCCACGTTCCACCAGAGCACAATTGATCGCAGCGGTAACAGGGCACCAGCAGGATTTGTAAATTCTTGCGTCACTTTGCACTTTATTTCCTCATTTCCTCCTATTATACCTTTTGTGCTGCTCGTTTGCAGCACTGGGACAAAAAGGCAGTAAAACTTCCGAGTTCTGCTGCTCTTTGTTTATGGTTTGGGATGGGGATGGGGAAGTGAAGGTCCAGCAAAAAAAAAGAAAAGAAAAAAAAGGACAGTTGCGCTAGCCCGACTAAATTAATGGCTCTCGCTAGTGTTTTGTGTATATCAAGTGATGTTGCTGACACCGGAGCCTGTCCATTACCGCGCAGTATGAGGAGAGAGGAGATCTGCTCCCTTCAAATAAACATGTGGGATAATTGTTATGCAGTGAAGCCGTGAAGCAGAGGGAAGTAATTAAAGGAACAAGGGCACTGTGGTGCTGCTGCTGCTGGTGATGGTGGCGGTGGTGCTGGGCCGTATCTACCCTCCTCTTCCTCTCCGCTACTGTCCCCCCCTCCCCCCGCTCATTGGAGATTACCCCTTACACTGACACCCCTACGATTACCGCCGGCATTTACAGTCATCCTAATATTGTAATTACACTCCGTCGGAGGATTATAAGGTCATAATGTTAACAATTTTACGACACAGTTGTTGTCATTTGACCAAAAAATGAGAAAAAGTCAACCCCCCCCCCCCCACTTTGGTAATTGTTTCAACACACACAGGAGGCTATCACTCGCCCCAGAGTAAACACTCCTTTTTTTAATTACTTCAAATGCTTGAGTTATAGAATAAATAATCCCAGGGTCTTTTTGTAATGCACCCCCCCCAACTCAGTGCACATGTGTTCATCTCCTTCAGTATTTCAAAAAATATATTGCCTGCTGAGGCATCTGGGAGAATATAAAGTGATGTGTCTCATAAGGTATATCTGGGAATATAATGCATTCCTGGGCACATTGTTATTTCCATTATGGGTTATGAGAATAGTGAGCGAGAGAGAGCGGTTTCATGTGCGATAGATTGATTTTGGACAGAGGAAGTGGCATGAAGTTTAAAAAAAAACAAAACAACAACAACAGGATCTATAACAGCTTTCTGAAAAAAAAACCAACTTCTGAAATATTCATGCAAATATTCATGAGTTAATATGTAACAATCAGAGTTAAAGTGAAGAAATATTATTTGAGTTTAATAGTCAAAGCGACTGGACCACTGCCATAGGAACATCCCAACTGTCAGAAATAAGGCACCATTTGCCTGCTGTGAGTTTGCTCATTTAATAAATAATAATAAGAGCCAGGCAAGGTCTCTCCAATACAGAAACAACAAAAACAAAGGAGAGTACTTGCCTGAGCTCAAGTTCCACCACCGTCCAGGACTCCGTCGATCCAGATGACGATGTCTCGGGCCTGGCCCTCTGGAGGTCCAGCTCGGACTCTGCTGTGGCGGCCCCAACAGCGGGCATGATGGTCACTGCAGTCCCTGAACCCCCTGGCGATGTGACCCACGCAGGTGGCTTGCCCGGCGTGGCGACAGGAGATTCGCTTCCTGCTGGTGCTTAATTCTGCATTGTTGAAGTCCGAGGACGCTTCCTCGTCAGCTCAGGCTCCGGATTGCAGACAGCCCTCTTCCTCTGTCCGGACCGTGGTGTGGGGCTGGAACCAGGTTTTCCAGGGCCACAGGCTCCTCCTCCATCCGATGGCTTAATCCCAGAACCAGCGGGCAGTCAGGGGGCATAGGAGGAGACACACAGAGAGCAGAAAAGGTTTTTGTGGCTGCAGCAGGTGGTGAGTACTCAGTGGACTGCACTAACTGAGCCTCACCCCCGGGAATCAGGCAAGGTAATTCATAAGATGGTGATATAGAGTGAAAAAGCACTTGCCTGTTTTCCCAGGGTATGGTGATTCCTGCTGCATCAAGCCCAGTTTCTTCCTTCTCCATGACTGCGGTGATCATGGGCCCCTCTGGAGAACATGGGGGAGCCTCCCCTGCAGGCACGGTGACGGGCGGAGCCAGGGGAGAATCAGCTGGACTCACAGCAGTCGGAGGTGACGCTGTGGTGGAGAAGGGGACAGAACGGCCCAGGAAGAGGCAGCTGACGATACAGCCAGCAAGGATAACCTAGAGGCAGAAGTTGTTGTGGTTCCTTCTTGGCACGGTGAAACGGATGCAGCTGACTGAGAGACGGAGGATTTTCTCCGGCGGCCCGTAGCTGGGCAATGGCGGGGGGTTTGCGGCGTCCTCACCCAGTGACTCTCCTCTATCTGATTCGATACAGCCATATTACAGGGAGGAGTGGAGGTCTGCATCAAGAACCAGCGTCTTGGAGCAGGTGAAACGGGAGCTGGAGCAGGAGCACGAACCTGGCGAGGAGTCGATTGGACTGAAGCCCGGGAGTGCCTCCCCGTCAGCACCGATCTTGGCTTCCTGGTGGGATTCCTCTCCAACTCACGGTTCTGCTGTGGCAGAGCCGCCATCAGGGATATCCTCTCCCTTCTCTCAGCATGCTCCGAGAGGTGAGGATGTCGCTGCATAGCCGCCTCTGCAAAGTCCAGGTACCACAAAGTGTCTTTAGGAGTGGAATATTGTCGAGCTATGGCTAGGAGGTCATCAATTTCCACCAGAGCCTGGCAGAGCTCAAACCCAAGGCTCATTGGGTACCCCCTCCCAAACGATGCCATTCCCAAAAAGCAGGCACCAAAAAAAGGGGTAAAAAAATAGAACAGTAAAAACAGAAAAAGGCAAACTCACAGTCGCTGGCACCTACTGGCTGCAACCTACTGTCATAATTGGCCCTTTAGGGCAGAAATAAGGCACCGTTCGCCTGCTGTGAGTTTGCTTATTTAATAAATAACTAGAAAAGCACTCACAGAGCGCATACCTCTGCCAAGGCTCCTTCCGTTTGTCATGGATCACCTCCAAAATGTAATGGGTTTGTGCGTAGGCCTATAGCCACTTGTGGTGAAAATTGCATCAAAGTCTGTCCATCAGTTTTGGAGTATTGTTGCTAACACACTGTGAGAAGATAAGAGCCTTGGCTGAGGTATGCATTCTCAGATCGTCACCAAAATATAATGGGTTCCTCTGTAGCCCAAGAACCACCTCTGGTGAAAATTTCATCCAAATCCATGCAGTAGTTTTTGTGTAATCCTGCTGCACAAATACAAACAAAGCCCTTGGTGGAGGTATGCACTCTCAGATCATCACCAAAATCTAATCATCTCTTCCCTGTGCCATTACACACCTTTCCTGAAAATTTCATCAAAATCTGTTCATAACTTTTTGAGTTATGTTGGTAACAGCAGACAGACAGACAGACAAACCCCGGTAAAAACATGACCTCCTTGGCGGAGGTAATAATAAGGAACACAAATGCTTGCCACGAAGGGTGATTACAAGAAAGATAATATACAAGGACCACGAAGGGCAAATTACAAAAGACTATTTACAAAGACCTCAAAGGGTGATTACAGAAAAATACAAATGATGAAAACCATGAAAGGTTACTTACAAATAGCCTGACAAAGCAGAGAATAAGGCAAAGACTAAAACAGGAACCAGGCATAGGGATTCCTGTCTAAACACGGTGTGAGGTCGCAGCGAGGACTACACCTCACCAGCGAGCTTAAATAATACCAGAGGAAAAAAAACAAAATGTGAATCAGGTGTGGAAGCACGAGTGAAAACGTAACCGGAGACACTAAACAGCTGTGACAGGCTGCAAACAGACCTGGCAGGCGGAAGTCCTGTCACGACGCTGTCAAAGTAAAAGCACAAATAATAATGGCAGAAAATCAGGACTAAATGCATAAACAGAAAAAGGATAATAACCAAAAGATCCGACCATGGTACAGACCCACGCTCGGCATCATGACACCAACTGCCAACTGATTTTGATTCAGATGTTGCTAAATTCACCACAGTTTTCCAACCCCTCCAGTGCTCCCAGCCTTGCTTCCCTGTCACCTGGTTTCTCGTACACACAGTACATCCACCTTCCTTCTCTCCATCATATGAGCCAATTCTCCACCTTTGCCAGACATAGTCCCTACATTTAAAGTCCCTACTCTCACCTCCACAACCTTGCCTTTTCTTCTCTCTCTGCCTCCTAACACGTCTTCCCCTTCTCCTCCTCTTCGATCTTCGACCAACAGTATCCCAGTTGGTAAACCGGGCCTCGACCGATCCGGTATGGAAGTCTCATTCGTGATGATATGCATGTTTGAGTTGGCAAAGATTTTACGCTGGATGTCTTTCCTGATGAAACCCTCCCCATTTACTGGGACTTGGGACCGGTACTAGGAGTGCACTGGCTTGCGTTTCCCCCTTGGCAGGCTTTTTCAAACACATACAAAAGTTTTGAAAACAAAGGTAAAAATATTTAGAGGGTAATTGTTACCATGTATGGTTTGATCTTTAAAAGGACTGATACAATTACTGACTCACTGGTAACAGTAAAAATTAGCACCCTTTTCTCTTTTTTTTCCCACTTTCATCAACTTTTATCCAACTCCTGTCATACGTCTGGGGCAGTAAGATTGGTCATATTACTATGATGTAATAATGGGATGGTGTATTTCTGAATATTATAGAAAATACAGAATTAAAGCTTTTTCCGGAGGGGTGGCCGAGTTGATAGAGCGTCTGCCCCACAACCGGTAGGTTGGGGGTTCAAGTCCCAGCCGGGTCATACCAAAGACCATATAAAAAAAATGGTAATTCCCACCTTCTAGCTTGGTGCTCAGCATAATAGAATGGGGGAAGGAGAAGTTGTTTGTGGTGACGCCTTGCATGGCAGTGACCCCTCTGATTCTAGATGTGATTAACATTGTAGATAGGAGAACCGTAATTTCATTCTACTGTACATGATTGGCTGTATGGACTGAATGACAACAGAGATGGCTTCTTCTTCTTCTTCCTCATCTGTCCACATGTGCCATATAGGACGACATGGCCAAAACATGATATCACAATATTTCTGAGAATTTTCACAATAACAATATTCTTGATGCTATTGCAAACTGCAGTTTTTTTTCTTTTTAATTTATAAAAGACAGCTTCACAGGCCAGCATTACTTACGTTCAATATATTCAGTAAAAACAAAACAAAAAAAATGCTTATTTCTCAGTAGCTGAGTAGTGATTTTCAAATATATTTTTAAATTATGTATCAAATATTACAAGTAAAGAAGAACAACTGTCATGTCTTAAGTGCACTTAGATGTGGGGGTTTATATGCTGAATCAGTTTATCTGTGGTAGAAGTCTCCGTTGCATGGACCTCTCCTCAGATTTTCTGGCTCTTGTCACACTGAACGATGTGTTTTTTTCTCTTCATGTGGCTGAATAAATTCCATCTGAAGTGGGTGAAACAGAATGAAAATAGGCCTCTGTGCACCAGCAACTTTGCACCAGGGAGTTGTTGCTGATGTGCAAAGAAATTAGTGGGTAGCTTATCCGCACTGCCCCAAAGTATTTTTTTTTAGCATGGCAGCAGTCTGAAATAGCCTTAAAAACAAAAATATTTTAAAACAACTTCATCCTGGTTCAGGTAACAGACCACACAGTGGGTGCTGTCTTCCCACACCATGGTCGTTTTGCCATAAAGCACTTAACTTACGTCAGCGGAATGATGTCATTACACAGCCAAATCAGAATAATGGGATATTAAAGACGCACTCTGGTGGCTCTAAAACCACCTCAAAAACAAATGTGTATTGCCCAAAGTAATTGTGACTTTTTATACACACGAAAACGTTCATTGCCTTAGAATTGCTTGGAAAGAGCTTTTACATCAGGGGTCTCCAATCATGTGCCATGGAGGGCCAAGACCCTGCAGGTTTTCTCTTCTACCCAGTCTCTTCAGCAGGTGTTTTCACTTATCAGCAATCAGTGGGAAGAAGTTCAGTGAAATCTGCAGTTGAAGACACTGGCTGGAGGGAAAACCTGCAGGGTCTTGGCCCTCCATGGCACATGATTGGAGACCCCTGTTTTACATCTTCCACTTACTTAAGTATGCACAGATCTATGGGTATTCTAATTAGCTCCACCCATACTCCCACTCACCAGTAGCGGATGCTGCAAGGCCAGTGTTGTGCTGAGAGGTGCATGTCTGCCACGGAAAGCATCCCCTTTCTCCCCCCCACCCTCCCTTTTTTAACTTGTAAAATTGTATAAAGGGTTACGACCCTGGCTGCAGTGTTATATTTGTCATTTGTGTATGGTTTTACAACATCACTCCTCAGAAACGCACTCCCGGCACGCTCATGGCACAACACTGTGCCGAGAAAAGCATGTCTGCCGCAGAAAGCATCCCCCCCCCTTTTTTAACTTCTAAAACCATGTAAAGCGTTATGACACTGGCTGTAGTGTTATATTTCCTTTTGTGTGTGTTTTTACAGCTCCGCTCGTCAGAGCAAAGGGGGATGCTTTCTGCAACAGACATGCATTTCTCAGAACAACACCGGTGTCCCCTCTAGCTGGCTCACCATCTGAGTCTTTCCCGCATGGGAGTGAAGGAGGCAAGCCAGCGGGCGCAGCAACCCGTCCACCGCCGACCACCGCCTGGCTCTTGGCGGTCCCACCTGAGGACTGATGGGTGCCCGCCGGCGGCCAGCGGTCTAGTGCGCCCGCCTGCCGCCATGGAACCACAACCTCAGCGTGCGCCTCAGCTACCGCTGGCTTTCCTGAGTCCTCCTCACTCCTCAGCTACTCCGTCTTTCCCCGAGTTTGTAGCCATGCCCAGTGCTTAGCCTGATTGGTTAATGTTATAACCAGTCTTAACTGAACATTCACAGCAGAAAAACACAGACTTGAGACTTGGGACGGATTTTGCTCTTGGTATGTCTTGTAAGTCACAAAAAAACACGTTACAGACGTGCTAACAGAAAAAAACTTGATTTTTGGCAGAGTGTCACTTTAACCTTTACCTTTTGGTAAAGGTTAAAGTGTGGAGTGTTAAAGGCAGTGTGGAGTGTGTAAATGAAGAGGCAGCTTCATGTCAGACGATTTATTACACACTCACATCTCACAAGCACAGAACAGAATGACTGGTTACAGCAAGCACTCCTCTCTATCTATTTATCTATCTATCTACCTTTTGATCAAATTTTATATGGTATGGCACGCTGTTAGGGCCATACCTTCTCTTCAGTTGCCATATGGATGTAGAAACACACTCCATAGCCTTGCTCTCGATTATTATATCATTTGATGAAATAATAAGTCCAGACTATAACGCAGTAGTTCCCAAACTTTTTTGAAACATGGACATGTAAAGCAAACACGTAAAAGACGACCCAATAGGGGTGGTATAAAATGAACGGAATACAGCTACCTAAAAGCAAATCATACACCCACCTTCAACATGGCATGCACACAAAGGGTCGCAGATAGACTCCTCCACAGTCCGTGGGTCTTTTGTGGTTGGAAAGTAACGCCCAAGCTCTCTAACACTTTTTTATTCATTTTGGCTAACTAGCTTCACCGCTAGCTACTGAAATAGTGGCAGTATGTCTCAAAACCACACAGACACAACAGGCAGGAAGTCAGGTGGGAAGAAAATATCTGGTAAATTTTCAAAATAAAACAATGAATTATTTTTTTCTCTGCAGCGCTCTGTGACCCACTACCAAGTGGAACAATGCATAGCCTGACTATAAAAGATGGATGTTGCTAACATTACACCCTCGTTTGGTTTATCAGGGGCAAAAGCCGTGCACTAGAGGTGGGTGGGGGGAGTGCGGGAGGCTGCGTGCTCAGTGCTTAGCTGTTTGTCATTCAGTTTCAAAAGTGTTAAACAAATAAGATTGTGAGTCAGAAAATATCATTGGCTTCAACCAGTATGATGTCAAATTTGCGATTCAAGGGAAAACGCATCAGGATGTACTGTAGTGACAGCTGGCATATGATTGCCCACAAAGTTCTGCACAGCCAGACATTTTTTGCAGCCACGAATGCTGCCACCTGCTGTGTTTTAGATAGAACACCAGTTTGTCACTTCTGCATTGATCTCAAGTCTGAGACCAGAATGCTACTTAGTTTACATTATTTATATACAGCCAGTGGTGTAAAGTCAGTTTGGATGACATATAGTCTGTTGGTCTCGTGTCTGCACTGAAGATGTACATTAACATCTAGGCCAGTGGTCCCCAAACTCTGGTCCATGGAAAGTTCAGGTTTCTGTGGGAAATTTTGCAATTTCACTTCTTATTAAGTCAAAAAAAAGTGCAAATGATTTGCCATTGTTGTGTATGTGTTCTGTAGGCACCCATGCACCCATGCATGGCAAATTATTTGCAATTTTTTGAACCAATTAAGAAGGGAAATTGCAAAATTTCCCACAGAAACCTGAATGATACAGGGCCCGGAGGTTGGGGACCACTGATCTAGACTGTAGCAGAACCAACCTTCCTTTAACTGTGCATGATTTGTGTGCACCCGCACACCTCCATAGACCTGCCTGTGCTAACATGTCTTCTGTCACACTGGGGGCATCATGCATCCATCTCCCTTTTGGCCTACCAGAGGAAGAGCGTAATTGGGATGAGCTTGCTGGAGTGCAGAGTGTCAGGGAGTCAGAAAACCATCCTGCCATAGCCGGTGATAGAGAGCGATAGAAGAGGAAGATTAGTGGAGGTGGCTGCAAGGCGGCAAAAGCAGTGCATCAGTCGTGGCCTGTCAGCCGGTAAAATGACCATGTCACTCAGGGAGTCCGTCAGTCAAACAGCGGAGCACCGAGTCAGGCCTCTCCTCCGTGTTTAACTGTGAATATATATATATCTAAGAGGAGGAGAGTGCAGCGCTAGGACAAGACTAGTTAGCATTCCTCTGCCATCGCCCTCACTGCTCAGAACTCTTGTTATTGAGGAAGAGAATAAAGAGAGCAAGGTGGAGGACAGGAGAGTGAAAGGAAGCGCTGAGCAGTGGTGGCATTAATGCTGCAGGAGATCTCCAAAACTGTGAACAGTTGTGGTGTTGGGGGGGTGGGGGTCATGGATTATCAGGAAAAGCAAGAAACAGATGATCAACAACCAAAAGCAAAGAGAAACAAAAGAAGAGAGAATGGGATCGTAAAGAAAATGGATTACGCTGTGAGAGAAAGTCAGTCGCAGAAAGTAAATCTCGCTAAACCCATAAAGAGTTATGCATTGTGATCTGTTCCACCGATCGTTGTGTGCTTTGAGATAATTGCTTCCATTTTGTTGCACAGAGACTATTACAGTATATGATAGCTGGATTACCATCTGTAACAGTGGGCTTTACGCAGAAGAAGTAGTGCTGTCTCAGCAGCGGGGCCACTGTAGAAACTATAGGTTTAGTGAACAGTGTGAGTGGGTTGTGTATTAGCTTGGGGCTATTGTAGTAGTTATGGTCTCCCTTCACCGAATTCCGCTCGGAGAGAAAATATTTTTACCCCTGACGGATCCGGGGACATCAGTGGAGCAGCCTGAATGGGCTCAAATCTCATTGGCGAATTGAAAAGTACAAACCGAGTGGCTCTCCGGAATCACCCGGGTAATTGTGTGTAGTAGAAGTAATATTCTCACTAATGTTAAAATCAGAGTGAGGACTCCTCTAACCTTTCACTCTTTTTTCTGCTGGAGACAGAGACAGGAAATTACAAGTTGGTTGGAATTATATAGAAGCCAGACAAACCATTAAAGAAGGCTAGTGATGTGCTATATCTTTGTTATTGTCTACTAACACCTTTAAAGTCCAAAACAGCACTGAATTGGTTCATTTCTGACACATTTACCCAGTCTGAAGCCCTCAGTGGGAAACCTAAAATAAACAGGCTTTATATATTTACCTTCTTTAAAGGCTAGGTACTGCTTTACACAAAGATTATCCTAATAATGGATGTATTAAAAAGTATAAATATAAGATATATTTCATACATTGAAACAGAATCACCATTTGGCTGATCAAGACACCTTTTGGCTAGAAGAGCTTAAAAATTAATAACTTATTTCTAGTTTTGGGATTTTTTGGAGGGGGGGGGATCCTATGCAAAACTGTATTTCATGGCCCACATTTTTGTAATGGGAAAGAATTTGAACCATTTAAAATAGCAAAAAAATCTCTTCTCTCAACAGAAACATCAAAACTAAGCTTATCTAAAATATTAAGCCATTGTGTAGAATAACAAGTTTAAGTTTAATGTTTATTTGAAAGGGACATTACATAGTAATGAACATTAATCCAAATGTAAGTATGCCAGATTTAGCAATACTGCTAATTTGCATCTGTAGTCCCCCAACGGGTCACAAAAATACACAAACAATCATACACAAGCAGAACAACTGCAATAAAACTGTATAAAGTGCAGAGTTAAAGAGTCTGTGTCATAATTCAACCAAGGCATCATTAGAAAGAAGAACTACTGTGTTTTTATTGTGTAGACAAAAAAATTCAATATTTTTTTTTTCCCATATACTACCATAAATTACATCATGATGCAGACAATTGCGATGTTCGTTTGTTGTAACTGGGTCAAACGCTGCCGCCATTATGTGACGTAATGAGGTGAACCAAAGATGCAAACAAGCATGGCTGAGTACACTGAAGCGGGGGAAGTTGTGAGCGATTTCAGCGAAGATTTGAGCGATTTGTTGATAGTTTTTGAGGAAGAAGCAGGATCAAGTGATGAAGAAGAGCAAGTTGGTTCTAACTAAGGACTGCAGCCCTATTTATTTGAACCATATCGTTCAGGAAGCGACGATGACTCGCACATTTCAGAGTATGAAGGGTCCGATGGTGAAGGGTTAGAGATGGACATCGGTCGCCTCCAAAACACTGAATGGTAATATACAGATAGATCTAAAAGAACTGGGTGTGCAACTTTGATCATGTACCGTTGCTATGTTGTAAATATCAACCATAGGCATTGATTTTGTGCATATATTTATGTAATTATTATTATTATGTAATTATTTTTTTTCCACATAAGGTGATCGTTATTTAATCGTTTAGTTTAAAGAAATTTTGGATTCAATTTTTTTTTTTTTTTTTATTTCCCCGATCGGGTGGTCAGGGAAATAAAAACAAAAAAGCTAAGGTATTCAGTTTCGGTAGGCAATGACATTTATAAAAATGAAAACTGAAAAAAGTTATATAATGTTTTTTAACACAAAGTTGCTCCATTTGGAGTAAAGTCAACACTCGGCTTCAAAATTCATAGGGGAGGAAGAAATATAATAAAATCACGATCGCCTTATGTGGAAAAAAAATCAATTACACAAACTCTTTTCCGGGCGAGTTTTGACACTGTTGCTTCTCTGTGCTGTTTTGATATGTTGATATCGTCTTGAGCTGTGGGTTTTCGTTTGAAAACCGTAGGTATGGCAGTCAGTTTTAGAACCCGTTTGTAACAAACTTTCATGCCTAAAGTTTCCTGTATAGCAGGCGCCTCCTCAAAACTGTCTGCAGTAAAATGATCACAGAGTACAGAAGATGGTGTTGGTTGCCATTTGTCCCTTGTTCTTTGTACTTGCTTTGTCCATTTTTTTAAGATCTGGATCTTTTGGGAATGAGAAGAGGCTTATATGTTCACTGGAGCAATTAGAACACCCAGCGGCCGCGCAACGTTTCGGCATTTCTTTGCTGATATAGAAGCTAAACAGCTTGTTTACATTGACGGCACACGGATCAGCCGAGAGGAAACTCAACTCATGACGTCATGTCCGGAAACGAGGCAAGTCTCCGGATATCGCATTACTGCAACACGGCGCTAAATTTGAATTCATTTACAAATATTTTTCCACTTATTTAGCGTTGTGAACAGAAGTGAACAGAACCAACTATGTGGACGATTGAAGATAAATTCATACTGAATGTGATCCATAGTTCCTACATCGTGTCACAGACACTTTAAGGGGCTGCAAAACAAAACATTCAGATGTCACAAGAGTGGAGCGCTGTGTATGCGTACACACACACACACATGCACCCAAGCACTTCACAACAACAACAAACAGCAACAAGCAAGAGGCGGGGCATCTGTGTGTGACGCACGGGCACATATGTATATGTGGATGCCAGCATGCAGTTTAACCATATGAATGTCGCAAATTTGCATCAAAAAAAGTCATAAATTAATGAGGAACAAAATTGAACATTGATGAGGAAAACGCTCTAAAGTTTAAAAAAAAAAATGTTGGAAACTTGCAAGAAAATATTTCACAAATTTATCAGAAAAAGCTGCAAGCTTACAATAAGTCACATACAATTATGAGGAAAAGACAGAAAATATGTGAGAAAAAAGTTACAAATTTTCAAGAAAATCACAAATTTATGAGAAAAAAGTTTTAAAAAGTTACAAGAAAAAATTGCAAATTTACAAGAAAAAGTGTTAAAATTTATGAGAAAAATATACAAGAAAAAAAGCCACAAATTTTAAAAAAGTCAGAAAATCAGGAGAAAAGGGTAGCACATTTCTGAGAGAAAAAAGGTACAAATTTATATAAATAATGTTGGAAAGTTACAAGAAAAATGTCCCAAATTTATGAGAAAAAAGTTCCATATTTACAAAAAAGTCACAAAATTATGAGGAAAAGACAGAAAATATGAGGAAAAAAGTTACAATTTTACAACACAAAAATGCTAATTTACAAGAAAAAAAATGGAAATTTATGCAAAAAAATTTACAAATATACAAACAAAAAATGTATAGGGTAATTTTAATTCTCCCTCAAAAAAGTTGAGTATGAACTTGTAGCTTGGGGGCCCCCTAGTGGCTCAGGGCCTTTCTAAGCAGAAACGGCTGACATCAGACGGCTGAGAGAACAGAGTGTATGTAGGCTCACTCACCGGCAAGAAAAAGGTCATAGTTTTCATCTCATGCATGCAATAGCTAATTAAGGATTTATAAAGTGTTTACAACCTAATTAACGATGTGCTTGAAAACTAGTTATAAATCTTTTATGAGGGTTGACATATTGTGAAGTGGTTCCCAGGCTTGATATTTCCCTTAAACAGTTGTATTTTACTTCGGCAAATTTTGCTCTGGCAGGAAAAAAATTGAGAACTATTCACTCTGCTCATCTTATACAGTATATACATATTAACAGTGATAAATACTGTAATAATAATAACTCTCAGCCAATTTCTACCAGTGCTTTTTTAATGCTTCTTAGCTGCATACATATGTCCAATTTTTGATTCTTCCATTAAACCAGCATGTGTGGTAGGCTCCGTCAGTCAAGAATTTCAAACCATGAATACATTCATCAACTACAAATGAGTCGCTGCTCCTAACCGTAACAGTGCACGGTGCTTTCTTTGGTGGATTTATGACTTAAAACACTTCTTTCATCACGATGAAATTCGGTGCTCTGTGTGACCGTGCAGTCATTTCTGCCAGTGTATTATTTTTCCCGGAGATCACAAACATGTTTCCTTAACAGCAGACATAATCATTATAAATACAACTAAATGTGTTGAATTTGCTGGCAAAGTGCAACATTTTGGGTACTGAAGGCCTTCAGAGTAAAAGCGTTATTGGGCAGCCATGCTTGAGCAGGTTTTAAATGCATCCAGATAAATAGCCAGAGTGGAAAATAAGGGGACTGTATTGAAATTTGTTACCTGTCTTTATTTAAGCCTTCCATTGGCTTTTTACATTTAGCTTCATTTGTAAGTTCTGGCTACACTAACAGACCACCTAGGGGAATCAAATACTGCCTATGATTTAAAACTTGATAGAAATGCTCCTTTTGTCTGCACAGAAAAAAAAAAAGTGGTGATTTTACAGTTAGAAACTCCAGAAAGATGAATGAACGTGGCATTAAAAGCAGTCGTACCATCAATTAGGACAGCGCTATTTGTGGCATAGCCGCTTCTAATTGCTTGCATTAACCAGGAAATTGTGTGTCGCTTAACATGATAGACTTTCATGCCGCATTACCATGGCGTGCACGACTGCACGCTCAGTCCCTTCCATTTTGTCTCTGGTGGTCAGTCTGTGGCTGGCTCACACAGCTTAGAGGTCTGCTCTGAACTTCATGAAGGCAGGTCATAGCGGTGGCAGGAAAAGATGGAAAGTTAAAGAGAGGGGAGGAAACAAAGAGCGACTCCTGCACTCCTGCGGTTTGTTATGGGAACAATAAAAACTGCAGGGCATTCAGGGCAAACAGAGAAATTCCCAAAGGAGGGGACGAGTCTGGGGGAAAAAAGTGAAAGTGGAAAGAAAGATGGTGAACAGTTGAAAGAAAAAAGTAACTTCTCCATCATGAATGAAAGGATGCCTTTTTATCATTGTAGGTCATTGCGTTGTATTTTATCTCTTTGTGAGCTGTATAATTGGCAGGTGTAATCTGCCAAATGTACAACAGCTATTTTAAAATGTTTTATCGATGATGGCCACTAAGTTTGCAGACTCTGAGCAACATAACCTTTGATTTAAATTTCTATGGAGCTCCTATCTGTGTGGTGAATAACAAATAATACATAATTGATATAAAATTTACTGCAGTTTACTTCCTTTTCTGACAAGTGCTCTGCTGTGCTCACCAGTCCCTACTTCCGTTACAAAGTGTGGAGTGTGTTTTTGGTTTTTAGCTTTTGTAGTGCAATGGTTAGAATGATGGATGAAAAAACAAAAAATAATCAAAACATTTCAACAGAAAAAAATTGGCTAAATCTGGTGTAGCTGAAGCTCGACATGATGTGTTTCTAGGTATTAGCAGTCGCTTTCATATGTGTGAAATGTGCGTAATTTAGATACGGGAAAAAAGAAAGAAACAGCGGTACCAAAAACTTTGAAATTTCATCCATTCCTTTTTTTTTTTTAAATTGTGAAATTTCTAGAGCAGAAACAGTCCTATATTTCCATTATGGCTAACCCTCTGGGACCAGGTGTAATTTAGACATTTTTTAATTACCCAAAGCAGTCCTTGAAAATCGGACTGTGTCTAGCCTGTCTAGTTCTTACCATATTTAGGCCAAAAATAGCTTCATGAATTGGGGCTGTGACTAATATAGACCATATTGATCCAAAAAAAAAAAAAAAATACTCCTTCCTTTAACGACCTGAAAAGACTTTTAATCTTTCATTTTTAGACCAAATCCAGACATTGTTTACACCAACGGTCCCCAAACTTTTTTGCTGGGTACACATAAAAAAAGCTGCGACCGGGGAAACAAAGAGTATGATTTAAAAAAACTCACCTTTGGTAGGTGCCTCCAGTGCTTCCGCTGCGGTCTCTGGATGCTCAGCTCTAGCTTCGGTCCAGGCCGTGGTGGGGAAGCTGTCCCAGGCATGGTTTAAGGTCCGCCTTCCTGCACGTGCGAGGTTGACTTGCGTGGCACGCTCATGGATGGGTCACGGGTCCACGGTAGGGGTGGGAATCACGTGGGACCTCATGATCAGATCAGATTCAGATCGTGATACTTAGGTCAGGATTCAATACTATCACGATCTGTCACAATACTATCACTACATCCCCCCTCCCATGTCAGTGTCAAATTTTGTCCCTAAAGTACAACTGTCAATAGCTGTTTAATATAAGTTTTCACTCTTTTCAATTTGCCACGGCCACTTTTGTTTTGGTGGCTGGAGGCCCTCAGTCCTCCATGGGATATGGTGCTGCCGTGGTCCTTTCTGCTGCCCACATTCTCATACTTCAGGGGGCTTCATTTTCCGCAGAGGCACGTCTCTGCACACAGTGAGGGCGGTGGATGGTGTTGTTTACTTGGCTCACTTGGAGGTTGAAGGTAGTCACCTTGTTGACCGGGAGGTGTCTGGAGTTGGCTGGTCAGTGCCGCTTGTGCTGGAGTATCTTTATCTTAGCCCAGGGCTATTCAATGACGAAATCAGTTGGGCCACAATTTGAAATCAAGACATGTAACTGGGCCGCACATGTTCAGCGATCTGTTGAATGACAAATTTCAAACCAACACAGATCAGTATGATGAAAAATATGCACTTTTTATTCACTGTCTTGGTTTTAAATGTGCGCTTGGCACATGACAAAGGTGCATCAAAAGTGCATAAAAACACGTTAGCAGTGCTGGGGTTGAGCAGAACTTGAAGCAGTAGAAATATTTTTCCTCTTGAACAACAATTAATTAGAATGGAAAAAAAATAATTTTTATTATTAAAATCTTATATCTATAAATCTATAAAAATCATCTTACTCAGGATATCTCAAAGTGCACAAAAGCTCAATGTGCGCTGTTAGTAGCATTAACATTTGTTTCCTTTTTGAAATAAAATATACTACATCCTGGTCATAACTGACCTTGGCACATCACAAAGTGCATTTAGCTGAATAAAAAATAGAACTGTCAAACACTCCAGTGCACAACCCCCCAAGAAAAGATTGATAACATGAACAAACATTGCACATCTACTACTGTGGTTTGTTTTGTTTTAAATCACCACATGTGTGAGTAGGAACCTCTTTTTATAATTACACATTCCATCACACACACATATCAGTCAACCAGAAATTTCTAGTAGCGTTAACGATGCAAAGAGCACCCACTTAAACACCTGAGTAATGACTTCAGTCTTGAAGGTTTGAGGTTTTTCTCCAAAATTTATAACAATTTTCTTATAGTTTTCTACTTTTCTCTGTAAATTTATCTAAATTTGAAACCATTTTCCTCAAATTTGTAATTTCCTCTTGTAAAATTGACTTTTCTTGTACATTTGAGACTTTAGAATAAATTTGTGGATTATTTTATGGCTATTTTTTTTCTATTGTTTTTAATAAAACTGTTTTTTTTTATACATTTGAAACAGATTGTGGTAAAATTGATTTTTTTTTCCATATACAATTTACACTTTTGTTTATAATTTTGCAGAGCCAGAACAGAATAACAATTTAACTCTGATTTCAAAGAAAAAATATTTATAAAATTACAATTAATGAAATAAATTAACTTAAATTACCAAAGATTCCATTATTTCTGTTAAAATATTTCTAAATATTTATAGTTTTTTAGAAATCTCCTCACCACCCAGACAGCAGGAAAAACTTCCCTTATTTTGAAATCCAAATGTTGGCGTGTTTAGTTTGTCTGAAGGCTGCTGACGGGTTAAAGTCAATGACTTCATGAATTTTGGTCATCTTACTTGCCAGTTACATAATAATGAACATAAATTTTTGTAGTGGCTGGTGAAGTAAATCCTCAGCGATTCAGTCACTCTTGCCTCGTTCCCTGCATATGAAGTCTAACCACACCTGTTTGCTAAGCAACTCTTATTGTTCTCGTTCGTCGTCGTCGGCCTCCGTCGGTCTATGATGAGCATGGAAGAGAATCCTAAACGTCTACTCTGCTGGAACAGCACCGACTGTGGCTGAACAGGCCGATGTGCACCGGTGTTCTACCTTCCAGCGTTGGGCGTTGGTAGGATTCAAGCCTGGGCAGGAAGATACAGAGGACAAGATGTTACCCATGCAGCATGTCCCCCCTCTCCACGTCACTGATGGATCCAAAGGAACAGCAGGGCTGCTATAGTTTGGCACCAGCGCCATCGCAGGAGCTGCCAGAACGATGTTGAGCACAACAGAGAACTGCCTTAGGGGCTCCGACTCCGGATTTTTCCTCAGGGTTGACTCCTGAAGCCTTTCCCGTGACCGGGTGTGCCGCAAGGCAGCGGAGGTTTGAAATCAGGGTTTACCTTCCCCTAGATGGGCTACCTTCCCAGGTTGACGAGCCACCATCTACCCGAAGCATTTGGTTTTAAGGCGCCAGAGATCCGCCCTCGCCCCTTCTCCTATTAGTAAAAGCAGTTCCGCCGGGCTTAGAGACTAAACCACACGGGCAGGCTAGGAATTGGACTTAGTTGTCAGAGGCTTTTCGAGACGCACGCCATAAGGAGCATTTTATGAGCACTGGGAGCTTAACCCCAGTGCCGCTCCTGGCTATGACAACCTTGGAACCTGTTCTCATTACCAGCAGGTTAAAACCACAATAAATGCTTCCAGTGCTTAAATACCTCTTATGCTTTTTTTTTTTCCGTGTTTGAAGTACTTTAATAAGCTCATGCTTCTCTCAGACAGCAACGCCAGTGAGACGCTCTGCCTGGCCTGCTGACTGGAATCCAGCTGAACTCTCACGTGGGCGGGGTGCTTCTGAACTCCGCGCAGATGATGGTCACATGCGTTGTTTGTGTGCGTGCTTGTGAACTGTCATTCCTTCATACTTCTCTCTTAAATTTATATTTCCTCGGCGTGGCCTGGGCCCACGGGCTATTCGGAGGTTGGTTCAGGGCTGCATGTGGCCCACGGGCCACTAATTGAATAGGCCTGGCTTAGCCACTGCTAACACTGCCCTGAGATGAGTGCACTGGCCTGCATGTTCTGAGTGTCTTTTTTTTTTGTGCAGTATTCCTTGTGGGTTGTGTGTCATGTCAAGGTCTTTCATTCCATCTTTGTTATAAAATCCAAAAAAAGACCCAACATTTGAGCTAACTTTTCAGCACATCCAACTGCTTCCTAGCTTTCAAACCTGGCTGCAAATCTTGTGAGACAAACTATGATAACTGTGCTTGTTTATTGCCATCTAGTGAATGGAAAACACAATTGGTTGTTTAATACCCAAGAGTATGCAACATTTACATGAATATATATAATTCATAAAAGTTTGATCAATGCATTTAGGCATTGATGCATCATCCCTAGTGTCAAGTATCACGATTCATCACCGAATCGATCATTTGTCCAATTCCTCATCTGCAGGCCCTCTGTGGTTGGTAAGCAACACTCAGACTCTCTTGAAAGAAAAGATAGGTGATTACCAGCTGATAGAAGGAAGACCCAAACCAGCCAGTCAGACTGGTTAGCCAACTCTCAAGCATCATCACTATGAGATAAGTGTACGACAAGATCACGCAGACAGACATGTGGCATTGGGAAGAGAGAAAATACCATGTAAATTTTCAAAATTAAAGACCCAGCAGACTTAAACTGCATTCAGACTAAACGTGAAGGTGCGATACGAATACATGTAAAGTTAATGCAAACATGTGGAAAACATGTCCGAGGGATTTGGTAGCACTAGCTAGTAATCAGCCGTGAGATTCTGCCATCACCAGAGTGAAAGTATCAAAACTGGAGAGTAAACTAGTTTGAAAATGAGACTTCCACCCACCTGCAGACAGATGGATTGGGAGTTCTGCAATTGAATCGGAGTGTCGGAGTTATCCACTCATGGACTTTTGGCACAGATGTGCTAACGAAGGCTAGCAGGCTAGCAGTGAAACAATCGTCATCCAGGTGAAGTTTTGGAGGCAGGGACAATTTTTCCAGGTGAGAGCCCAATCAGATAATGTAAATATAAACATGACAGTGTTTTGGGGATTTCCACAGTAGGTAGAACACAGCTGCCCCCCACAAAAAATGTAATTGCACCCCACAAAAAATTTGCACATTTGCGTTTGTTCTGAATGCAGCTTTGGTCTATATAGAGGAAGAGAATAAATTGTTTTTCCCTCTCTGGCTGTCTGTGACCTGGTACTGGGTTGGACCACTGGTTTAATGGTTAGGGAAGTGATCTTGTCAACATTTTTTCCAACCAATTTTTGCTGGCTGAGAATAGGTTTACATTCCTGTGCACAAATTGTCAGTGGTGCTTACCTTTCATACAGTGATACCTGTTGCCTTGCGGCGTGTTAATTGATAACATGAAAACTGCATCATATATTTTTGACCATTAAAAGCCATCGATATAATAAATAGTTTTTTTTCATGTAACCCAGAATCGTTGTTGATTCACCTGACACACATAATTCCACAGAAGCAACCGAGACACTCATCTGGCGCTGATTCTAATCTAGATCAGCCTGAGCTTCTTTCAGTCCCCTTTGTCCCAAGTTAAAACAGAGAAGTTGTAATGAAGCCTCTCACTCTCGGCGAGGCTTTGAAAGAGAGGGTGTCCCGCTCTCTCACAATGGGAACGAGCGTGTCAGCCGGGGCTGTCTTTACGCCCGGGCGCCTTCTCTGACTTTAACTGCATTGGATTTTTCGTTTCACGACAGCACGTATATCAAGCGCTGCCTTTGTGGCCCTGCTGCGGCCTGTAATGAATGCATGACTAAAACACCTAAGTGGCAGCGGTGGTTCGTTAAGGAAGAGAGGAAGAAGAGGGGGTGGGGTAGGGAGGCTGGAGCGTGCTCGGAGTGACAATTGACCTGCATAGGTGAAGAGAGGGGGGGAGAGAGAGAGAGAAAGGTGAAGACAAGGCACGTCTGCTGCGGTTTGGCAGCCGCTGCGTACGGATCATGACATCATTCCCCCGCACGAACCCAGATGACGTCTTCTTTGCTTTAATGTGGTTCAAAGAGTTCTTTTTGAAAATGAAGAATCTGCATGTGTCAAATTGTTTCATTTAACTTCTGCAGTGCCCTTCATTCTCTTAATCCGATCTACTCTCGCTTGAGAAACCAAGGCTTTTCCCATCATTTCCTTCTATCCGGGCCGTTTATCTCCTTTCCTCCCACTTTGCCAAGAAGTTTAGTGACAGCCCAGCATGCAAGAGTTAGCAGCTGGCATTTTTTTTAATATCCTTATGTTAGTTTATGAGCGCGTAATTACCAATATTGGCTGTCCCCAGCATCTTTAGACACCACTTCCATTTAAGTTTGAAGCTTATATCTCAGCATTTTCTAACACATAAAAATCACATACAGGAGCGCTGGCCGGGACGAGGTCCTTCCTGTGCTGGCTGCTGTGTTTTCTTTTTCATTCTTTTTTTAAAATCTCATTACAGTTATTGATGGTCTGCCGCTTTGGTCGGGGCCAATCCAAGGGGCAGTAAAAGGCTGCTTAGACCAGTGTTTCCCAACCAGGGGTATAAGTGCCCCAGGAAGGTACTTTCACCGCGCCAGAGGGTCTATGAAAGGATTAGCTCAACTAATCTGGGGGGGGGGGGGGGGGGAGAAAAACCTTGACAATTTAATTTAATAAGTGATTGGACCTATACAGGTTCTAAGTAGAAAAGTTAACAGCCAGCAAGAAATAACAGACTGCAGTGACAGCTGAAATAAATACAAAATGATTTATAAAGTTGAAAAACTCGCTCAAAGCCAAGTTCTTCTTAAAAGTCAGTCTGATCACTTGGCAGAAACCTTAGCAACATGTCCAGACTATTATTTTAAAGACTGTATTTCATTTTTGGCAGTGAACGGAACACAAGACCTTCATGTAAAGACTTCCGAGTAAGTTCTGAAGTTCTTGTGGTGTTTTTGTGTCAGTAATTGGAATTGCTATCAACGCAAAAAAAAAAAAAAAATTGGAATTGTTAGCTAAACCTCATGGTAGGACAATTCATCTTGCTAGCTAAAGATCATTAGCTAAAAGTGTAAACAAACTGTAGAGACAAAGGTAATGAATAGAAAACTAGATTAAGAAACTAAGCTGGTAAACATGCTGAATAAATTACAAAAATGCATAGCTGCAAGTGTTACCTCTGCCCAGGAGGTTATATGATTGCTGTGGCTTGGTTGTTTGCCTGGGTTACGCAAAAAACTGCTGAATGGATTCTGATGAAATTTTCAACAAGAGTTGGCCCTTGGGCTACGGATGAACCTGTGAGATTTTGGAGATATGCGCTGATAGTATGTAAAGAAATAGAGAGCACTGCGAGAACCCATACCTGGTGAGTGAAAAAGTGATGTAGGATCTGCATCCTGACCCAAATCACCTTCAAAATCTAATGGGTTCATCTGTAGCCCAAGGGCCAACTCTGTTGAAAATTTCATCAAAATCCACCCAGTAGTTTTTGTATAATCCTGTAACAACCAGACAGACAAACCAACATTTTGAGAGATAGTGCCTTGGCAAAAGCATGTGCTCTCTGTGTGCCCTCTAGTTTTTAAAGTTTTTACATGCCAAGTTGCCACGTTACAAGGGGAAGGGGGCTGAAAAGTTCATAGTGGTCAAATTTGTCCAAATGTGGTTTCTTTTTCAACCGCAGGGATCTAAGCACTGCAACACCAATGGAAGAAGTGTGTGGACCGAAGAGGAGACTATGTTGGAAAAATAAACCACATTTGGTCAAATTTAACCACTATGAATTTTTCAGCCTATGGACTTTTCAGCCCCCCCTCCCCCTCGTAGATCAGCTAATGTAGAGAAAACAACTTCATGTTCATTTGTAAACACTGCAATAGTTAAGGTTTAGGAAATATTTTGCAGTGGTCTCTTATTTATTTCCTGTATATTTGGTTAAATAGTTGCATCAATAGTTGCATCAGTGACTTTATGCAGTTTAACATGGTAAATGGCGTTCACTTATATAGCGCTTTTTTCTCATCTCTAGATGACCAAAGCACTTTACAGATCCTGCTATTCACCCATTCACACACTGATGGTGGTGGAGCTGCCATGCTCAGGTGCTGGCCTGACCCACCAGGAGCAACTGGGGGTTCAGTGTCTTGCTCAAGGACACTTCGACATGCAGACTGCAGACAGGGCGGAAATCGAACCCCTGACCTGCTGATCAGTAGTCGGCCACACTACACCTGCTCTACAGCCGCCACTACAGGAGCATATTTGAGAAAAGCCATAAGTCCTCAACGATTTTAATTAAGGAAAAGTTAAAAAAAAGACCAAAAGTAAACATGATTTTTAAAAAGTCAAATCCTGTTTATGGTGCTGGTGGACACAGAGAGGCAAGGGAGGGCGGGAGTAGGAGGATATAATTAAATATATCATCTAAATAGGTATTGATCTTCTTAAGGGTGTTGCCGTAAGATTAAAAGGTTAAGGAATAAAACCGCTTTGGGAATTAAATCATTGTGAGGTAAAATCAAGAGTGCCGAAAGATAAACACTGCAATAATGGCAAAGTATGAGCACTGCAGACACGCTTAATGATGGAGACATTAACAATCCCGTCACTGTACGTCTAAGGACCAAAACCTGGTTGTACCCTTTTAACAGCACCGCAGCTGGATGGCACAAGATTGAGCCGGTATCCCCAATGTTTCCCTCCGTGGAGATACTGTCAGTGTTTCAACACATTACGCACTACAGTGTGAACGCGGTTTTAGATACAATCATTGCGGCCCTCAGTAACCCTGAGAGGGCTGATAAAGGGAGAGTTCACGGTGTGGCACCAGAGTCGCCACAAGGCCAGGAAGCTTTTTTTTTCCATCCAACAGACGTGTTTTATCTTCTGGGAGAGTAAGGGAGTGAGGAAGTGGCTGAGCAGAGGATAAAGGGTCCTATTACGCTCTTGTCTCCTTCTTTGATCAACCAATCAGGCGCAGGGATTTTGCTGAGTCAGCCGCACGGTACTGCTCATGTCCGAATGCGGGGGGGATGGAGGGGTCGGCGGTGGGGGAAGAGCTGGCCGGCCGGTGTCTGCAGTGGACTGCAGCAGCAGCTTTAGCACCAGGAGCTTTGGTTTGGAGAGGGGCCGTCACACCAGCCTCACCCCCCACCCCCACAAAGTCTTAAATCCTAGTCCCTCCTGGTTGACTTTTATTTCACGCCACCTCTTCCATAGAATTTAGAGTTAATGTAAATGTCTGACTGCAGTTTGATAATATACGTTCCACTTTTCCCTCTGCCTCCAGTCACTAGGTAATTAGTGGGAATTAATACAGCCAGCCACAGAAGATAAAGTTTACAGCCTGACCACAGGTCAACTTGTTTCATTACTATAGTGTGCCTTGCATTAAGCTAATTACCAACTGGCAAACATCTTCATCAGACATGCACGCAGGCCTTCATTAGGATGCTTTGTCTAAACCCGCTTCATTTAAATACGGCATTACTGAAGATTATTGCACTTTTAAGTGGATTTTAATGGCTACTTTGTAACAGCGGCCCCACATCTGACAGGGGGGTTTCGAGATGTGACAGGAAGTGATGCTTTGGGAGTTTGTTTTTTTTTTTTTTTAGGCCCAGCCCACCCATGGCATAGCACTAGATGGAGAACTACGGCCTTGCAGTCAGTCAGTAAGTCAGAGGGAGAGCTGGGAGGTGCAGCAAATGTTAGGGCATGGTCAGTGAGCAAAGAGGCTGAGAGAGCGATGGGAGAGGCGGCGTATGTCAGCCTGCGGTAGCACGGCCCCCGGGTGTCAAGGCCGTGCGTCTGAAATGAAAATATCACAGCGAGTGAAAGTGACAGAGTCCGCTGCGGGACTGGTTTCAGGAGTGTCACTCCTCCTGCTGGGCGGCCGTATTTAGCGGCGGGCCGGCAGCTGCTCCGTAAATCCACCTGCGCTGTGCAAGGCTCCCCGGGCACACCGCGCACCCCTGCTGACCTTCCCCTGGTATGACTCTCCAACTGTCTTCTGCACTCCGTCTCTGCCAGCGTCCAGCTGTCCCAAACCCTCAGCCACCACCCCCACCCACCTACTCTCTATCTCCAATATAAGGGCAGGAATGCAGCAGACAGCGCTGTCCCAGAATAGACAAGCAGTCAGCCTGTCTCCAACCATGCAGTCAAGCCTGATAGAGGACACCTACACCAGCAGCAACCCCCCGACCCACATACAGCCGGCCCTTCTTCCCAGAGCTCTCGAACTGCTAAACTCGTGAATGCACAACACCTTCACTTATTGCCGTTTCGATCTTGACGGAGCAGCCTTACAGTTTAATGTTGAAAGCGCACTCACCGGTGAAGCCTTCAGCGGGCATCTGAGCGAGGTTAATGGTAAAGCGCCATGGGTGTAATGATTCTGTTTGATGTCGGATCTGAGCGGAGGTGTGCAGGGTGAAAATAGGGGGTCGCCCGTTTGATGAGCGTGTGGGGCCGGCAGATTGGCGTAGGAAAGCTCAGGCAGCAGAGCAAAGGGATTCTCTCCCTAATCAAGTGAAAATCCTGCTATGAAAAGGATTTTAAGGCACTCCCCTCTGAAGTTGATATTCGCGCTTGAGCACACAACGGGGCAATGCGTGCTCCCATCTCCTGTTTTGTGTAGACATTCGCAGATCGTTATCCACAAACGCAGGCATTGTTCACACTCAGAGAGATCAGAAATAGCAGTCGTAAGGGTTACATGCCTGGAAGCCCTGAATACACATGCATACACACTGCAGTGCTGCATGTTGCAGAGGTGGAACGACTGCAGCTCTGGGACAGGTAGGGTAGTGAATTCAGGCCAAGCAGCCTTGTCCTCTCTTCCTTGTGCTACTTCCAGCTTTGCGTTCTCCCTGCCGACTCCCCCCTCCCCCCATGCTCTCTCTTTCCACCTTCCTTTCTTTCCCCTTCACATGTTTGTCTTTTCAATTTCTCTATCAAGAATGCATCCTCCTCATCAATTTGCCGGTCTCTTGGGTGACAAGTTTATTAAAGGGATGACAGGAGAAGGAAAGAAAGAGCGAGCAGACCCCGTCTTGCACCTTAGCTTTTTACATGCACTGTTGACTTTTAAGGAAGCTTCTTCCTTTTCTTTTTTGTGTGATCTGAGTACAGTGAATCTGATGTATTTGTTATCTTGAGAGGGGTGGACAGTTTTGATATGGGACTGACACTGTAGTCTGTCTCTCACACACTAGTACACTTGTCTTTTTAGTGTCAAAACCCAATAGAATCCAGTACATAAAACACTATTTGATGGTCACTGGGTGCTAATGCTCCACCGTGGATTGCCACCTTCTCATGGTGGAGGGGTCTGCATGCCCTTATGATCCCAGGAGCTATGTTGTTGGGGGCAACTTGCCTGATAGGGTCTCCCAAGACAAACTGGTCCTGGGTGAAGGGTCAGACCAAGAGTGGTCCAGTAGATCCCCATGAAAAAGGTGACATCAAGGACCCAGTGTACCCAAAGGAGCCACGTGGCCCTCTAGTGGGCTCACCACCCACAGCAGGGATCATGGGGATCACATTGCTATGTGAACTGGGCGGCATCTGGGTTACTCTGCTTGGACTGCTGCCCCGCTGACCTGGACCCCCTGATAAGCGATAGAAGATGGATGGATGCTATTGAATTATTCTCTGAAGATTCTGCAACCACCTTTACTCAAATGGTTGCCCGTAGTTTGATTGTGATATGCAAGTGTCTAGGAATAGTCTAGGAATAGTATTACTGGGCCTTATGCAGCAACATCATGTTAAATTTACTCGCTAATGTTGTTGAACATTGAGATTTTTTGATTCACCAACTTTTCTGACGACTGTTCATGAAAAACAGGGTTCGCCTCTGTCATTAGCAGTATTTAAATTTTTTTTATTAAAAAAAATACCATTAATGACAGCTAGTTTAGTGACAGCAACAGTAGAGTGAATATTTGCAAAAATGAAATGTTTTAAAGACAGTTGGCAAACATTAGTCACTGTTAGCAAATGTTAGCAACAGTGTTTGCTACATTTAGCAATTATTTGCTATTGTTTGGGAACATTTGGGACCTTTTTCCAACTCCAGGTAAAATACTGGGTGAATGTCAGGCAAATCTTGGACCCAACCCTATAAAAAGAGTGAGCAAAACCTCCTGAGCATTTAGATTTCAATGGTTCGTAAAGGTTCTTAAACAGTTGCTAGTATTGACTACTTGGTGAGGAAAAAAGAACTTGTATTTCATGGAGCAGCGAATGCTGAGGAATGTTCACGAACTTTGTGATTGTTTGGGTTTCGTTAGGGTTTGTAAAAGGTTGCACAACAGTTTGCCAACTGTTTTTACGGCGGCAATTTTTCTTCTTGCAGAAAAATTTTGAACATGTTTAAAATTTTCAGTGACAAGAAAAACTGTTTGTCTCTTAGTGAACTTTTGTGCAGCCTTTAAGAACCTTGGCGAAATTCCATTTGAAACATTTGTGAGCATTCGTCATCATTTGCCGCTCCATGAGATACTACCCTTAGGAACCCGTGGTACAACCGTTTGCAAATGCTTACAACTATTTTGCAAATGTTTGTGGAAAAATAAATTTGCAACGAAACGTTGAACATGTTTAAAATTTGTTTGCGACAAGAAAAACTGTCTGCAACCTTTAAAAACCTTTTTGTGTACTGTCTTGCAACCTTCGTAAACCCTGACAAAACCCCAAAATCCCATTCATCACCACTGGCCGGTCCGTGAGATACTAGCTTTACTTTTACGTTAAGAGACAACAAATAAGAGAAGTCAAAGTCAGATGCAACTGAACTTAACCATCCCATTCTGCTTAAAGATGGATCCCACTTGACTTTAAACTGAAGGGATGTGGCTAATTACTTATAATTTGATTAGGTCACACCCTTTAAATGCCATATAAGGGTATGTGCATGTGGTGCCACGTGTAAATCATGCGCAAGAACTGGAGAGGTGGCACTGAAAAACCAGGAGAACTACAGCAGTAGAGAAATGGAAATCGATATTAAAAAAAAGGGAGCATGTGATCTCCCTAAGTCTTAGCATTGGCTTTACAAGCAAACGAAAAATAGAGCAGTGGCAAAAGATAAGATAAAATTAGGTGAGACTTTATTAATCCCACAGTGGAGAAATATTACAGCAGCTCCAGACAAGTACACAAAAGTAGGAGAAAGCTGTAATAAGTACAATAAAGAATAAAAATAAAAAGATTAAGGAAAATAATAATTATAATAATAAAAACACTGTCAAATCTACACCCTGTAAAGCTTATGGCTTCTACATAAAACATTAAAAACATGCAGTGTGTACAGGGAAGCTGGCTATGTGATGTGTGATTTAAGAGATTTACAGTATTATATATAATATACTGTAAATTTAGTTCAGATTTGCAAAAAAAAAAGTCCACCTGCACAGGAGTTCTCCTCTCCCACAGAGTCAACCTCTACGCCTCGTTTGAATTTGCTTTCCTCCTCCGTGGGGTGAACATGTAACAACTATACGGACCTGATACAGACCCTCAAAGGAGAAAAGGGAGGGATGCTTCACAGTGAACCCACACACCTACACTACACCTACTGAGCAAGTTAGCTCAATGGCCCAACTGAAGTTTTTATTGCTCTTCTCTGTACATTCTAGTCCCTCTACTAGACATCCACAAACCTAGCTTATTCATTAATCCACAGCTGATAAAATATTTCACATCATTTTGGTCTATTTTAGTTATTTATTTGCCCAGTGTAGATAGATGTGCTCAGGTCATCAGATTGGCTCGGGGCCCAGTGCATAAAGGTTGTACGCCTTTATGATGACGTAGTGCTCTCTGAGAAATCATGTTTGTAGTTTTTTTGCAAAAATATTTTTTTTTCATTATAAACATTTTTACCTTTGCCAAGGAGGTAGTGTTTCCATGTTGGTTGGTTTGCTTATTTGTTAGCAGGATTACACAAAAACTAGACAGATGTGGATGAAATTCTCAACAGAAGTGTCCCTTCAGCTATCAACCCATTAGATTTAGGAGATGATCCAGCTCAGGATACGGATTCTGGATCACTTTTGCGCTTTCTTTAACATTGCAAAATAGGACTTTAGCAGAGGTCTGTATTCTCTAGTTCCCTCTAGTTTTCGTCTTTACATCTGGTTTCCTTTACATTCACTCAGTACTGTAATCAGCATTTAAACTTGAAATAATGATTTGAAATTCATGCAGATAATTAGCGATACTGCTGATATGGACATTTTATTATGATAAATATGATTAACTAGAAAGGCACTCAGAGAGCACATACCTCTGCCAAGGCCCCTTCCGTCCCTCATGGATCACCTCCAAAATGTGATGGGTTTGTGTGTAGGCCTAGACTCACTTCTGGTGAAAATATCATCAAAGTCTATCCATTAGTTTTGGAGTATTGCTGCTAACACGCTGTGAGAACATAAGAGCCTTGGCAGAGGTATGCATTCTCAGATCATCACCAAAATGTAATGGGTTCCTCTCTAGTCCAAGGACCACCTCTGGTGGAAATTTCATCCAAATCCATCCAGTAGTTTTTGTGTAATCCTGCTGTACAAATACAAAGCCCTTGGTGAAGGTATGCACTCTCAGATCATCACCAAAATCTAATCATCTGTTCTCCGTGCCATTACACACCTTCCTGAAAATTTCATCAAAATCCATTCATAGCAAACAGAGAGACAAACCAATGCAGGCAAAAACATAACCTCTTTGGGGGAGGTAATTATCGGTTTGCTAATGTTTCAACAGTTTAAGGAAAACACACGAGATCTGCAACTTTAGCAGTCACTGTTACCTTACAATTAGACAGGCAGGCAGGCATCAAGCTTGTATGATTGTTTTCTATAACCAACCCCACTAGACATCCGTGTAATCAGCCAGCTCATGTACTAACACTTCACCATAGCTTTATCTTGTGTTATTTAAGTGTATTGTGTTATATTTTTTACAGATTTTAAATATTTGTTCTTGGTCTGTTTTACTATCATTTATTATTATTGTACTCTTGCTGGGATGCTCCTTGACTAGTTAGCTGCTGTTAGCTAATTGCTGCTGCTAAAGACAGCTAACTCTTTTAAGATTACTTGTGTTTATAGGGCTGTCTACACATCCGGGTACTTCACATGAACACGCAAAGTACGGAGGTAGCAAAACCCGGCAGTTTACCATTGAAACAATACTGCGTATCAATATTATGATGAGCTTTCTCCGCAAGATCGGATCAGATATGACCAAAAACTTTAAATTTGTGATCTCAAAAAGTGTCCCCACCGTCTACCAGCCAGCATATGGAAGAGTGATTCAACAGAGTGTCCAGAAACAATTTTTATTGATATTTGTAATGACGAATAAATACACCAGCTTGGCTGTCCATTGGCGGAACACTCCAATAATAGAAAATACATTGTACCTGCTGTGGAAATCCCCATCATGTTTAGGTTTGCAAAATATATCCACCGGAGCTCACAGAAAAACAGCCTCCCATCTCCCATATGGGAGACACTGTTTATTTACTGTACGTTCCAAAAAAAAGACAAAATTTTTTAAAACTTTCACTCGTTCACCCTGTTAGTCCCGACACTTCGTTTCAGCTCTACAGAGCTTCGGCCCACTTGTCAGCAGGTGAGTGTCAGTCTTATTTTTAAACTAGTTTAATTACAGTGTTATTATGTTTACTCTGAAACTGATAAGCAGCTCAAATTGGAATTAATATTTCTACCGAGCCAACGCGTTTCTATGCTAATGCTATTATAGCTATTAACTGCACGGTGACGCAGTGGTTAGCACTGCGGCAGCACAGTTTACCCTTGGCCGGGGGATCGTGGGGATCGTGGGATCGTGGGTTCGATCCCAGCCCCCAACCAACAGTGATCTGTGTGGAGTTTGCATGTTCTCCCCGTGTATGCGTGGGTTTACCCCAGGATTTCTCCGGTTTCCTCCCACATGCCAAAAACATGCAGGTTAGGTTAATTGGAGACTCTAAAGTGGCCCTAGGTGTGAATGTGTGTGTGAATGGTTAAGGGATAGCGCCGTATCGTGGCTGCTTCATCCATCCAGGTGGTGGATGACCCTCAGTTTCCCCTCTGGGGATCAATAAAGTATTGTAGCGAACTCAATATGAGCACCCTACTTGGCTTGCCAAGTGGGTTGACCCTATTGGCGACACAGGTAGGGTGCGGGACTCCGGAGCGGGAGGCGTGAGTTCGAATCTCCCGGTGGGACGTCGCCATGTCGAGCAGCACGTTACATTTGGAGGGTCAACCCACTTGGCAAGCCAAGTAGGGTGCTCATATTGAGTTCGCTACACTACTCCCCTCTGGTTCTCGACATCGTCCCGATGTCAGCGCCCCATTACTGCTTTGGACAGGAGATCCCACTTCTGACACCAATGTAACGTGCTGCTCGACATGGCGACGTCCCACCGGGAGATTCGAACTCACGCCTCCCGCTCCGGAGTCCCGCACCCTACCTGTGTCGCCAATAGGGTCAACCCACTTGGCAAGCCAAGTAGGGTGCTCATATTGAGTTCACTACAGTATACTAAATCTAAATCTGAATCTAACTCCCTCTGATGCAAATTCAGGTGTTTTTCGCATGTTTGCATTAACTTTAAATGTAGGCAAGTTACTTTTAATGATAAATAAAAGTCACAGTTAGGTAAACAGAGCAATCTCCATTTGTGGCCAGACGGAGACGTGGGTCATATCATCCCTCAGCCAGCTCATATGAAGGGGCAGCCTACAAAATCCTCCTTTGGTAATCTCTGCTGGCCGATGTGAATCTAAAAACCTTGTATTCTGATTGCTATCACCATCTTTCATAAGATGGTGATGGCTACATGAGCCAACTCTGCACCATTTCAACATTTTTTTGTTTAAATTTAGCTAACATTGCCATAGAAATGCATTGATATCGTCATTTTTGATACCTCTGCACATCGTTCTGCGCATTCATGAGATCGGTGACATAAGCGTAGACAGCCCTATTATACCCCAGGGACCTTTCAACCACTCAAGCCACAAACTTGACTCCTATAATGCTTTATTTAGGCTTTTACATTCTCATATTCAGATAATTTTATGTTTGTTACCTAAGGCTGAATTTTCGATTGGCGCTAATAGCTACTCATTATCTAACGTTAACCTAATGATAGATGTCACAAATGACATCATTAGCCTTTAACTCAAAATGCATTGATATGACCCATTTTGAGTAAGGCTTCTTTAGCTAATAGGATATTGGTACTACAATATTTGAACCTGAGGTGTTTTCATCAAAGCATGTCACAGACATTTCATTAACACCTCTGGAAACTGTGTCAACATGTGGAAAAAAGTGCATGAGAGTGGCACTTTAAATGAAAAAACTCATATTTTCAACATTGTCCCAAGGTGTATAGGAATGATAAGATAATCCTTGATTGATCTCCATCAGAGAAAAATGTGCACTGCCTGGGAATCAAACCCAAGTCACAAGAATGGCAAACTTGTATGATACCACTACACTAGCAGTGCTGACAGGTGTTGGTGGTGTGGTGATCTAACTTAGATGAGAATCTGTTGACACACTCAGGCTCAACTATTGCTATTATTTTTATTTATTTTCTCTAAAAACATATAACAATCTTAAGCTGAGTATATAATGCATGTCTTGTTTCTCAATTTTAAAACGTGTCTGTGCATTTACAATTTGCGTACTGTGACTTCTAAATGATTCGGCCCCATAGCATCTCAGAGTACCATATTATCCCAGTCTAGTAGGATGTTCTCACCAGTGTTACTAAAGATTAGCAACTAATTAAAGTTACTAGTTACTTCTTTTCAAAAGTAATTGAGTTACTTTACCAATTACTGCATGATTAAAGTAATTAATTACTTGGAAAAGTAACTTTCACGTTACTTTTAAATGCATACTTAAATCATCTTGCACACATAGCAAGATAATTTAATTAATGGATTACTTCACGGGCTTATTAAGGCAGGCTGAAAACACTGTTTCAGACAGAGCTTCACAGACAGTTTTTTTTAAAGGGAATACTCATTATTAATACTCATTATGTTATTGAATGTAATACTCTTGTAGCCTTAATTTCATCTAGAAAGAAAAGAAATTGAATTTTTTCCGTTCATTCTGTGTACCCACGTCGAGGCGCTGACTTCCGTATTTGCCAACTGATTTGGGTGATGTTACAAGCTGTACAAACTAAAAAGCTCAATGGCTCCACCAGACTCACTCCAAGCCACACTCTTGATTATGCAAATTGTAGAAATAAACAAATATTGCAGACAACAGACCTTGTGAAGATTTTGATCACTCGATCACTCGATGGCGAGATCACTATTTTCACTGCAAGCATGCTTGTTGCAAGGAGATGGTGAAGATATGAAGCAAAAATGATGATCAAGACTTGTCTGAAAATCATCCCAATCAAAAAAGCACATATATTTGAAGAACGAGGTCTACCCTTGCTAAAAACATAATTTGGTATTCAAATAAGAAACACTCTACTTCTCTAAAATCTGATGAATAATTTCGGCTAATTGCCGATTGCTCAGGGACAACTTTTACACACATTTTTTTTTTTTAATTTAGAGAAAAGACATTGCAAAGTGGATTTCTAAATTTTCTATAATATAAAAGTAAGACAAGAAACATCAATAAATACATTTACACGTATCAGTTCACAGTGTTGTTAGGGTTAAGCTGTGACTTGTCTTCATTTCTCCTTGGTTCATCACGGAGGTTCAGCCCGGGGGTAGGCGTACCGACTCGAGTTGCTCCGCTCTGATCCAGTGCCTCACACGGGACTGAACGGCTGTCATGGGGCTCACATCAACGGAGCTCGGAGGTGAAGGAGGGACCGCCAGTGGACTTGGATTTCGGTTTGGTGGAAGTTCAAAAGTCACTTCAGCCATCGGCAGCGGTGGGACGATAAGGGAGGAGCAGCCGGTCAGGAGGACCGGAGCTAACAGCTTATGCTACGTGTCCACTGGTCATGATTTTTCGGAAAGGAATCAGATACCGGAACCTGTGAGGTGTGGAAAGGGGCTAGGCTAAGTGGATAGGAGGAGTCAAGCAATGTGGGAGGAAATACTGGAATAGTTATTATTAACCATGAGTAGATTGTTTTTAATAGTGCTGGTATATTTCCACTACAAAAGGCAACTTTGTCGTCGTCACCACCGGTTTTGGGTTCACCCAGTCCTACAGACCCGCAAAATGCATGTCCAATTTGACAGCCTGGTTTGTGAGCTTTGGCTGGATGAGCCCATGTTCCACTGTTCTCCGCGCCTCGTTCCTTTGTATGTTGTTTGTATATGAAGGCAAGGACTGGTCATGTAGTATTGTGTTGCCTGAAACAGCGGTTATTAATTTCTCCATGTCTTCACAACAACAGGTAATGTACAGATCTGCCCCCGCCCCCATCTTCTCCTCCAGCTGGCTGGTTCACTGGATTGGTCAACGGGTCCAGCTATATGCGGTCTTCAGCTCTCCGCTGCTTCCGGACAATATGGTGTCCTTGATCTCCATATCTTTAAAACAAACCAGCGAAAAGTGTTTGTAACATCACTTCGTGCGAGAAATAGTAGGTTCAGTTAATGAATCTGTCCTTATTTGACATCAAAAACCGCTAGTTTAAAAGTTCAGGACGAGAGTGCTGCCTCTGGTTAATGACCGTACGGAAAATAACAAATGCAAATGAGCTGTAGGAGACCTACGGGAGATTCTCCACACCCCTGTCCGATTTTCACCGGTTCGCACCCAAATGCTTTCCACTGGGTTTCCAATACACAATGAATAGGAAGCAGAAAAATGACGGAACCAGTGGACACATACCTTAACAGGGAGTAGCTGGATGGTGAAAAAAACCTCCATGACAGATTAAAGAGGAACACATCATTCGACTGTCTTGGACCCTGTTTATGCAGGTAAGCTGCAGGGACTGCAGTGTTAGCACTAGCTTGGTTTTTGTCGTCGGCTTCAGGGTCAAAATCTCTCAAATCTCCATCATCATTATCACTGTCTGATAAATCACTCTTCACCTTTGTCTTCCTCTTCATTGGTATCCACTTTGATACTCAGATCGAGAATGCTGTCTTCCGTTTTCCTCAAAATATGAATGCAATCTCATCATTTTCAGATTGTAACAAGACTAGCAATTAATTCCTTGTTCAGCTCCTGATGTCATGCATTTCAGGCTGACATTCCCAGCGAATTTCGGTTATCTGAAACCGTCACTTTCGCTGACTTTTTTCTCTCTCCAAATCACAATTTATCCCAAAATATGGTGATATTCAAGGAAATTATATCATTTCCTGCGTAAACATACCAAATTTGGCCTAATTAAAAATCAATAAACTTCTCCTTTAATGTTGGTGTTGCTGCATGTGTCAGTCAGTGGGACATAAAAGTTACCTTTATTATTATGCTATGGATTAATCTGATATGTAGTGACCAGTGTTGCCAGACGTACGACATTTATCGTATTTGTACGACAGTTTTGTTCTCTGTACGATGTACGATCCCCTTCATTACATGGTTAAGTTAATATGTTAGCAAACACAATCAGGACCCTGCACATACATATGATGCCTGTTTTTACACATCATCTCACATGCGCAGGTTGTGTGGAAAAGAAGACAGAAGGCTCGCGTTGCGGTAGCAGAGAGGCTGCCTCAGATATAGGTTAGTGATGGGATCCACAGTTCACTGAAACGTACTGAATACAGCTAAAAAGATCTGTTAGAAATAGTTGTACACCAAATCACTCAGTGCTGTACTGGAGCTCCAACTGTCTACCACTCACCAAGCTGAAAGTCGGCTGAACCAAGCGGATGGGGCTTGTTTGCTGCTCAGGTGGGAGGTTCAGCTGGTGATTCTGTTGTATATTCCCAATATTAACAACAAGCAGCAGGGATGTGACGGTGCAGGCACAGATGATGTCATCACACCGTGCTTATAATAGGGGACTGTTGGCCGTAGTCTAGCTTCTTTGGCGCTCCGCCTCTAGCCAACGCACTGCCTGTACCCTGCTAATTCTAGCTTGTTTTGTACCGTAACACATGCTACCAGCTTGTCAATAAAACCACTGTTCAGCACAGCCACCGCCTCCGCTCTCCCTTTTTTCCAGACATAACAATGGCGACGGGGAGAAAAATAGGTCTTCTGAAGGAAAAAATGACATTTTTCGTGAAGAATGAAGAGCATCTGGCACCCCATCCAGAGAGTGAGGTGGCTCGATGAATCAAGCTCCGCCAACACTGACAGGGAGTGGGAGAAGTGACCCAGCAGTATGTTGTGGACCTCCGCTGTCTGGCGAGCATGTGCAGGTTTGGCCAACTAGAGGACAAAATGATGCAGGACCAGCTAGCGGAACACACTATTGACCCGTGGATGCGGGCGAAGCTGTTGATGGTGCCGGACGACCTGAGCGTTCCAGCATTCCAGCTGGAGGGCAATGACAGGCGAACATCACACCTTGGTGAACAACAACAGACCCCACTAGCACAAGCAGTTACCCCGGCAGAAGAACCCTACTAAACCGTGACCTTCTCGGAGGATGCTGAGGTGAATGTTACGGGACAACAGGACATCACGAGACACCAAACGTGCAGTAACTGTGGTTCCCCGATGCACCGAGGGCAAACGCGTGCCTGCCCAGCCAGGGAGTAGCAATGCCAGCACAGAGAGAAGGCATAAACTAGACTCGTCTCTGATCCTCGCCCGGCATAAGCCTCAGTGAGCTGCCGCAGTGCTGCAGGAGAGAGAGTTTGTGGCCAAGCAGGACCCTGCTGAACGACAACAACCTGGCACGCGTCCTGTCGCCGGCAAGAGCAACACACCACCGCAACCACTACCAACATCAGAGGAGAGAGGGCGTAAACCGGATTCGTCTCTGATCCTCACCCGGCATAAGCCTCAGGGAGTCACCGCAGTGCTGCAGGAGAGAGAGCTCTTGACCAAGAGGGACCCTGGTGAACGACGACAACCCGACGTGTGTCCTTTTGCTGGCAAGAGCAACACACGGCTGTGACCACAGCCAGCACCAGGAGAGAGGGCGTAAATGGCTGCACGGTGGCGCAGTGGTTTAGCACTGTGGCAGCACAGTTTTACCCTCGGCCGGGGGATCGCGGGGATCATGAGGTCGTGGGTTCGATCCCAGCCCCCGACCAACAGTGAGCTGTGTGGAGTTTGCATGTTCTCCCCGTGTTGCGTGGGTTTACTCCGGGATTTCTCCGGTTTCCTCCCGCACACCAAAAACATGTAGGTTTAGGGCGCTCGCGCACGCAGCGACCAGCAGCCGGTGGCTTGTCACCAGACTGCAAACCAAGTCTACCTACGGGTACAAATAAGTAACAAAAAAAAAAAAAAAAAAAAAAAAAAATCGGACTTGTCTCAGATCCTCAACTGGCATAAGCCTCAGGGAGCCACCGCAACGATACAGGAGAGACACTCCATGGCCAAGCAGTACCCAGCAGAGCAACGCCAATTCAGAGCACGTCCTGCTACCGATGTGAACGGCACGCTGCCACAATAGCAACCAGCATCCGGACAAGAGAGCATCAGCGTCGAGTGTAGCCGAATAGATCAACACCCACAGTGCTTGATTGGGTTCAGGTCCGCTGAGCCAAACACCTGGACCCACAAACGCTTCAGTCACCGCTGATGATGATCACCGCACAGTTGGGCCCAGCCACTTTCCAGATGGCCAATGGTTTGAGATGGCACACCAGCCATCTGTGAAGGGTGATAGCAGCTGCCCTAGATCAAGCTACAATGCTGGAGCCAATCCAGTCAGACCCGGACTGGGACTTTGCTGATGAGAGAGTGCACCCAGGTCCGCCGCAGTCAGCGCCTCCAGGGGCACGCCCACCGCGGGCTTGCTGGAGGCCCCCTGAAGTTGAACTTTTAATGACTCTCTTTCAAAATGTTTAGACAGAGCACGGCTGACTACAGTGGCAGAATAACCCACTCAACTGTGCAGGGTTTACTGGTAGTCCACCCGGTTCAGGTTTATCTGATATGGTTCAGGTTTATCTGATAGGTTGAGGTTTATCTGATATGGTTCAGGTTTATCTGATATGGTTCAGGTTTATCTAATGTGTGTGTTTGCCATAACGTTCATGATGGTTTTAGGTTTTCCGGGGGGGGGGGGGGTTAATGACATCATCACGCTGTGACTATAATAGGGGACTGTTGGCAGCAGCCTAGTCTCTTTGGCATTCCGCCTCTAGCCAACACACTGCCTGTACCCTGCTAATGCTAGCTTGTTATGTACTGTAACATGTGCTACCAGCTTGTTAATAAAACCACCGTTCAGCACAGCCACTGTCTCTGCTGTCCCTGTTTTCCAGACATAACATATCCCTGGCTTCCACTACAGTTCTGGTGAGTGATTCAGTACAGTATGTTCACCCATAAAAACTAGTACACTTGACTGAATTGTTTGCATAAGTTACAGCATTAGTGCAGGAATGGCAGACTCAACAAGTTAGCAACATTACCAGCAGGTTAAGAAACGAATGGGGGGAAAACAGACCCCAGTTTTCCTGGGTGGTTCAAACCTGATGTTGGCATTAACACTAAAGCTTTCTGTCACTACTGCAACATGCAAATGTTTGTGCAAAAGTGTCACTGGATTGTGGTTCTCAATAAAACTGTGAAACAGGTTTCTTCTTCAATTATCAGGGGCATTTTAGTAGTAGTTTAGGTGGATTGATTGATGTTTATTCCTCATATATAAACAAAGTACTTCTCAAAATATTTATGAGGCAAGACCTTGATACATGATGATTCAACAGAAGTCATATAAAAGACAGTTAAGTATGACTGATATTCTGGGCTGTTCAGTGCAGGTCAGGGGCTCATCCTGTACTGCACACAGGTAGAGACACTTTTTTTCAACCAATCTGTTAGATTATTTAAAGGTAAAACTGTGTTATAGGCTGTAATATGCACGATCTGCGATAATGTGTTACTGAAGCAGATGGTCCTGAATGAAAACTGGGTGTGTACGATAATTTTCCTCAAAATACGATAATTTTAAGCCGCTGGTACGATACTTCAGCATTTCCCATCTGGCAACACTGGCAGTGACCCAGAGAAAATGTTCATTTTCCACAGTCCAAACATCTGCTGTGACAGATACATGATCTAATCTCTCAAGTGCCTTTTGAAGATCAAAATCCATTTTTGAATAATCTTTATCCAGGTAGCAGGTAAATGTGTTTTAACTTCAGTGGATCACAGTCCAGCTGTGTGATGGACAGTGACTGCTGATATCACGTCTTTATTCTTTAGCAACAGGTTTCATTGTTTCTGGGTCCCAATCTATCCGGATGCGTACCTATGCTTGAAATCCCACCATGGGTGTTGAGATAAGAGTATTTCCACTTTGCATCCTGCTGTGGGATCCACTACACAGTGTTAGTTGTTAGCATAGCTATCAGCTACTTAACACTAGCTTTGGAGCTTGTTGCTGTTTTTGGGCGCTTCTGAGGATTGCAGTAGGACTCCATCGGCACTTAGCCTGCAGCCCACTAATATGCTTTTGTCCTTAACCATGACAAAGGAAAAATAATCTGTCTATTTCCACAAAAACCAAGTAGTTTCATCTTTTCCTCCACTCAGTAATGAAGACTCAGGCTCTTTGCAGCAGGTCAGGTCGACTGACGGCTCATCTCAGCTATGGTGGGGTCAGTTTGTTTATTTGCGCTAAAAATATCTATCCATATTAATAAAACGAGTAACGAGTAACGCATCTGATAAATTTCAGTAACTCCAATGCATTACTGAATTTTTAAACAGTAATTTCGTTGCACAGCATGTTACTGCAAAAGTAGTGGCACTACAGCAATGCATTACTTTCTAACGCATTACTCACAACACTGGTTCTTACAATGTAACGTGGTGTTCCTAGAATCTCTGTAGCTTTCATAGGATAAGGTCCTTGCCTGTGGAACCAGCTCACTGGTTGGTGAGAGAAACAAGTATTCTCTCCACATTTATTTACACTGACAATAAATTCAGGATTTGACTGGATTTTGTATGTCTAAAATATGATTTATTCTTTTTTAGCTGTTCTTCTGAGGGTTTCTTCCTGTTAAGAGTTTCTCCTCCCTGCCATTGCTCATAGATCACCATTTCCTTTAATTGTTGGGGTTCTCTTTACATTTCATTATTTGATGTCTTCCTTTCATAATTATTTGATGTCTTGAGATTCCATTCTTTCTGTCTATAAACATGCTATGTGTAACATAATTTTGGTGAAAAACTAGGGTTGCCACTCATCCGGTAACATACAGTATTGTCCTGTTTTTTACACTAAAATAACGCATTCTGTATTGAATTGATACAGGACGCAGTTTGTCCTGTATTTACTAGGTGCCTTTAACGCAGCATCATGTCATCTGAATTATGCATGTTGCTTTCCTACTCAGTAGTTGTTGGTTGATTTGTTTACTTTAACAATCAGGAAATGAAGTCATCATTATTATCAGTCATTATTATCAGTAATTATTATTATTATTATTATTATTATTATTATTATCAGTAATTGGGTGAGAGCTAGCCAGGTGGGCACAGCAGCAGCCACAGAAGCTTACCAGCTTCTCACAGACCAACATGTCTACGGCTGCACTGTGTCTTGATAGGCCGCGCCATGTATCAGTCAGACGTAAACACTTGCAAAAGTACCAACGTGAGTAGAAAGAACTCAATGATTGGCTTGATCGCGTCAAAGACAACAAGTACAAGGCACACTGCAAAGTTATATTCTACACAAACAGAAAAAAAAATGTTGATAAACAAGTTGTACAGCTCTAATGTTAAATAAATTGCTATTTGCACACCCAGATTTTTGGAGGGGGTTCTTTCATTTGTAGTAAACAGGAACATTTTGACTTTCGAACCTGAAAGTTATAAACATTGTCAAAGAAGTACTTCAAACTTTGGCCTATGAATACTATGCTAATACTTTATTTAAACAGTGATTAAGTTATGATAAACCACAACTAGCGCCCCACACATCACCTTGGGGCAGGGTGGGGGGGGGTACTATAGTTTTCTGCATTGAAGGTGGCAACCCCATGTAAAACAGTGTTTTTCAAACAAGGTGCCCTGGTACAATCAGATTTTTGTGTGAAATTATCTAATTTCACTTCTTAATTGGTCAAAAAAATGCTAATAATTTGCCATTGCTGTGCATTGCTGTGCATGCACAACAACTACAAATTATTTGCAATTTTTTTGGACCAATTAACAAGTGAAATTAGATAATTTCACACAGAAACACTGGTACTTTAGTCTTTTGTACTGGTGTAAAAGACCAAAGTCAGGTTTTATTCTGTGCTGACTGAAATGAAAATTTTTAATATAGTATAATGTAATTAATAATTTAATGTATGGTTACTATTGTGTTCAAATTGTTGATGTGACGTTCCTCTCCTCACTCCTCTGGTCCGGTTGGCTTCTTGCCTGTCTTCTGTAATGTAAACTGCTTGTCCTTTTGGCTACATGTGAATCTTAACATCTTTATTTAAACCTCATGCACTCTTTGGGGTGGCAGTTTTGGGAGACAGACACTGGGAGGATGAGAGCTCTCCAGACTGACTACTTCTGCACATTAAAATGTATAAGATGACCTCGCTGGGATTCCTTATTTCATCTCTCTCCATACACAACGCATCCTATTTCCACAACACTGACTGAAGCTATTCACACACATTTCACATGAGGTAGTTCAAACAGCTGCTACAGACCGCTTAACTGTTAAACACAGCTATCGGTTATTATAGATTGCTGCAACAATTTTTTAAAACTATTGATAACATTTGAGGACATACATATGTGGATATGTGGAACTTCCTGTAGCTTTCAGAGCTTTACATAACTTCAGGTAACTTTAAAGATGCTTTCATTTTTTGTTTGGTAAGATAATAGATACCCTTCCCTGAGAGGGTGGCTGGCTCAGCCTAAAACAAGAGTAAGCTTGTTTTTCAATTTACACCACACAAAACTGATCCTCCAGTACTCTGGACAACCTCAGTCTGTGTGCACAAACCCCTATTAAAGCACTAATTAAACCAATTAAACACACACATCTGATCTTGCATCATTGATTGGGGCTGCTCACTCAAAAGTATGAAAATAGGCAGAGTTTCTGGTTGAATGAGCACTCCTTTTAAAGGCTGAAATAATTAGGAGAGCTACCTTAAGTAGAAGCAGTGACTTCCATTATGACAGTTTCAAAATAAAACAAGAAATGTGACAATATGGTAGTTTTGCTGAGAAATCAACTCCCTCTTTATAATGAATTGAAAAAAAAACTAGAAATTGTAATCTGAAAAAAAGTTTAATTGAATATACATTTATAATTGTCGTGTTTTATATTCCCCTAGCAGTACTTTTGTTGACATATATTTATGAAAAAATGCAATAAAAGTTACTTACTGTATATATACACTCGTTTTTCATTGTTTTTTTCCCCAGTTTAATTTTAGTGACTAATAACAATCAATTACAGAAAATGTGCAATTAATTAGTTAAAAAAAACCTAATCAATTCCCAGCACTAGAATAAACATTGAAAATACCAACTAAGAATACAGTCAAAAGCTTTGTGTTTCTTGTGGCAATTTTAGTAGTTTGCATATAAAAACAATGATGAAACTTTTTGAGAGATGAGATTTTTTCATGTATCTTGGCTATTAAAAATGATGTGGAAAAAATTGAAGAAAGAGAACTAAAACTAAAATTTAAATTCATCATAAGCTGCATTTCTCTCTACTGTGGGGAATGATACAAACTGTGCGTGTATATGCAAAAAATAAAAAAAGTAAAATTATACATAACATCAGATAGTTGAGCAAACACAAATCCAGAGAGAAAATATCAATAGCAGGGATTCCAGGGCCAAGACTCTGCTTAAACAGTTTATTTCCTAATGATTAAATGATTAGCTAGGCTAATTGAACCAGGAAATGAGTGAGTTGCTCCAAGGACAAGCAGAGGCGTGCAGCTAGCAGTAAGACTGCTGAGTACATCATCTTTGTGCCACCGCGCTCAGCAAGGCAGTAGGGCTGAACGGCCCCAACCACGGGCGGGAACATCGGGAACACAAGAGGGAAAAGTAACAGAGGAGAGACGGGCGGGGGGGGAAGCATCTGAGCATTAGTATGTGTGTGTGGAGCGGGGGGAGACGTTCCATGTAGCACTGGAGGTCAATGCAAGTTAATTTTCCTGCTGTCCTATCCTCTGGCTTCATTAGCAGTATTGGCAGTTACGTGATGAATTCATTGTTTTCTCAAGTTTGTCTGCAGCCATCATTTATATGCGCTCCCCTCTTATCTCTCAGGGCCCTGCTCCCTGTTTTTCCCTCAACTCTTTTTCATCAGCCGCATTGCTTCATGTTCCTCCTCTATCGCTCCTTCATGTACACTCTTTTCCTCTTCCTCTGTTCTTTCTAAATGCAGATCTTTTGTCTGAATTTGCCCATTCTAAGCGGCGAGCATGCAGTCTTTCAAGAGCAGCATTTCTTCCAGTAATCAATGAGTGTTTGCTGATGTGCTGTCTTGTGTGTTCTGTGTGCGCATGCACAAACTCAGCATTACTGCTTGATGGTGTGACTTTTCTGTCCCTTTTCTCAACATATTTGGCTCTTCTTTTCTTTCAGATGTTTTCACCACTTCCGTCGCCTTTACCTACTTCCTCACTAAAATGCTTTGCTAAAGCTGGTAAAATGGAACCAAATCAACTGTTCAATGGATTTGGTCCCCTTCAACCAGCTGTAGCTGTGCATTGATCACTCCAAACATCCCAGGGACAAACAAGCAGACGGCAGAGCAGCCAGAAAGGCTCAAGCTTATTCACTGGGAAAAAAGGTGACTTTTAAATCAAAAGCTGAAGCTACATTTGCTTCTTTATTGGAGTGAGACACTGAAGCCCATCCATGGATAATACACTCTGTGTGCACCAGTTACTGTGCGGATTTATCTCTATCGCCTACTTTACCCCAAAGACACCAAAGTCATTTTCTTAATCTGAATCAAACAAGGCAGGTAAGTAATTATAGATACTGTATCTTGGCACATTTGTACTTTTGTTGTGTGCAGCTGTAATTGCATTGTTCTTTGGAGACTCAGATTTCATTGTTCTTTGCAGAGGTGTGGTGTTATGTGTTAGATGCTGTTTTTAAAAAAGTGCATGTATGTAAGTCCAAATGTCTGATCAATAAAGCCTCATATTAAACCTCATATGAACTATAGAAGTGGTCTTTTCTTTCAGGTGTGAATTTACTAGGAGGGTGGTGCGAGAACACTGGGTAAAAAAGTGGTCAGAACATTTGAGCAATTGAGAGAAGTTTGTTTTCATCAATTAGCAATGAATCAGCTACCAGTGAATAAATAAATAGCACTAAGTTATAAAAACATATGATAAATGGGTGCAGAACAAAGCTTGATCAATCTGTGAGACATTTGAGAATGTGACCCTAATAGAACTAAAAGCAACCGATGGGCTTCTTTGCACCATCAGATGTGCATGCACATCCAGGGACAGAGAGCTGACACTGCTCAATTAAACAGACAAGGAGCTGTGCAGTTAACTGTACATATAATATTTCATGGATCACACCCATTGTAAAAAATATGATTATTAACACTTTATTATCAATTTATCAATAAGTATTATTCATGCATTAATCTCATCCACTCAGTTTTCTGTGATGACAGGTATGACAACAAGAACAGAGGCTGATGTGACTGAGAGGTTCATTAGCAGATTATGGTCTTACAATATATGCTGTATAATACTTACATATTTATTTGTGTGGTGAGATTCAACTCCGTCCCCCTCTTACATCACTTAGCCATTAGCTGGCTTGCTCCTACACTTAGCTCAGATCAGTGTATTCACGTGTATGCCAAATGTCTATCGTCATCTCAGCATAAGGGGTAAGAGAGCATTAGGCTCATTTACAGCCCCTCCGTGCTTATCATATTGTCTTTTAAAGGCATTCACAGATTCAGCTTCGATGAAGTCACTAGGCAATTTATTCCATCCATCCACAATCCTCTGTGAAAAGAAGTACTTTCTGCAGTCTAGCCTTACTCTTTGCTTATAAATTTTAAGTCACTGACCTTTGGTCTTCCTCTCCGAATTGATCATACTGAAAAAAGTGTCTCTGTCCAGGTCTTCTTTAATGGTAACTATCTTGTAGGTTTCTATCATATTGCCACGGACACGTCATTCTTCCAGTGTTGTGAGGTTTGTTTCGTTTAGTCTATCCTCATAAAGCAGTTCTGACAAACTGGGTATCATCTTGGTTACTCTCCTTTGGACCTTTTCCATCAATATAATGTCTTTCCTGTAATACGGGGACCATGCCTGGGTACAGTACTCTAAGTTAGGATATATCTTCCCTTTCCAGAGTGCAATAATCATCTCCTTGGATTTGTATTCGAAGTGCCTCTTCACCATCCCAGCCAATTTACTGGCTTTCTTTACTGCCTCAACACATTGTTTGCTGGGTTTCAGCTTTGTGTCGATGATTACACCAAGATCCTTCTCTTCCATTACAGTCTCTAGGCCTTGTCCATTCATAGAGTAATCATTTACGGGATTTCCAAAGCCAATATGCATGACTCTACATTTGCTAACATTAAATACCATTTGCCAATCACTAGACCATTTTGTTATGTTGTGCAGATCATTCTAGAGTTTGATGGCATCTTGTTGAGTGCTGATGGCATTGCCAATGGCACTGGCTCAGATGTATCTTCAGCCGAATGCAAGTCAAGTTGGCTGTCAAGGTCAGCCCTGTGATCTTTAAGCACAGTGACTCACAGAGCAGCGGAGGGAGGCAGGTGCTGGTGACCGCTGGATTTGTGGGATTCCTTCGGGGTTCATGGGGGAGCTGTTGGCGAGTCCTGATGGAGTCTCTCGGGTAAAGGCGTTCATCGTTCCCCGCTGCTCCATGGGATACAGGAGTAATTTAATCATTTTTTTTTTGTCCATCCATTTTCTACCACTTTTCCGGGGGTCCAGGTCACAGAGGCAGAAGCTTAAGCAGAGAAGTTCAGACTTCCCTCTCCCAGGCCACCTGCTCCAGTCCTTCAGAGAGGATACCAAAACATTCCCATGGCAGCTGGGAGACGTAGTCTCTCCAGCCTGTCCTGGGTCTAGCCCGGGGTCTCCTCCCAGTGGGATGTGCCCGGACCACCTCTAGTGGGAGGCGTCCAGGAGGCATTCTGATCAGATGCCCAAACCACCTCAACTGGCTCCTTTCGATGTCAAGGAGCAGTGGTTCTACTCTGAGCTTCTCCCAGATGGCAGAGCTCCTCACCCTATCTCTAAAGGTGAGTCCAGCATTCCTACGGAAAAAGCTAATTTCAGCCGCTTGTATCCGCAGTCTCATTCTTTCAGTCATTACCCAAAGCTCACGACCATAGGTGAGGGTAGGACCGTAGATTGACCGGTAAATCGACAGCTTTGCTTTGGAGCTCAGCTCCCACTTCACCAAAACAGACCGGTACAATGTCTGCATCATTGCAGATGTTGCTCCAATTTGTCTGTCAATCTCTCGCTCCATTCTCCCCTCACTCATGAATGAGACTCCGAGATACTTAAACTCCTCCACTTGGAGCATGAGCTTATCCCCAACCCGGAGAGGGCAATCCACCCTTTGCCAACTGAGGACCATGGACTCGGACTTGGAAGTACTAATTCTCGTCCCAGCCGCTTCACACTCAGTAGCAAACAGTCCTAGCAAGACCTGTAGGTCATTGCTTGATGAAGCCAACAGGACGACATCATCTGCAAACAGCAGAGATGAGATCCTGTGGTCACCAAACATGACACGCTCCATTCCTTGGCTGTGCCTAGAAATTCAGTCCATAAAAATTCTTAACAGGATCAGTGACAAAGGGCAGCCCTGGTGGAGTCCACCTCTCATTGGAAACAAGACCGACTGGGTGTTGGCAATACAAACCAAACCCTTGCAATGGTCGTACAATGGTCGTAAAGGGACCAGATAGCTCATAACAAAAAGCCCGTTGCCCCATACTCCTGCAGCACCCCCCACAAGAGACCATGAGGGACGCAGTCAAATGCTTTCTCCAAGTCCAGAAAAAAACATGTGGACTGGTTGTGCAAGCTCCCATGACCCCTCAAGGATTTCGAGAGGGTAAAGAGTTGGTCCGATGTGCTATGGCCAGGAAGAAAACCACATTGCTCCTCCTGGAGCCGAGGTTCAACCAGCAGTTGGACTCTCCTCTCCAGTACCCTGGCATAGACCTTCCCAAGGAGGCTGAGAAGTGTGATCCCCCTGAAGTTGGAACACAGCCTCTGGTCCCCCTTCTTGAAGAAAGGAACCACCACCCAAGTTTGCCATGCCAAAGGCACTGTCCCGTCCTCCACGCAATGTTGTAGAGGCGTGTTAACCATGACAGCCCTACAACATCTCAGGGCAAATCTTGTCTACGCTCGGGGCCCGACCACCAAAGAGTTTTTTAACCACTTTGGCAACCTCGGCCCCTGTGATGGATGAGTTGTCCCCCTCGTCCTCAAGCCCTGCTTCCTCTGTGGAAGGCATGTCAGTGGGATTGAGGACATAAGAAGTATTCCTTCCACCACCCAACGATATCCCCAGTCGAAGTCAGCAGTACCCCATCCACACCATACACAGTGTGGACAGGGAACTGCTTCCCACTCCTGAGCCGCCGGACAGTTTGCCAGAATCTCTTTGAGGCCGACAGAAAGTCTTGTGCCATGGAATGCCAAAAGCTCCTACTTTAAGGAGAAACTTGCCATCTGTGGCTCTGATGCAATGAAGTTCTGGAAAACTGTCAAGTCTATGGAAAACTAATTTACTTCTCCCCATTTGCCAGCATCTATGGTTTTCAACAACATTGTTATTACTGATAAGATTCGTATGGCCTCACTCCTCAACCATCACTTTGTTAACTCAACCAAAGCCTTCACAATTTCAGATCCCGTTACTTTGTAATGCGTTACTCCCAACACTGATGATAATAATAATAATAATACATTTTATTTGTATAGTGTTTTCCAAGGCACTCAAAGATGCTTAACATTAGAGAAAAAAAATGCACAATTAAAAGTAAAGATTAAAAGCAAGTCTGAACAGATGGGTTTTGAGTAATGATTTGAAGGAGTTGTACAGTACAGTTGTACAGCACAAAATTGTGCTGTACAACTGTACAATGACAATAAAGCCTGTTCTATGCTATATTAATGATAGCTGAGAGGTAAGATGAACAAAACTCATGGATGTATCTTTTCTTTCTGTTCAACTATGAAATTGCATTTTATAACATCTGGTGTATCAAGGACTTATGAACTATACATTACATTGCAGTTATAGCCTGTAGACTTCTTACCCATTGCTGCATAGACTTCTTACCCATGCTGCATGCCCACTTGTGTGTAAACAGGAAACCAATCAATTAAGCTCTAGTCACAGAGACACATTAATGAGACACAGAGACACATCGATGGCGATAAGAAGGCATACAGGGAGGAGGCTGAGAATCTGCTGCTGTGGTGCCAAGCAAACAACCTGAAACTGAATGTCCAAAAAACCAAAGAACTCATACTGGACTTAAGAAAGAACAGACAGGACCACCCCCACATCCTCAGAAATGGCGACCACGTGGAAACCGTCCCCACCTTCAGGTTTCTGGGTACCCACATCTCCTCTGACCTCTCCTGGACTGTCAACACTAAGACCCTGGTGAAGAAAGCCCAGCAGTGGCTTCACTTCCCCCATGTCCTGAGAAAGAACAACCTGGACCAGAAGCTGCTGCTGGCCTTCTATTGCTGCTCAGAGAGCGTCCTCACCTACTGTCTGGGTGTGTGGTACACCGGCTCCACAGCCAAGAACAGGAAGGCTGTGCAGAGGGTCATCAACACCGCCCAAAAAATCATCAGCGGCCCTCTGCCCTCCCTGGAAGACATCTCCAGATCCTCTTGTCTCAGAAGGATCAAGGCCATCACAGGAGACCCCTCACATCCCACCCACCACCTGTTTGACCTGCTTCCCTCTGGATGATGGTTCAGATGAATCAGGTCTCACACCTCCAGACTGACAAACAGTTTCTTCCCCAGGGCCATCTGAACTCCACCCCCCTCCCTCCGAACGCTCACATGCTCAGAACTGAGGACCTTTTTAATAATCACAATAACACACCTGTCTTTGCCCTCCACACTTTCATGTATATTGACCCACCCGTGAAACCACTACTATGTATATTTTTCCATAATCTTTGGGCCAAATTTTACTCAGTTGTGTGTTCAATTGTGTGTTCAGCACTCCGCATTCTTATGTACTACATAGTTCCACCCGCATAGCCACTACCATACCGGTGTATATTTCCATAATCATGGGCCATTTTTATTTTTATTTCAGTCGTGTTTAATCGTGTGTTCTGTAACTGTGTTTTTTTCTAATCCTTCTCTCTTACTTTATTGCGCAGTAGCCTAGTGGGGCACCCACAATTTTGTTGTACCGTACAACTGTACAATGACAATAAAGCCTATTCTATTCTATTCTATTCTATTAACAGCTGAGAATATGCATGGCACTACACATGAATAGATGTGGTGATAGCAGAAATGCACATGTATGGACAGTTAGTGCATGCTGACAAAAGTTGGTATACTTGTGCAAAAATGTGTCTGCAGACTTGATTATCATTGAATATGTATGTGTTAGCATGACTGCAACTGTAAAGACAGGTAAAGAAGATGTGAACTAGATTAAACACAGGTGAGGCAACATGGAGCTCAGACCTCCCTAACAGGAATAATACTACTAATAACCACAGAACACATAAAAATCCCCCACCCCCCCAAAAAAAAGAATAAAAGAAAATAAAAACTGATTCTGGCATTATATCACACTGATTACTGCAGCTGCTACTAGCTTTAATCACAGATGGGGAAAAAAAATGGCTATCTTACATGAATTACAATTTTCCCCCATTTTCAGTCTCAGTCCACAGACAGGTCATCAAAAAAGACTTAGATTGGGTGGATCTGTCATCCTCTGCTTCTGCTCCTCTACATTAAAGCAAAACTCTGAGGAGATTCAGTTCTGCATGTCTATGGTTAAATCCCTATCTGTACCTCAGGTTATGTAGTGAAATACTCTACAAATACACTGGATTTCCTTTAAGTGTGCTGATGATAGTTGTTTTTTATTTTTTTTCTATAAGGTCATAATGGATTTTTAATTCTATTTTTATAAATCATGGCAAAAACATCTTTCAAATTAACTTTTTTAGTGGTATTTTTCTATCTTGGGTTATTTTTGTTTTATTTGTCCAGCTTTTATCTGCTTATACACAGTACACAAAGGTCCTATCTAAAGTAGAACAAATGTTTTCTTGCATATACTGCAGTCACTAGGATCATGAACATGAACTCAAAGCGCATTTTTTTCCTTTGCTATGTTTGCTTGTGAGCTTTGGAGCTGCACACAGGTGTACATGGGTGCAGGTCTGGGGCTTTTGGCCATTCTAAAAGTGTGTTCAGACCAAATGGGAATGTGTGAATTTTTCGCACAGTGCAATTACATGTTAACTATGTAAACATGCAAATAGACATGAATTCGCCATTTGAGCGAGTTGCAGATGAGCGAAGTTGCCTTTATAACTTCTGCAGCTGTGTTCCACCTGCTGTGGAAATCCCCAAAACACTATCATGTTTCGGTTTACATTATCTGATGGGGCTCTCACCTGGAAAAATTGCCCCTGCCTCCAAAACTTCACCTGGATGACAGTTTTTTACACTGCTAGCCCTCATTAGCACATCTGTAGCAGGACTCCGTGGGTGGATAACTCACCCACTCCAATTCAGCTGCAGAGCCCCAGTCCACTTGTCTGCAGGTGAGTGGCAGTCTCATTTTCAATCTAGCTTACTCTCCAAATTTGATGCTTTAATTGCGGTGATGGCAGAATCTCAAGGATCATTACTAACTGGCACTACCAAATCCCTCGAACACACAATGCCCAAATTTGCATGTTTTCTGTTTGTTTACATTAACTTTACATGTATTTGCATTGCGCTTTCACATTTGGTCTGAATGCACCCTGAAGAGACACTGACAAAGAAAGGGCCAACGATGGAAACAGCATAACACGTCGTTGGAGCAGCATTTTTGTAAGTGATTTAGTACAGTTTCAGTACAGTATGTTCACCCATAAGTACTAGTATATACAGTAAGTACTAATGAAGAGCCGGCTCCTTGCAGAGACCTTATTCTGTTGCTGGAATCCTCCACCCAATTTAACATCAAGGAGCCTACCTTGGCAAGAGGTCAGGGAAGTATTCAGAGCAGCACGGTCCAGTGCAGTTCCAGGGCCAAGTGGAGTGCCATACAGAGCTGACAAGAATTGCCCGAGACTTCTGCAGAGGCTATGGAGACTCATTAGGGCAGTGTGGCGGAGGGGAAAAGAAACTAGGCAGTGGTGTGATGCAGAAGGGGTGTGGATTCCAAAAGAAGAGAATGCAGAAAATATCATTCAGTTTTGCACTGTCTTGCTGCTCAGTGTGGAAGGCAAAGTCTTTTTTAAGGTCCTCGCCAACCATCTCACAGAGTATCTCCTGAGTAATTCTTACATTGACACAGCAGTACAAAAGGGTGGGGTTCCAGGTGTGCCAAGCTGTATAGAGCATTTAGGAGTGATCACACAACTGATCCCCGTTGCCATCATAGAGGGCTTTGAGAGGAATATAAGCCAGTTCTTTTGAAGGTGGCTTGGCCTGCCAAAGAGCCTCAGAAATGTGCCCCTTTATGGGAACACAATCAAGTTACAGCTTCCCTTTTCCAGCCTGACAGAAGAGTTTAAGGTCACCAGAGTCAGGGAGGTGTTACTTTACAGAGACTCAACAAACACCAGAGTCTTCTCTGCAGGTATCGTTGTAAAGACGGGGCGGAAGAGACGGGCCCAGGAGGCAGTTGATTAAGCAGAAGCCAGGCTGAGGCACAAGGTTCTGGTAGGCTCTGTGGCAGTCGGACGAGCTGGGTTGGGGACTCATGCAAGACCTCAATTTGAGAGCACTCAGGGGAAAGAGAGGAGGGTCCTGATTCAGGCACCAAACTCGTTTTTTCAGTTCTGGGCAGCTATTTTCCATTCATTTCCTATGTAGTCCAGCACTTACAGTGCTGAGTGCCCACGGCACTGAAATGCTCTCGGCGGTGGCCGTTTTTTGTCCCGGCGCTCAGAGCGCTCAGAGTTGAAAAAAGTTCAACTTTCAGAGACTGCAACTGAGCTCGTCAGTGTCAGACCTTAAGCAGCCAATCAGAACTGCTGCATGGGCAGGACATAGGACACCAGTACTACTCTGTACTCAGACTCCTGCTTTCCATGTCATCATATTTTACATCCAGAGCTGTTAGAAAACGTTTTCTGTCCATTGCTATTTAGAGACTGCTATTAAAAAATCTGTAGAAAGTCTGACAATAGGAAAAGCGGGGGAGATGAACTGAGAGTGACAAGCTGTTGCAGGGATTCAGGGCACAGACTATTTTCCCAGAGCACTGCGCACAAACGCTGAAAAAAAAAATGCTCAGGGTGGTCGGACAACAAAAAACACGTTTGGCGGACACACAGCCTCGGTGAGAGATCCAGGCAGCAGTGGAGGAAGAGCATCTCAGTAAGTCAGTGACCATGTACAAGCAAAGAGCTTGGACCAAATGGGATCAGGCATCAGAGAGAAAGATAACCTCGGCAGAGATCTGGAAATGGGAGCCAGAAAGGCCCCGATTTCTAATCCAGTCAGTTTATGATGTTCCGCCAAGCCCGTCCAACCTACACACCTGGGGGCTTGTGGAAACTCCAACATGCCCACTGTGTCAGGCAATAGCTTCCCTAGAGCCCATTCTGAGCTGTTGCCCTGAAGCCCTGGGAGAAGGGAGGTACACATGGTGCCATAACCAGGTCTTGAAGGCAGTAGCCGATGTCATAATGCTCTTATATCAATAGTGTGGAGTGTAGCTTCAGAGGTTGCTGGCTGTGGCAACGTATTGTCACTTCCTGTGTTGCTGGCTGTCTGTGTGGTTTGTGGATAGCTATCCTCACTCTCCTGACGATTATTGCCTTTAATTGTATTTTAATTGCTTTTTTCCATCTAACGTCACCTCTTACTTCTGTTTATCAAGCCTTTTGCACCTGTGTGCACACTCAGTGTCACCTAATCACCATTTTTAGCCTTCTGTTCGCCTTTCATCGGTGTTGGTGTTAGCTTCAGGTTAGCTACTAGCTATGGCTACTAGCTCTCCTTCCGCTTCTCCTCTGGTGTGCTCTCTGTGTCAGATGTTTAGCTACACCTCTGCCTCTTTTAGTGATAATGGTAAATGTGATAAATGTTGTCTTTTTGAGGCGCTCGAGGTGAGGTTGTGTGATTTGGAATCCTGGCTCCGCTGCACTGAAACATCGTCAGCGCCAATTAATAATGACGGACTCCCCTTAGCTGCAACGGAGCACCCTAGCTTAGAGCGGCATGTTTGCTGTCCTCCGGCTTCTACCTCTCCTGAGCAGCCAGGAGAGATGGGTGGGTGACGGTGAGAAGGAAGCATAGTCGCAAGCCCCTGGATCACCACCAGCCTGTTCATGTTTCTAATCTTTTTCCCCGCTCAGCGACACACCCACTGAGTAAAAAACTCTGATCATTGGTGACTCTATAGTCAGAAATGTGAACCTAGAGACTCCAGCGGCCATAGTCAAATGCATTCCCGGGGCCAGAGCAGGCGGCATCGAGTCAAATTTGAAAATGCTGGCTAAAAGTAATTGTAAATACTCCACAATTGTTATCGACACCGGCATTAACAACATCCAACTCCGGCAGTCGGATGTTACAAAACTTAGTGTGGAATCGGTGTGTAACTTTGCCAAAATGATGTTGGACTCTGTAGTATTCGCTGTAGTATTTGCTTTTTATCCAAATTTCCAAAACCTTGATAACTCAAAGTTGGGACCAGGAAGCAGAGTCACAGTCTTACACATCTCTCTGCAGCTCCTCTTCATCCGCCACCCCTCAACTTAGCCCCTGTCTTCCCCATCAGAGAATCATTGTCTGCTCTCTCCAAAGTAAATAAAAATATAATGTATAAGTATCCCAAAGTGATTAAACAAAAGTTGGTAAAACTCAAATTAAACATGAAGCCTCTAAATTTAATGACTTGGTCTCTGTTCCTCCTCATAATTTAAATATTAAATGTGGTTTGTTAAATATTAGGTCTCTAACTCCCAAGTCTCTGCTAGTCAATGATTTGTTAATTGATCATCAGATTGATTTAATATCCCTTACAGAGACTTGGTTAAGGCAAGAGGATTATGTTGGTTTAAATGAATCAACTCCCTCTGGTTATTTAAGCTGTCAAAATCCCAGAAGTTCTTGTCATGGAGGAGTAGTAGCAACAATTTACTATTCCAAATTGCTAGTTAATGTAAAGCAAAAAACATGTTATAATTCCTTTGAGAGCGTGGTCCTCAGTATTAGGCATGTAAGCAATTTTAGGTTAAACCCAATTTTATTTGCCATAGTTTATCGTCCTCCCTCAGCCTACTCAGAGTTTTTGTCTGAATTTGCTGAATTCTTAGCGGATTTAGTGCTGAAATCAGATATACATGTAGATGTGGATTGTGATTGCCTTAATATGGCATTTAATTCAATATTAGACTCGATGGGTTTTTCTCAGTAAGTAGGAAATTCTACCCATTATCTCCACCACACGTTAGACCTTGTTTTGACATATGTCAGACCATTGTCTGTTAACCTTTGATTTTACTATTTGTGACTATTTGGCTCCTAAAGAAAAATATTACTACAGTAGATGCCTCTCAGATGATGCTGTTACCAAATTTAAGCAGATTGTTTCCTCAATGCCATGTGTCAACACAATGGAGATAAGCTATGGAGAGCTTGCGCCTTCTGTAATTGATAGCATGGTAGATAGTGTTACAGCTTTTCTGCATCAGACTCTAGACATGATGTCCCCTTTAAAAAAGAAAAAGTCTAATCAGAGATTTCTAACTCCGTGGTTCAACACAGAAACTCATGGCTTAAAACAGAAGACTCAACAATTAGAAAGAAAATGGTGCTCCACTAAATTAGATGAAATCTATTTAGCTTGGAGAAATCATTTTTTAATTTATAAAAAATCTCTTAGGAAAGCTAAAACAAGTTATTATTCCGCATTAATAGAAGAGAACAAAAATAATCCCAGGTTTCTTTTCAGCACTGTAGCCAGGCTGACAAAGAGTCAGGATGCTGTCAAACCTAGCATTCCCTTAGAGCTTTCTAGTCAGGACTTTATGAACTTTTTCAATAATAAAATTTCATTTTTCAGAGATAAAATCAGTCAGATTCTTCCCACCATTAGTTTAAATACAGTAACTACTACAGCTCCTTCAACTGATATCTGTTTGGATGAGTTTACTCCAATTGACCTCTTAGAGTTAGATAAAATAATTTCCTCATCCAAGCCTTCAACTTGTCTTTTAGACCCTATTCCTACCAGATTATTTAAAGAAGTCTTCCCATTTATTGGTAGCTATATTCTTCAAATAATCAATTCTTCATTAACATTAGGCCATGTACTGCAGGCTTTTAAAACTGCTGTAATTAAACCCTTACTTAAAAAGCCAACACTGTATCCAGGAGTTTTAGCTAACTAGATAAGATAAGATAAGATAAGATAAGCCTTTATTAGTCCCACAACAGGGAAATTCCAGGATTGCAACAGCACAGGGATAGCAACACTCAGAGCAACAATCAGAAGGCAAGAAAAAAAAAGCAAGAGCAGCTAATATACATATGTACATATTACTATAAATATATATATATATACACACAGACACAGTGCAGAGCATTGTAGCTGGATGGAATAAATATATGAGTATATAAACACACAGTGCGGAGCATTGTAGCTAGATGGAATAAATATGTAGATATATAAACACCCACAGTATGGAGCATTGCAGCTAGGTGGAATAAATATGAAAATATATAAACACACACAGTGCGGAGCATTGCAGCTAGGTGGAATAAATATGAAAATATATAAACACACACAGTGCGGAGCAATGTAGCTAGATGGACTAATATGTAGATATATAAACACACAGTGCGGAGCAATGTAGCTAGATGGAATAATATGTAGATATATAAACACACACAGTGGGGAGCATTGTAGCTAGATGGAATAAATATATAGATATATAAATATAAACACACACAGTGCAGAGCATTGTTGCTAGATGGGATGAAACAGCACAACCGTCTACTTAGTTATCCTACATGGTATGATTATGTGCCCATACATATTCTCACCCTCCATAGCGACCGGTATTTTCCTAGTTGTATGCCGGAGGAGACCATTGTGTAAGTCTATTGCATCTTTTGCATTCAAAACTATTAGGTTGTTACGTCTTTTTTCTAACAGAGCACTATGCTCCCAAAAGGCAGGATTACTTGTAAAACCTAGAATCTTCAAAAGTACAATGGGAGGAAGAGCCTTCAGTTATCAGGCTCCTCTCCTGTGGAACCAGCTACCAATCTAGATTCGGGAGTCAGACTTGAGCTCTGTTTTTAAGAATAGGGTTAAAACCTTCCTTTTTGATATAGCCTACAATTAGGGAGGGATCATGTGTCTCTGAACCCTCTCTTACGCTATCTCTGCGAGCAGCCCTGCTTAGGTTGTACAGTCTGACAGCCGTTGGTAGGAAGGACCTGTGAAACCTCTCGGTTGCGCACCTGGGATGATGTAGTCTGCTGCTAAATGAGCTCCTCAGTGCATTCAGTATGTCCTGCATAGGGTGGAACTCGGACTCCAGCAGAGATGACAGTTTAGCCACCGTCCTTCTCTCTCCTATCTCCTCCACCGGGTCAAGGCACTGCCCCAGGACAGAGCTAGTTTTCTTGATCAGTTTGTTCAGTCTCTTCCTATCGGCTGCAGTAATGCCACTGCTCCAGCAGACCACTCCAAAAGTGATGGCTGATGCCACCACCGTGTCATAGAATGTCTTCAGCAGCGCTCCTTGTACACCAAAAGACCTGAGTCTCCTCAGTAGGAACAGCCTGCGCTGTCCCTTCTTGTAGAGTGCGTCAGTATTGTGTGACCAGTCTAGTTTATTGTTCAGATGAACACCCAGGTACTTGTAGGATGTCACCATCTCAATGTCTGTTCCCTGTATATTTACTGGTGCTGTGAGGGGTTGTCCATGCCTGCGGCAGTCCACCACCAGCTCCTTAGTTTTCCTCGCGTTGATCTGGAGGCAGTTCTGATGGCACCAGTCCACGAAGTCCTGGATAAGCCCTCTGTACTCAGCTTCATCTCCATTGGAGATGAGGCCAACGATCGCAGAGTCATCAGAGAACTTCTGTAGATGGCAGTGTGTTGTGTTGTGTGAGAAGTCCGCAGTATAAAGAGTGAACAGGAAGGGAGCCAACACCGTTCCCTGGGGGGCCCCCGTGCTACTGATGATCGTGTCGGACACACAGTCCTGGGTTCTCACAAACTGAGGCTGGTTCGTGAGGTAGTCCAGGATCCATGATGACAGGTGCTGGTCCACCCCTGCGTGCAGCAGCTTGTCCTTCAGGATCATCGGTTGGATGGTGTTGAAAGCACTGGAGAAGTCAAAGAACATGATCCTCACCACATTCCCGGCCTTCTCCAGGTGGGACAGAGAACGGTGAAGGAGGAAAGTCACCGCATCCTCCACCCCAATGCCATGCTGGTAGGCGAACTGGAGTGGATCCATCACTGGTTCCACCAGTGGGCAGAGGTGAGCAAGGAGCAGTCTCTCCAGGGTCTTCATCAAGTGGGACGCCAAGGCCACCGGTCTGTAGCTGTTCAGGTCTTTGGGGTGGGAAGTTTTTGGTACAGGTACCACACAAGATGCTTTCCACAGCTGTGGTACCCTCCCCAGCTTCAGGCTCAGGTTGAAGATGTACGCCACAATCCCACACAGCTGGTCTGCACAGGACTTGAGGAGCTTTGCGCTGATGCGTCTGGTCCCGTTGCCTTCCTCGCCTTGATCTTCTTCAGCTCCGTCCTCACCTGGGTCTTGGTCAGGGTCAGGATGGAGGGCTGTGTGTTTGGAGTGGGGGGGTGTTGGTGGAGTGGGGAGTGGGCAGCAGGACTTGATGTCTTTAGAGGCAGCAGTGGTTGTTGTGCAGTCAGGGGGGAGGGCGGTTGGTCAAACCTATTGAAAAACAGATACACTATAGACCAATCTCTTATCTGCCTTTCATTTCAAAACTCTTAGAGTTGTTGCTACGCAATTATTTGACCACTTGCAGGGAAATGGTTTATTTGAAGAGTTTCAATCTGGGTTTAGAATCCATCATAGTACTGAAACAGCCTTAGTGAAGGTCACTAATGACCTCCTTATCACATCTGATAATGGACTTGTGTCTGTACTTGTCCTTTTAAACCTTAGTGCACCTTTTGATACTATCGATCATAATATTTTACTTGATAGATTAGAACACCATGTTGGGACTTAATGGAACCTCATTGCAGTGGTTTAGATCTTACTTATCTGATAGGTTCCAGTTTGTTCATGTCGATAATGAGTTTTCTTTCAACTGAAAGCTCAGTCACGGAGGTCCACAGGGATCTGTACTAGGCCCTATTCTTTTTAGTTTATATATGCTTCCGTTAGGCAACATTATTAGAAAGCACTGTATACATTTTCATTGTTATGCAGATGACACACAATTATACCTGTCAATGAAGCCAGATGATGGTAATAAATTAGCCAAATTAGAGGCCTGTCTTAAGGAAATCAAAGCTTAGATGACTTGTAATTTTCTGCTATTAAATTCAGATAAGACTGAAGTCATTCTTGATGGTCCAATAAACCTTAGAAATACCTTTCCAAATCAAACTTTTTGTTTGGATGCAGTTACTCTTTCTCTTAATAGCTCTGTGAGGAACCTTGGAGTTATTTTTGATCAAGATCTGTTTTTCAATTCACATATTAAATTTGTTTCTAAGACTGCCTTCTATCGTTTTCGTAATATTGCCAAGATTGGAAGGATCTTGTCTCAGAGTGATGCTGAGAAACTGAGCCACGCTTTTGCTAGCTCTAGATTAGATTATTGTAACTCTTTATTATCAGGTTGTCCTAAAACATCTTTAAAAAGTCTTCAGTTGATCCAAAATGCTGCAGCAAGAGTTTTAACAGGTGAAAGAGAGATTATATCTCTCCAGTTCTGGCCTCCCTTCACTGGCTTCCCATAGAGTTTAGAATTAAGTTTAAAATCCTTCTTCTCACTTTCAAAGCTCTAAACAATCAGGCCACTTTTTATTTAAAAGGTCTGATACTACCCCATTTTCCTAACAGAGCACTACGTTCCCAAAATGCTAGAATCTCCAAAACTACAATGGGAGGCAGAGCCTTCAGTTATCAAGCTCCTCTCCTGTGGAGCCAGCTACTAATCTGGATTCGGGAGTCAGACGCGATCTCTGTTTTTAAGAATAGGGTTAAAACCTTCCTTTTTGATATAGCCTATAATTAGAGAGGGATCATGTGCCCTTGAACCCTCCCTTAGTTATGCTGTTAATAGGTTTAGGCAGCCGGGGGACCTCCAACAATGCACTGGGCTTCACTCCTTTCTTCACTCTCAATGAAATATTTTTGCTGGTCATTAACATCTGTTTGTTCTCTCCCATAGATTGAGTCTCCGTCATGCTGTTTGCTCTCTACGTGTCTGTTCTTTTCATCTTCTTCTCTATCCCCTCACCCCCCCAGCCAGTCACAGCAGATGACTGCCCCTCCTTCAGCCTGGTTCTGCTGGAGGTTTTTTCCTGTTAAAAGGGAGTTTTTCCTCTCCAACGCTGCCAAATGCTTGCTCACAGGGGATCGCCTGATTGCTGGGGTCTTTCTGCAATTGTGGAGGTTTCCCCTACAGTTGAAAGTGCTATGAGATGACTGTTGTTGTGAAATGGTGCTGTATACACTACCGTTCAAAAGTTTGGGGTCACCCAGACAATTTTGTGTTTTCCATGAAAAGTCACACTTTTATTTACCACCATGAGTTGTAAAATGAATAGAAAATATAGTCAAGACATTGACAAGGTTAGAAATAATGATTTGTATTTGAAATAATAATTTTTTCCTTCAAACTTTGCTTTCGTCAAAGAATCCTCCATTTGCAGCAATTACAGCATTGCAGACCTTTGGCATTCTAGCTGTTAATTTGTTGAGGTAATCTGGAGAATTCTGACGCAATGAGCAAACACATTGTACCATTAGAACACTGGAGTGATAGTTGCTGGAAATGGGCCTCTATACACCTATGTAGATATTGCACCAAAAACCAGACATTTGCAGCTAGAATAGTTATTTACCACATTAGCAATGTATAGAGTGTATTTCTGATTAGTTTAAAGTTATCTTCATTGAAAAAAACAGTGCTTTTCTTTCAAAAATAAGGAAATTTCTAAGTGACCCCAAACTTTTGAACGGTAGTGTAAATAAAGTTGAATTGAATTGAATTGAATTGCCTGCTGCCTGGTGGGCAGCGCGGTGGAAGAGTGGTTAGCACTGTGGCAGCACAGCAACTCACCATTGGCTGGGGGATCCTAGGTTCGATCCCAGCCCCCGACCGACAGTGATCTGTGTGGAGTTTGCATGTTCTCCCCGTGTCTGTGTGGGTTTACTCTGGGATTTCTCCGGTTTCCTCCCACATGCCAAAAACATGCAAGTTAGGTTAATTGGCATCAAACTGGGGATTCTAAATTGTCCTTAGGTATGAATGTGAGAGTCAATGGTTGTCTGTCTCTCTGTGTTGCCCCTGCGATGGACTGGCTATCTGTCCAGGGTGTACCCTGCCTCTCACCCAAAGATGCTGGGATAGGCTCCAGACTCCCCCCCACAACCCGAAAAGGATTAAGGGGAAGAAGATGGATGGATGAATTGAATTGAATTGAATAAGCACAGGGATTCACCATTCCTTACACCAGCTCCCAACGAAGCACATTGCTTTTGTCAAGCAGGGGAGAAACTTCCAAAACAGCTGAAGAACTAAACAGTTCTTCTAGCTTCAGGTCATAACTGGCAGCTGCAGGTGGACCTGGGGAGGGGGGCAGGTGGGCAATTTTAGTTTCCAGAGCACATCACCTTCACATCACTTCGGCCAGATTTGGTCCTAACATCAATTTCATTCAAGCAGGTTGTGCTTTTGGAACTTACAGTCCCTTGGAAAGATCGGCTGGAGGAAGCACATGAGCAGAAAAAGGCTCAATAACAGGAGCAACGTCAGATCTGCAGGGGGAATGGGTGGAAGGTCCGATGTGAACCCATCGAGGTGGGCTGCAGGGGATTCCCTGGGCAATCTCTGCACAGCGCACTCAGGTTACTTGATGTCAGAGGGCTGTAGGAAAGAAAAGCCACCAAGAACATCAGCAAAGCTGCTGAGAAAGCTTCAAGGTGGTTGTGGATCAAGAAGGGGGACCCTTGGTGTAGCATGCTGCTTGAACACAAGCTGGGGACTGATCACCCCCGGCTGGGTTATTCAGGTGTGGGTGTCTGAAGATCAAAGACCAGGAACACCCAATGACCCTGACTTCTTCACTGACGATGTGTTCAAGCTGCCCATCTAGTTAGATAGTATACTTTTAACTAGTACTTTCAAACAAATCATTTGCAAATATCACTCGTTGACAGGTTGCTATTTTGCCATCAGTTTCTGTGCTTGTCAATGAGATTATGGTAAAACTATGAAGCCAAAAACTATTCAGCTTGGTGCAGAGATGGTCTATAAGCAGCTGAGAGTGGTCATCCTTTACAGTCAAGAAGATCTCAGGTAGATGATAAAAATAAAAATTCAAACTATTTCCATATCCAATGGAAAATAAAATTGGTTCAGATTATATTTGGTCATGGGGAAAGTGTGTGAAAAGAATGTTAACGATGCACTGCAGTGGATATAAATCCCCTTAAAAACTGATCTACATTGTCTACAATGGTATCTTATGCCTCTTTTTCCACAAAAACCTTCCATTGTCTTACTGTTCCCCGTTTCTCCTCTTTCAAACACCAGGATCTAATTAGGCCCATCCACATCCTGCCACCACCACACAGAAGTCTGCAAGCTGGCAAATTTGAATAGTCAGTGCTCAGTCCTGATTGGTTCACCTGTTATAGTGACATCACAAAAAAACTCTCCATCTAACCTTGGCTTATTCAAAGGGAGGAGCTTAACTGAACTTTCACAGCAACACCCCCCCCCCCAAAAAAAAACCATAGACATGACACATACGAGTAATATTGTATTTGATATGTCTTGTAAGTCAAAAAACATGTTACAGACATGTTAAAAAGAAAAAAAAAACTTGATTTTTCCCTTGTGCCACTTTCAGAAATCATAAAATTCCCATATTGAACCTTCTTTCCTCAATCTTCAAAGAAGCTAGATCCTTCCTCTTGTTTCTCTTCCCTGTTCACATCACTCCACCCCCCCCCCAGCCCCCCACTCCTCCACCTCCACCCCCACAACTGCTGTATCTCCCACTGAGCGTGGCTTTGGAGGTGTGACAGATGTTTTAATGTGACTGCGATTCCTTATCACCACTCAGCTGAAAGCTCCATTTGCCTTGGTCCGCTGTGATAGATGGGAGGCCGAAGCTGAGCGGAGTGGAGACGCTATGCTAACGAATGAGAGAGGAGGCATTTCAGAGGCTGAGGATGTGTGTGTGTGTGTGTGTGTGTGTGTGTGTGTGTGTGTGTGTGTGTGTGTGCAGGTGGGGGGGGGGGGGCTAAAGCTGACACACGCTTCTGGAAATGGTAGATGTGGTCATTTTCTGTTTTCCATGTCCTGGGTGTGATGAGCAAGTGAGTAATTATAGGGAGGGAGGGGCGTGTGTACGCAATTACACTGGAATGAAACAGTGCTTGTCAGGACTGGGAGCACTGCCGCAGAAATGGAGAAATCAAGCAGAACATACACATTACAAATAAAGTCGCAAATAAACAAACAAACCGACAGCGATTTTGATTAAACCTCGGTGTGTTTACAACCCGTTAAATCTGTGGGATTATTGAAAGTCAGTGGCATTACATCTCTCCAGTGTTTCCAGCAAGTGAAGAGAAAGAAACAAACAAGAAAAGGGGCAGGAGTGATCCATCATGGCAGCATACCTCAACCTGTGAATCAGGGATGCATTGCAAAAACACAATGTCATTTGTTTAAAGTGCTTCTGAGGCAAAATATGCATCCAGTGTGAGACATTTCAGATGGCTACATAATAATTCATAATGTAAAACTACTTCACTGGTGGCAAATAAACAACTGCAGCAAAAAAAAAAAAAAACAACAACAATTGCTCGATGGGAATATTACTTCAATTCCAAAAAGAAGGTAAGATGATACTACTGACAAGGATGTGAACATAATAATTATTACAAAAACAATAATAACTGGGCTGAATAACAGACATGACTAACAGAAGCTTTGGGATACTTGTTGCAGCTGTGAGGGCAATTTACATCAGGTACACTGTGGAAATGGTATAACAAAGTTTTCTCTATTTAATTTTTTGGGTTGCAAATTTTCCGTGTAAAATTTGGGGCATTTTCTTTCCAAAATATATGACTTTTTCTTTGTAAATGTGCCACTTGATACTAGCATATTTGCAGTTTTTTCTTGATTCTCTTCAAAACTTTTTAAGGAAACATTGAGACTTTATTCTTACATTTGCACTGTATAAAATTAAATCAGGAACATTTTAATCATAAATTTGTGACTTTTTTCTCTAGAATGTGAATGCTATTGGGAAATTACAATTCTTTTAAAATGGCTGCTTTTTTCTTGTCATTTTTTAGATTATATTTATTTTTTCTTTTTTGATTTTGTTGTAATTCGACTTAATTAGACTTGTGGCATTCACCAATCTTTTATTATCTTGAAATTTCATACAGGTACTAACAAAATTTACAACTGGTCTTGAGCAGTTGAAATGAATGAAAGTCAGTAGAAGCAAGACAGAATACACATGTGTGAATGAGAGGGAGGCAGGTGTAATGGTAGAGATGCAAGGAGTAGAGGTAGTAAAGGCAGATTAGTTTAAATACCTGGGGTCAACCATCAAATGCAATGGTAAATGCACGAGAGGTGAAGAAGACCGTGCAGGCAGAGTTGAATAAGTGGAGACAAGTGTCAGGGGTGATTTGTGACAGAAGGATAGCACCTAGAATAATAGGGAAGATTTACAAGACAGTAGTGAGACCTGCTATGATGTATAGTTTGGAGACGGTGGCACTGACAAAAAGACTAGAGGTGGAGCTGAAGGTGGCAGAATTGAAGATGTTAAGATTCTCATTGGGAGTGACTAGGAGGGACAGAATTAAAAAGGAGTATATCAGAAGGACAGCTCAGGTTGCGCAGGGACAAAGTAAGAGAGGCAATGCTGAGATGGTTTGGACATGTACAAAGGAGGGATAGTGGATATATTGGACAAAGGATGTTGAAGCTGGAGCTGCTAGGCAGGAGGAAACGAGGAAGACCACAGAAAAGATTCATGGATGTAGTAAAGGAGGACATGGATGCACATTATAGGGTGAGATGGAGGCAGATGGTCCACTGTCTTCTTTTTCTTCTTTAAGCTGCTCACTTTAGGGGTTACCACAGCAGATCATTTGCCTCCATCCCACCTTATCCTTTGCATCTTCCTCTGTAACTACATTCACTCCACTCTACATGTCCTCCTTGACTACATCCATGAATCTTCTCTATGGCCTTCCTCTTTTCCTCCTGCCTGGCAGCTCCATCTTCAACAGGTAGATGGTCCACCGTGGCGACCCCTTAAAGAAAGCAGCCAAACAAAGAACAAGAAGAAGGAGGCGATCATGTCTTGTTGTGTTGCTGTGGCTTGCTGTAGTTGTTCTAGCATCAAGAGAATTTAATTTTATCGCTTTCCTGTGGATGTTGAAAGGATGAAGCTATGGATCGCTTCTGAACGTGAGTACTGTACTACCCACTGAGCATTCAAGAATTTGTAGTCATCATTTCATATCTGGTAAGTGCACCCATTTAAGCTTATATAGTTTGGATGGAAAGTTTGAATTTCTTCCCTTCACATTGTATGGCTGTGTTTCTCATCCTACGCAATTTTTCCTCCACTCTATAGTTTCCACTATTTTTCTAACTGCATTAAAACCGTAAATATATAATGTTACAGAAAGCAGAAAATGAATTTTTTTTCACAGTTTCACTTAAATTTGGAATGAGGAGAATCTAGAGCACATGAGGTGATCATGGCCTAATAATGTTGCCCTTTACTGTACATCCATTTATTTACCAGCCCGCTGACACTGAAGAGCAAGGAGCCAAGTGCCAAGTCACATAAAACAAAGGAAGATATTTTAATATAGAAATTGAAATGGAGGCTGAAGGGGCCAAGTGATGGGGGGGGGGGGGTGTCACAAAGCCCATATGACTGTGGACTGGAACTCTGTGTGTGTGCATGTGTATAATAATCTGATGCCATGCCTCGTCATTCACACTGCATTGATGTTTGACCACATTCATCAGTGATAGCTGGCATGACTCCCTTAGGAAGGCAGGGTTCCTTTTTCTCAACTTTTATCCTCCACCCTCCCCTTCTTATTGTCTATTTCTACCCTCAGTTATCTGTTATTTACATTTTTTTCTTTATCATTTTAATTCCACACATGCCAGCCCACAATACACACAGATTCCTTGCATTTGAAGCACACTGTGGTGCTTCTCTAGATCATTATGTGTTACTAAGATTTGAGCATGCAGTATGCAAATGCTTTCTGTAGCAGGCTAAAAGTCCCTTCATTCATGTATCTGGAATTTTCTACCATTCTTCCTCACAAAAGACCTCTAGTTCTGCAATATTCTTGGGCCATTTACCCACAGATTTACAATGATAGGTTTGGGGACTGTGAGGACCACTCCAAAACCTTCAGCCTGCATCTCTTACCCAGGACTTACACTGACTGACTGGATGCAGTCCGTTGCAGATGCTGTGTGGATGTTCCCTTGCGTTCATCCCTACTAGCTCCGTTTGTGTGTTGCAGTGGCATGGATAAGAACAAGGTTGAAAATTCAAGATCGCGTGAGAATTATATAAAATAACGCGAGATCTCGAGAAAGACCTGAGAGTAACTGAGATGAACGATTGTGATCACATGATGACAACAAGGAAGTGTGATGTAGCGGCTCTCCAACTGGATTTTTGGGCTGTAAATAAAATGCAAGTAGCTCGTTAATTTTAATTCTATGAAAAGTCTGTATGTTAAGTCAAGTTTTTACCTTCTGTGACACGGTGGAGGAGGAGACCTCAGAAAATAACGGATGATCCTTAAATCATTTTTAATGATCAAGCGGCTATTAAATACTGTGAGATACTGCAGGATTTCCTTGCGGACTGGATCCAGCATCTGTCAAAAATAGACTCGTTACGTTTCATTAGCCAACCGAAATTGATGAGCTGGATTCATTTCACAGTGGTCTGGACCAGGTGGGGATTAAAAAATTGAAGAGAATGGGAACTATTTGCTGTGGAGGCCGGATCACAGCCATGATGGACTGCATCCGGAGTCAGTGTAAATCATGGGTTAGGTAGTCCATGGTAAATTTGGAAGTATGTTTTGGATCATTGTCCTGTTGTGGAATCTGCCCTCTTTTAGGCTTCAGTGTTTTTACAGACGGTGTGATGTTTGCTTCCAGAATTCACAGGAGATTCATTTTTCCCTCTACCTGTGCAGTGGTTCCTGTGCCACTGGCTGCAACACAACCACAAAGCATGATAGCTCCACCTCCATGCTTAAAAGTTTGCAAAGGGTTCTTTACATAAAACAATGTCCTTTTTCATTTTTTTCCTCCAAGCTTACTTTTGCTGATTGTGGACTCACAGTAAAATTTTAATTTCCTCCATTCACAGCATTTGATTCCAAAATACTTAAGATTTCTGTAGAGATTCCTATGCATTTTGGATTTTATAAGGATGCAGTTAAGAGTTTTTCCTAAAGACTTGTCCATGAAGGTCTTTTAAGTAAGTGTTGGTGCATGGTGGAGTGATGCACAACCTTTTCTGAGTTTGCTAAAGCTTCCGGCAATTTTTTGCAATCAAATGGGGGTTTTGAGTTGTCATTCTGACCAACTCATGTGTACTTCCTTCAGAGAGTTTTACTTGGTCATCCAGATGTCAGATTTTTTAACTTCCACAGTTACTGTAAACTCTTCATTATGTTTCATACTGGGAAAACTGCAAGATGAAAATGCTGTGCTATGTTTTTGTAGCCTTCCCTGGCATTGTGGGAGCAATATTTTTAAATGTCACTGTCTTACACAGTTGCTAAGAGGAACCATTGTTTGCTGAGCAGGGCTGGAGGACTCGAGGCTGGTGTTTCCTGGTCTCAGCCTCAGTCTTGGAGGTTAATGACTCAGTCTCATCATCGGCCTCGAGACCTACAGCCTCAGTAACTCAGCCGAGGCCGGCTTGAAGCCGTGCAATTTCAGCATTATTTTTCTAGATTAAATTCTCCTTAAATGATTTTCATAAATTACTTTTTGATTAATATGAATCAAAATCCAGCACATAATTTCGGGAAATGTGACATTTTTCATAATTTGACAATGTGCCCCCCCTTCCCCACCGCTGCCGAAGATTTGGTATCACTCAGCCTGTTCTTTCCTGGCTCCTTGCCTGTCGGTCACTGACTAAACCAGGTTTGATAATTTCAAAAATGAACATTGCATTCCTCATTATAGCACAAACACTTCCAGTCCAGTTGTCCAGTTTCTTCAACAAAGCCCTCATACCGGCAGTGTCCTGCCTCTTCCCTGACAGGTGTGTGCCGGTGTCTTAGTGTGCTGCTCCGCTGAGTTCCGAAGGAGGAGTGGTTCACTTCAGTGTGTGGTCAGACTTGGCACCTTTCTTGTATCCCAGCTTGCGGGTGTGGTCTGACCATTTTGTAATAGGTTTGTAGAAATAATTGAAGCAGCTCAGTGGTGCAGTGGTTAGCATTGTGGCAGCACAGTAAGAAGGTCATGGGTTCAATCTCACCCCTTGACCATCAGTGACCCTTCTGTGTGGAGTTTGCATGTTCCCCCTGTGTCTGCGTGGGTTTACCCCGGGTATTCTGGTTTCCTTCCACAGGGCAAAAACATGCAAGTTAGGTTAATTGAAGACTCTAAAGTGGCCCTAGGTGTGAATGTGTGTGTGAATGGTGAAGAGATTGGCACGCACCATGGCTGCCTCATCCATCTATGTGGATGCCCTGAATTTCCCTCTGAGATTAATAAAAGTATACAAAACACAAAAAAATGACTAATAATGTTGTTGAAGAGTCTGTGATGCTCTGTGGAAATTTTCACAGATTCACCTGCTCTCTCTTCTGATTAGCTCAGCTGCTGCCTGCAGCACACTCACAGAAAGCTAAACACACGTACTTGTTCATGTAACAGGACCTGTTGGGGACCTGTCAGAGCCAACTTAAGTGTAGCACTTTCAAGCTACAGGATATTATGAAGATCCAAATCGCTGTTTAGCCCCTCTTAGCATGTTTTTGCATTTGAGTCTTTTGCAGTCTGTACCATCAGCTGTCCACACAGGCAAGACAGAAAATGACAGAGCAGTAACCCAAGGTAAGCTGTTCTGATAGGTATGCCAAAATATCAGAACACCAACTAATTAGTCTTTGTTTTGAGGATTATTACAAGCACTTGGGAGTCTACAAATCAACTGCTTATTGTTAACAATGAGGATAACGATTAGATACCAAGACAACGATGTCTAACTTCATTTGAAAGCACCTGGGGCCTCATGTGGAAAAGACGTGCGTGGATTTCCTACTGAAAGATGACATACATTTAAATCAAGAAAACGCCGTAAGCAAAATACAATCCAGATGTATGAAACCGTCCATACATAGGAATCCAAGCACATTTGCTTTGTACATACCGATCTGCTTGAAATTGAATACGTGAGGAAATACCGTACTCCTCCCTTGATACGCCTCAATTTGAATACGCAATTAGATATAAATAGGTATGCAAATAGATATATACAAGCACTGCACGTTTGATTCTCTTGTATCCACGATCAAAAATAATGGATTTAATGGAATTTCAGGGACTGTAAGTTAGAGGTGTTGCTGAATGAGGTAAAGGCACATAAAAACATTTTGTTTGGCACGCTGTCCTCCGGCATTAGTGCCGGATACAGGTAATTTAATAGCCTCCTCACAGCCGTAGAAGATTAGTTTATTGTTTCCTTTATTCAGACAGGGATAAGAAGGAGATGTTTTTAACTTTGACATGTGTAGACCGACGTCTGCAGTCGTCCTCAGAAGTGTCAGCTGATCGCTGTGATCTGGAGCATGTATAGCTCAGTGGTTAAACTGCCAGATTTCAAAGCAGAAGGTACCAGGTAGGAGACCAGCTGCGATCTCTTCTAGGGACCACAGTGGAAATAAGTGTGCACACTTTCTTGTGTCATTGCATTATTTTTAAATGTATGTTGTATCTTTTATACAATGCTATTTTAAATGATGAATAAATCAATCAATCAATTTGTGACCAGCCAGGAGGATCAGCTGGTTGAAATAAAGGAAAACGGTCATGAAAAAGAAGACAATATGAACCTATTTAGTGGGTAGCCAAGGTCACCTGTCAGTTGAAAGCGGATCATATTAGACTCGACAAGTACATATTTTATGTCCAAAACACAAATCTCATCCTTTATAGTTATTTACAACTTACTTGGATTACACACACTACTCTTGTAAATGAATGAAGTGCACCAGGGAATGGGTGAGACTGTTGCATTTCAAACTTTATGCATGTGTTTATTGACATAACTACTGTACACACAGAGGCAATTGGGGGCTTGATAAAATGCTGTGAAACTGTAGTTTAATCAGCAAAAAAAAGCAAGTCACTTACTCAAACCACGGAGTTGCAGTGAAGCATTGAAGACAGGGTGATACTTGTGGGGTGCACAGGCGCATTGCACATGAGGTTCAGGTTCAGGTTCAGGTTACTTTATTTGTACCCGTAGGGAGGTGGGTTATTATTAGAACAATTACACGAATTTATTCACTTAGAAGCCACCCATCCACACAGTGCCAGCTTGTAGTTTGTTTCCAACAATGCTGTTCATTAGAATCATTAGGAAAACCAGCTCTCCCTGCAAATTGTGCTTTGATGTTGGTCTGTTCAACTGCATTGTATGGGAATATGATGTACCTGGGTGACAGCCGGATAATGCCATCCCACACAGCTGACATAGCTCGGCTCAGGGTTGACTAGGAAATTCCCAATTGGTCTGCCAGCTCCCTCCAGAATGCCCGTTTCCAGAAACCCCAGAGTTGTCAGCACCTGCACTAGGATGGGCAGCGCACGGCTTCTCGCCGTATCGTGCTCCAAGAGCGGCCGTAGCTCTGTTCAGCTCAGTTCCACACGGACTGCCCGTGGAAACCTAAACCAGCTGACAAACCAGTTATCATCCTGAGCAAGAAAATTTTCTGTCTCTAAAATACCCTTTCTCTTCTCACTACACGATTTGCAATATCCTCTAATCCTCTGTTGTTAGAGGCATTTTCTACCCTTCTTTGCGCTTGCTTTTATATCCACTCATCTAATTGCTCACACTTGGATGTTTGTTCATCATGTGTCTCTGGTGTGTACAATAATTTTCACGTCATTATCAGTCTCCCAACATCACCTCTAAGTGTCGCCAACGGACCAATAACAGTAGAAATGTACGTATGCCAGCCATGAAGTTGGCATGGGGCTGCATGTATTTCCACGGTCATTTCGTTCTTGATACATGTGAAATTTTCCGTGGAAAAAGACGTACACCATGTTTTTGTGTGTAAGTACCCTTTGTACATGAGACCCCTGGACAGGTGAGTGTGCTGAAGCTAGCCTTTAATTAAATTCAATTCAACTTTATATAGCGCCATTTCACAAGTCATCTCATAGCACTTTCAAGCTGTAGGGGAAAACCCCACAATTGCAGAAAGACCCCAGCAATCAGGCAATCCCCTGTGAGCAAGCACTTGGCGATGGTGGAGAGGAAAACTTCCTTTTAGCAGGAGGAAACCTCCAGCAGAACCAGGCTCAGGGAGGAACAGTCATCTGCTGTGACTGGCTGGGGGTGAGGGGATAGAGAAGAAGAAAAAAGGAACAAACATGTAGAGAGCAAACAGCATGACAGGGAATCACTCTATGGGAGAGAACAAGCAGATGTTAACCCTGAGAGGTTTTCTGTCACAGATCCGCACCATATGCATGCACCCTCTGGTGGCAATGATTTTTTTCAACAAAATATTCAGTTTAGATATCCCAAATTCCAAAGGCTGTAACTTGAAAGTAGTAAGAGTCATGAACCAAGCACTGGAGGTATTCGCCAGGCTCGGTCTCATGGCTTTTTCCTTATATGTACATATTTGTTGTATTTTTGTGCTTTTTGGGTTTCTGTAATTCTTGTATTGTTTGCTATTTTTCTGTTTGTTTTAGTTTTGTTACACTCTTATTTTGTGTTAATTTACATTCATATTTCAGTCTGCATTTGTTGATATTTTATTCTTTAGTTCTTTACTGTTGGGTTGACAGCTGTCAAGAGCGTTCCCAGGTTTTGTGATTCGTGTAGGCGTCACCTCTGTCAGCTGTCAGCTTCAACTGCTCTCCTCTCATTGCCCCCAGCTGGTCCTATTATGTATCATTGCTTTCTTCTGCCCGTTCATGTGACCCACACCTGTCACTACTTATGTAAATTGTTTTTGACCCTATTTAAGGGCAGTTATTTTCATTTCTGATTGCCGCTGTCTTGAGGAAGTTTCTCTTCGTCTCCACCAGAGCCCTGTCACTGCTCTGGTGCGTTGTATTAGTAAGTTTACCCGTTGTTTGTATTTTCCGTTAGAGCTCTGTGTGGACTTTATGTTTGTTGTTTTTTTAATAAATCTCCCAAACTCACAGTTCAGCACGTGCTTCTCACCTTCCTACCCCGAAAGGCAATTCATAACAGAAGACAGCAGCCAGTAGAGACCCAGCCGCTGTGAGTTTGTGGATTTATTTTTTTTTATTTTTTTTTTTTGGTTTTCACTCACCTGTCTTCTGTGGAGCTCATCATGTCCCCAGCACGTCGGTCTCCGACAATCAAAGGGAGATCGGCAGTGGGATCTCTGAGTGTGGAGGAGGAATGGGCAGCCGAATTTATCCAGGGATTCGTGGATGAAGCCCTCGCCTCCCGCAGCCCAAAGATGATCTGGGAAAAGGTGGATTTGGCGACTGCCATTGTCGAGGCGCATCCAGGGTTGTGGAAGCATGCCCAGTTCGCAGACTTGTTGGCCACACTCTCCGTCCTCCAGCAATCCTTCCCTGGCCTGAGATGGGGACTGCCTCCAGCGAGTCTGAGGACGACACTGAAGCGCGCTCAACAGCAGACGCCCTGCTCCATCTCCAATTCGCATATTCCTGCTCCCGCTCCATCAGCTCCATGACGACGCCATCATCCTGCTCCGGAGGGCAGGAGGAACACTCCTGCCTCTCAGGCAGCAGCTTTCCCTACACCGAGGCAGAAGCCTCCCTCAGCAGTGCAACCTCAGTACTTTTTCTCTCCGGCTGTATTGCCAGCCTCTTCCCTCTTCGCAGCTGCTGTTTCCTGCTTCTCCTCGGCGCTCTCTTCCACTGCCGAGAGGTTGTCTGTTTTTCCTCCGGCTCCAGCCGCCTCTATGTCCACAGGGGCTGCTCCTCCATGACCCTCTAAGGGGCCCATGTCCACCGTAACCACGGAAAGGGATGACGCTACACCTGCTGCAGCAGAAAATATTGAGCTCCGGGAACACAGGCAAGTGTCATTTCATTCTCCCTCATTTTATAATGATATGCCTTGCCTGATTCCCGGCAGTATGGCTCAGGGTTTGCAGTCTCCTGAGCCCTCACTGCCTGTTGCAGCCATTAATTTCTCACCTACCCTCTCCGTGTCTCCTCCTATCCTCCCTGAGTGTCTGCCAACTACAGGTTTGAGCTGCCGGACGATGGAGGAACCTGCAGTTATGGAGGACCTAGTCCCAGCCCCGCAGCCACTGTCTGGATGGAGGGAGAGTGCTGGTACCAAGCTGACGTCTGCGCCGATGATGAAGCATCCCCTGGCCTCAGCTGAGCGTGATCCAGCACCAACGGGAAATCGACCTCCTGTCACCATGCAGGGCGAGTCACCTGCATGGGTCACATCACTGGGGGGTCCCGGGACTGCATCGACCATCATGCCTGCTGCTGCAGCCTCCACAGCAGAGGTCGAGCTGGACCTCCAGACAACCAGATCCAAAACATCATCTCCTGGATCGACGGAGTCCTGGACGGCAGTGGAGCTCAAGCTCAGGCAAGTGCTCATTTGTTTTCATTGTCTCAGTTTTGGAGAGATCTTGTTGGGCTCTTGGTGGGGACAGACAAGTGCAGCCATCAGCTGCACCTGAGCTCACCTCTCTGGGCTCCACTGCTGCCAGTGACCCTGACCTGTTTCTCTGTCTCTCTCACCTGAGCTTTCCCCCAGGGTCACCAAGGATTGTCTAGCTAAGCCAGAAGACTCCGTGGGTTCTGGCTCGCCACCTGAGATCCCCATAGATCCAGCTCCTCCCACTGAGGTCGTCACGGGTGATCCGTCCTACCCCGGGGCCTCAGTGGGTGCTGCTCCTCCTCCAGATGAGGTCTTCGCGGGGGCTCTGTCCCACCCCGGGACCTCCGTGGGTGCAGCTCCTCCTCTGTTTGGGTCACTGTGGGTGCTATTTACCAGTCAACAACCGTTGTGGGTGTTGCGCCCCAGCCAAAAACTAACATGGGTGCTGCGCTCCAGTGTGAGCCCGCCATGGGCATTATACTCCAGCCCGGGGGCCACCATGGGTGCAGCTATGGCCCAGTCCGGCCCCAGCATGAGTGCAGCTATGGCCCAGTCCAGGCCCACTGCGGATGCAGCTATGGCCCAGCCCGGGCCCTCCTCGGGTGCAGCTCCACTCCAGCCCAGGCCTTCCACGGGTGCAGCTCCGCTCCAGCCCAGGCCCTCCGCGGGTGCAGCTCTGCTGCAGCCTGGAGCCATGGTGGGTGCTGCAATGTCCCATTTTTGGACCACTGAGGGTGCTACAGGCCTGCCTGATGCTGTCGTAGTCCCCCCTCCTCTGCCTGATGCCGTCGCAGTTCCCCCTCCTCTGCCAGATGCCATCGCGGTTCCCCCTCCTCTTCCAGAGGCCATTGTAGTTCCCTCTCCTCTGCCTGAAATTGTCTTGGTTCCCCTGACTCCTCCATTGGGCCCACTATTTTCTCTTCCCGTCCAGCAACCGCCTCCTGGACCACCTCTTCTGTTCAGGTGGTTGAAAAACTCTGGCAGACCACTCAACAGACTGTGCCACAGAGTTGGGTGGCCCATGTTCTGTGGGAGGCCACCTGACTTGTTCCTGACTTGTTGATCTGGCGGGCCTGGGACTCCGGTCACCTGCCTGAACTGCCCAGCTCCTCAGTCCATGGCGCTTAGGGGTGTTGAGGGCTTTCCCTGGTGTGGATCCTGAGCAGGGTTTTGTTTCATTCCCTCCTAGCCTGTTCCCCCCACAACTCTCCCGGGGTGGGTTATTGTTGTGCTCCTATTCGGGGGGCGTCTTTCTTTTTCTTTTTGATGTTAGCACTGGAGGTTTCCGCCAGGCTCAGTCTCATGGCTTTTTCCTTATATATATGTATTTGTTGTATTTTGTGCTTTTCAAGATTCAAGATTTCTTTCCTGTATTTAGTATGTGCATGCACATAAAAAATGAAATTATGATCCCCCAGCATAACACAATACCACAATATACATAGAGAATAAGTTTAAAAACAACAGCATAAAAAATAAAATACAACAATAACATATCAGTTAAACACTACAGTCAGACCAACCTATCAGATTACATACAAGTTTAGCAGAGGTGAGGAGTAGGAAAAGCAATTGGCAGGGGAATAGGGCACAGTCCATTTATAATCCTGACTGCATGTGGAAAAAAACTGTTCAGCATTCTGGCTGTCCTGGCCTGAAGACACCTGTACCTCTCCCCTGAGGGCAGACGAGAAAACAAACTGTGGGAAGGATGGTAGCAGTCCTTAATGATGTTAACAGCCCTGTTAGCACAGCGTTTATTGTAAATCTCCTCCAAAGAGAGGAGGGGAACACCGATGATCTTACTGGCTGTTTTTACAACCCTATTCAGCTGGTGCTTCTCTAAAGCTGTGCAATTCCCAAACCAGGCAGTCAAGCCATATGAAAGGACAGAATCCAGGGTGCCTCTGTAAAAAGTCGTGAGGAGCTGAATGGGAAGACCTGCCTTTTTTAGCCACCGGAGAAGGTAGAGTTGATGATGAGCCTTTTTAATAATGGCTGTAGTGTTGGTGTTAAAGGTCATGTCATCTGCCAGATAAGTCCCCAGAAACTTAACATTGTTCACCCTCTCCACAAAAGTGCCCCCAGTAGATAGCAGTGTGTGATGGTACTTGCTCATCTTCCTGCAGTCGATCACCATCTCTTTAGTCTTCTCCACATTAAGGTGAAGATTATGTAATCTGCACCATGTTGTTAGCTGGTCCACCTCCCTTCTGTATGCAGACTCACTGTTTTCATTAATCAGACCAACTACCGTCATATCATCAGCAAACTTAATGATGTGATTAGTGCTGAATGTGGCAGTACAGTCGTGAATGAGCAGGCTAAACAGCAGGGGGCTCAAAACACAGCCCTGAGGAGATCCTGTACTCACAGTTCTGATGTTTGAGATAGAACTGTACACCTTGACTCGCTGCTGCATCTGCATCAGGAAGTTGAGAATCCAGCCTCATGTGCTAAGGTCCACTCCCAGCAACCGTAGTTTTTCCACCAACTGCCCTGGAATGATGGTATTAAATGCAGAGGAGAAGTCAGTGAAGAGGAGCCTAACATAGGCATTCCTCTCCTCCAGATGTGATAGGGTGAGGTGAAGTACAGATTAGATGGCGTCTTTGGTTGAGCAATTAGCTCTATATGCAAACTGTAGGGGGTCCAGCTCTGGAGGGAGCTGGGCCTTAATGTGCTGCAAAACAAGCCATTCAAAACATTTCATCACTATTGGTGTTAATGCCGCAAGACAAAAATCATTAAGGCAGTCAGGGTTTGGTTTCTTTGGCAAGGGGATTATGATGGCACTCTTCAGGCAGGTGGGCACAGCACCCTGAGAGAGGGAGGTGTTAAGGATGTCTGCAAAGACATCTTTCAGCTGTTCAGCCCACTCTCTCACCACACACCCAGGAATGTTGTCAGGTCCTGCTGTTTTGCGTGAATTAACCCAGGCAAAGGTTGTCATAGCCAGGAGCGGCACTGGGGTTAAGCTCCCAGTGCTCATAAAATGCTCCTTACGGCGTGCGTCTCGAAAAGCCTCTGACAACTAAGTCCAACTCCTAGCCTGCCTGTGTGGTTTAGTCTCTAAGCCCGGCGGAACTGCTTTTACTAATAGGAGAAGGGGCGAGGGCGGATCTCTGGCGCCTTAAAACCAGGTGCTTCGGGTAGATGGTGGCTTGTCAACCTGGGAAGGTAGCCCATCTAGGGGAAGGTAAACCCTGATTCCAAACCTCCGCTGCCTTGCGGCACACCCGGTCACGGGAAAGGCTTCGGGAGTCAACCCTGAGGAAAAATCCGGAGTCGGAGCCCCTAAGGCAGTTCTCTGTTGTGCTCAACATCGTTCTGGCAGCTCCTGCGATGGCTCTGGTGCCAAACTATAGCAGCCCTGCTGTTCCTTTGGATTCATCAGTGACGTGGAGAGGGGGGACATGCTGCACGGGTAACATCTTGTCCTCCATATCTTCCTGCCCAGGCTTGAATCCTACCAACGCCCAACGCTGGAAGGTAGAACACCGGTGCGCATCGGCCTGTTCAGCCACAGGCAGTGCTGTTCCAGCAGAGTAGACGTTTAGGATTCTCTTCCATGGTCATCATAGACCGACGGAGGCCGACAACAACCCAGGCAAAGACTCTTCTAACCTGGGTGGCTGTCACCTGAAATGCCTACTCAGTGGATGATGATGACGATAGAGGTGTCTGTACGTCATCATTATTGCTGCCATTTCCAACTTCAAAACGTGCATAAAAGTCATTGAGCCTGTCTGGAAGTGTGACATCCTTGGGGCTGGCCTGTGGAGGAGGGGGCTTATTTTCAGCAATTGTATTAAAACCTTGCCACAACCACCTTGAAACTTTATTGTTCATAAAGTGGTTGTTTAGCTTCTGCCCATACAGTCTCTTGGCCTCCCAGATGCCCCGGGACAGATTTTGTTTTGCCAGCCTGTATGCAGCAGTGTCTCCTGACTTAAAAGCTGAATTTCGCACGCTAAGCAAGGAGCCCACTTCTCCATTCAGCCAGGACTTCTGATTTGCTCTTTTCTTGATGCTTTTGATAACAGTTACATCATCTATGCATTTATTTATGTACCCCATGGCAGACTCTACATATTCCTGCAGATCAGTGACCCTGTCCTTTGTTGCAGCTTCTCTAAAGATCTCCCACTGTGTGTTTTCAAAGCAGTCTTGCAATGTTGGAATAGCTTCCTGGGGCCACAATCTCACTTCTCTGAAAACAGGTTTAATTTGTTTCAAAACTGGCTTGTATGCAGGTACAAGCCTAACAGCTAGGTGATCAGTTTCAAATGTGGGGGACAGCGGCTGCTCTGTGTCATGTACGGGGCTGTTGTTTTCTGCCCCGTTTCATGACCTGTGGCTCTAGCCTCTGATTGCTGCTATCAGTTCCAGCTGGCAGGTTATTGGGTCCTCTGCCAGTCCTCAGCCACAGCCCTCCTCTCACCTCTCTTTGCCAGGCAACTATCTGCTGATTGCCATCACCTGGGGTTTTCACACACACTCATCCTGACAAGTACTCATACACAGACTCCCGCCATACACCTGTGTCCACTTGTCACTCATTAGCCTGCTTGGTACTTATTGGGTGACAGTAGGGTTATTCAGTGTTGTGCCGTAAGTCTACACTACACAGTTCAGTCTGTTGTCATCAGCCTATGTTGATTCCCTGGAGCTGTTGGCATCCTTTCCCTTTGGACTACTTCAGTGTTGTTTCCCAGAGCCCGCTGAGCTCCGATCCCCTATGTAAGTCTCCCTCTTGTTTTCATTCACTGCCCATGTTCTGCCCTGGGAGTGTGTGGGGCTTCCTTCCCTGCCAACTGAGCTGGGGCGTCAATCGCTTGTATGCCAGACTGTATTGTCCTACTGAACATTTTCTTGTATTTTGTGCATTTTTTGAGTTCCCCCTTTCTGTTAATAAATACGTCCTCTTCACCTGCATTTTGGGCTCATACTAAATTATTTGTTTGCCGCGAAGCTACGCAGCGGACATGACACTCAGTTCCTGATGTTTTTGTGTTTCTGTAATTCTTGTACTGTTTGCTATTTTCCTGTTTATGTTTTAGTCTTGTCACGCTCTTATTTTGTATTAATTTACATTCATATTTCAGTCTGCATTCATTGATATTTTATTCTTTAGTTCTTTACTGTTGGGTTGACAGCTGTCAAGGGCGTTTCTGGGTTTTGTGTTTCATGTGGGCATCGCCCCTGTCAGCTTCAGCCGCTCTCCTCTCATTGCCCCCAGCTGGTCCTATTATGTATCACTGGTTTCTTCTGCCCACTCATGTGACCCACACCTGTCACTACTTATGTAAATTGTTTTTGACCCTATTTAAGGGCAGTTATTTTCATTTCTGATTGCCGTTGTCTTGAGGAAGTTTCTTTTCGTCTCCACTAGAGCCCTGTCCCTGCTCTGGTGCGCTGTATTAGTAAGTTTACCCATTGTTTGTATTTTCTGTTAGAGTACTGTGTGGACTTTGTTGTTTTTTTTTTTTTTTCAATAAATCTCCCAAATTCACAGTTCAGAGCGTAGGTCTCACCTTTCTGCCCCGAAAGGCAATTCATGACAGAGATGATGGTTTACTGTCAATGAGAAAAATGTAGAATATGATGCGAAGTTCATGACAGGAGTAAATTTACACATCTAATTTGCATAATGTGATGGCAGCCATATCGGATAACATAACTTTCGGTCAGAGTGGACTTTGGACAGATTTACACAAAGGATGGTGTTTGTTTGGCTTTTTTGTTTTTGTTTTCTTATCTTCAAAATATATGAACCAGAAAGTCAGTAGAATGTAAACAAGCTGATAAAAACATCAGACCTACCACTCCTCATACTGTATGTCGCCATGCGTCAATGTGTAGATCCCCAATCCTTATTTTGTCTTCTGTCGGTCATTTTTGCTTTCTCTCCCACATCCACAAACTCAAATTTATCTTTTGATTTATTCCACCTTGATTTTGGTTAGATAATGCTGCGGAACTGGCAATATTGTCCTCTCCATCACGTGCAGCTTCGTCAATGGCGGACAAAAAGTGTGCATGCTCCGGTACATCTTCTGCTGTCACAGAAGGTAAATATTTCCCTTCAGAAGCTAAATAATCTCTTTTAGAATCACAGCTGGCAAAATTTGGAGCAAATGCTTCCTCCCTGTTGAAATATATGTTGCGCAATTGTTTATACATCTCTTCTTCTGTGCCCCAGAAGTGATATCAGATTCGACGCGGTTCTGGTGAGCTTAACTGAATCCTCCAGTGAAGGGCAGTAAGCTATATGTGTCTACCATTTAGTGATATGAAATGTTTGGCACATCTGGGTTCCCCCACCCCACCCCATACTTTTTGACATATCATGTGCCAGGTGCAGATCTGCGACACCAGCTACAGGAGAGGTAGATCATGTAATCAAATTTAATCCTAAAGGGGTTAATGACCAGCAAAAATATTTCATTGAGAGTGAAGAAAGGAATGAAGCCCAGTGTATCGTTGGAGGTCCCCTGGCTGTCTAAGCCTATTAGCAGTGTTAGCTAATGCTAATTCAAATTAGATCACACATCAACAAACTGAGCACAAAACAGAAAAACAAACTGGAGAAATTAAGTTGAGGGCTCTGTGAATAATTTTTGGACTGATATATGGATAAAAACAAAATATTTTACTGTTTTTATAAATATTGTTCTGGTTTGTATTGACAAGCCTACAGGTGCATGAGTCTAATTTTAAGTTGACCTTTTTCCTCAATTTTTACATGTTTAACATTTAAAAAAAACCCACAACAGGTGCTTTTACCCCAGTTTTTCTGTCATAAATCTCACTTTTTGGGCAGGAACAAAGCCTCCAAACACCCCCTGTGAGTTTGTAACATTTTATAATAAACACAAAATATAACAAAAACACTAAACTTAGGAGGCTGGAGAATGGGGAGAAACACAGATGACAATAAGACGGGGGGGGGGGGGGTCCCGTCTAAACATGGAGAAGGACGCTGCAAAGAGTAAACAGAGCAGCAGTCCTTAAATAGGGCAAGCAGGAATAATACAAAATGATACCAGGTGTGGGTACGAGCGTGAGGATAATCAGATTAAACTAATGACAGGTGTGACAGCCCGCAAAGTTTGACGCACGGAAGTAAACACAAATAACTATCAAAGTAAAAGCACAGGGGAACAAAAACGTAACTGGCTATAAATATGAAATAATTCCAAAACAGTAACAAAACAAAATGCACAGAGAGAAAATACTGTACTAACAGCCACCAAGACGAGAACACTAAAGAATACAAAACCCAGGATGTGCTCATAATATTAACCCTGTAAGGATTAAAGTTGATTACATGATCTGCCTGTCCTGTGGCTGGTGTCACAGATCCGCACCTGTTATGTGATTGGTCAAAATATCAATACTAAACACAGGAAGATAAATAGAAATAAAAGATAATGCAGAAATACATAAACTAAAACCCCCCGACTAATAACCAAACTAAGATATGATAAGAAACTCAAAACAGAAACAAAGGAAGCTCAGACAACAAAATACAATGAACCCAAACCCTATACAAAATAAACCGAGATGAAGAAATATAGAAAATGATCTGAATAAACTTAGATGTCTCTCCACCCATGCTCAGCATCATGACTGAGCCCCTCCCTCAAAGGGGTGGGTTTCAGACACCCACATGAAACATCGGGTGGCCTCCCCCTCCTGGAGGCAATAGCTGGAACCCATGCCTTTCGCGGACTGCAGGGGCTGAAGCGTGGACACCCGATGAGGTGGATGGCTGATCAGTGAAGAAACCAGGTGAAGGGGATGACTGATCAGTGGGGAAACCAGATGAGGAGAATGGCTGACCAGTGAGGAAACCAGACGGTGACTACGGCTGACCAGTGAGGAAACCAGACGGTGACGATGACTGATCAGCAGCAACCTCAGGTGACGACTGATGACCAGTGATGACCTCAGGTAAAGATGGATGACCTTTGTTGACTTCAAGCAAAGGCAGAGGACCCTCGACGACCTTGGATGAAGGCGGCGGACCCACGACGACCTCGGGCAAAGATTCGGAGACAGAAACAGACACCGAGTCAATATCAACAGCAGCAGTGGAGCCTGGCAAGGAAAGCCCGGAGGCAGATGGTAGCTGCGACTGGCTCTCTTCACCAATAGGTAAAAAAAACCTCTCTAATACCAACACAATGAAGACAAAAAAAAAAAAAGAGGACTTGCCTTAGCTCGAGCTCCACTGCCATCCAGGACTCCAATGATCCAGGCTGGGGCATCTCAACTCCACTCGTCCGAAGATCCAACCCCAACACAGCCACCTTAGATGGGGAGGAAGAGAAAAACACCGAAAAATTATTACCGGCAGCAGTGGAGCCCGGTGAGGGGAACTCAGGAGCAGATGACATCTGCAACTGATTTCTCCCACCACAAGCTAGATAAGATTTCTCTAGATCTGAAGGTGTAAAAACAGAACAGAGTACTTGCCTAGACTCGAGCTCCACCACCACCCAGGACGCCAGTGGCTCTGCTGCAGCGACCCTCGCCACAGGCATGATGGTGGGTGCAGCTGAAGGACCCCCAGGCGTGGCGATCGACACTGGTGAAACTCCGAACGTGGCGGCTGACACTGGAGATCGCCTCACCGATGGCGCTGGGTACCATGCCGCTGAAACTAGGGGACACTCTCCTGTCAACTCAGGCTTCAGGGCACAGGGGGAGCTCCTCTCTCATCCAGGATGTGACTGTGGGGCTGGAACTGGACTCTCCAGGGCTGCAGGCTCCTCCGTCATCTGGTGGCTCCCTCCCAGGACTGGCAGACACTTAGGGTAAACAGAGGAAGGCACGGGAGAAGCAGGTGAGGGAAGAGTAACAGCAGCAGGAGGTGAGAGCACAGCCAAATTGGGCTGCTGCTGCTCAGCCTCATCAGTGGGAATAAGGCAAGACAGTTCATTTTTGCGTGCAGAATAATGAAAAAACACTTGCTTTAATTCCCAGGGCCTGGTTGCTGCTGCTGCTGGGCCAGATGAGGTCCTTCCGAGATATACGGTGGTTGTCTGGTAAGATGGGTGCCGATGGGTACCATCGGCACAGACTCAGCCTACCCAGTGAAACTCCCTCCAGCTGCTGCACAAACTCAGGAAGGAGCCAGGGCTTATACTCCAGCAACAGCTCTGTTTCTGGCCCCAAAACCTGCCGGTGCTCCTGCAGGTCCTCAGCAGTGGAGCTGTCAGGGAAAACGAGGACTGCGCACCGATTTTGGCAGACTGTGGGGTCCTCCAGCTCCAGAGTGACAGCAGATGGTATGGGCCGCTGTTTGGGAGGAAAAGGTGGGGCTGCTACTGGATAGCGGCGAGAGGCTGGGGACTTCCATGCCGGGGATGCTTCTTCATTGGCACAGGTACGGATGGGGAAGAGATTTTCCACAGCTCATGGAGCGTGGATTGCGGGTTGGTGGCTGAGGTGAGGAGGCCCATAAGTTCTGGGTGGCTTCACAGGCTAGGGCATGCTTCCAGTACTTGTGCCGCACCCTCCAGGCATTCCCAGGTTGCTTCGGGATTATGGGACACATAAGCCGGCAATATGATGCCCTCCAACACTGCAGCAGCCCAACACTCCAGCTCATTAAGACCACACTTGCTATAGTTTGTGAAAACTGACATTACAGCAAAAGGAAAAAAAAACAAAACAGACCTAAACAAAAATAACGGGAGGGAAAAGAAAAATGCAAAACTCACAGCTGCTGGTGTCTACAGTGGCCTTGTCCTTCTGTCATAAATCTCCCTTTTAGGGCAGGAACGAAGACTCCAAACGTCCACTGTGAGTTTGCAACATTTAATAATAAAAACAAAATATAACAAAAACACAAAACTTAGGAGGCTGGAGAATGGAGAAAAACACAGATGGCAATAAGATGAAGGAGTCCTGTCTAAACATGGAGAAGGACACTGCGAAAAGTAAACAGAGCAGCAGTCCTTAAATAGGGCAAGCAGGAATAATACAAAATGATACCAGGTGTGGGTACAAGCGTGAGGATAACCAGATCAAACTAATGACAGGTGTGAGCCTGTGAACAGAGTTTGACACATGGAAGTAAACACAGATAACTATCAAAGTAAAAGCACAGGGGAACAAAAACTTAACTGGCTATAAATATGAAATAATTCCAAGACAGGAACAAACCAAAATACACAAAGAGAAAATACTAACAGCCGCCAAGATGAGAACAAGAAAGGATACAAAACCCAGGAAGTGCTCATAATATTAATGAATACTGAGGTTACAAAAGGAGGACTGGAGAAGACTCAATACTAAACACAGGAAGATAAATAGAAATACAAGATAATGCAGAAATACATAAACTTAAAACCCTGACTAATAACCAAATTAAGATATGACAACAAGAAACTCAAAACAGAAACAAAGGACAAACTCAGATAACAAAATACAACAAACCCAATACAAAATAAACCGAGATGAAGAAATACAGAAAATGACCTGAATAAACTTAAAGACTGAGCATGGCTCTCCACCCGTGCTCAGTATTGTGACATTTATAGTATTGAATTATTTTGTGTAAAGCTTTACAAAATATTTGCAAGTGAACAATTCAATTTTTTTCTACTTTTTCACCCCCCAAAAATCAAATGTTTTCTTTACCTTGGCTACTGGCGCACAGAGGTTGTTGATTTCACATACTGCCATGTCTCAGACAAAGCTGCTTACAAACCGGTTGTAAGCTTCTAGACCTAGAATCTTAGTTGTTTAAGAGTGTAAGCACAAGTATTGTACAGTAATAAATTAAAGATGTCTGGATAGGTGACGTTAGCCCACTTCTCCATGTCTTTTGACCAGTTTTGCTTTGGAATGAGCTAAGGGGCCTGCTTCTCTGAGTTGTTTTGACTGTTTTGATAATTTCTGAGAAATGATCAGCTTTTCTCTCTCAAGCAAATTTGGCCTTTATGTTGTGTTAATGACAGGGTGTGGTGTGCTGTGTTCATAATGTCTCTTCAGGCTGATGAACTGTTACCCTTCTAGGTGACTAAATCACAAACCTGTCCTTAGTTCATCTGTTTGGAGAGAAATAGCCACAGAGTGAAGTGGTGATATGATATATTAATGAATAAACATTAGTCCTGTAAGAATAAATGTGCTAATTGCCACAATTGATTAATAACAAAATAAAATGAGTTAAGAATAACAGTGGTTAATCACAGGTGACCCGATTAAGCCTCATCCACATTCAATGGCTGCATTAACCTCAGTTGATGCTGCTAAAAGGGAAGGACGGAAAAAAACATTTTACATCTTTCAAAGTTTTCTAGAGTGGGAAAATCTAGCATGAATTATATCCTCCAAAACTGTCTGTGAACCATTTGAACAACAACTGAGTTTATTTTATATCAGGAACATGAATGTGGCAGCAGCAGGATGAACAAAGAGGGAAGGAGAGAGACGACACTTGACTAGAGAGGTGACACAGGAGGCACACCGTGACCAGGTAACAATAGCGAAAACTTGCTTGCTTGATTTCTTCCAGTGCTGAAATACTTGACACATATTAAATATAACTTGTTTTGTGAAGACAGTTGCCTTGATTTCTTTGTATGTATGGATTACTTGGATTGTTACTGATATCTGGTGAAAATCTCTCAATCACTCCATCAGAAATCTATAAATTCAAGGTCTGTCTGTCTGTTCCTCAGATATCTCTCAAACTGTTCATCACACTGACCTAAGATTTTAAGCATGCTTTGCTGAAGCTACGAGGGTGTGCATCCCCGAATGTGGCGTCATTCAGTCAACATATGTAATTTTTATCAATAAAACTTTAGCCACCGCTGTGTGACCACTCTATGTCTTCATCCTCTGGCTTCAAGAAGTGTAGGCGGGGTTTCGAATTGACTCCGTGCTCTTTGGAGAATACGCCGCATCACGGCCATGCTGATTAGACAATACGTGGCATCACGACCATGCTGATTGGATAACACAGCATCACGACCTGTCAGTCACCACAGTGCTTTGCAAACAAAGATTTTAGAAGTGCTTTGATGCTGAGGTTACGAGGGTGTGCATCCACAAGTATGGAGCTGCTCAGTCAAAATATATACCATAAAGTTGCATATTCACCATAGAGAATGCTGGGGGTCGGGGGGGGGGGCTCTGCCGGGGACCTGCGCATCCACGATTATAGAGCCACTATATACCATAAAGTTGCATAAATCTAATGGGTACATTCACCATAGAGAACGCGGGGGGGGGGGGGAGCTGCCGGGGACCCACTGCCAGGGACCCGTGGTGCTGCAATGACATCACTGGCACACAGGTAAGCCAGCAGCTGAGATTCCCATTTCCCGGCCAACACCGGTGTCCCACCATGCGCTCAGCCTGCCTGGTCAGTGGTACACGAAAGCCCCGACTGCTGCTTCATTGTGGAGGGGAATGACCACATCAACTGCATATTACATGCAGACACATGCTTTGATTAAACAGCAAGATGCAAAAATGTCCAAATAGTGAAATAATTCATTTTTATTTAAATATTTACAGACAAATGGCCAATACTGATGCAAAACTTGCAGCCAAATGGGTCATTCTGCTGTGTGTGTGTGTGTGTGTGTGTGTGTGTGTGTGTGTGTGTGTGTGTGTGTGTGTGTGTGTGTGTGTGTCTGGTGAACAGCTTGGCGCTGTACTGTGGATGCCCTCAATTTCCCTCTGGTGATCAATAAAGTATACAAGATACGAATACAAAACAAAATAATAATAATGTTTAGTGTTTTGTTCTTATAATATTGCTAAAATATAAAAGGATGCACTACAATGGGTCTCAAATATTTGTAAGCATGTCCTACTATAGTGCTGCATGACTTTGACAACAGACTAAACTACACATAAACTAAACTGTAATGGTAACTGAACAACTCCCATTCCCCAAAGTGCAACATACAACATTTACGAATACAACTCATAAAAGATCACACTGTGGAGAAAAGAGGCAGGTGAGGCAACGAGCTGGATGACACAGAAACTTTATTCTTTGTCCAACATTAAGTACAGCAAACAGATATTCCAGGTCTGTGCATTCCACTTTTATCTCTTCATTTCCATGCATCGAGACCAGGAACTTCCGACCATAACACATTGTTGTTTGAACAAAGGAATGTGTGGCACATTAACATGACACTACACCGGGGCCACTCTTACACCCTTCTACCCTTAGCGGCTTCGGCAGCTCTCACTCTCCCCGGGGGGTGCATAGACCCAACAGTCCCATCTGATACCCCCCAGTGACACCTCCTCCTTCAGTCCATTGTTCCCCCTTCCCCCTGCCCTCTCTGGGTAGAAAAACCTCCACTATGCCCCCCACAACACAAATAAGTGGTCTGACAAAAAAAAAATATACAAGCGGTTCTTAAACAGTGGCTAATATTGGATGTCCCATTCATTTTCAGTTATTCTGTAATTAATTACACAGTCAAATAAATCTCAGTTCAGTCCCTTTCATATTTGTCAAAGTTTAACATGTGTGATTGCCTACATACAGACTACACCTCTGTATTCCACTTTCAAACAGCCTGTGTTTGCGCCTGTAAAGCCCAATTGGGCTACCTGTGACATGAATGTCCCTTTCAGGGCATTAATGAGGCGCCAGAAGCCAGCAGTAAGTTTGTCTGTTTATTTAACAAAAGAATAAAGTAAAGAGCCACGTGGGGCAAAACGCACACATAAACTAGAACAAAATAATAAACGCTGACATCAAACGTGAAGGTGTAGCGAAGACGGAACCTACGCTGTAAAACATACACTTACAAGAGTCGAAGCAAAGATGAATCCAAACACAGAGGGAAGACTGGAGTCGGGGTTAGGAACTCCAGTCCAGGAACACAAATGTAGGTTGCAGCGAGGAGTAAGCCTCAGCTGCTTCCTTAAATACTAAACACTGTGGTTTATATTAATCATATATCCCATACCTACATATGTATAAGCATATTAGAATGTTTAGTGATTACATATGTGCAATGACCTCACGCCTCGGAACAGGACAAGAGGTCTCGACCACCAGCGAAGATCAAAGAGCATACGGAGTCGCAGCGGTGGAGACCAGATCGAGCTCTCTGACTTCCCAGAGTCAGGTGGAGGAGACAGAGGACAATGGAGGAGATCGATCGCCCTGACCTCTCTGGGTCAGGTGGAGGAGACGGAAGACAAAGGAGGGGGGATTAAGTTAATGCGGGATGTCAGCTTTGATATGCAATATCTTTTGTTGTGTGTAGTATAAGTATGAAGGTCTGAATGTGTTCGACCTCTTATTCTGCTTCTGCACTGAGATGAGACTTGATAGAGGAGCGAAGCTGATATTAAACTTTGGTTTATAAATCACATCGCCTCGTTATTCCAAGCTCTTCTGCACTGGTGACCCTGACGCGAGGATGGAACAGAGACGTTCTCCCGCGATTGACTCATCAGAGGCGACCCAGGCAAGCGCCGGTGCCCATGCAGACAGGGGAACAGATGGACAACGTTCCCCCATGGCAGAAGCTACAGAGAGGGCTCAACCGAGCACCAGCCCCGCCGTGAGAGCCGAAGGAAGGCGCTCTCACCCGGCGGACACATCAGGAACGGCCCACACAAGCGCCGTCACCGTCAAGCTGCCAGACTTCTGGCAAGAAGACCTGAGCTCGGGGTTCCAGCAAGCTGAGGCTCAGTTTGCACTGGCGGGCATAACGGCAGACGACACAAAATTTTATCACATCGTCGCCAAACTCGACGCTGCCACTTTGAGATGTCCGCGGAGTATAATCCAACGGCCGCCTGCCCATGACAAATATAGAGAGCTTAAGGCGACCATCGTCGAGAATTTCGTCCCCTCAGCCGAAGAGAGAGCAGAGAAGATCCTGGCGATCTACGGGCACAGAGGATGCAGACCCAAGGCCCTCATGGAGGACATGCTGCAGCTCAGGAAAGAGGACAACGACAACTTCCTCTTCCAACATATCTTCCTCAGCACTCTGCCGCCACACATGAGAGGGACGCTGGTCAACATGCGGTGCAGCACCCAGCAGGACTTCTGCGCGCTGGCCCGCAAAGCGCAGCGACTCGTCAACGCCTGCGGCGAACAGATGGCCACAGCAGCATCCGCAGATCTCAGCACGGATGCCCAGAACAGCGGAGAACCACAGACATCCGAGCAGAGCCCGCCCACCATGGCGGCAACACGACCAAGACGCAACAGGCGGAACGACATCTGTTATTACCACCACCGTTTCACCGAGAAGGCGTATAAATGCGTTCCCCCCTTCAAGTTCAAAAGTTCGGGAAACGCCAAAGCTGAGAACCGTTAATGGCTGCGGTTCTCGGCGAAAAAATAAGCTTCTTTATGTGACCGACGGACACACCGGCAGACAGTTCCTGATTGACACCGGAGCTCAGCTGAGTTTTATCACCCCTTCCCACGCAGACCGGGCCATAGGTCCCCGGGGCAATGGGGCATGGCAGCCAACAGATCCATCATTGACACTTACGGTGAAAGGAGCCTGCCTCTTTGCATTCACGGCCGCAACTATAGATGGACATTTATTGTAGCGGCGGTGAGTTTTAACTTGTTGGGCGCTGATTTTTTGTGTGCACATGGGTTGTTAGTCGATTTAGCAAATAGACACTTGGTTAATGCACTGTCATTTTCTTCTGTCCCCTGCTCAGCTCGAGTTTCTCCACCACCCGTGCAGGCCAACGTCACAACAGCAGGAGGTAAGTTTGGCCAACTCCTCACCCAATTTCCAGCACTCACAATTCCTAAATTTTCAGCAACAGTAGCTAAACACGGGGTTGAACACTTCATCCCCACAACGGGCCGACCCGTTTTCGCCAAAGCTCAGCGCTTAGACGCGACCAAGCTCGCCATAGCACAGGACGAGTTTACCACCCTGGAAAAATTAGGCATTATCAGACGCTCGAAAAGCCCCTGGGCATCGCCACTCCACATGGTCCCGAAATCCGATGGTTCTTGGAGACCGTGCGGCGATTACCGCAGATTAAACAATGCGACAGCGCATGACCGCTACCCAATTCCTCACATCCAAGATTTTTCACTACATCTGGCGGGTGCGCGCATTTTTTCTAAAATAGACCTGGTCCGCGGCTATCACCAAGTCCCCGTTCGAGCGGAAGACATTCCTAAAACGGCTGTAATAACCCCTTTCGGTCTTTTTGAATTTTTGCGGATGTCATTTGGCCTCAAAGGCGCTGCTCAAACCTTTCAGCGGATGATGGACGCGGTATTACGCGACCTCCCCTTCGTGTTCGTCTACCTCGACGATATGCTGGTAGCCAGCACGTCGGAGGAAGAACACGAACAACACCTCACTACGGTTTTTCAGAGGCTAGAAGAGCACGGGTTAATAATCAATCCAGCCAAATGCAAATTCGACGTGTCACAAATTGATTTTTTGGGACACAGAGTTTCACCGAAGGGGGCAGTCCCATTGCCAGACAAAGTCCGCGCGGTAAAAAATTTTCCACGACCACAAACGGTCAAATCGCTGCAGTAATTTTTGGGAATGGTTAATTTTTACAACCGTTTCCTCCCCCACGCAGCTCAACTCATGCAGCCCCTGTATGCCGCGCTCAGAAAACAAAAGCCTTCCAACGCGGTTGTATGGACCCCGGAGCGCGAACGTGCCTTCACGGAAGTAAAAAGTGCTCTAGCGAACGCCACATTGTTGGTTCACCCCGATCCCTCGGCCCGCATAGCACTAACCACAGACGCTTCAGACTTGGCCATAGGGGCAGTTGTGGAGCAACACATTGGCGAGACCTGGCAACCTTTAGCATTTTTTAGCAAATCATTAAACCAAACCGAGCGCAAATACAGCACTTTTGACAGGGAGCTGCTAGCGCTTCATTTATCCATCCGCCACTTCCAGTTCTGGTTAGAGGGGCGGCGTTTCACGGCTTTTGTAGACCACAAACCGCTCACCTTTGCGATGGCTAAAATTTCAGAACCATGGTCAGGCAGGCAACAAAGACAGCTAGCTGCAATTTTGGAGTTCACCACAGACATTCGACATGTGGCAGGCAAACTTAACGTGGTAGCAGACTGCCTCTCTCGCGCTGTGACATCGCCAGAGCACGAGGAGACAGATTATGCTACCTAAGCCGCAGAACTCTTCGCCAACGCGAACACGTACGCGGCCCCAATTCACGTAGGGATAGATTACGCAGCCATGGCAGAGGAGCAAAGCGGTGACGCGGACGTGCGCGCGCTCCTGTCTGGAGCAACGGGGTTAAGACTGGAGGAAAGGGGTTTACGTGACGGTGTACCCCCCCTAATCTGCGACATCTCAACCGGCCGACCTCGCCCGGTAGTCCCAGCTGCATGGCGCCGCCGTATTTTCGACTCAATTCACTCTCTTGCGCACCCAGGTGTGCGCGCCTCAGTTAAAATGGTCGCCGAAAAGTTTGTTTGGCCGGGCCTGCGCAAAAATGTAAAGGAATGGGCAAAAACTTGCATGTCTTGTCAGCGCGCCAAAATACACACACAAAAGCCCCTCTAGAGCCTTTTCGAATCCCAGCTAGAAGGTTTGACCACGTTCATGTCGACCTCGTGGGACCACTACCTTCGTCCCATGGCTTCACACACCTGTTAACAATGATAGACCGTACTACGCGCTGGCCTGAGGCGGTTCCTCTGGCGTCAACCACAGCGGCGGAAGTTGCTCGCGTTTTTTTGACAAACTGGGTGGCACGTTTCAGCGTCCCATCGGACATCGTGTCCGATAGGGGGCCTCAATTTGTCTCAGAGCTCTGGTCAGCCATGGCCAGCAGCTTAGGGGCGACAATTCACCGCACCACCGCTTATCACCCTCAGGCTAATGGGTTATGCGAGCGTTTTCACAGATCTTTAAAGGCCGCCCTCAGGGCCTTGCTAATGGATACAAATTGGGTAAATAAACTTCCCTGGGTTTTATTGGGGTTGCGTGCTGCACCTAAAGAGGATCTAGACGCCTCCCCAGCAGAGTTAGTGTTTGCACAACCTCTCAGACTCCCAGGTGAGTTTTTACCAGAGAACCCAGAGCCGGGGCATCTTCCAACCCTGAGGCCATTAGACAGTAATGGACCAGACACTCTCCCCGGACCGGCACATCACTCTTTCCCACGGGTTTTTGTTCCCCAAGCTTTAAAAAACGCCAAGTTTGTTTTTGTTAGGCATGAAGCTTTAAAGTCTACCCTCCGTCCACCATACGATGGACCATTCAGAGTGCTGGAACCTGGTGATAAGCATTTTGTGCTTGATTTAGGGGACAGAAAAGAAACAGTCAGCATTGACAGACTTAAACCTGCTTTCTTGTTGAGAGACGAACCTGCACGGGTGGCGAGGGCACCTCGGCGGGGTAGACCCCCCAAGAAAAAAGACTCAACCCCCCTGCAGGGAACAAATAACCACTCTCCTCCCCAAGCTGCAGATTCCTTACAGGAAGGTCCCGCCAGGACGCCAAAGCGGACCTACAGCAGATTCGGGAGAAGATTAAAACCCAGACGGCACAGGGACTGATGCAAATTAACCAAGAGTTGTTAACTATTTTATCAGATTGTGTCGTGACAGTTTTAAGGCTGATTTGTGATATTACTACACTGTTATGGTTACCACTGAATTCTCTACAGGAGCATGACTGCTGGAAAGATTCTTCCTTGTTTTCCCTATCAAGAGGTTTAACAGTATAGTATGTCATAGAAATTATCTTAAACTGTAGACTTACTTTGATTGCCCTTTTCTTAGTCGTTTGGGGGGGGCTGTGGTTTATATTAATCATATATCCCATACCTACATATGTATAAGCATATTAGAATGTTTAGTGATTACATATGTGCAATGACCTCACGCCTCGGAACAGGACAAGAGGTCTCGACCGCCAGCGAAGATCAAAGAGCATACGGAGTCGCAGCGGTGGAGACCAGATCGATCTCCCTGACTTCCCAGGGTCAGGTGGAGGAGACAGAGGACAATGGAGGAGATCGATCGCCCTGACCTCTCTGGGTCAGGTGGAGGAGACGGAAGACAAAGGAGGGGGGATTAAGTTAATGCGGGATGTCAGCTTTGATATGCAATGTCTTTTGTTGTGTGTAGTATAAGTATGAAGGTCTGAATGTGTTCGACCTCTTATTCTACTTCTGCACTGAGATGAGACTTGTTAGAGGAGCGAAGCTGATATTAAACTTTGGTTTATAAATCACATCGCCTCGTTATTCCAAGCTCTTCTACAAACACGAACCAAACAGGAAAAGGGGAATGTAATTAACGAAATCACAAACAGCTGTCACGGCGCTGGCTGGCTCGGCTTTGACAGCTGGAAGTTCAGCCGTGACGCTGTCACAATAAAAGCCCTGGAAAGGCACTAATAACAAAACCCAAAAATAATATGGAAAAGAAAAGGGAAAATACTGAGTAACCTGAGCATGGATAGGATCAGCGCTCAGATCACCACAACCTGTTTCAGACAGGAATACTTGCTTTCTACGGGCATGCACTAGTATGTTTATTGAGGAAAAATGTTGACCTGTTCAGTACTTATTTTCCCCGGTGTAATTCATGATGCAACGGGGGGAGGGGGAGGGCAATTACTTTTTCCACATTCGGCCAGGTAGGCTTGGATATCTTTCATCCATTAATAAATGAAATAATCACTTAAAAATTGCATTTTGTATTTACTGGGGTTCCCTTTGTCTAATATTAAAATTGTTTGATGATTTGAAACAATTTAAGTGTGGCAAATATGCAAAAATAAGAAATAAGGAAGGGGGCAAATACTTTTTCATAGCACTGTAACTACATAAAGGCAGTGTATAACTTTGTGAAGTGAGTGCTTCGATATTTCAATGGTATATGTGTGACCCATGGCAATATTTTGTAAGGTTAAAATCAATGTAATCACCACCTTGCACAATATGGGACCTTTAAAGCCAATCCCTGTGTCTCAAAAACTCTAGTTTCTTAGTTTCTTAGTTTTCTAGTTTGCACCTCTTTTTCTTCATGTGTTCACTTCTTATTCCCTGTGTCATTCCACTTTATTAAATATAACTTGTTTTGTGAACACAGTTGCCTTGATTTCTTTGTATTTATGGATTAGTTGGGTTCTTACTGATATCTGGTGAAAATCTCAGGTCAATGGCTCCATCAGAAATATGTTTAATGAGAAAAATGTTGATGTGTTCAATACTTATTTTCCCCGCTGTAGACCATTACAAGGCTGAAGATATGTTTGGCAAAAGACTGAAATTCTTTTTATTTCTGTGATTAATACTAGAATGGCAAAATAAAGAGGTAAATTAGCCTTTTCCTTTAATCAATGACTTTGCACTCTTCCTCCACATTAGGACACATACTGTATGCTGACAATTTTTGCTCTAAAAAAATCCTTATATAGGCAGAGATCTTAACCCCGCCAATGTTTAACCCAAAGTTACGTCCTTGTTGCTATCTCTAGCTCGCTTATCACTGCCTTTCCCGTAGACTGGTATCATGTGCACTCATAAGATTTGGCTGAGGTGGATCAATCTTTGTGCTTGTTGATTTGCTCACAATGTAAATGTGCAGGTGGTAACAGTACGTGGTGCAAAGCATTATGCACCACAATACTTTGGTGCTACTCTGGCTCCGCTTAGTGCATACATATGCAGCGCATGCATACATGACCTCCACAAGTCCGTGTACATGTGCAGTGTAGTACCGTTCATGTATTTGTACATGTACATGGCGGATTAATCTTTTCGCTTGTTGATTCACTACACATGTACAGTACTAGTACATGTACAGACTAGCAAGTTTTGGCAGTACATGCGCTAGTACATGTACAAACTCACTATGCAAAAGCGCTTGTGGTACAGTACATGGTGCATAATACGGAAACATTATGCACTACTTTGCTGCTCTGCCGGCTGCGCTTAGCACATGCATACATTATGCAGTGCATGCATACATGACTGTTGTGTTGGATTTTGGGGACTTGTTAATGTGTGACATGGGTGGTGGCTCCACCTTTCTGGTTCCGCCGCCACCCGGGGTATAAGAGGGCTGTGAGCGAGAGGGGCGGTCTCTTGGCCTCTTCTCCACCTGATGGACGTGCATGTATTGTGAGGAGTCACAAATAAATCTGTGTCCAGTTCAACACTCGGCCTTGTCCTTGGCTTCCATTATCAACATAATATTTGGCGACGAGGATAAAAGGTATGGATGCAGGTGTTATGTCATGTAGCGTTGACCCTGGGTTCCAATCTATAAAATCATTCTTTGCTGAAGAAAAATTGTTTCAAGTCAAAAGTCTGGTCATGAACTGCTTCTCTCGCCCAAGGACCAGAGCTGTAACACTACCCATAGGCCATAAAGTGGAAGTTAATCCCTTCTCAAGGACTTAGTCATTCTCCCTTTTCTGCTCTTTGGCAAAGGAATGTTCCAATCGACAGGTTTATGGTAGATATAATCCAGACTTGGGAGTCAAGATTCTCCAGTAAACAACCAGACAGTTTCACAGTGCCATCTGGTGGATGGATCAGGAATATTTTTTTTCTTTGCAGTGAAATTTATGCATTATGGACAAATAAATTAATTTATATTCTCTGAAAACAGTATCCGCTACTGAAGACATGGTTGAACTCGGGATGGACAATGGTGGTGAAATGTTTTAATTGATATGATTTAATATGTGTTGCTTTATTTTCAGGAAGAAATTCATTTTTGCGTGCTTATTATCACAAATAAATTACAGTTACAATGTAGAGACATTGTATGTTCCCTTATTATTGAGTAGAATATCTTAGTCACTAAAGTTTAAGGAATTTATGCTTTATTCAGCAACGTGTTTTAGGAAGATTTCACTCTTCATATCAAATTTCTCTCTGTCTTTGGGAGACCATAGCTGGACTTTAACTGACCAATAGAGCTCCAGACTGCCTTGCATTTCCCTTTTGAGGTTGGGTTTATGACTTCTGCTGGAAAAAGAAGCAATGTAATTGGGCCAGCTCAGGTTTCATGAAAATTAGAGCCATCCTGCCACACCCGAGAAAAACTTGCTTTTTGTTTCCTTTGTTCAGTTTTTGGGGCATTGGTCAAGCTGTAAGGAGCAGACGTCTCTGCCCCCCCCCCCATCTTCAAGTCAGCCCAGAGGCTCCTATGCGCTGCAAAAATATTTCTTTAAAGTGTACTTTTTCTATGAGGATATGTTTGCGTAAAGAAAATAAGTTTTCATCCCTACTCACATTCATATTTACATTAATACTTGCACCAACAGTAAAATACCTATAAAACCCATAAATCACTACAGTCAATTTGGCCATTTATGGAGCTTCCCGGTGAGCCGCCCGTCCCTTGAACGAGGTGGTTTGCAGCTTTTCAAACATACTTGGTAGCATTGGACCTTGGAAGACTGGAGAAGTTGAGGGCACGGGCACTGTTGGTTCATAATCTAGGAATGGAGAGTCAACGTATTTTAAGCACTTTGGGCGAGAGTGATGGCTTTGAGGAAGTGGTGGAGCTAATGGCGCAACATTTTCACACCACAGAAAACGTCATTGTCCGCAGGATCCAGTTTCAACAGCGCCGCCAACGGACTAGTGAGTCAGTGCAACAGTTTGTGGCAGACCTGCACCAGTTGGCCAAAGACTATCTGTTTGGAGCATTGGAGGAAGAGATGGGCTGCGACCAGTTGGCAGAACATACCGTTTGCCCAGCTATGAGGTTGAAGCCCCTACATACTCGGGCGAGCTGACGTTATCCAAGGCCATCGAGTTAGCTCAGCAGTTATAGGCGGCAGACAAGCTATCACAGGAGCTCGGCGAGCGAGCGTCACATCACCAATTTGAACCACAGTCGACAGCGCAGTCAGTAGACCCAGTCAGTGACAATGGCATGGAAGATGAAAAAGGCTATGTTAATGCTGTCCGGATGAGGTCCGCCCAGGTGTGTGGGTTGTGGGTCCGCGAAGCACCGTTACAAGGCCAGAGAGTGCCCGGCAAGAGTGAAACACTGCGGCAAGTGCGGACTCTTATCATTTCACCATGGCATGTTACAGGTTTGAACGAGAGGATCCGAGACATAAGGAGGACACCCCCCCCCCACACTTCCACTCCCATGGTTATTCACACTGTATCCCCAAGTACCAATGGCCGTTTCTACTGTATGGTGAACTGGATGGGATAACAGTGCCATTGCTGACTGACATGGGAGTGGTGAGATTAGTGTTAATTTGGGTGACCGTGAAGAGTTACCCCCCCCCACAGTATTGTGTTAGAGGTGACTCAGCACTGCTGTGTGGTAATGGTGGAGGAAGACTGGCCATGGTGGGGTCAGTGGAACTGACGGCTAAGTAGTCGGCGGAGGTGCGCAGCTTGAAGTTCATCGTGACTGCCCATAGAGAGAACATAATGGGATGCGATTTGATTTATGGCTTGGGCTTCACCATCACGAGCAACACTGGAGAAGAGTGGTCGGGCTGTGGTTTGTGGGACCGGCTGGTCCCACAGACAATGGATGGAGCTGTGTGGGACGAACCTTTTCCTAGTAATCTGGACAATGAGCAGGACCAACTCCACCCAGGGCCATCGCGGGAGGGTTCCGGTGCCAGTGCCCACGTAACCCTAGCTGAGGGAACTGGATGGCACGGTGGGACGCCGGTGAGGGCAGGTGGCACCGAGTGGCTGGCTCCTTCTGCTGCCGGAGTTCGGCTGGAAGGGACTGGAGACCAGGGGGTCACAACGGCGATGCCGGCAGTGGAAATGAAAGTGAGCAGGGCAGGACCAGCTGGCACGGTGAGATGATGTGCCAAACAGACACTGGAAGCCGAGTAGGGCCCCTCTGAGGGTCACGGATGTGGTCCGACCCAGGGAGGAGTCCCAGTCGAGAGGTGTTCGGGTCAAATATCGGAGAGAAGATGACCAGGGGTGGCTGCAAGTGGTGGCTGTTGGGAAGGATGCTTACCTCCAGCTATCTGATGGCTTGTGGAGGCATCCTAATGAGCTGCAGTATGCCCGGGAGAAGGAGGTGTTTGGACCTAAACACGGGCATCCCCGGGAGTAAAGAAGAGAAGGCACACCGGAGTGGAATCATCTGACGGTTAGCCAGAGGGTGATTCCTCTCCTGGGGCAAGCTGACGGTTGGACAGTATGTTTAGTGCATGGTGATGGAAATGGGACAACTGGTGTGTTATTTAGTTCTGTTAATGGGGGATTGTTTTGTGTGTGTGTTTGTTTGTTTGTTTGTTTTTTTTGGAACATGGCAGTTATTTTCTTTCAATTGGACTGCTTATTTAGTATAGATGACAGAATAATCCATCTTGCCGTGTGGGGATGGAACGGCAGTCCACCCGTCCTCCCCTAGTTTTAGTTGTTTTGAGTGACTGTGATAGGCCCATTTTAGGTATTTCTGTTTAGTTTTTTTAGTGTGTGATTCAGGTTCCAATTTGGGGAGGGTCTCGATTGAATGTGTTTTGGCCCATTTTTTTTGGGGGGGGGGGGGTGTTGTGTTGGGTTTTGAGGACCTGTTATTGTGTGACACAGGTGGTGGCTCCACTTTTCCGGTTCTGCCGCCACCCGGGGTATAAGAGGGCTGTGAGGGAGAGGGGTTCTCTCTTGGCCCTCTCTCCGCCTGACAGACACACATGTATTGTGAGAAGGAGTCACAAATAAATCTGTCCAGTTCAACACGGTCTCGGCCTTGGCTCCCACTACCGACATAACAATGACCTCTGCAAGCAATACTGTCATGAAGCATGTGTGTGTGTGGGGGGGGGGGAAGACACCGGGCACATGCTTCAGGGTTTTTGACAGAAAAATTTCATATTTGTCTTATACAGTATTTGTGATTTGTTTCGTCTCAGAGTCTGCCTCAGAGTCTGTGTAAAAGTGTCAAGGATGCAGCTGCACTAGTTATCTTGTTTTTAGTCCATTCTGTGCAGCTCCCATGTGACTGGTACTGAGTGAGCGTCATGGTTCCTGAGAAAAAGATGATCTGTACACCAAGTTTTGACCAGATGTACTGGACCAATCATGATGGGCAAAATGCTCCTCCACCTCTCAGAAAATGGAGGGCTTGAAGAACTGAGTGATGTGTGTTTGAGTCAGAGTGGTGTGTGAATAGGCTCTGAGACCATTTTTGTCTTGTTCTCCACTGGCTAGTGTAATTAAATTTGCTGAAACTCTGATCCAGCCTCGTTTTTGACTGAAGGTTTACATGAATTTTTCTAACGTACTTGGGGTCCGAGCCACAGGGACTCTATTATTGTGAAATATTTCATTTGTGGCTGTAGGTCATTTAATAAGATGTGTGGGTCTGGGACTGAAAAGGCCCTTGGGATAACTGCTTTGTTTATTGCCTGAAGGTCTTGGACCATTCGCCATCCGGAGGATGGTCCAGCCCTCCTCACAGGAAACGAAGATGTGTTACATGGAGAATTTGGGCATGGTATAGTGACACCTGCTGCTTTCAGGTCCTCTATGATCAGTTTAATGCCTTCTTGGGCTTCAGGTCGTAGTAGATACTGTTTTTGGTAAGGCCTACAATGAGATTTAACATGTATTTTAACCAATTCTGCATTTTTATTAAGCCTACATCTGCCTTTCCTGTTGACCACAAAGAATTTGGGATTTGTGAGAGTGTGTGTTCCTCTCCTTGTGTTAATGTAAAAAAATATCACATGGGTGAGTTGGGAACATCATTGTGAACTTCTTTCTGCACTGTGGTCACCCAGTTCAAAGGCAGTAAGTAGGTGTCCAGTTTTGGGGAATATTAAACCTTTGGATCAGAACTTTGTTTCCAAGATTGACCACATTCCTCTGTGGAATGTTTTTCCATAATTTGGATCTGGGCCACTCAAATGTCTGTCAACAATATTAGTCTGTGGCCTGCTGTGTAGTAGGGATATCGGAAATCCTGCATTACATGTACTTCTGTCACATGTGGAAAATGTGATGCTCTCATACATTCACTGTTGGGAAACTTTATTGGAATGTCCTGAACCTGCAATGTCATTTCAGGTAAACACTGCATTGTTAACATCAAGTCAAAATCAGGTAAATGGATGTCCGTTATGTCAGTGTTAGTATCAACAGTTATATTTAGCTTCGGTGCGGTCAGTCAGATGCCCCCCCCCCCCCATCTGCCGCTGCTGGCATCCAGGACATTGCCTCTGCCAATAGCCCTTTTGTCCACATTGATGACAGATGTCACGTTCCCCTTGCCGCGGCCAGCTCGTCCCATACCTCCCTCCATCCCCCCTCCACCACTGGGGTCCAGTTCCGGTGCCACCCTGAAAAATAGAATTGGGGTAAGCTCTGCCCCCCCCCCCCCGTGTCAACAATCACACAAACAGGAGTTGGTTTTTCTTTCACTTTTCATAGATTAACACATTGCCAAATGCACAGGAGAGGTATGTGACCAAATGTTTGCGGATGTAATCAGTTAGGTGTGGGTGCATGTTTTGCAAAAAGACACTTTTCAAGTGCTGCCAATAAGGTTCTACACCTGAATCATTAGCAGCCTTAGTTAAATCAGAACGCCCATCAGACCTCTTGTAACCTGCTTCAACACTTTCATCATTACCTTGTTTGTGGTTTGGATCATCCCATATAAGCTGTATTTAGAGTTCAGTCATAGAATATTATTCAGTGACAATATTTTTTCCATAATCTTCAGTTTTATTGATTGTATTGATGGTGAGTGTGGAGTGGATATGTGTGCACATCTAGTTATCTCTTGGGCACCCCGGTGTGGCCGCTCCGGGTAGAGGGGTGGAGGCAGGGTGACGTCAGCTGCAACTTCCACAGCCTGGAGTTCTGTGAGATTGGGGTATGGGCTGAGCATCAGGGGAGCACAGAGGAGGAGGAGGAGGTGCAGAAGCATAGCCCCTTGCCCTCATGCCAGACTCATCATGCACCATAGAAGAGATGGAACACATATGTCAAATCTTTTTCCTTCCTTTTACCATGGTCAATTTTTTTTAGCTTTATCATCAGATTTTGATTTTACCGTCCAAGTCAAGTCAGCCTGTCGCTCCCCCTTCCCATCTGAAGCCACTGTTGCCCCTCAGTGGAGAGATAATGCAACTGTGAGCTAGAGAATACAATTACACTGCAAAAGTCAAACATAAGTCAAATGAAATAACCTAATGCTGTTTACCTGCCTTCAGGCATCCCAAACAAAAGAAAAATCTAATTTTCTATTTCTATTTCTATTTCTATTTTTTATAAAATAGAAATAGTCTTGCTGAGGGAATGGGGATTACTTAGTGTCTTGCTGGGGGTTTTGTACGGGGTAAAGTTTGTAATGTGTCAAGAGCACCCAGGAGTCACGCTCTTCGACTTTCACGGCTGTTGGTGTCGCCAGGATGACTTTGTGTGGTCCTTGCCAGGGAGCATCAGCCCAGTTTTTCTTTTTGATGACTCTGATAAGGACCAGATCCCCCGGCTTGGCCAAAATGGGTGCTTCCCCATGGTCCCTCCTAGGAAGAATAGCATGAACAATATCTCTGTCAATTAACATTCTTTGCATGTAATCAGCTAAACACACCTCCTCATCATCTGGATTAAATGGCCTTAATGGTTGGAGTAGGTAGGGTTTGTCATCCATTATTTTTCCTATTTCTGTCTCTGTTTTGATAAGCCTTCTTTAACAGTCCTATTTGTGCGTTACACTAATCCTGTAGATTGTGGATGGTAAGCTGAGTCATTTTCCAAGTTAATGTTGAGTGTTGTACCTAAGTGTGATATAATCTAATTTACAAAATGTGTTCTATTATCTGAGAAAATAATTTCAGTTATTCCAAATCTTTATTATTTCAGTTAAGAGTTTCTTTGCTACTGTAGCAGCATTTGGATGAGTGCAAGGGAAGGCTTCTGTCTATTTAATAAATGTATCAGTAATCACCAAACAATATTTCTTCCCTTCACATTTATTTAGTTCAATGGAATCTGTGCAAAGGTTTTGAAAAGGATAAGTTGATGCAGGGAAGGTGCTTTTTTCAGGTCTTAAGTTCCCTTAAGCATTGTTTTCTTCTTACAGAATTGAGTAGCAAAAAAATTTTTTTTTTTTTTTTAGTAGCAAATTTTAGATTGAGTAGCAAATTATTTTTACTGATCCTACGGGCTGCACGGTGGTGCAGTGGTTTAGCACTGTGGCAGCACAGTTTTACCCTCGGCCGGGGGATCGCGGGGATCATGAGATCGTGGGTTCGATCCCAGCCCCCGACCAACAGTGAGCTGTGTGGAGTTTGCATGTTCTCCCCGTGTTGCGTGGGTTTACTCCGGGATTTCTCCGGTTTCCTCCCGCATACCAAAAAAAAACATGTAGGTTTAGGGCGCACGCAGCGACCGGCAGCCGGTGGCTTGTCACCAGACTGCAAACCAAATCTACCTACGGGTACAAATAAGTAACAAAAAAAAAAAAAAAAAAATTATTAACTATTTTTACTAATCATACCCCCCTTTGAAACATGGGAAACCCCATGTAACAGGGTGGAGGCCTGCTGAAACAGTTTGCGCGTCATATGATAAGTTTTTTGTCAGTGTTAAAAGAGGTGATGCTGTGATGTGGTTTCCTATATGACCTTGTGCAGCTGCGTTCGTGGTATTGTCTGCAAGTGTTTTTCCTTAGAGATTCAATCTGTGCGGCACATTTGTGTATGGCTAATTTAGATGGAAGTTTTACAGTCTAACGTGGTGCTGGTGGCCAGTCCAAGGGTGTTGTGGTCCCATTTCCTTTGCCAGACACCGTCGTGGTTACCTCCCCTCTGCCGGACGGCGTCATGGTGCCCCTTCCTCTGCCAGATGTCATCGAGGCTCCCCTTCTTCTGCCAGATACCGTTGTGGTCCCCTATCCTCTGCCAGATGCCATCATGGTTCACCCTCCTCTCCTTCCCTTCCCTGAGCCTCCCCGTGGGGGAGCCACCTCCTGTGCCACCCCTTCTGTTTAGGTGGCTGAAAAACTCTGGTCGACCGCCTGACAGACTGTGCCATTGGGTTGGGTGGCCCATATTCTCCGGCAGGCCACCTGACTCATACCACCTCGCCGTCTGTCAGGCCTGGGACTTTGGCTGGCCACCTGAACTGTTTAGTTCTTTGGCCTGGGGGGCTTAGGGGCCTGGTTTTGCGTGGGTGTGGATCCTGAGTGGGGTTTTTGTTCTTGTTCCCTCCTATCCTGTTCCCCCCACCTCCCACCCAGAGTGGTTTATTGTTATACCGGTTTTTTTGGGGGGGGGGGGGGGCTTTTCTGTTTTGGTGTTACCTTGGGGTGTCTGGATCCACCCCTTAAGGGGGGGAGGGCTCTGTCACGAGGCTGAGCGTGGTGCGTCACCGAGCTCAGGCTCTTAATTTATATCTAAGTATTTTCTGTATTTTCCCAGTGTTGTATTTTTTTCTGTGTGTTGATTCTAGATGTGTTCTTGGCTGTCAGAAGTTTGATGATGTTTTTCTTGCCCTTATTATTATGACTATGATTCTGTCAGTAATTTTAGATTCCCGTTTTATTTTGGCTCTCAGTGCTTGTATTTCGTTTCCTCGTGGCATGAGCTTCGCACCTGTTCTATCTCGTCCGTGTGTTTTGTGTTAACAATTAGATCACCTGCCCGCTCTTGTGAATCCGCACCTGCCATCAATTATGTCCTCAGTATTTATAAACTGTTGTTTTTTCTGTCCACTGCCGCAGTCTTAGTAATTCCTCCTCCTCGCCATCAGAGCCCTTTCCCCGCTCTGGTGAGTTTATTCCAAGTTCATTCCCGCGTGTAAGTTTACTTTATTTTCTGTGTTTGGATTTTGCTTTGATGCACTCTGGCACTTTGTGTGTTTTTTGTTAATAAATACCATAACTGCAGTTGGAGTCTGGGTCTGTCTTTCTCTGCCGAGGGGCAAACCATGACAGTTTTAGGCAAACTCTTACATGGGAAATTCAAGATTGCATTGATGCTGTTACCATTTAATTATGCTTCATTTATCTGGACTGGGATCGGCCTTCCTCTTGTTAGTATTGCTAATATTGTGTGAAAATTATTTATTGCTCATTGGCACCAATAAAAATTAAATTCAGAGGCAAAATAACTGAAATAGTAATGAAGTGATGTTAAAAATGTATCAGAAATGGAATGTGTAAACACCAATTTTATCACTGCTATATGCTGCTTTACAGTAATTGTTTTTCTAAAAATTTTTAATCAAATGACACTTATGCTTTTGAAGAAATAATCATTAAGAGTAATATTTTAATATAAAGTAATATTTCTGCTGCAAAATTCTGGTCCAGTAGGCTTATCTCAGTTTATCCATGGTGAGAAGCCCCCTTGTGGATTAAAATCAGGTGAACTATAGCCTGTCATCAATTTCCTCCACATCCACCTTAGTGTTGCAAGTAAAAAGCTGATCTGAATAAGGAGCGGGACTACCTCGGCTATGCTCTGATGGAGCATCTGTCTAAATTGTTTATCGGCCTTATTTTCCCATTTCTCAGGGGGGAAAAGAAAAGCAGATTCTGCAAAGGAAATTAATGGGAAAGGAACTTTTTACTGTGGAATGCGTTTCCCTGTAAATGAAAAATGACAGTAATATGCTTTCATTCAATAACTGAAGAGAATTCAGTAATGTAGTTTGGTGTGAATTACTGGAAGCATCAGGCTAAACGAAGCTGCTCTGGATTGCTGAATATTTCTAAATAACACCTATGAGCAAAAAAAGTATGCTTGGACCGAATCACTGACTGTGCTTTAGAGTAAGAGAAGTCAATGCCCTATCCTGCACACTGTACATTATGCTGTAAGGTAAGATGTGTGATAAACATTTAATGAAATGAATTTGTTTTTATACTTGAGAAAAATTTAAGGTTTAACTGCATCAACCAGTGGAAAAACCTAAGTCTATATGAATTATTCTGAGTCTGGTGTAAACTCAAATTACTACAAATACAACACAATCGCAATATGTCAGTCCCAATGCAATACTATTATGATACTACGATTCCTTGCATATTGTGATTTCATGATAGACTGAATATCACAATAGCATATAACATAAATTAAATATTTTCCCCATGTTCAGCATCAAATTGTGTCCACAAAGTAAAACTGTCAACATCTGTTTCATGTAATAAAGTATTCCGTCTATTCAACTCACCACGGTCATTTTTGTTTCAGTGGCTGGAGGATCTCAGTTGCATGTGGTTTTCCTTCTCTGGAGGTCCACGTGTCATGGATTGGTGCGGTCCTTTGTGTTGCACTCTGGGATTTCTCGTCTTTGGGCTTCACTTCCTTGTGGAGTTTCAGGGCCATCATGGCAGCGGGTCAGGGTTACAGACCTGGGCTCCAGCATCTTAATTATGTGACAAGTGTCAGGGTCTGGGGGAGATGAACGTAGGGTCACTCCTACTCTGAGGTTATTTCTGCGTTTCTTTGTGTGTTTTGGGTTAAGTCCTGTGATTATTCTTGTCATTGTGATTACTGTCTCCCCTGATCCTCTGCGTATGTTTTGTCTCCCTCTGTGTGTGTGTTTGCCTTGCCTCCTCCTGTCAGCTGTCTGTAATTATTGATTTCTCCACCTGTCCCATGTTTCCTGATTGTCTTCTATTAATTATTGTCTGCCTTATTTAAAGGGCGCAGCCCCTCTGTTTGGTGCGGCGTCATTTTTCTGTTTAGCGTTTCACACATGCTTCTGCCTGCCATGTCCGTGAGTTTTCTTCCCATGGGTTTTGTCTGCCCTGCCTAGTCTGTTTAGTATTTTTGTGTTTCAGCTTCCGAGCTGTTTTATGAGTTTATTAATAAAATGATGAATACTCGCAACACATCTGGGTCTTGCGCTCTGCCCCAAGGGGCGAACCCTGACAGTATGATGCAGCCAGTCATGGACCCAGCGAGCGAGCCCCGCAGGAGTAGGAGGAGGTGTAGCCACAACAAGCGTGAAGCGGTGGCCACTGTGGAGTACCTGGTGGCCGCCACTCGAAGGAGCTTTTCCCTGGAGGACGTTTGGGATTGCTGGTGGGGGAGGGGTAACGAAATTGACAACAGCTAGACCGAGTTTGCACTCCCATCCCCAGATTCGGAGACTGGCGCTTCCTCCACTACCTCCATTTCCAGCTGTCCCTTCCTTGCCGGAGCCAGCCGTCCGGCCGCCTGTTCTCCCTCTGGCGGAGCGGCAAGAGCTTCGCGGCGGTAAGTTGGCGCTCAGGGGCCCTGGGTGGAAAGAAGATTTGAGGAGACAGTGCTCTTGTCACTCCGCCTCTTCGCCCGCAGCTCCCAACTAGACGATCTTTGGAGCCACCCAGAGGGAGTCATCTGGACCATTAATGGCAGCAGAGTGGGAATTCGGGCAAGTACCCTTTCATTTTTTAACATCATTAAATGATAGGTCTTACGGGTTCCTGGTGGAAGGACTCGGCGGCGGCCGGCTGCCGCTGCTGGACTCTCACCACCCACCTCTGCCATTTTTCTGCTGCCGCCTCCATCCTTCAATCCTCACCTGCATCCGCTGTGTCTGCTTGTGTTTTTTCTGAGAGTTTGGCCATACTAGGTGGAAACCATATTGTCTGGGAGGAGTCCGTTGCTCCAGAGGGCCCACAAGCAGCAGCTGCCTCTACATTGACACTGCTGGACACCAAGGTTTGCCAAATTGGGTCTGGAATGTTGGAACCTCTGTGTGAGGGTGACGAGGAGGAACAGGAGGAATGTTGGCAGGCTGTGCTAGCTCTGGAGGAGTGAATGCTGGACTACAAGCCGTGGCTCCTTCCAGAGCATGTGTCCCAGTTGGGTCGGATCCAGCTGGCTATGGATGTTCCAGCTTCAGTACCTGCTCCACGGCATCACTTAGCTCCAGATCCTGCTCCACATCGTTTCCCAGTTCCAGTGCCTGCTCCGCATCATTCTTCAACTCCAGTGCCTGCTCCTCAGTGCCACTCAGCTCTTGTACCTTCTCCATGTCATTCCCCAGTTCCTGTACCTGCTCCATGTCATTCCTCAGTTCCTGTACCTGTTCCACATCATTCCCCAGTTCCTGTACCTGTTCCATGTCGCTCCCCAGTTCCTGTGCCTGCTTCACGTCACTCCCCAGTTCCTGTACCTGCTGCACGTCACTTCACAGTTCCTGCACTTGCTCCACATCACTCTCCAGTTCCTGTTCCTGCCTTTGATTCTGAGGTGGTCACCCCGGCGACAGGAGACCAGGAGTTAAGGCAAGTACCCTTTCAATTATGTTCAAATACCATTTTTGAAAAGTCTTGCCTTGCTTCTGGTGAGGGGACCCCTGTGCAGATCCCACCAGCTGCCGAGCCCTCCCCACCAGTCCCTGCTGCTAATGACCGTGGTGTCACCTCACTGACCCCGTTTCCCTCCATCGTCCAAGGTGGCCATGTTGAGCATGGGGTCACGGGAGGACCATATTCCAGCCGATGTTCCTGAGGTCAGGAGACCTCTAGCCAATGTTCCCGAGGTCAGGAGACCACGAGCCTATGTTTCCTCCCCGTTTGAGGTGGCTGGTTCAGGGATGGGTCCCCAGATGTCAGGACTTAAGGACCTTCAGCCCTTATTGTCTGGTTTCACCAATGGTTGGCTTGCTTCTGTTGTTCCGGAGGCCAAGGATTCTCCGTCATGTGGTCCTGTGCCCAGAGAACCTCCATCATGTGTTCGTGTGGCTAGCACTCACCTGTCATCTGCTACTATGGTTAACGCGCCTCAGGCATCAGTTTTGGAGCAACAGGCTCTCATGTTACATTCACCAAAGCTTGAAGCTCCTGTGTTACCATCTCCTGAGTTTGAAATGTCTAAGTTGACATCTCCTGAGTTTGAGGTTTCCTTGTCATCTCCTGAGTTCGTGGGTTCTGTTGTCAGCTCCTTTGTTTAAAGATTTAACATGGTAAATGGCGTTCACTTATATAGCACTTTTCTTCTCATCTAGGATGGCCAAAGCGCTTTACAGATCCTATAATCCACCCATTCGCACACACATTCACACACTGATGGCGGCAGAGCTGCCATAAACACAGGTGCTAACCAGGCCACCAGGAGCAACTGGGGGTTCAGTGTCTTGCTCAAGGACACTTCGACAAGCGGACAGCAGACAGAGCAGGAATCAAAACCATGACCCTCTGATTAGTAGTTGGTCACACTACACCTGCGCCACCGCTGCCCCTTAATGTCAGTTTCTCCTGATTTTAAAATGCCTATACAGTTATCTCTGGACCCACTGGTGGTCTGGGGGTCCAGGGACTCTGGAAGACCACCTGAATTGCCTTGCTTTCCAGTCCGGTGGTCTAGGGACTCTGGGAGACCACCCGACTCACTCTGTGCTCTGGTCTGGGGTCACATGGACTTGGATAGGCCTCCTGACCCGTTTTGCTCTCCGATCTGGTTGCCCTGGGACTCTGGAGGACCACCTAACCAGTTTTGTGTTGGACTTTGGGGTTTTGGATTTGGGCTACTATAGAGATGTTTGGTTTTGGTCTCTATGGGGGGGGGAGAGTTTGTTTTGGCCCTCCTGGCCTTAACCCCCACCACCACCACCACCCACCCCACCCTGGGAGGGTGCTTTTCTGTTCTGTTGTTTGTGATGTAATTTTGTGGGCTGTCTGGAAGCCACCTCTTAAAGGGGGGACTATGTCAGGGTCTGGGGGGATGACCGTAGGGTCATTCCTACTCTGAGTTTATTTCTGCGTTTCTTTGTGTGTTTTGTATTTTGGGTTAAGTCCTGTGATTATTCTTGTCATTGTGATTACTGTTATGATCAGAGGTCAGTCTTTATTTGCACTGTGATTGTCGTGGTCATGTGTCCCCTGATCCCATGCGTATGTTTTGTCTCCCTCTGTGTGTGTGTGTTTGCCTCGCCTCCTCCTGTCAGCTGTCTGTGATTATTGATTTCTCCACCTGTTCCATGTTTCCTGATTGTGTTCTGTTAATTATTGTCTGCCTTATTTAAAGGGTGCAGCTCCTCTGTTTGGTGCTGCATCATTTGTCTGTTTGGCAATTCACACACACTTCTGCCTGCCATGTCCATGAGTTTTCTTCCTTTGAGTTTTGTCTTCCCTGCCTAGTCTGTTTAGTATTTTTGTGTTTTAGCTTCCTAGCCGTTTTTTTGAGTTTATTAATAAAATGTTGAATGCTCAACATTTCCCAGCCGGAAAAAGGTGGATTGTCCTCTCTGGGTTGGGGACAGGCTCCTGCCCCAAGTGGAAGAGTACCCTCTGAGTGTGTATGTTGCCAAATTGCGATATACTCCCTAGTGGTCAAGAGTGGTAAATATTTTTTGTCAACAAAATAATTCAGATTTCCAAGGCTGTAACTTGAAAGTGGTAAGAGATAATGGCTTACTGTCAAGTAGAAAGATGTAAAATATGATCCAAAATTTCAGATAGGAATAAATTTACGCATCTAATTTGCATAATGTCACGGCACCTCTTTAAATTCCATTACAGTCAAAACTGGACTTTGGATGTATTTACACAAAAAAAATGGTCCAGTCTTTTAGATAAGATAAGATAAGATAAGCCTTTATTAGTCCCACAATGGGGAAATTCCAGGATTGCAACAGCACAGGGATTGCAACACTCAGAGCAACAATCAGAAGGCAAGAGAAAAAACAAGAGCAGCAAGTATACATGTGTACATATAAATATAAATATATATATATATAGACACACAGTGCGGAGCATTGTAGCTAGATGGGATAAATATATGAGTATATAAACACACAGTGCGGAGTATTGTATATGTGTATTTTGACACTGTTTTTTGTACAGAGGTACCTCATCATCTTATCTTCAAAATATATGAACAAGAAATCAGTACATTTAAAAAAAAAAAAAAGAAAAAAAAAAAGAAATTTCTCACTTACTTTCGACAAAGTCAGAGTGAGAAGGCAGGCGCAGTGCCTGGGTTAAGTATCTTGGTGTCTTATTCACGAGTGAGGGGAGAATGGAGGGAGAGGTTGACAGACGGATCGGAGCAGCATCTGCAGTGATGCGGATGTCGTACCGGTCTGTTGTGGTGAAGAGGGAGCTAAGCTCTAAGGCAAAGCTGTTGATTTACCAGTCAATCTACGTTCCTACTCTCACCTATGGTCACGAGCTTTGGGTAATGACCGAAAGAACGAGGTCGCGGATACAAGTGATTGAAATGAGCTTCCTCCGTAGGATCGCTGGACTCACCCTTAGAGATAAGGTGAGGAGCTCAGTCATCCGGGAGAGGGTCAGAGAACCACTGCTCCTCCACACTGAGCCAGTTTAGGTGGTATGGGCATCTGATCAGGATGCCTCCTGGACGCCTCCCACTTGAGGTGTTTCGGGCACATCCCGCTGGATGCAAGACCCAGGACTCGTTGGAGAGACTATGTCTCCCAGCTGGTCGGGGAACGCCTTGGTATCCTCTCTGAAGAGCTGGAGCAGGTGGCTGGGGAGAGGGAAGTCTGGGCTTCTCTGCTTGAACTACTGCCTCTGTGACCCGGACCTCCAGAAAAGCAGTAAAAGATGGATGGATGGATGTTGAACGCTAGCAATGCATCTGGATCCTGCTCTCTGTCCCGAAGGGCAAACCCTGACAACAAGGGTTTTCATTTTCTATGGCGCTACATGAATGCAGATCTTTGCAAATGGGATGCATGGTGGACTGTTGTTGTTTTAGCTTGACTGCCACCCACTAATGCTGCTGCCGCTGGATGGTGCACACCTTTGGGCAGCAGCCCTCAAAGAGTTTTTGTTGTGTGTGTTTTTTTGTGCCATGCTCCTTACAGGTTGAGTGTGTCATGTCAAAGTCTTTCCGTTTATCTTTGTTATTTAAAAAAAAAAAGTCCAGACATTTGAGTTAAACTTTTTCAGGACATTTCTCATTTCTTTTCTCTACCCATTATCTTAATTAGTACATCTGGCAGCAAATCTGGTGAGACAAACTATGACTCCAGCTGACAATGCATGCTTACTTTGCATCAACTAGTGGACTGAAAACTAAATTGATTAACTGATACCAGCATTATAATATCCACACATATATAATTAATAACAGATCGATAAGTGCATTTAAGGATCAATGCATCATTGCAAGTGCCAAGTATTGCAACATTAAGCCATACTGCTTTTTCCCCCACCCCTAGTACAGCAGTTCAGAGACTACCCCCCCCCCCAAAAAAAAGAAGTTGTGTTTGAGTCCTAGAATAATATACATAGGAAAACACCACAGCCACCAATTTGCATCTTGAGCATTTTTAGCCACCCAGCACCCCTCCTACGTACGTATACCTTGTATAAAGTTATCAGTTTTATGTGATATGATATGAAACCAGCTACTGGGGCCTTTTATTTTATTTTTTCATGTATTTCAACAGGAGGGATCATGGAGATCATGATGGTATGCGGTGTTGGGAGTTAAGTTAGTGTAACACCACTACTTTTGCAGTAACTTGCTGTGAAACGAAATTACTGTTTAAAAATTCAGTAATGCGTTACAGTTACTGAAATTTGATCAGATGCATTACTCGTTACCAGTGTTGGGCAAGTTACTAAAAATAGTAACTAATTACAGTTACTAGTTACTTCTTTTCAAAAGTAACTGAGTTACTTTACCAATTACTGCATGATTACGAGTCCTTTTTTTCCGGTTCCGCCGGACGGGCGGCGCCACACGAGTTGGCTGCCTTTTGCAACTGCCTTTTTCCTATCTTCCTTCTTCTTTCTACACCTTTCACTCTATATATATATCACGGACACACAGATCGCCCCAAGGGTCTCCCGAGTTGGCGGACAGAGCCACTGTTTGCAGCAGGGGACGATACAGCAGGGAAGAGCTAGCTAGCTGGCTAGCTAGCTAGCTCCAACCGCCACCCGGAGCTAACGGAGAAGCTCGACATGCCGAGGAACTGTGGCAAAAACGACGCGGGTGCCGGGCTGGAGTTTAGGCGGCGTGCAAGAAATATAAGACAGAATAATAAAGAGCGATGGCAAGAACCAAGCAGACCGCCCGTAAATCTACTGGAGGAAAAAGCCCCCCAGGAAGCTGCTGGCCACCAAGGCTGCTCGAAAAAAGCGCTCCGGCCACCGGTGGAGTGAAGAAGCCTCACCGTTACAGGCCCGGTACCGTGGCTCTGAGAGAGATCCGTCGCTACCAGAAATCCACGGAGCTGCTCATCCGTAGGCTGCCCTTCCAGCGCCTGGTGAGGGAGATCGCTCAGGACTTCAAGACCGACCTGCGCTTCCAGAGCTCCGCCGTCATGGCTCTGCAGGAGGCCAGCGAGGCCTACCTGGTGGGTCTCTTCATGGACACCAACCTGTGCGCCATCCACGCCAAGAGGGTCACCATCGTGCCCAAAGACATCCAGCTGGCCCGCCGCACCCGCGGAGGGAGAGAGAGCTTAGACTTTCTGCTGCACATTCACCAACCACAATGCTCCGCACTGTGTGTCTATATATATATACTGTATATATATATATATATATATGTGTGTGTGTGTGTGTGTGTGTGTGTATATATATATATATGTGTGTGTATATATATATATATATATATATATATATATATATATATATATATATATATATATATATATATATATATATATATATACTGTATATATACTGTATATATATATATTTATAGTAATATGTACATATGTATACTAGCTGTTCTTGTTTTTTTCTTGCCTTCTGATTGTTGCTCTGAGTGTTGCTATCCCTGTGCTGTTGCAATCCTGGAATTTCCCCATTGTGGGACTAATAAAGGCTTATCTTATCTTATCTTATTAAAGTAACAAAATATTTGGAAAAGTAACTTTCACATTACTTTTAAATGCACATTTAAATCATCCTAATATATAGCAAGATAATTAAATTAATGGATTACATTAAATGGATTAATGGATTGCTGTCCTACTGCTATTGCTATTATTGTTGTATTGTTTATTGTTGTTGTATTGTGTTATCTGTTCTATGTGGCTGGCATTGGCTGGCCAGGGTACTCAAGATGGAAATTAGCTTCAGCTATAATCTTGTATGCTGCATATTTACATGTCTTCCATCCATCCATCCATCTTCTTCCGCTTAATCCTTTTCGGGTCGCAGGGGGGCTGAAGCCTATCCCAGCATCTTTGGGCGAGAGGCAGGGTACACCCTGGACAGATCGCCAGTCCATCGCAGGGCCAACACAGAGTGGCAGACAACCATTCACTCTCACAGTCATACCTAAGGACAATTTAGAATCCCCAGTTTTGATGCCAATTAACCTAACGTGCATGTTTTTGGCATGTGGGAGGAAACTGGAGAAATCCCGGAGTAAACCCACGCAGACACGGGGACAACATGCAAACTCCACACAGATCACTGTTGGTTGGGGGCTGGGATCGAACCCAGGATCCCCCGGCCAAGGGTGAGTTGCTGTGCTGCCGCAGTGCTAACCATTTACATGTCTTATGTTCATTAATATGCACTGTCCCTTTTATAAATAAATAAACTTACAAACTTAGATTAAGGGCTTATTAATGTCAGGCTGAAAACAGACTGCTTCAGACAGAGTTTTTAGAACATGTTCAGTCTGCTTTAACCTGCCTTGAGAGCTCTTATTGTGGGAAAAATCTGAAGCAAATCAACATGATATTGCCAGTAATTTCCTCCTTTAGGAGTGAGAGTAGGCAACACTGCATAAAGCTGTCCATGTTTATCTTACCTTTATGATATGGATTTAACCCAGTGTGCAGTGATCCAAAGGAAATGTCCATTATCCAAAGTCCAAATGTCTGCTGTGACAGAGACATGATCCAGTCCCTCAAATTACTTTTGGAGATCAAAATCCATTTCTGAATATTCTCTATCCAGGTAGCAAGTAAATGTGTTTTAAATTCAGTGGATTCAGCTGCCTGATGGAAAGTGACTAATATCACGTTTTCAGTCTGTAACGACATATCTGGCAATCGGGTTTAATTCTTGCTGGGTCACAAACTGTTCAGATTCATACCTATGCTTGAAATCCACTGATGGCTGTTGAGACAAGATTATTTCCACTTTACATCCAGCCATGGCTGTTCAGATAGCGTAGATCCATTGTTGTTATAATAGCTAGCTGTTACTTAGCACTAGCTTTGTTGCTGTTCTCAGGGGCTTCTGAAGATTGTAGTAGGTCCCAACCACACTTTAGCTTCCAACCCACCAATATGCTTTTGTCCTTAACCACGACAAAGAGAAAATAATCTGTCTATTTCCACAAAAACAAAGTAGCTTCATCTTTTCCTCCGCTAACCAGTGAAGACTCACCTCTCCACAACAGGTCACGTCAACTGATGGTTGCGTCAGCTACGGTAGGGTCAGCTTGTGTACTCATTTGTTTGTGCTAAAAATATCTATCCACATTAATAAAATAAGTAACAAGTAATGCATCTGATCAAATTTCAGTAAGTTAATTTTTAAACAATAATTTTGTTACAGAGCACGTTACTGCAAAAGTAGTGGTGTTACAGTAAAGTGTTACTCCCAACACTGCTCATCACTCGTTTTATTAATATGGATAGATATTTTTAGCGCAAATAAATGAATATACAAACTGACCCGACTGTAGCTGAGACATAGCCATCAGTCAACATGAACTGTTGCAGAGAGCCGAGTCTTCACTACTATATTACAGGATTACTTGTAACACCTACAATCTCCAAAAGTACAATGGGAGGCAGAGTCTTCAGTTATCAAGCTTCTCTCCTTTGGAACCAGCTACCAATCTGAATTCGGGAGTCAGACTCGATCTCTGTTTTTAAAAATAGGGTTAAAACCTTCCTTTTTGATATAGCCTATAGTTAGGGTGGGATCAGGTGCCCCTGAACCCTCCCTTAGTTATGCTGCTAATAGGTATAGACAGCTGGGGGACCTCCAACAATGCACTGGGCTTCACTCCTTTCTTCACTCTCAGCGAAATATTTTTGCTTGTCATCAACATCTGTTTGTTCTCTCCCATAGATCGAGTCCCTGTTGTGCTGTTTGCGCTCTACATGTCTGTTCTTTCCTTCTTCTTCTCTATCCCCTCACTCCCCAGCCAGTCACGGCAGATGACTGCCCCTCCCTCAGCCTGGTTCTGCTGGAGGTTTCTTCCTGCTAAAAGGGAGTTTTTTTCTCTCCACCATCACCAAGTGCTTGCTCACTGTGATGACTCACTCTGTGCCATTATTGCCCACAGCTGCGCGCACACCGGCTTCCCATCACTCCCGGGCTATATAACTCACTCGGCCCTCAGACCGTCACGAAGCCGTCTGTCTCCCTGGCTACATGAAGCGCTACGCTCGTCTTCCTAGCCAACCCCACAGCCTTGTTCATCCTTGCCACCTCGGCGACATCCCTTGGAAGGAATTCCCTCTCAACCAAGTAAGCCCTCTTTCTACTCACCTGTTTGTCCTTATCCCCTGTGCACAGGCGGAGTTCCCAGGCAGCGGATTCGTTCTTCCTGGCGGCGGTCTCAGCCTTCCTCCTCTCCACTCACCATCCTGCTCCAGCGACGTAGTGACAGCAGGCGTCACTACGGCCCGGAGGCTTCCTGGCGTTAGCCTCCGGGCCAACTGGTGTTCACCATCTCACCTGGAAACAGTAAGCCACCATTATCACCTGAGTACTCTCCCGTTACGCATGGTGCTAACTGTTTGCCTCTGCTCTATCCATCTATCCAGGGTTACCAGATCGAACGCCGCTCTGCTCACTCCCCGCTACGAGTCTCCAGCACCACGCTCCTACATTCCCTTACACTTCACACACACACACGCATTCACACACACTCACTTTTACAATAAAGATTCTTGAGCCTGTGTCTGTTCCCTGGGTCTGCCAATTATGTCAGTACGGCTCCGTCAGAATGACCCAGCGAACAGCGCGCTAGCACGCCAGGTCAACAACTTAAAGGCTTGAGTGGATCAGACTGCTTACCAGCACCAGGTTATCTTAAATCAGCTGGCTCAAATCAACAGTCAGTTGGATCTTCTGACTGGACAGCAGGCATTTCCTCTGGCCTCTGGTAGTATGTCGGCTCCCGTTAGCTCACTTCCTAGCCAGGCTAGCCAGGCCCCCTCGGCCCGACTCACACCAGTTTCCACCCCCTCTCGCTTCAGTGGTAAACTAGGGGAGGCTTGTGGGTTCCTACTCCAAAGTGAGATAGTCTTTCAGCGGGTCCCGGGGGATTTTCCAACTGACCACAGTCGCATAAGCTATTTTGCTAACTTATTGGAGGGGCGAGCTCTAGCCTGGGCGTATGCTGTGATGGCTAAGCCGAGCTACGCTAGCTTAACCTACAGCCAGTTTGTTAGTGAGTTTAACAAGGTGTTCGACCACTCCGACCGCGATAACGTGCTCACCACCCGGCTGTTAAATCTTCGACAGGGGGCAGGTCCGTGGAGGACTATGCCGTCGATTTCCGAGTGGTGGCGGCAGAGGTAGGGTGGGAGGATGTCTCGTTATGCAGTATCTTTATCAAAAGCCTGAGCCCTAGTCTGCGGGACGAGCTGGCCCACCTAGATAAGCCAGAGAAGCTAACGGTGCTAATTTCCCTAGCGATCAACTTAGATAACAGACTGAGGGAGCGGGCAGCTGAGCGGAAGACTTCTGGATGCTCGGGCACCCAGTTTCATCGCTCCTCTCAGTCTCCCTTACTGGCCTTGCCTTCGCTTGAGTCCACAGACGCGCCAGAGTCTATGGTAATGGGGCATACAAAGCTTTCTTTGGCTGAAAGGCAGTGCCACAGGGAGCTAGGCCTATGTATGTATTGTGGTAGAGAGCATGCGGTAGAATCCTGCCCCGTTTGGCCAAAAAAGGGGGTCCGTGCGTCGTAGTGGGGGGACTCACGGACTTACCTTGGCCAAATCCCCTCTCCAAGTGTCTCCTACCCATCACGTTCATCCACAATAAAACTGAATATTGCACTCACACCTTGATTGACTCGGGAGCTGAGCAGAGCTTCATCTCGGGGGAACTGGCAACCCGATTGGGGCTTCCCTGCCTTTCTCTGGAGACCCCCCTGAGGCTCATTGCTCTGTCCAAAGTGCCATTGGCAGTGGTGTCCAAACAAACTGCTCCAGTCTCAGTCATCATCTCTGGGAACCATCGGGAGGACCTGAGCCTGTTCGTCCTGCCGGTCGCGGCCTCCCCGGTCATCTTGGGCTACCCCTGGCTCCGGCTCCACAACCCCTCCTTCGACTGGTGCACAGGAGGTGTGGTCTCCTGGAGCTCCTTCTGCCTTAGTGCATGTCTGCAGTCCGCTGCATGATGTCCTTCCACGCCGTTGGTTGCTCCCATCACTCCTCCTCCCGATCTGTCCAGGGTCCCCCCTGAGTATCATGAGCTGGGGGCAGTATTCAGTAAGTCCCGGGCGTTATCTCTCCCCCCCCCCCCCCCCACAGGCCCCGTGACTGCGCCATCAATCTCCGGGCTGGGGCCCCGCTGCTGTAGAGCCATCTCTATAGCCTGTCTGCTCCGGAGCGGGAAGCGATGGAGGCGTGTATTAACCCCTTGCACTCTGGGCAATTTTCCTAAAAATGCCAAAAAATAACGTGCCCAAAGTAAATCAAAAGCTGGTATTCAACCCTGTGCAGCATCTTCATGGGGTTGGTCTCATTTAAAAGAAAACACTTTGAATTTTTTGGCAAAAAAAACATAATCTCTCTACATGCTCCGGCCACTGAGTTACAGTCATCTAAACATACTGAACTTGAAGAAAATAAATTTGGACACAGTGTTTTTTTGGATACAAATGCTTGCAAATAACACACAGCTGTCCGATCCGGCTGGAAAATGCAACAGAAATGTAGAACCAAGTGTTATCAAGCTGAGATCCAAATTTGGTAACAATACCACAAAAAATGAATATTTTACACAGCTTTGTTCTCAGGTAGTTCCCAGGCATTTTGGAACTGTGCCAAATTGTGCCAAATGGCACAGTTTGGAAAAACATCTGTAACTTTTGAATAATTCAATGTAGAATCTTCATTTTGGGCTCTAATGAAAGGTCACACTCAGGGCTGTGTCTGTGTGTGTGTGGGGGGGGGTTGTGCCCCCCCGCTAAAAAAGACAGAGTTCGGCCCTCGCTACATGATGGATTACAGTCCTTGCACGTTTTCACAGCGCCCCCCCCTCGCTACTGTGTGTGTGTGGGGGGGTTGCCCCCTCCCTCGCTGCAGAAGACGGCCATCGCTACATGAAGGAATAGACTCATATGCTTCCCCCCGCGGACCGGGGGGCGTTCGGACCGTGAACGCCCCTCCCCCCCGCTCCTCTTCTGCAGTGGGGGGGGGGCGTTCACGGTCCGAACACGGCAAATGAACCGTTTATCGCAGTGCACGCACTTCGTACTTCGTGCGCAGTACAGTTGTAATTTACCAATCGGTCAAAAGTCATTTTTGGATTACAGTTTTCAGGGATAAATAATAATTTAGCTTATAACACCTTACCTCTTCACAGCAGCAGAGTCGTGGCGAACTTCTCTTCCCCATTGTCAGACGAACGCGATGCTGCTCGGCTCGTGGATCCCGATCAAAACATAATTCCAATATTGCGGTTTTGGTGAATGATTTACGACCTTTGTCGTCGGCCTCCGTCGGTCTATGATGACGGAAGAGAATCCTAAACGTCTATTCTGCTGGAATGAGTGCAGGTCCCACTTGTGGGTGGTCTCCATGCTGCGGGGTCTGTAGCAGATTCGTCCAGTGTCCTTTGTTTTCATCTGCTGCAGCAGTAAATCTCTCTTCACCCAGCCTGAATTTCTGTGCTTCAATTGGCTCCTGCATTCACAATAGGCGGGTCCTCCTTCCTAGGTTTATATTCATTGGCTCTTCAAGGTTTCAAGAAACCCAATTCAAGGCTCTTATTAGTCGAATGAGAGGTCAATCAGATGAACTAATCTGTTCGCGGCTGTCTCTGCAGTTTTTTTTTTTAGTGGCGCTTGGACGCCACTACATCACCATCACCACCTACATCACCACAATCTGGTCTATGCGTACGAGGGTGCAGGAGTGCGCCCTCGTGTGTCCTAGGATGCAGAGATTTGCCCGCCCGCGGAACAACGGAGCGCAAGTGGTTAAGGAGTCCCTCAGCTCGGGCATCATCCGCCCATCGGCGGCGGCAGTGGGGGCAGAGTTCTTCTTCGTTGGAAAGAAAGATGGCTCCCTGAGGCCGTGCATCGATTTCCGTGCCCTCAATGACATCACCATCAAGGACAGGTACACTCTTCCTCTGATGGACAAGGTCTTTGATTCCCTCCAGGGAGCCTCTGTCTTCACTAAATTGGACCTTCGGAGCGCATACCATTTGGTGCGGATCAGGGAGGGCGATGAATGGAAGACTAGTTTCCGGAACCCAAGCGGACACTTTGAATACTTGGTGATGCCGTTTGGGTTAACCAACACTCCGGCTGTCTTCCAACGGCTGATCAATGATGTGCTTCATGACTTTCTGGGGTCATTCGTCTTCGTCTACCTCGACGACATCCTGATCTTCTCCCGATCCCTGGACGAACATCACATTCACGTGAGGCGGGTCTTATAGCGGCTCTTGGAAGGCTGAGAAATGTGAGTTTCACGCTTCTAAGAGGTCATTTCTCAGCTTTATCATTTCCCACAACCAAGTCCTCCCGGATCCAAGTAAGGTAAAGGTGGTAATGGATTGCCCCCCCCTCCCAGGAAGCAGCTCCAACACTTCCCGAGGTTCGCCAATTTCTACCGTCGTTTTATTGATAAGTACAGCGTCATTGCTCTTCCCCTGACCCGCCTTACTTTCCCGAAGGTGCCGTTCCGGTGGACGGAGGAGGCTGCAGCGGCGTTCGCCAAACTCAAGGACTGCTTTTCTTCATCCCCCATCCTGACGCAGGTGGATCCCGCTTTGCAGTGCGTGGTCAAGGTGGATGCCTCGGACTCGGGAGTGGGAGCCGTGTTGTCCCAGCACTCTCCAGTGGATGGGGAGGTCCGGCCTTGTGCGTTTTTTTCCCGCCATCTGTCCCCGGCAGAGAAGAACTATGACATCAGTGACAGGGAGCTCCTGGCAGTCAAGCTCGCGCTGGAGGAGCGGCATCACTGGCTGGAGGGGGCCGCCCAACCCTTCGTGGTCTGGACGGACCATAAGAACTTGGAGTACCTGAGGATGGCCAAACACCTGAACGCCCGCCAGGCCCGCTGGTCCTTGTTCTTTGGCCTTTTCAACTTCACCATCACCTACCGTCCCGGGGCCAAGAACGCTAAACCAGATGCCCTTTCCAGACAGTTCTCTCCTGATGCGACAGAGGCGCTCGTTCTCCCTATCCTTCCATCATCATGCATCGTGGACGCCCTCTCGTGGGAGATCAAGGACAGGGTCCTGAAGGCGCAGGAGGTGGAACCGGACCTGGGCGGGGGGCCAGTGGGTCGACTGTTTGTTCCTTCGGCTGTTCGCGGTGAGGTATGAAACAGTGACTTTCCATCAGACAGCTGAAACTGTTAGCCACCAAAATTAAAACACATTTACAGTATTTGCTACCTGGATAAAGATTATTCAAACATGAATTTTGATCTCCAAAAGGAATTTGAGGGACTGGTTCATGACTCTGTCACAGCAGACATTTGGACTGTGGATAATGGACATTTTCTTTGGATCACTGCACATTGGATTAAATCCATGTCATAAAGCTAAGATAAACACGGATATGTAGCATTACCAACTGTCCCTCCAAAATGAGGAAATTACTGCCAATACCATGTTGATTTTCTTCAAAGTTTTCCCACAATAAGAGCTCTCAAGGCAGGATAAAGCAGACTGAACATGTTCTAAAAGCTCTGTCTGAAACAGTCTGTTTTTAGCCTGACATTAATAAGCCAGTGATGTAATCCATTAATTAAATTATCTTGCTATGTGTGCAAGACGATTTAAGTATGTGTTTTGTACCAAAAGACTGAGATGTGAGCCATTCTCTGCCGAGCAACAAACTCAACTTTACTGACACAAGTTGTACTTATACATACTGGCCGTAGCCCACCTGATGTCACCATGTTGTGCGCCCGGCGCCGGCTACAGCAAACCTCACAGGCCAAATCCCCACACAACCCCCCCCCTTCACAAACTAGAACCACATCAAACAAGCCAAATCCCCCACCCACCCACCCACAAAAAATAGCAAATAAACACCCCCAAAACACATGCATAAAATAAGAACTTCACATTTTAAGTAAAACAAATAACAAACTGAGCATCTGGGTGGACTGCCAGCATGCCCCTGTGTTGAGGTGGATTATTCTGCTACCTAAAGGTCAACACATTCTAGCTAACCCAGTGCAACCACAAAGTCCTTCAAGTATCTTGGCCTCTGACGGGTTCTTTCCAACCACCTCACAAATGGAGGTCCTGCTCCAGGCTCTGTCGGCTGTTCCTGGGCACCCCCCAGCATCCCATCAGTCAAGTCCTAACCAGTGTCCGTCTCTTCCACTGCAGCTCCCAGATCCTGGGCCAGCAACGATTTCCTGAGGCGGCTGGAATGCCACCGTGACCCGTCCGAGAGCCAGAACGTGTCCAGGCCCAGCCACTTCACGATTTGCAGTGGTCCCATCCAGAACGGCTGCAGCTTATGCGGGCGGTTGGGGTGCCCGATTCTGACCCAGTCCGACATATTGAGTTCATGAGTCATTGCCCTATGCTTCTTGTCAAAGCGCTGTTTCATTCTTTGCTGTTGTTCGAGGACAGGGCCCCGTGATGGTTCTGTGTATGCCAGAGTGGGGGTCACAGGGGGTCGCAGATGATCCAGGGGCAGATGTAACTCGCGTCCCAGCATGAGCTTCGCTGGAGAACACCCGGTCGTGGAGTGGGCCGTTGCCCTGTAATGGAGGAGTGTGTTCTGAAGGGCGTCAGAGAACGTGAAGCCATCCGTCAGGTGTGCTCGTAGTCCATTCTTTAACGTCTTGTTGAACCGTTCCACACACCCATTACCTTGAGGATGATAGAATGCGGTCCTAATGTGCTTCACGCCCCTTTCCCCCAAAACTCCTCAAACCCCCCAGAGATGAATTGTGGACCATTGTCCGTAGTAATGGCGCTTGGAACCCCCCACCTAGCGAAAAGCGATAAGAGGAAACTGGTGACCACGTCTGTTGTGTCTGAACTGGAGGGCAACACCTCCAGCCATTTTGAAAACAGATCATAAGCCGCTAACAGGAAACGGCTGTTCGTGGGGGCTGTGTGTAACTTGCCGCAGATGTCCAGTTGGATGTGCTTCCAGGAGTCCTCCAGGTATTGTAATGGTCACAGGGGTGGGGGAGGTGGTACCCTGGTTTTCCCGCTGTCTAAACACGGTACACAGTTCTTTACCATAATCTCAATGTCCTTGTCAATACCTGGCCACCAAACCAAATCCCTGCAGTGTTGTTTCACCCTAACCACCCCCAGATGGCCCTCGTGGAGCAAAGCCAAAACGCGAGGTCTTAGTGACACCAGAACCAACGTGCAATGTCCTCTCACCACGCACACGTTGTTCCAGCAACTCAATTCATCCTTGACCCTGTGAAAAGGTGCCAGATCATCTTGCACCTTCGTGGGCCAACCCTCCCGATGAACGAGCGTAGTTGAGACAAAGTTGGGTCCCGTTCCGACTCCACCTGGAGTTCCTGGGGAGACACCATGTTCTGGAGGGGTTCGTGCAGCGCACTGATCAGGTCCGCCTCCAAGGAATCACAGTCGTCAGGTTGCATGGTGTTAATTGTGACATGGGACAGGAGGTCCGCCACCATGTTTTCCCTGGCTGGAATGAACTGAGTAGTGAAGTTCTAGGCTCACAGTCTTTCCACCCACCTATGGATCCACAGGGGTCTGAGTCCCGAGCCAATCATCTCCAGCAGGGTCGCCAGCGCCCTATGGTCCGTGTATAGGGTGAAATGGTATCCATAGAGTTAGACGTGCCACCGCTCACTTGCCCAAACACATGCGAGCGCTTCTCTCTCACCCACTGCATACCTCTGTTCTGCCGATGTGAGGGACCTCGATGCGAGCGCCACTAGGCACTCCATACCATTCTGAAGTTGAGACATGACCACCCCCACTGCTGAGCCAGACACATCACAAGTCACAAAAGTGGGGCATTGCGGGTCAAAATGGGGCAACACTAGTGGAGAGGTGAGCTGAGATTTCAGTTTAGCGACTGCTGCTGAGCAGGCCAGGGTCCACTGCCATGGAGCGTTCTGCTTCAGGAGGGCTTGAAGAGGTTCAATAGTCTCTGAATAATGAGGAATGAAATGTCCGTAGAAATTTGCCATGCCCAGAAATGAAGAAATTTGTACAGGCGTCATGGGGTCCGGAAGTCACAGGGCCACCTCCACGTTCAAGTGCAGGGGCCTCAGGCCCTCAGCAGATAGTTGAAATCCCACAAACTCAATGGACTCAGCTGTAAAAATGCACTGTTCCCAGTTCAGTGTAACCCCGTGTTCCAGCATCACCTCCATCATTCATTCCAAGCGTTTGTCCTGCGCCACCTGTGATGCGCCATGCACCACGATGTCTTCCAGATACACCACCACACCCTTGAGGCCAGCGAGGATCATGGACATAATTTTTTGGAAGTAACTCAGCGCTGAACTCAGGCCAAAAGGCATGCAGGTATATCTGAAAATGCCCATGTGGGTCATGAACACCATCAGGTTGCGGCTAGCCGGGTGGAGGGGCACTTGTAGGTAACCCTGACGGACGTCCAGTTTTGGAAACACCCTGGAGCCGCTGACAATCGCGGTGAGCTCTTCCATCGTGGGTAGTGAATATTTATCTGGAATGATCACTTTGTTAACCATTCTGCAAGGTCGGATGCCACCCAGCTTCTTTTTGGCCACCACAATAGTCGAGATCCATGGCGAGGCATCCACTCTCTTGATAATGCCGGTGATCAGTAGTTTGTTCAGCTCCGCTGTAACGTCATCCCGCAAGGCAACTGGTAGCCGCCGAAGAGGTTGTATTTTCAGCATCACACTCGGGTCGATGAGCGGACGATGGTTGAAAGCCGTCACACAGCCCAAGCCCACAAACAGTGCTGGCCAGTGAACATGCCAACCAGTGGAAACAGCGCCATGGAGCCCATCAGGTCCAGGATGGAGAGTCCTAACTCCTCCATTAAGTCAACACCCAACAAGTCAGCCCTATGGCGAGAAACCTGATAGATGAACTCGGGAATAGTGTTTGGCCCACACACCACAGAGAAACTGACCGTGCCCACCATACCAATCTTCGCGTGTCCATAGCCAAACATGTTAATAGTGTGTGCTACAATAGGCTTTTTCGGGAAAAGTTTTCTTACCGTGGACACGCTCAATATGGACTTCGCAGCGCCCGAATCCACCATAAATAGCATGTTGGCTCCGCTGAGCTGCACAACATACCATTTTAGCAGCCAATTCCTGGCACCTGCTACACATACAGAGATTACACCCATGGGTCCCACATCCACTGTCTTGTTGGTGGTGGTGCAAACCCTAGCCAGGTGGTTAGCTTAACCGCAGTTGTAGCACTTTTTCCCCCTTGCAGGGCAGGCGAATGAGCCCATCTGGTGAAGAGAAGAGCCACAGCCACCACACAGTCCCTGGGTTCCCGCTCCTGCCCGTGCCACGGCCCGCTTCTGTGTGGAAGTCCACCTTGAGTAGTTAGCTGGGTTGCTATCGGCCTGACATGGAGAGGGAACTTGGCCGGCTAATTGTTCCGTAGCTAGAATCTGCTTTCCTAGCTGAGTGGCGGATTCGACTTGGCTAGCCATCTGCATCACCTGGCTTTGTGCGAAATTGTCCTTCGTTAGCAATAGCTTCTCCTTTAGCCACTTGTTGCTTGTGGTACATGCTAGCTTATCCTGAATTTGCTCCTCTTCTAATGGCCCAAAGGTGCACATGCTCGCTAGCTTTCGGAGCTCCATAAAATAATGCTGCTTGGATTCACCCACTTCCTGGCAGCGAACGAACAATTTGCATCTCCACGCCGTGATGTTACACTTTTTGGTAAAGCATCCATCCATTAGGCTCGATCCCTTGCCCAAAGAGTCCGTACTGCCCAGCGCGTGAAGCACTCACTGTCCTTCTTTGCCCAGGCAATGAATCAGGACGCTCTTCTGTCTTTCTTCGTCAGAGTCGCCCAGGCCAACTGCTATGATATAGGAGTGAAAAGCCTCCAACCAGCGGCGCCACAGTGTGGCTGGCACACCCGGTGACTCCAGGAACGGCGGTGGTGGTCTTGCGCACACCCCCATGGTTTAATCCTCAGTTGCCAAATGTGGTGTACCAAAACAGTGAGACGTGAGCCATTCTATGCCAAGCAACAAACTCAGTTTTATTGGCACAAGTTGTACGTATACACACTGGTCATAGCCTGCCTGACATCACCACATAGTGCTCCCGGCACCAGCTATGGCAAGCCTCACAGGCCAAATCCCCACACAACAGTATGCATTTAAAAGTAACATGAAAGTTACTTTTCCAAGTAACTCTATTACTTTTGAAAAGAAGTCGCTAGTAACTGTAATTAGTTACTATTTTTTAGTAATATGCCCAACACTGGTGGTATGTGAACTGGGCAACAGTCTGGGCTTCTGTGCTTGGACTGTTGCCCCCGCGACCCGGATAAGCGGTAGATGATGGATGGATGATTGGATGGATATATTGTAACAGAACTAGACTCTGCAGGATTTTTTAATCTACTGGCAGTAAAACAGATTGCAGGTTTAAGACAGTTCTTCAGACCACAAAAATTTCTATACGTCATTTAAAGTCTCTGGCTTTAAGGGTTATGTACTTGGTCAGTAAAAAACGTTTAGATTGCAGTAAAATGTTATAAATTGTAATCCTTTAAGGTCTCTCAGTCACTGTAAAACCCGTGAAGCATTCCAGTTTCTCTTTTTAATCCTAGAGCATGACAAGTGAAACATTCCGGAAGCAATAGTGAAAGTGCACTTTAAATAAGTGCAGTTATCTCACCAGCAGTGGGTTTTTTTTGTTGTTTTGTTTTGTTTTTTTGTCTGTTTTTGCTGGTATAGAGGATATTTGTTTTGCAGTGTAAGCTTCACTACACAAGACAACAAAACCACTGCAGTCCATGCAGACACAAATACAACAGACAATGGACAGCAGAGCATGAAAAAAAAAAAGGAAAAAAAAACCTGCTCTTTGTGCTTCCTTCTCTCTTTTCTGACTTGGAACCTCTTCCCTTCCTTTCACCGTCCCGCCTACACAAGGACTTTGAGTAAAAATATATTGATTTTTGCTTCTCTCCTGTCCTCTCTTGCCCCCCCCCCCACACACACCCTTTTCCACACACACAGACACACACACACACTGACTGGCATACAGACACGTCTCTCTCCATACCTCTTCAGAGCAGAAGAAAAAGGGAGCAGCAACACTTCATCCAGCGTGTCATAAATAAAGGGCTGGTAGATATTCAATCGACTGATAAACTGACATCCTGTATCAACCAAAGTGAAAGTCAATGGAAGAGCAGCCGGGAGGTCTCTCTCACACACACTGCCACACGCACACACACACTCACACATGTACAGCAGTGCACGCGTGCCTATTGGGACGAATATGTTGATCAATGGAAGTAATGGTTCCTGTACAGCCTGTTGGCCCCAAATGTTTATCCCGGTGACAGTTAAAAAGCTCTCTAAATAAAGCCATATTACATTTACATCATAAAAAATACATTGATGTCATAGTTCATTATTGTTCAATATAGAATTCAACCAGATTTCAGTGATAAGATTGTGCAGTATGAGTCTGTGGGTACAACAGCTGTGTCCAGAGAAAGAATAAAAACAGTCTGTTAGTAGATTTCAGTCATTTGTTATGTTCATTTGATAGTAGTTACAGTCAGGGCTTGACATTAACGTTTTTGCTCACCAGCCTCTGTGGCTAGTGATTTTCCAAAGTTACTAGCCACTAAGCCTTTTCACTAGCCACAATTTTGCAGTTGGAAAATTATGTTTAATATGATCAAATTTAACTATTGCATGCTAAAATTTACAGTGCATCTGGAAAGTATTCACGGTGCTTCACTTTTTCCATATTTTTTTATGTTACAGACACACACAATACCCCATAATGACAATGTGAAAAAAGTTTTGAGATTTTTGCAAATTTATTAAAAATAAAAAAAACTAAATGAATGAATGAAGAAATTGCACTAGGGCTATTTTGTCTCTTGCCATTGTTTATTTTCCATCAGGCACTTCAGGGAGCTCTTTGGGTCCTCTGCTTCCTGACAGCTTGGCCACCCCCCTCCTCCTGTCAGTGCACCACCTGTTCCTCATTACACACACACACACACACACACACACACACACACACACACACACACACCTCCATTCATCGTCATTCACATGCTCAGACACTCACTCACGCACACCTGTTTTCCATTATGTCCAGTCCACACACATCTACACTGGCTGTCTCTTTCCTCGTTAGTATGGTCATTACTTAAGCTCTGTTTGAGTCGGAAGAGATCACCGGATGATTGCGCTTTGCACACAGTCACTGTTCGCTCTGTGTAAGCAAGCCTCCACTCCCTACGGTATACTTTCAGCCTGACTTAGTGGTCTTCTCAAACATCACTCGACACTGCTCATGGCCTGATGTTAGCGACTGTTCCTGTTAGCCAATTCACACCGGACAGCATGGACCACCTCGGACAGCTCCAGTCCATAAGTTCACGTTTGCCTTTCTCTTTGTGTCATTCAGCTATTCTGCGGCACTAGGCATTTCCTCCTTTGGGCTGTTGAGCATCTTAGAGGTGTCCCTGCTCTCCTGGTTCCTTCATTGATTGTTTCTCATCCTCCTGCTGATCCCGTAACTGTGTGTTGGACTGTATCCCTGTTTTTGTTTATTAAAGTGTTGGATTGTATCCCTGTTTTTGTTCATTAAAGTGCATGCACTACTCCTGCTCATGGGTTTTTCATTCCTCTCTCTGTGCGCTGCGTAATGGCGCACGAGGGATCATAACAATAAGTATTCACAGCCTTTGCCATGAAGCATATGCCATGAAAATTGAGCTCAGGTGTATCCTGTTTCCACTAATCATACTTGAGATGTTTCTACAGCATAATTGGAGTCCATCTGTGGTAAATTCAGTTGATTGAACATGATTTGGAAAGGCACACACCTGTCTATATAAGGTCCCACAGATGACAGTGCATGTCAGAGCACAAACCAAGCAAAAGTCAAAGGAATTGTCTATATACCTCTGAGACAGGATTGTCTTGAGGCACAAATCTGGGGAAGGGTACAGAAAAATTTCTTCTGCTTTGAAGGTCCCAATGAGCACAGCGGCCTCCATCATCCGTAAATGAAAGAAATTCGGAACCACCAGGATTCTTCCTAGAGCTGGCCAGCCATCTAAACTGAGCGATTGGGGGAGAAGAGCCTTAGTCAGGGAGGTGACCAAGAACCCGATGATCACTCTGTCAGAGCTCCAGTGTTCCTCTGTGGAGAGAGGAGAACCTTCCAGAAGGACAACCATCTCTGCAGCAATCCACTGACATAAGGTCTGACCCAGGGAACATACACACAGGCTCGAGTGTGATTCAATAATTTTATTGTGAAGACAGCAGGTGTGTGGGTGCGTGTTTGCGGGATGGAATGTGTTGCGGGTGAACAGGATGCGTCGAGGGTGAAGCTGAGCGCCGTACAGCCAGGCAACCCTAAGGGCAGAGCAGAACAGAGATTAGCTGCTGGTGCACACCCAGCGGAATTAACGTACAGTCTTATGCTTACTTGCAGATGGTACAGTGGCTGGCGTTGGCTTGAGCCGCAGGTCTCCCGCCTGGAAGACAGCGTCCTTGGAGTGCACTCAGTGTGGTGAGGAGAATGACGGCGAGGATGAGGGAGGAAATCTGCCGCCAGGGAGTCCACCTGTGCACAGGGGAAAGACTGGAAATAAGGTGAGAGGATGATGAGCTTACGTGTATCAGGGAGCTATCCAAAGAGCGTCGGTAGTCTGAGAGTTGGCGTGCGTTGGAACGATGAGCGTAGAGTAGCAGACGGTTCCAGGCCGAGGCTCCAGGTGGAGAGGGCTATATAGCCCGGGACTGATGAGGCACAGGTGTGCGTGCAGCTGAAGTGGGAGACAGGTGAGAGGAGGCGTAACAGTACTCCCCCCCCCCCCGAGCAGCGCCTCCCAATGCTGGCTTACCTGGGTACGCCCGGTGGAACTCCGTGATGAGGCGTTTGTCCAGCACAAACAACGGGCGTACCCAGGATCTCCACTCAGGGCCATACACCTCCCAGTCCACCAGATATTGCAGGCCGCGACCTCGGCGGCGGGCATCCAGGATGGAATTGACCCCCCACGCCGGGTTGCCGTCAACCATCACGGGCGGGGGTGGACCCCTAGGAGGAGGACAGAGCGGGTTAGTCACCAGGGGTTTGATTTGGGAGACGTGGAACGTCGGACAGACACGGGAGGGGGGGGGGGGGAGAGCCAGACACACAGCCACAGGATTAATTACCTTGATGATGGGAAAAGGTCCAATAAAGTGCTGGGCCAGCTTCCTCTTCTCGGCCTCCAGGTTGATGTGCTGCGTGGACAACCATACCTGTTGGCCCACCTGATAGTGGGGAGCGGCTCTCCTGCAACGATTCGCTGTCTTGGAGTTGCGCTCCGCCGTGCGTAAAAGGGCCTGGCGGGGTCGCGGTCCAAAGGCATCGGCAGCACCTCAGATGAGCCTGGATAGACGGTACTGCCATCTCCCCCTCCTCTTCAGGGAACAGCGGGGGGTCGTAGCCCAGAGATGCCTGGAAAGGAGACATCCAATGGCCGATGACAGAGTCGAATTGTGGGCATATTCTATCCAAGGCAGATGGGCGCTCCAGGAGGGATGGACTGGAGGCAGTGACGCAGCGCAGCACAGCCTCCAGCTCTTGATTAGTTCACTCGCACTGCCCCGATGGACTGGGGATGATGACCGGACGACAGGCTCACCGTAGCTCCCAAGGCGCTGCAGAAGAAGCACCTCCACACCCTGGACACGAACTGGGGCCCCACGGTCGAAGACGATGTCCACCGGAATCCCATGTAACCTCACGACGTGCTGGACCAACAAGTCTGCCATCTCCCACGCCGTAGGGAGGCCGTGGAGAGGCACAAAGTGGGCAGCCTTCAAAAACCAATCCACGATGGTCAGGATAGTGTCGAAGGTGTTGGACGTCTGGAGGCCGGTGACGAAGTCCAAGGCTACGTGGGACCAAGGCCTTCCGGGGACCAGCAGAGGGATGAGGAGCCCCGCTGGAGGAAGAGGTCGATGTCTTTTTGGTAGCACACTGGGGGCAGGCGCGGACGTAGTTGGGACGTCGTCCCGGAGGCCCGGCCACCAAACGGACCTCTGGAGGAGCTCCACCAGCTGGGATCCCATGGTGACCAGGCGAACTTAGAAGTATGAGCCCAATGGATGATGTCACCCTGGACGGATGATGGCACAAACAACCTCCCCGCTGGACCGCCACCAGGAATCCGGTTCGACCTCCTGCGCCCTCCGGACCTTGGTCCGTGATGGACCACGAGACGGCGCCCACGATGCACGAGGCTGGCAGGATGGTTGTGTTCCCATTCTCGGGGACCTCCGGGGCAAACTGCCTGGACAGCGCATCCGGCTTGGCATTCTTAGAGCCGGGGCGATAGATGATAGTGAACCTGAAGCGGCCAAAGAACAGAGACCAACTCGCCTGGCGGGCATTCAGGCGCTTGGCCCGTCCTCAGGTACTCCAGGTTCTTATGATCCTTCCAGACCACAAAAGGTTGTGCCGCACCCTCCAGCCAGTACGCCACTCCTGCAGTGCGAGCTTCACCACTAGGAGTTCTCTGTCACCGACATCGTAGTCCTCTCCGCAGAAGACAGGCGTCGGGAGAAGAAGGCGCAGGGTGCGGACCACCCCGTCAACCGGGAGAGCGCAGAGACAGCACCGCCCCCACCCCTATGTCGGAGGCGTCCACACTCGACGAGGCACTGTAGCACGGGGCCCACCTGATCAGGACCCGGGAAGGGAGGAGAACTCACCCATCTTCAGGGCTGCGAAGGCAGACGCAGGCCTCCTCTGTCCACCGGAATGGCACCTTGGGGAGGTGAGGCGGCGGTCAGGGGAGAAGAGATGGAGCTGAACTTGGGAACGAAGCGGCGGTAGTAGAGTTGGCAACCCCAGGAACTGTTGGAGTTGTTTCCTGGACCCGGAAGGAGGGGGGCCAATTGACTACCGCCTTGTCCTTGACAGGATCCGGGATGGACCTGATTATGTGACACAATAAAGCCCAAGAAGGAAGTCTTGTCAGCGAAAACTCACACTTCTCCGCTTTCACGTAGAGCCTGTTCTCCAGAAGATGTTGGAGGACCAGCCTCACGTGGACCTGATGCTCCTCTCGAGACGGGAGGAAGATCAGGATGTCGTCCTGGTAGACAAAGAAGAAAGCCCCCCAGGAAGTCTCGAAGGACGTCGTTGATCAGCCGCTGGAAGACGGCCGGAGTGTTGGTGAGCCCAAACGGCATAACGAGGTATTCAAAATGGCCGCCTGGGGGTCCGGAAAACCTGTCTTCCACTCATTGCCCTCCAGATCCGAACAAGATGGTACGCGCTGCAGAGGTCCCAGCTTCGTAAAACAGGAGGCCCCTTGAGGGAGTCAAGGCAGAAATCCTCAGCGGGGCAGCGTGTACTTATCCTTTATAGTGATGTCATTCAAGGCTCGGAAGTCGATGCATGGCCCGGAGGGACCCATCCTCCTTACCGACGAAGAAAAACCCAGCTCCGACTGGGGATGAGGAAGGTCGAATGATGCCAGCGCTGAGCGACTCCTTTATGTAAGTATCCATGGCCTCCCGCTCCGGAGCCGATAAGCTGTACAAGCGGCTCGATGGTAAGGGCGCCCCCGGGCGGAGGTTAATGGCGCAGTCATACGGGCGGTTGGGGGGGACGAGACAGCACTTTGGATTTGCTGACAACAGCCCCGAGGTCATGGAACTCGGAGGCACCTTGGAGAGGTCCGGAGGGGAGGAGTCGAGGAGGAGAGGGGAAGCGAAGGGGCGCAAGCAGCGGACTGGGAGGCAGGCGCTCAAACAAAAGGAGCTCCAGGAGAGGACACTTCCGGATCGCCAGTCAAAGGCTGGGTTGTGGAGACGCAGCCAGGGGTAACCCAGAATGGCGGGGGCAGCTGAGGAGGGCAGGGCAACAGGCTGAGGTCCCTCCCGGTGATTCCGGAGAAAATGACGGAGGCTGGGGCTGTCCGGTGCGTAACCCCTCTCCAGGGGTGTTTTAGAGAGAGGGTGACAAGATTGAGGGGCCAGCAGAGCTTGGCAGGGGATACCCAGGCGGGTTGCTAGGCCCTTAGAAATAAAGCTCTGTTCCGCCCCCGAGTCCACCAGTGCGTGAGTGGAGGTGTTCGGTGTGGTTTGTGACAGAATCTGATTGGCAAGAGGCATTGTGATAGGGAGTTCGGCCGAGACAAGTCCGCGAGGCCCCCTACAGCGACTCGCGGACCCCCCCCTTTTGGCCTAACTGGGCAGGACTCCATGGGGTGCTGATCGTCTCTTCAATGCATGCAAAGGCCCAGCTCCCTACGGCGCTGTTTCTCAGCCAGCGGAAGCTTGGTCCGCCCAATCAGCATCACCTCCGGTTCGTCGGCGGGCTCCGGCGCGGGCAACCCCAGGCGGCGAGGTTGAGAGGTACGAGGAGACATTCCGCTCGAGCGGCTGAACAACTTCCGCTCGGCGGCCCGCTCTCTCAACCTGTTATCTAAACTGATTGCAAGGGAAATTAGGTCAGAAAGCCGTTCCGGCTGATCCCGGCAGGCCAGTTCATCCCGGAGGCTAGGGCTCAGGCTACAGGCGAAAATGCTGCATAGGGCAGCATCCTCCCACCCAACTTCCGCCGCTACCACCCGGAAGTCGACAGCGTAATCGGCCGCCGACTGACTACCCTGGCGGAGGTTTAGCAGCCGGGTGGTTAGCACATTGTCACGGTCCAAATGATCGAATACTTCATGGAAATCTGGGCGCATGCGCATGCGCACGCAGCGACCAGCAGCTTGGTGATATAGTGCGTGTGTGCGTGTGTGTGTTTTTTGTACTTTTTTACGTTTTTAGAAAATCCTCTGTGTCGTTTCTGCCCTGGAGCGTTTGTGGAATATATGGCGAACAGCTCCCTGGTATCTGCAACATGGATTTCCTCTCATATCTCGCACTGCTGCTGTCTGTGCTGTGGCTCTTTGTCTCTGAGGTAAACGCGTTCGGCTCATGACGAGCAGAATAGCGGGCAGAATACAATATTCCAGGGACGTGTTGCTGCGCTTTAACACAGCTGGTGCAGAGTCTCTGATTGCGCCCAAATTTCAGCTGCCGGACTTTATTTTGAGAGACGGACACAGCGGTGAAAAAAGAAGCGGCAGGAGGAAGCGTGGAAGACGTGGAGGTGTGAAATTGCGCCTTAGGAGACGTCAGTTTGGTAACATTCCTCTTCCGTCGATCATTTTTGGGAATGCACAGTCTGTGAGAAACAAGGTGGAGGAAATTCAAGGCAGTGTACGTTACCAGAAGGATTTTAAGAACTGCTGCGTCATGGCTTTCACTGAATCTTGGCTTACTGCGCATGATCGAGATGCAGACCTGTGGATTGACGGCTTTGGAGCCCCGCTGCGCTCGGATCGGCAGGAAGAGGTAACTGGAAGCGTCAGGGGGGCGGAGTATGTTTATTACATTAATAAGCAGTACTGCACATCTGTCACGGTCAGAGAGCGCATCTGTACACCCCATGTGGAACTGCTGTCTGTGTCACTACGCCCCTTTTATTTGCCTCGAGAGTTTCCCCAACTTTTCATCACAGTTGTGTACATTCATCCGAGGGCAGACGCTCTGACTCCGCCTCCCAGCCATCTCTGATGTGATGCAGCGGCTGCAGTCAATTTCTCCAGAGGCGCCAAACTTCATTTCTTGGGGATTTTAAACCATGTTTTCTTTAAAGAAGACACTTAAAAACTTTCATCAGTATGTCTCCTGCCCAACCAGGCGAAAAAAGACATTGGACCTGTGCTATGGATCCATAGAGAGGGCCTATAAATCACTCCCCCCTTCCTCCTTTAGGATCATCAGATCACAACTGTGTTCATTTGCTGCCCACATATAAAACTGCTCTCAGAAGAGGCAAAGTGGAGACCAGAGACATTGATGTGTGGACAGAGGATTCAGAGCACAGCCTCCAGGAATGCTTTGACTGTACAGACTGGAAGATGTTCATAATGGCCTGCGGGGATGATTTGGACTCTCTGGCTAAGCTCACATGCTCATACATGGCTTACTGTCAAAATAAGTTTGTTCCACGTAAACGTGTCAAAATATACCCCAACAACAAACCATGGGTTACTAAATCAGTTAAATCCTGCTTACAGAGGAAAGCTCTTGCCTTTAAACAAGGGTCTGTTTCTGCGCTACAGGTTGCCACCAAGGAGCTGAAGGCCGAAATTTTAAGAGCAAAACAGAATTATAAATCAGAGTTGGAAAGCAAGATGGCAGCAAATAAACTTGGTTCAGCCTGGGCCAGTATGAAAACTATTGCAGGCCTTCAGAGCACAAAGCGCAGTAATCGTGTGTTTTTAGATGGTTTTAGTTCAGACACAGAGCTGGCTAATGCTCTTAATTGTTTTTATGGTCGTTTTGACTCCTTTGATTTTAGCACAGAAATCCAAGATTTGAAACAGAAACTCAAAGACAATCAGCACTTTAATATTGAGATGCAGGATGTTAAAAGGGAGTTCCGCGCTGTAAAAGTGAACAAAAGTCAGGGCCCTGATAATATATGTGGACGCCTGGTAAAGTCCTGTGCACATGAACTGAGTCCTATATTTCATTATATTTTCAATAAGTCCTTACAGACACAACATGTGCCTAAGATCTGGAAAGATGCCGTGGTTGTTCCTGTTCCAAAATCCAGCTGTCCTAAAACGGTAAACGACTTTAGACCAGTTGCTTTGACTTCAATTTTAATGAAAATTTTTGAAAAACTGGTCAGACGTGAGGTCCTAAGGCAGACTGAACATGCATTGGATCCTCTGCAGTTTGCCTATAGGCCTCACAGAGGAGTGGAGGATGCCACTGTCACTCTGTTTGACATGCTTTTTAAACATCTGGATTTTAATGGGACACACGCCAGGCTTTTATTTGTGGACTTTTCTTCTGCCTTTAATACAATCCAACCTCATATTTTAGTTGAAAGGCTCCTGCAACAATTTGATTTAAGCAATAATCTGGTGGGTTGGATTCTGGATTTCTTAACCAACAGGACGCAGAGAGTAAGGGTCAATGGCACATTGTCTGACCTAAAGTGCTCTTCTACTGGCTCTCCTCAGGGGTGTGTGTTGTCACCACTACTCTTCATCCTGTACACAAACGTGTCGGAGCAGACATGACAACAGACACATTATAAAGTATGCTGATGACTCAGTCATAGTCAGTCTCCTCCAGGATGGTGAGAGTGGCCACGGCCCAGTAGTTGATGACTTTGTTCACTGGTGTGAGGATTCCTACCTGCAGCTGAATACAACAAAAACGAAAGATATGATTATTGACTTTAGGAGGAAAACTCCCAGGCACAAAGTCACCATACTAAAAGGCCAGACCACCGAATGTGTACAATCGTACAAATATCTTGGGACAATTATTGATAGTGGATTGAACTTTGAGGTGAACTGTGAAAGGGTGTGCAAAAAGGGTCAGCAAAATTTGCATTGTTTGAGGAAACTTGCACGCTTCCAAATTGACCGAACCATAATGACTATGTTCTATCGGGCTTTTATTGAATCTGTTTTATCCTTTTCTTTAATGTCATGGTTTGGTCAGATAAAACTGAAACAGAGGAAATCCTTGGATCAGGTAGTCAGATGGTCCAGTCGTTTGCTTGGTGAGTCACAGCTGAGCCTGACATCCCTGTACACCAGACAAGTACAGAGGATGGCCGACTCGATTTTAAATGATGACTCCCACCCTTTGCACTGCAACTTTCAGCTTCTTCCCTCCAGACGGAGGTTTGCTGTCCCAAAAAGTAGAACCCAGCGCTACAAAAACAGCTTTGTCCCTGCTGCTGTCAAAGAGTTGAACAAGCTATAAAAATTATATTGTACATATTTTATATTTACCTATTTTGTAAGATGTGTGCCTGTGTTTGTGTCTATGTTGAATGTAATTAGTGGCTTGTAAATATGGATGTCACCAACTGCAAAACAAATCTACCTACGGGTACAAATAAAGTAACCTGAACCTGAACCTGAACCTGAATCGTGCACGAACTGGGCATAGGTCAGGTTTGCGTAGCTGGGCCTCGCCATTACGGCATAGGCCCAAGCTAACGCTCGCCCTTTCAGAAGGTTCGCCACATACCCGATTCGGTTGTGATCAGTCGGGAAGTCCCCGGGGACGCGCTGGAACACCGACTCACATTGTAGGATGAACCCCCGAGCCTCTCCGAGCTTCCCGCTGAAGCGCGTGGGCGTGGGGATGGGAGTGAGACGGGTGGGCGGCCCCGGGATAGCCTGGTTATCTGGGAGGCCAACGGGAGCTAGCCCGCTGCGCTGGACCGGAAGGAATGCCTGTTGGGGATCCAGAAGGTCCAACGGGCGGTTAATCTGAGTCAATTGGTTCAGGATAACCTGCTGCTGGTGAGTGATTTGATCCACTCGAGCCTCGAGGGTGTTAAGTCGGTGTATGGCGCATGGCGGCCTGCCTGGAGTTTGCCAAAAGGCACCTGAAGGACTCTCAGAAAATGAGAAACAAAATTCTCCAGTCGGATGAGACAAAGGTTGAACTCTTTGGCGTGAATGCCAGGCATCATGTTTGGAGGAAACCAGGCACCGTTCATCACCAGGTCAACACCATCCCTACAGTGAAACATGGTGGTGGCAGCATCATGCTGTGGAAATGTTTTTCAGCGCCAGGAACTGGGAGACTAGTCAGGATAGAGAGAAAGATGAATGCAGCAATGTACAGAGACAGCCTGGATGAAAACCTGCTCCAGAGCGCTCTTGACCTCAGACTGGGGTGAAGGTTCATCTTTCAGCAGGACAACAACCCTAAGCACACAGCCAAGATATCAAAGGAGTGGCTTCAGGACAACTCTGTGAATGTCCTTGAGTGGTCCAGCCAGAGCCCAGACTTGAATCCAATTGAACGTCTCTGGAAAGATCTGAAAATGGCTGTGCACCGACACTTCCCAATCCAACCTGATGGAGCTTGAGAGGTGCTGCAAAGACGAATGGATGAAACTGTCCAAAGATAGGTCTGCCAAGCTTGTAGCATCATATTCAAAAAGACTTGAGGCTGTAATTGCTGCCAAAGGTGCATCAACAAAGTATTGAGTAAAGGGTGTGAATACTTACGTACATGTGATTTCTTAGTTTTTAATTTTTAATAAATTTGCAAAAATCTAAAAAAAAAAACTTTTTTTCACATTGTCATTATGGGGCATTGTGTGTAGAATTTTGAGGAAAAAAATGAATTTAATTTATTTTGGAATAAGGCTGTAACATAACAAAATGTGGAAAAAGTGAAGCGCTCTGAATACTTTCTGGATGCACTGTACTTGGAACTGAATTTACAACCTTTTTAAATGTAAATGACCCTTATACATACATAAAAAAGCAACACTGTCTAATTATTTATAAACAGCAGTAAATACTGTAAAACAGCAGGGAAAAATATTTGCAATGTGAGACTGAAGTACAGGTACATTTGGGGACCGTCCCAATTCTCATTTGTACCCCTACCCCTACCTCTATGAATTAGGACACCCCTTCAGACCTGCACGATGTCATTAGTAGTTGCTGATGGATTTTACCTAAACGGACCAGTGACGTGCGGTGAGGTTTATGGCTGTTGAGGCTATGACGTTTTATGAGTCAGATTTACAAATCGAATTTTAAAAATACTTTTAACAAAACAAGTGTAAGTTATTTTATTGAATTACCTCTTAATGGAATACACAGAAAAGGCAGTAATAAAAGTCCATGTTTTCATTTTATAACTCTTCTTGAGTACAGACAACGTGTAAAGACGGTTGCACAAGTATAATGTATTAAGTTATTTTATAAACAAGTTTTTTGGGGACACAAAATTCATTATACTTTGTTTTTGGCCAAGGAATAATGTAAATTATAGTGGCTCAGAGAGCTGCCTCTTTCTGTGTGTGTTGCATCTACACAATTTGCAGTCATTATCCATCCATCCATCCATCCATCTATCCATCCATCCATCTTCTACTGCTTAATCCTGTTCAAGTCGTGGGAGGGCTGGAGCCTATCCCAGCATCTTTGGGCGAGAGGCAGGGTACACCCTGGACAGATCGCCAGTCCATCGCAGGGCCTACACTCATTATTACAAATTATTAAGATAAGATAAGATAAGATAAGATAAGCCTTTATTAGTCCCACAATGGGGAAATTCCAGGATTGCAACAGCACAGGGATAGCAACACTCAGAGCAATAATTCAGAAGATAATAAAAAAGAGCAGTGAATATACAAATGTGTGCAGAAATATATACAGTGCGGAGCATTGTGGCTAGATGGAATAAACAGCATAATGGTCTATTCAGTTACCTGTACTTACTTAGTTAGTTATTTAGTTAGTTAGTATGAAGTGAGCCTTGTCGACATCCCCAGTGAGCCTTGTCGACATCCCTGTCGACATCCCCTGTTGATTGATCGTCCCTTCCTTGTGGTAAGGTATCGTCACTTCCTGTTTTGCTGTCTGTCTGTGTGGTTTGCTCTCCTCACTCTCCTGAGCTTTTAGGTTAGCCACTAGCGATGGCTACCAGCTCTCCTTCCTCTCCTCCTCTGGTGTGCTCTCTCTGTCAGATGTTTAGCTACACCTCTGCCTCTTTTAGTGATAACGGTAAATGTAATAAATGTTGTCTTTTTGAGGCACTCGAGGCGAGGTTGTCTGATTTGGAATCCCGGCTCCGCTGCATTGAAACACCGTCTGCGCCAGTTACTCTTGACGGACGCCCCTTAGCTGCAGCGGAGCTAGCTAGCATAGCTAAGGACCGTTAGCGGTCCTCCGGCTCTCCTCAGCAGTGAGGAGACTGGGTGGGTGACGGTGAGAAGGAAGCCTAGTCGCAAAGCCCCGGTACACCTCCAACCTGTTCACGTTTCTAATCGTTTTTCCCCGCTCAGCGACACACCCGCTGAGGAAAACACTCTGATCATTGGCGACTCTGTAGTCAGAAACGTGAACCTAGAGACTCCAGCGGCCATAGTCAAATGCATTCCTGGGGCCAGAGCAGGCGACATCGAGTCAAATTTGAAAATGCTGGCTAAAAGTAACTGTAAATACTCCACAATTGTTATTCACGCTGGCATTAATGACATCCGTCTCCGGCAGTCGGAAGTCACGAAACTTAATGTAGAATCGGTGTGTGACTTTGCAAAAACGATGTCTGCCACTGTAGTATTCTCTGGGCCCCTCCCCAATCTGACCAGTGATGACATGTTTAGCCGCTCGTCATCCTTGAACCGCTGGCTGTCTGTGTGGTGTCCTGCAAATGACGTGGGCTACATTGACAATTGGAGCTCATTTTGGGGAAAACCTGGTCTTATGAGACGAGACAGCATTCATCCCACTTTGGATGGTGCTTCTCATTTATCTAACAATCTGGCATCTTTTTTTATCCAAATTTCCAAAACCCTGACTACTCAGAGTTGGGACCAGGAAGCAGAGTCGCAGTCTTACACGCCCCTCTGCAGCTCCTCTTCATCCGCCACCCCTCAACTTAGCACCTGTCTTCCCCATCAGAGAATCATTGTCTGCTCCCTCCAAAGTAAATAAAAATATAATATATAAGCATCCCAAAGTGATTAAGCAAAATATTGGTAAAACTCAAATTAAACATAAAGCCTCTAAATTGAATGATTTGGCCTCTGTTCCTCCTCATAATTTAAAAATTAAATGTGGTTTATTAAATATTAGGTCTCTAACTCCCAAGTCTCTGTTAGTCCATGATCTGTTAATTGATCATCAGATTGATTTAATATCCCTTACAGAGACTTGGTTAGGGCAAGAGGATTATGTTGGTTTAAATGAATCAACTCCCTCTGGTTATTTAAACTGTCAAAATCCCAGAAGCTCTGGTCGTGGAGGAGGAGTAGCAACAATTTACCATTCCAAATTACTAGTTAATGTAAAGCAAAAAACATGTTATAATTCCTCTGAGGGCCTGGTCCTCAGAATTGGGCACTTTAGCAATTTTAGGTTAAACCCAATTTTATTTGCCATAGTTTATCATCCCCCATCAACCTACTCGGAATTTTTATCCGAATTTGCTGATTTCTTAGCTGATTTAGAGCTGAAATCTGATAGAATAATTATAGTAGGGGACTTTAATATACATGTGGATGTAGATAGTGACTGCCTCAATGTGGCATTTAATTCAATATTAGACTCGATTGGGTTTTCTCAGAAAGTAGGAAATTCTACTCATTACCTCCACCATACATTGGACCTTGTTCTGACATATTGGGGCTGCACGGTGGCGCAGTGGTTTAGCACTGTGGCAGCACAGTTTACCTTCGGCCGGGGGATCGCGGGGATCGTGGGTTCGATCCCAGCCCCCGACCAACAGTGAGCTGTGTGGAGTTTGCATGTTCTCCCCGTGTTGCGTGGGTTTACTCCGGGATTTCTCCGGTTTCCTCCCGCATACCAAAAACATGTAGGTTTAGGGCGCTCGCGCACGCAGCGACCAGCAGCCGGTGGCTTGTCACCAGACTGCAAACCAAATCTACCTACGGGTACAAATAAGTAACAAAAAAAAAAAAAAAAAAAAAAAAAATATGGTATAGAAATAGAAAATCTTGTAGTGTCTCCTCATAACCCTGTACTGTCAGACCATTGTCTGTTAACCTTTGATTTTACTATTTCTGACTATTTGGCTCCTAAAGAAAAATATTATTACAGTAGATGCCTCTCAGATGATGCTGTTACCAAATTTATGCAGATTGTTTCCTCTATGCCATGTGTCAACACAACGGAAATAAGTTATAGACAGCTTGCTCCTTCTGTAATTGATAACATGGTGGATAGTGTTACAGCTTCTCTGCATCAGACTCTAGACTTGGTGGCCCCCTTAAAAAAGAAAAAGTCTAATCAGAGATTTCTAACTCCTTGGTTCAACACAGAAACTCGTAGCTTTAAACAGAAGACTCATCAATTAGAAAGAAAATGGCGTTCCACTAATTTAGATGAAATCTATTTAGCTTGGAGAAATCATCTTTTAATTTATAAAAAATCTCTTAGAAAAGCTAGAACGAGTTATTATTCTGCATTAATAGAAGAGAACAAGAATAATCCCAGGTTTCTTTTCAGCACTGTAGTCAGGTTGACGAAGAGTCAGGACTCTTGTCAATCCTAGCATTCCCTTAGAGCTTACTAGTCAGGACTTTATGAACTTTTTCAATAATAAAATTTCATCCATCAGAGATAAAATCAATCAGATTCTTCCCACAGTTAACTTAAATACTGTAACTACTACAACTCCTTCAATTGATGTCTGTCTTGATGAGTTTACTCCAGTCGACCTTTGTGAGTTAGACAAAATAGTTTCCTCATCCAAACCTTCAACTTGTCTTTTAGACCCTATTCCTACTAGGTTATTTAAAGAAGTCTTCCCACTTATTGGTAGCTTTATTCTTCATATAATCAATTCTTCATTAACTTTAGGCCATGTACCGCAGGCTTTTAAAACGGCTGTAATTAAACCCTTACTCAAAAAGCCAACGCTAGATCCAGGAGCTTTAGCTAACTATAGACCAATCTCTAATCTCCCTTTCATTTCAAAAATCTTAGAAAGAGTTGTTGCTACGCAATTATTTGACCACTTGCAGGGAAATGGTTTACTTGAAGAGTTTCAATCTGGGTTTAGAATCCATCAAAGTACTGAAACAGCCTTAGCGAAGGTCTTTAATGACCTCCTCATCACATCTGATAATGGACTGGTTTCTGTACTTGTCCTTTTAGACCTTAGTGCAGCTTTTGATACTATCGATCATAACATTCTACTTGATAGATTAGAACACTGTGTTGGACTTAATGGAACTTCATTGCAGTGGTTTAGATCTTATTTATCTGATAGGTTCCAGTTTGTTCATATAAATAATGAGTTTTCTTTCAAGTCAAAGCTTAGTCATGGAGTTCCACAGGGATCTGTGCCAGGCCCTACTCTTTTTAGTTTATATATGCTTCCGTTAGGCAACATTATTAGAAAGCACTGTATACATTTTCATTGTTATGCAGATGACACACAATTATACCTGTCAATGAAGCCAGATGATAGTAATCAATTAGCCAAGTTAGAAGCCTGTCTTAAGGAAATCAAAGCTTGGATGACTTGTAATTTCCTGCTATTAAATTCAGATAAGACTGAAGTCATTCTTGTTGGTCCAAAAAACCTTAAAAATACCTATCCAAATTTCAGTTTGGATGCAGTTACTCTTTCTCTTAATAGCTCTGTCAGGAACCTTGGAATTATTTTTGATCAAGATCTGTCCTTCAATTCACATATTAAATTAGTTTCTAAGACTGCCTTCTATCATTTGCGTAATATTGCCAAGATTAGGAGCATCTTGTCTCAGAGTGATGCTGAGAAACTGATCCACGCTTTTGTTAGCTCGAGATTAGATTATTGTAATTCTTTATTATCAGGTTGTCCTAAAACATCTTTAAAAAGTCTTCAGCTGATCCAAAATGCTGCAGCAAGAGTTTTAACAGGTACTAGAAAGAGAGATCATATCTCTCCGGTTCTGGCCTCCCTTCATTGGCTTCCCATAGAGTTTAGAATTAAGTTTAAAATCCTTCTTCTTACTTACAAAGCTCTAAATAATCAGGATCCTTTTTATTTAAAAGAACTGATACTACTGTATTATCCTAACAGAGCACTATGCTCCCAAAATGCAGGATTACTTGTAATACCTAGAATCTCCAAAAGTACAATGGGAGGCAGAGCCTTCAGTTATCAAGCTCCTCTCCTGTGGAACCAGCTGCCAATCTGGATTCGGGAGTCAGACTCGATCTCTGTTTTTAAGAATAGGGCTAAAACCTACCTTTTTGATATAGCCTACAATTAGGGAGGGATCATGTGTTTTGGAACCCTCCCTTAGTTATGCTGCTAATAGGTTTAGTCAGCTGGGGGACCTCCAATAATGCACTGAGCCTCACTCCTTTCTTCACTCTCAATTAATTTTTTTTTTTTTTTTTGCTGGTCATTAACATCTGTTTGTTCTCTCCCATAGATCAAGTCCCCATCGTGCTGTTCGCTCTCTACATGTCTGTTCTTTTCATCTTCTCTGTCCCCTCACCCCCCAGCCAGTCGCAACAGATGACTGCCCCTCCCTGAGCCTGGTTCTGCTGGAGGTTTCTTCCTGTTAAAAGGGAGTTTTTCCTCTCCACCATCACCAAGTGCTTGCTCACAGGGGATCGCCTGATTGCTGGGGTCTTTCTGCAACTGTGGGGGTTCCCCCTACAGTTGATAGTGCTATGAGATGACTGTTGTTGTGAAATGGTGCTATATAAATAAAGTTGAATTGAATTGAATTGAATTGAATATGTACCCATACAGTATATTACATATTTGAATCAGGCTAGTTGTCACCCTCTGTAGCTATTGATATTGTCGTAGTTGGATAATGGAGGGGACCATTACTGTGCAAGTTTGTTACTTTTTGCACATTCAGTACAGCCTCTACGAGTAGCCCTGTTCAGGTTATAAAGTCTGACAGCCGTGGGTAGGAAGGACCTGCGAAACCTCTCGGTCATGCATCTAGGATGATACAGCCTACTGCTAAATGAGCTCTTCAGTGCGTTCGGCGTGTCCTCCATGGGGTGGGACTCGGACTCCAGCAGAGATGACGGCTTAGCCACCATCCTTCTCTCTCTCCTATGTCCTCCACTGGGTCGAGGCGCTTCCCCAGGACAAAGCTACCTTTTTTGATTAGTCTATTCAGTCCCTTCCTGTTGGCTGCCATGATGCCTTTGCCCCAGCAGACCACTCCAAATGTGATGGCTGATGCCACCACTGAATCGTAGAAGGCCTTCAGGAATGTCCCTTGTACACCAAAAGACCTGAGCCTCCTCAGGAGGAAGAGCCTGCACTGTCCCTTCTTGTAGAGCACGTCGGCATTGTGCGACCAGTTCAGTTTATTGTTCAAATGAACACCCAGGTACTTGGAGGGTGTCACCATCTCAATGTCTGTTCCCTGGATGTTTACTGGTGCTGTGAGGGGTTGTCCTTGCCTGCGGCAGTCCACTACCAGTTCCTTAGTTTTCCTCACATTGATCTGGAAGCAGTTCCGATGGCACCAGTCCATGAAGTCCTGGTTAAGTCCTTTGTACTCAGCTTCATCTCCGTTGGAGATGAGGCCGACGATCGCAGAGTCATCAGAGAACTTCTGAAGATGGCAGTGAGGTGTGTTGTGTGAAAAGTCTGCTGTATAAAGGGTGAACAGGAAGGGAGCCAGAACTATTCCCTGGGGGGCCCCTGTATTGCAGATGATAGTGTCGGACACACAATCCTGGGTTCTCACAAACTGTGGCCGGTTTGTGAGGTAGTCCAGGATCCACGATGACAGATGCTGATCCACCCCTGCGCACAGTAGCTTGTTCTTCAGGATCACTGGTTGGATGGTGTTGAAAGCACTGGAGAAATCAAAGAATATGATCCTCACAGTGCTCCCAGGCTTCTCCAGATGGGACAGGAAATGGTGTAGGAGGAAGATCACTGCATCCTCCGCTGCGATGCCGTGCTGGTAGGCGAACTGGAGTGGATCCATCGCTGGTCCCACCAGGGGGCGGAGGTGGGCAAGGAGCAGCCTCTCCAGGGTCTTCATCAGGTGTGATGTGAGGGCCACTGGTCTGTAGCAGTTCAGGTCCTTGGGGTGGGGGGTCTTTGGTATGGGCACCACACAGGATGTTTTCAACAGCTGTGGTACCCTCCCCAGCTTCAGGCTCAGGTTGAAGATGTGCTCCACAATCCCACACAGCTGGTTTGCACAGGACTTGAGGAGCTTTGAGCTGATGCAGTCCGGACCCAGGGCCCTCCTCACCTTGATCTTCTTCAGCTCCACCCTCACCTGGGTCTTAGGGAGGGTCAGGTTGGGGCAGGGGGTCTGTGTGATTGGAGTGGGGGGTGGTGGTGGTGGAGGGGGGTGGACAGCAGGACTAGGTGACGGTAGAGGCAGCAGTGGTTGTTGTGCAGGTGGAGGAGAGGGCGGTTGGTCAAACCTGTTAAAAAACAGGTTCAGGGTGTTCACCCACTCCCTGCCCCCAGTGGTCTGGGAGGAGGTATTCTGGAGCTCAGAGATGGTTTTGAGGCTTCTCCAGACCCCGCTGATGTCACTCTTTTGCAGCTTGTCCTCCATCTTCTTCCTGTAGCTGTCCTTACCCTCTCTGATCTTCCTCCTCAGCTCCCTCTGTACGGACTTCAGCTCCTCTCTGTTTCCCGACCTGAAGATCCTTTTCTTTTTTTTCAGTAGGGACTTTGTCTCAGGGTTGCTCCAGGGTTTGTTGTTTGAACAACACTGTATGGTCTTGGTGGGTACGGTGTTGTCCACGCAGAAGTTGATGTAGTCCGTGATGGTGTGAGTGAGGCTGTTGATATCCTCACTACGTGGATCGCAGAGCTGCTCCCATGCAGTGATTTCAAAGCAGTCCTTTAGTGCATCCATTGCCTCCTCAGACCATACCTTCACTGTGTGCATAACCGGAGGTTGTCTGTGCACTAGGGGTTTGTACACAGGCAGGAAAAGAACAAAGTTGTGATCCGATCTCCGGAGCGGGGGGAGTGGCAATGAGGTGTACGCCTCCTTAGCATTTGCATAAAATAAGTTCGGTGTTTTATTGTCTCTGGTGTGGCAGGTGACATACTGGGTGAATGTGGGCAGAATGGAGGACAGTGAAGTGTGGTTAAAATCACCTGAGATGAGGAGGAGAGCATTTGGGTGTTGTGTCAGCAGCCTGCTGGTGACTGAGTGGATGGTGTCACGCGCTGCCCCAGCGTTTGCAAACGGATTTGCATAAATAACAATGCAGATCACGTGTGAGTATTCCCTCGGGAGGAAAACAGGCCACAAGCTAACAGCTAGCAACTCACTGTCTTTGCTGCAGTGTTGCTCTTTAACCATGATGTGCCCAGGGTTACACCATCTGTTGTTCACATACTTTATCACCCCTCCACCCCTTGTCTTCCCACTGTCTGGTGTCCGGTCTGCCCATATTGTGTGGAAACCCTCCAGTTTGATGTTAGCATCTGTTGCTAGTTCTGTTAGCCATGTGTCAGTAAACAACATCATGCTAATCTCGCTGAAGGCGCTCTCGTAGTGGGACATGGCCGCAAGCTCATCTGTCTTATTAAGTAGCGATCGTACATTCCCCATGATATTGGATGGAAGGACTGGTCTGTACCTTATGTTCCTCACTCGTCGCCTTACTCCAGCCTGAGATCCACGTCGTTTACGCCTGATTTCTCTTGGTATGATGAGATTTTGTGTTAGCACCGTGGAGAAGTTAAGTACTAACAGTTGATTCCTGCTGTACCATCTCCTTCTGTAAACAATGGCTTCGACCGCCGGCTCGGGAGACATTTGGGATATGAGCCAAATATCAGTTGATATCAGCACCAGTGCGGCAATCTGTGTGTTCGTGATGGATAAGGTGTCGCGGGATCAGAAAGTTTGACCAGAAAAGAGACAGATAGTAAATATAAACAAGAAGAAAAACTCAGAATTGAGCCACTGTTGCAAAGAGGCAGCCTACTCATGTGGCGCTGGAAGTTAAAACTATCCGTTAAAACTATCCATTTTATTAGTTAAAACTAATAAAAATATTATTAGTATTTACAACTACTGTACATGCAGGGTAAATGAAGTAAATTTGCCTGTCCTTCTTAACAAAGATTATGACTTTGTTAAAAGCATTGTAAATCCTTTTAGTTTTAAAAAATTGTCTGCTTATTGTGTTCAAGCATGCCCCCTCTCATTGGGCAACAAGCCTCTTACAGTGATTTTAAGCCTTTCCTGCCTCCCCTGACCTTCATACCACTTAAATGGACACTACCTGTTTTCACCAGAAGAAAAGAAGAGAAAGAAAAAGAAAAGTGATGAGAAAAAACTCTCAAATTTAGATGAACAATTGTAATCACTAGAAGAAGTCAGAAATTTACTAGAAAGAAAGCTGTAAATTCACAGAAAATTTGGACCCCTGGTGGGCTGGTTTTGGCCTCCAGGGCATATGTTTGACACCCCTGGACCAGCCCATTAAAAATACATATTGAGAAGATTTACTTCCATGAAATAGCTGCATACTGTATTAATGCAGCATGTAAATGAATAAGATAAAATAAAATAGAAATCACAGATGAAAGTTCACCTTAGAAGAAACTTTTGTTCTTTACAGCAACGTATCAAAGTGCAGTCACTCTTATATGGTGCTACATTTGTGCCTCATTTCTGAGCAAGGAGTTAGAGATTTTGAGGGAGGAATTATCAGTTTTGAGCACAAAAATGTGTTTTTTGCAAGAATTTAAGATTGTAAAGCATGCGCTAACAATATATTTTCCTCTGATTTTCTCTCTGCTCACGTCCTCTCTCTTGCTCACTCAACTTCTCTCTCTCCTTGTGCTCACCTCTACCTATGCACTTGCTCAACATGGCACAGTGCTATGAATGTGCCACAATTTCAACCAGTCAGGAGTCAGACAGGGCAAATTATGATTGGCTGGTTCTATTGGCGGAAGACCCAGTAAAAACAGGAGAAGATGCCACCCATCATGGCATTTCTTCCTACCAGGCTGCAGTGTGAACAGGGGCAGGAAGGGAGACCAACCCACGGAGAAAGACCAACCCACGGATCCTGTACCGAGCCCAGAGTGGAGTCAGACTCTGTCCATGGTGACAACGGACCAATGTGCCATTGCACTGGGTGTGCAGACAGTGCATACGGGAGTTGTAGTTTTTTAGTCTCACATTGTGATAAGTTTATTATTATAGATTCCATTTGAGAAAACTACAACCTGCCAAGTGGCTAATGAGAGTGGGCTGTCTTAGCCATCTTACCGGGCCAGTTCTGCAATCCACCTGCCAATGGTGAGTTGGTGAGTGTTTGTCAAGCTCTGGTTACAGTACCTCTGTAAGTAAGTGGGAGATCTATTAAGGGAATAAAAGTAAGGTTAAGTAAGTTCTAAATACTAGATTTCACTGTTTCTTGCTACTCTCTTAAAGACACTGTGCAACTTCCCGTGTCAAACAGTGGAATAGCAGTTACTTTACTGAAAAATAGCAGCCCCGCTATTCACACTTTTCAATTCATCCCTGGGGCTGGTTTTTGCCCCCGGACTGTAGGTTTCACATTCTGAACTGTCCCAGGTGCCGTTTGGCACCATAACCCCCCTAGTGGTCCATCAGTTGGTAAAGATTTTTTGTCAAGAAAATAGTTCAGATTTCAAGGCTAGTAGCTGAAGCTGCAAGAGATAATGGCCCACTGTCAATTAGAAAGATGTAGAATATGATCCAAAGTTTCAGACTGGAGTAAAATTACGCATCTACTTTGCATAATGTCACGCAGCTATATAAATTACATAACTCAGTCAAAAGTGGGACTTTGGACATATTACACCAAAGAATGGTTCTGTTTTTGTGAGCAACCATTTTTTCTACAGGGGTATGTTGTTATCTTATCTTCAAAGTATATGAACGACAAAATCAGTACAATGTAAAGAAACAAAGAAATTAATCACTTACTGTTGGCAAAGGGGGCTCACTGGCCGGCGTGGTCGGTCCGTTTTCGTCCATCGTGGTCGTTATTTTGCATTCTGTCAGTCATTTGCGCTCACTCCCCCACATCTAGAAAGTCTTATGATTATCTCACATCAATTTCGTTTATATTCCACAGCTATTTTTCATGTATGACACCGTTTTATCTGACGATGCTTGACGATGACGGCGGCCATATCTGCTTTCTGAGCTCAAAGAATGAAAACGAAGAATAAAGATTTCTTCTTCTTTGGTGTATTCCGTGTCAGCCATGATTCCTCCAACATGTGCCTGCCACCTTCTGAACTGGCAGATCAGTATAAATCCTCAGTACAGCTGGGGAGTTAAAGGGACGTCAGATTCAGCTGACAGGCACAGTCGCTGCACTGTGCTACTGGGGGCGCATGAAAATCTGGCTATTTAAAGGGTTAAATAATTAAAGAAAATTTGACCAAAATCTGTCACAAACATTTCATTAAGGCCTGTGGGAGCTATCGGCATGTGGAAAAAGTGCAGTCCGTGATCCCTTTAAGTACATAAGTAGTTTGACCTAGTAATATTACGTTTGGACTTGCCTGTTTCCCACCTGGCCTTTTGGACTCCAGTCAATGGTCACACTAGTCGCAGCAGACAAATACTCAGTTATCCCGACACAATCAAAAGGAACATGAGCCTGAGGAGCAGGAGGTGTCAAGGCTGTTGAAGGACAGGAAACTTTGGGTCTAACATGTTGCTGCAGCTTCTTTTGCTCCATCCACAGACGATAAATGATTACACAGGGTGACAAAAATATTTTTTTTGTAAGTTGTCTGTGTTTTTTCAACTGATTTAAGACAATTTTGCACCGCTGAATGCAAAAATTACATCCGTTTCTCTTGATTAGGTCAGGTTTTTATGCTAAGTTGATTTTTAAAAAAATCTGATCTTCTGACTAAATCAGTTACATTTTTGAGACATTATCGGTTGATTTTTGTGAATATTTCTCATCCGAAATAGATTTTTAAGAGAAAAAATCGTTTTCGAGCACAATTTATTGATTAAATGTTACAAACTTCAATTAATGTAAACTGAATAGTAGACATTGATGGTTCCAAGGTTGTCATAGTCAGGAGCGGCACTGGGGTTAAGCTCCCAGTGCTTATAAAATGCTCCTTATGGTGTGCGTCTCGAAAAGCCTCTGACAACTAAGTCCAACTCCTAGCCTGCCCGTGTGTTTTAGTCTCTAAGCCCGGTGGAACTGCTTTTACTAATAGAAGATGGGGCAAGGGCGGATCTCTGGCGCCTTAAAACCAGATGCTTCGGGTGGATGGTGGCTCGTCAACCTGGGAAGGTAGCCCATCTAGGGGAAGGTAAACCCTGATTTCAAACCTCCGCTGCCTTGCGGCACACCCGATCACGGGAAAGGCTTTGGGATTCAACCCTGAGGAAAAATCCGGAGTCGGAGTCCCTAAGGCTGTTGTGCTCAACATCGTTCTGGCAGCTCCTGCGACGGCGCTGGTGCCAAACTGTAGCAGCCCTGCTGTTCCTTTGGATTCATCAGTGACGTGGAGAGGGGGGACATGCTGCATGGGCAACATCTTGTCCTCCATATCTTCCTGCCCAGGCTTGAATCCTACCAACGCCCAACGCTGGAAGGTAGAACACTGGATCACTGGAGAGGACACTCCAGCTTCGCCTTTGGGTAGACAAAACAACGGGGAATGACAGTTACCAGTTATAAGCCACCGCTCATTGGCGTAGAGCGCGGTGCCAGGGGTTGTTCCCGATGGTGGGAGGGATCATCAGATCTCACTGGACAGCTACCGCCCGCCTCAAGCTGGGCAGCCCCCCAGCCAATAAGGTGTTGTCCCACCACAGCCTGCTTTCCTCATTGGGTGCAGGGGGATGAGGAGAAGTCCGAACGGCAGGCTGAGAACCTTCGCACCAGGAAAGACAAAAAAACAAAAGAGACCAACTCTAAAACGGGAACTTGGAATGTCCCGCACTATGATGACAGGACTCGCTGCTAACCTCAAGGACATCAGCGGCACCAGGAAGACTGCCGTCATCAATAATGAGCTGAAGAGACTGGAAGTGGATATCGCCACTCTCCAGGAAACACGGTTGGCTGACGCAGGCACACTGAGAGAGAAGGACTACACGTTCTACTGGCAGGGAAAGGACAGTGACAAACACAGGGAACACGGAGTGGGCTCCGCAGTGAAGAACACCTTGCTGAAGATGGCGGAACAGGGCAGCAATGGCTCTGCATGACTCCTCACCCTCCGCCTCAACACCACTCAAGGCCCAGTCACCCTTGTCAGTGTGTATGCCCCAAAACTGACAGCCACACCAGAGGCAAAAGACGAGTTCTACGAGAATCTCGCAGCAACTGTCAGGATCATCCTCAACTCTGAACAACTCATTCTCCTTGGAGACTTCAATGCCAGAGTGGGTGCTGACCACAACTCCTGGCCCTCCTGTCTTGGACCATTTGGCGTGGGCAGAATGAACGACAACGGACAGCGGCTGCTCGAGTTCTGCACATATCACGATCTGTGCATCACAAACTCGTTCTTCAAAACCAAGCCCCAACACAAGGTTTCCTGGCGACATCCACGCTCAAAGCACTGGCACCAGCTGGACTTGATCCTGACCAGGCGCACCTCACTGAAGAACGTGCTAATCACCCATTTGTTCCAGAGTGCAGATTGCGACACAGACCATTCATTGGTGTGTTGCAAGGTCAAGCTGCAGCTGAAGAAATTCCATCGTGCTAGACAGACTGGAAAGGCACGGATTGACACCAGCAAGATGGCCCAACCAGAACTTGTTGAGCAGTTTGCCTCCACCTTTGAGAAGAGACTTGGTGTACCACAAGAAGGAGAATCTGCAAAGCAGAAGTGGGAAGAGCTGCGAAACACCATCCACCGCACAGCCTTGGCTACCTTTGGGAGGAAGACCTCGAAGTCACAGGACTGGTTTGATGCCAAGTTGACCGAGATGACCCCCGTCATTGAAGCCAAGCGCTCAGCACTTGCTGAGTATAAGAAGTACCCAAACGAGAAGAATCTCCAGATTCTCAGGGCTGCAAGAAGCAAAGTTCAGCAGACTGCTCGGCACTGTGCCAACGAGTGCTGGACTCAGCTCAGCCAAGATATTCAAACCGCTGCCATAACAGGGAACATCCGTGGTATGTATGATGGCATCAAGAAAGCACTTGGTCCGGCTCAGAGCAAGACGGCCCCCCTCAAATCTTCCACTGGGGAGATGATCACAGAAAAGAACAAGCAGATGGAGAGATGGGTGGAACACTATTCCGACCTCTACTCCAGACAGAACACCGTGACACCGTCAGCCCTTGATGCCATCGACTGCCTGCCATCCATGGATGAACTTGACGCCGAGCCAACCATCGACGAACTCAGCAAGGCCATTGATAGCTTGGCCACTGGCAAGGCACCCGGCAATGACGGCATACCCCCCGACCTGATCAAGCACTGCAGGACCGCCCTACTGCTGCCATTGCATGACATCCTCTGCCAGTGCTGGAAGGAAGGTGCCGTACCACAGGACATGAGGGACGCGAAGATCATCACCCTCTACAAAAACAAAGGGGAGAGAAGCGACTGCAACAACTATAGGGGCATCTCCCTCCTCAGCGTTGTTGGCAAAGTCTACGCATGGGTTGTTCTTGTTGGTCTACAGAAGCTTGCAGAACGTGTCTACCCCTAGTCTCAGTGTGGCTTCTGCGCTGAGCGATCGACGGTAGACATGATATTCTCCATCCGCCAACTCCAGGAGAAATGCAGAGAACAGAACATGCCCCTGTACGTCGCCTTCATCGACCTCACCAAAGCATTCGATCTGGTCAGCAGAGAGGGCCTTTTCAAGATCCTGCCAAAGATAGGATGCCCACCAAAGTTGCAAAGCTCATCGAATCATTCACACCAACATGCAGGGGATAGTGCAGCACGACGGCAACATCTCAGAGTCATTCAACATACGCAGCGGAGTGAAACAGGGCTGTGTTCTTGCGCCAACCCTCTTTGGGATTTTCTTTGCTATGCTCCTGAGGCATGCCTTCAGCACAGCAACAGAGGGAATCTACCTGCACACAAGATCTGACGGCAGGCTTTTCAACCTCGCCCGCCTGAATGCCAGAACCAAAGTACGCGAGGCTCTAATCAGAGACATGCTGTTCGCAGACAACGCTGCAATCGCAACCCACACACAGCAGGAGCTTCAGACCCTGATGGACCGCTTCTCCCAGGCATGCAAGGACTTCGGGCTTACCATCAGCCTGAAGAAGACTAACGTCTTGGCGCAAGGCACGGAAGCACCACCAACCATCACCATCGACGACTACGAGCTGGAGGTCGTGAATCAGTTCACGTACCTGGGGTCCACGATCAGCAGCAACCTCTCCCTTGATACAGAGATCGACAAGAGGATTGGAAAATCAGCCTTCACACTCGCTCGCCTCACCACACGAGTGTGGGAGAATCCCAAACTCTCTGTCAAGACGAAGATGGCAGTGTACAACGCCTGCGTCATCAGCATACTGCTCTATGGGAGTGAGACGTGGACAACATACGCCCGGCAGGAAAAGAGACTGAACTCCTTCCACTTGCGCTGCATTCGCCACATCCTGGACATATCCTGGCAGGACAAAGTGCCCAACACAGAAGTTCTGTCCCGTGCCGGCCTTCCCTCCATGTTCACGCTACTCAGGCAGCGCAGGCTCCGCTGGCTAGGCCACGTTCACCGTATGGAGGATGGCAGAATCCCCAAAGACGTCCTCTACGGAGAACTGGCGACTGACAGGAGAGATGTTGGCCGCCCACAGCTGCGCTTTAGAGACGTCTGCAAGAGAGACACGAAGGCCCTGGAGATCAACACAAAGCGCTGGGAGGACCTTGCAACGGACCGCTCCAAATGGAGAGGCACCCTGACCAGAGAGCTCAAGGCGGGTGAAGAGAGACTGACTGCTGCAGCAGATGAAAAAAGGACCCGCAGGAAGAACCGCCACAGCTCCAGCAGCACGGAGACCACCCACAAGTGCGACCTGTGTGACAGGGTCTGCCATTCGCACATCGGCCTGTTCAGCCACAGGCAGTGCTGTTCCAGCAGAGTAGACGTTTAGGATTCTCTTCCATGGTCATCATAGACCGACGGAGGCCGACGATAGACACTGATAAAGGTAAGTACATGTAAATTGAATGTTACGTCATCATTGTTCAAAATTCAGAGCTTCAACTTCCGTTTATTTGAACCTCTAGAATTCTCAGCGGCAGGGATGTTTCTCTTCAGAGTCCAACAGTAATCAGCCATCATGACAATTTATGACATCATGTCATAAATTGGTGCATGCAGACTCTTCAGAGTTCGAGAAATTTCAAGAAATAAAAAATAATTTTGCATCATATAAAGCGAAAATACCCGTACATGTAAACAAAAACTTAAAAAACAACATGTGGCCATAGTTCAAAAAGTTGACCTGATTGAGCAAAACCAATGTGATTTTTGGATTCAGCACATCGAAATTGTCCTAAATCAGCTAAAAAAAAAACTTAGACAATAAATTTGGTGTTGACCAGTGTTATGATTACGTTTGACAAACTTAAAGATGCCCTTTGGTGTCTGTAAATCCCCCTTAAAAACAAATCTCCATTGTCTAAAATAGTATCTTATGCCCACTTTCTACAAAAAAACAAAAACAAAACAACTCTTCATTGTCCTGCAGGTTCATGTCAAAATCCTTTCACTTTTCCTCCTCCTTCAAATGCCAGGATCTGTGCATAGGATCACCCACATCCCACAAGGCTAACGGTGGCTCGCACTACATTAAACAGAATAAATCCTGTGATTAAAAAGACTTACTGGTTGAAGGTACATGCCCAGTTGTATGCACGATGGCCCAGAATAATGACTGAAACTGCATTGGCCATTAAAAGCAGTTTAATGGTAAAACCCTGTCAAGGTCCGTGCGCCAATTTCGTCCGCGCTCGGGCCATGCATCATCTCCGCCAGGTTTGACAGCAGTGTGTACCTTCTGGTTCCCCGAGCTCTTATTGTGACAGCGCTCGGAGGGGCTTCCTGTCGTCAAAGCCTGACAGCTGTGCTGCATTTGCAGCTCATCAGCAGCCCTGTATTTAAGCGGGCGCTGGGAGCAGTATGATGCAGCAGTCTCGACAATAATCGTCACGATTCCATGTCAAAGAGTGTTTCCTGGTCTGGATCATAAGTGTGCTTTGTTATAGCCTTTCAGTCGTCTGTGTCTAGCGTTGTGTGTTAGCCCTCCACGGCTCATTACTTTGTGTGTTGCTTTTGTTCATTAATAAACATCAATGCAAACTTCACTGGTGACTTTTGGCATCTTATGGTGGCTCGCGAGGGCCACCGCATGACAAACCTATCTTAATGTGGGTCAAGTTTTCAAAGCAGCTGTCCAAAAATGCTAACTGGCCATGGACGCTAACTTCAGTTAGGCCAGAAAGTCCTGATTGGCTCTACGCTATGGACCTGCCATAGCTGTGTCACCAAAAGCATTCTGTTTAAACTCACTTTTTTTCAGAGGGCGGACTTAATGGAAACTTCATAGGCAAAAAACACAGACACGACGCATTTGTATGATTTCACTCTTGATATGTCTTGTAAATTATATAAAAAAAAAACATGTTACAGAGATATTAACCATTTGAGTGTGACTGTCGCTAAACTGTGACATAACCCCTAGTGGTCAACAGTGGTAAAGATTTTTTTCAAGAAACTAGTCAGATCAGATGTCAGAACTTTCCAAGGCTATAACTTTAAAGTGGTAAGAGATAATGGCTTACTGTCAATTAGAAAGATGTAAAATATGATCCAAAGTTTCAGCTAGGAGTGAATTTACGCATCTAATTTGCATAATGCCATGGCAGCTATATTGACTTACATAACTCAGTCAACAGCGGGCTTTGGACATATTTACACAAAGAATGGTTCAGTCTTTTGACACCGTTTTTTTGTACAGGGGTATGTTGTCATCTTATCTTCAAAGTATATGAACAAGAAAATCAAATCAAATCAAAATCAAATCAAATCAAACTTTATTGTCATATTGCTGTACATACAACTATAGTGCAGGCAAGATGAAATTGTGTTTCTCTCGGCGTCCATATAAATAGAAGCAACATGACTTAAGACACACTCACACATATCTTCACCACCACCCCACCCCCCCCCCATCCATTCACACATCCCTGAGACATACTTGGGAGAAAAAACAAAAAAAACCCAAAAAACTAACTATAATATACAAATAATGCACATAATGTCCGTAGGTGCAGTAATGAATATGAGAGATTCCGGGTCAACTGTTCAGCATCCTGACAGCTTGTGGAAGGAAGCTGTTGATCAGTCTGGTGGTTCTGCCTCTGGTGCTCCAGAATCGTTTACCAGATGGCAGAAGTTCAAAGTGTTTATGCAGAGGGTGAGAACGGTCCTTGACAATGTTCAGTGCCCTGCTCCTACAACGGTTCTGAAAAAGTTCTTGGACAGAGGGGAGGGAGACTTCAATTACCCTCTCAGCTCCCTTGACTATCCTTTGCAGGGCTTTTTTGTCTGACATACTGCAGCTGGAGTACCATGTAGCAATGCAGTACATCAGAACACTCTCCACCACACCTCTGTTGAAGGTCCTGAGGATGCAGATGGGGAGAGAGGCCTGTTTGAGTTTCCTCAAGAAGTGCAGTCTCTGCTGAGCCCGCTTCCTGATCCCCAAGGAATTCTTGCTCCAGGTCAGGTCCTGCGAGATCTGCACTCCGAGGAACTTGATGTTCTCCACTCTCTCCACTAAACGGCCGCCGATGCTGAGGGGGACGTGTTCAGGCTGTGACCGCCGGAAGTTGATAATCATCTCCTTCGTTTTGTCCACGTTGAGCACCAGATTGTTCTCCCTGCGCCAGCCCTCCAGGTCTCTCACTTCTTCCCTGTACATTGATTCCTCATCCCTCTGAATAAGTCCCACCACCGTGGTGTCGTCTGCAAACTTAACTAGAAAAGCACTCGGAGAGCGCAGACCTCCGCCAAGCGCCACAGTTCCCCCCAAACAGTGTTTGTGTGTATGTTTTCAGATTCCTTGACCATGAAAACATATGACTAGCAATTGGATTCACAATGATAGGATTAGTGGTTGAGTAGTTATTCACGAAAATCGCATTGTCCGTAATGGCGGTTTAGGGCACAGTTCCTCCCATACAGTGTTTGTGTGTACGTTTTCAGATTCCTTGACCATGAAAACATATGACTAGCAATTGGATTCACAATGATAGGATTAGTGGTTCAGTAGTTATTGACAAAAATGGCATTTTCCGTAATGGCGGTTTTCTTCTCGATGGTGATCCGGATCACAACCAAAATGTAATCATCTCTAGGATACCCCATTTCTGACAATCTGTGAAAATTTTATGAAAATCCGTCCATAACTTTTTGAGTTATCTTGCTAACAAACAAACAGACAAACAGACAGACAAACCAACGCCGATGATCACATAACCTCCTTGGCGGAGGTAATAATCTGGTTCTCCTCGTGTCTGGATACACAGTCATGTGTTAGAAGTGTAAACAACAGTGGACTGAGTACACAGTCTTGAGGGGATCCGGTGCTCAGCGTGACAGAGTTGGAGATGTTGTTTCCAACCCGGAAAGACTGAGGTCTCTCAGTCAGGAAGTCCAGGATCCAGAGACATGTGGCGGTGTTCAGACCAAGAAGGAGTAATTTCTCCATCAGTCTCTGGGGAATAATGGTGTTGAATGCTGAACTGAAATCAATGTACAGGAGTCTGGCGTAGGTGTCTTTCTGCTCCAGGTGGGTGATGACAGAGTGTAGGGTGGTGACTATAGCATCCTCCGTGGAGCAGTTTGAACGATATGCAAATTGGAGTGGGTCATGTGATGCAGGGAGGCAGGCTGTAATGTGTGGTTTGACAAGCTGTTCAAAACACTTCATCACAATTGCTGTCAGTGCAACAGGACGATAGTCATTCAAACAGGACACAACTGGTTTCTATTCAGTTCAATTCAATTCAATTCAATTTTATTTATATAGCGCCATTTCACAACAACAGTCATCTCATAGCACTATCAACTGTAGGGGGGAACCCCCACAGTTGCAGAAAGACCCCAGCAATCAGGCGATCCCCTGTGAGCAAGCACTTGGCGACGGTGGAGAGGAAAAACTCCCTTTTAACAGGAAGAAACCTCCAGCAGAACCAGGCTCAGGGAGGGGCAGTCATCTGCTGCGACTGGCTGGGGGGTGAGGGGATAGAGAAAAAGAAAAGAACAGACATGTAGAGAGCAAACAGCACGATGGGGACTCAATCTATGGGAGAGAACAAACAAATGTTAATGACCAGCAAAAAAAAATATTTCATAGAGAGTGAGGAAAGGAGTGAGGCCCAGTGCATTACTGGAGGTCCCCTGGCTGACTAAACCTATTAGCAGCATAACTAAGGGAGGGTTCCGAAACACATGATCCCTCCCTAATTGTAGGCTATATCAAAAAGGTAGGTTTTAGCCCTATTCTTAAAAACAGAGATCGAGTCTGACTCCCGAATCCAGATTGGCAGTTGATTCCACAGGAGAGGAGCTTGATAACTGAAGGCTCTGCCTCCCATTGTACTTTTGGAGATTCTAGGTATTACAAGTAATCCTGCATTTTGGGAGCGTAGTGCTCTGTTAGGATAATACGGTAGTATCAGATCTTTTAAATAAAAAGGAGCCTGATTGTTTAGAGCTTTGTAAGTAAGAAGAAGGATTTTAAACTTAATTCTAAACTCTATGGGAAGCCAATGAAGGGAGGCCAGAACCGGAGAGATATGATCTCTCTTTCTAGTACCTGTTAAAACTCTTGCTGCAGCATTTTAGATGAGCTGAAGACTTTTTAAAGATGTTTTAGGACAGCCTGATAATAAAGAATTACAATAATCTAATCTCGAGCTAACAAAAGCGTGGATCAGTTTCTCAGCATCACTCTGAGACAAGATGCTCCTAATCTTGGCAATATTACGCAAATGATAGAAGGCAGTCTTAGAAACAAGTTTAATATGTGAATTGAAGGACAAATCCTGATCAAAAATAACTCCAAGGTTCCTCACAGAGCTATTAAGAGAAAGAGTAACTGCATCCAAACTGAAAGTTTGATTTGGAAAGGAATTTCTAAGGTATTTTGGACCAACAAGAATGACTTCAATCTTATCTGAATTCAATAGCAGGAAATTACAAGTCATCCAAGCTTTGATTTCCTTAAGACAGGCTTCTAACTTGGCTAATTGATTACTATCATCTGGCTTCATTGACAGGTATAATTGTGTGTCATCTGCATAACAATGAAAATGTATACAGTGCTTTCTAATAATGTTGCCTAACGGAAGTATATGTAAACTAAAAAGAGTAGGGCCTAGCACAGATCCCTGTGGAACTCCATGACTAAGCTTTGAGTTGAAAGAAAACTCATTATTTACATGAACAAACTGGAACCTATCAGATAAATAAGATCTAAACCATTGCAACGAAGTTCCATTAAGTCCAACGTAGTGTTCTAATCTATCAAGTAGAATATTATGATCGATAGTATCAAAAGCTGCACTAAGGTCTAAAACAGGGGTGGGCAGTGAGGGCCATTCCACTGCAGGTTTTCTGTTCCACCCAGTCTCGTCAGCAGGTGTTTTCAGTGATTAGCAATCCTTGGAGCTGATAAGAGCAAACACCTCCTGAAGAAATTGGGTGGAACAGAAAACCTGCAGTGGAATGGCCCTCCATGGCACATGATTGCCCACCCCTGGTCTAAAAGGACAAGTACAGAAACTAGTCCATTATCAGATGCAATGAGGAGGTCGTTCGCTTAGCTTCGCTAAGGCTGTTTCAGTACTATGATGGATTCTAAACCCAGATTGAAACTCTTCAAGTAAACCATTTCCCTGCAGGTGGTCAAATAATTGCGTAGCAACAACTCTTTCTAAGATTTTTGAAATGAAAGGGAGATTAGAGATTGGTCTATAGTTAGCTAAAGCTCCTGGATCTAGCGTTGGCTTTTTGAGTAAGGGTTTAATTACAGCCGTTTTAAAAGCCTGCGGTACATGGCCTAAAGTTAATGAAGAATTGATTATATGAAGAATAAAGCTACCAATAAGTGGGAAGACCTCTTTAAATAACCTGGTAGGAATAGGGTCTGAAAGACAAGTTGAAGGTTTGGATGAGGAAACTATTTTGTCTAACTCACAAAGGTCGATTGGAGTAAACTCGTCAAGACAGACATCAACAGAAGGAGTTGTAGTAGTTACAGTATTTAAGTTAACTGTGGGAAGAATCTGATTGATTTTATCTCTGATGGATGAAATTTTATTGTTGAAAAAGTTCATAAAGTCCTGACTAGTAAGCTCTAAGGGAATACTAGGATTGACAGAGTCCTGACTCTTTGTCAACCTGGCTACAGTACTGAAAAGAAACCTGGGATTATTCTTGTTCTCTTCTATTAATGCAGAATAATAACTCGTTCTAGCTTTTCTAAGAGATTTTTTATAAATTAAAAGATGATTTCTCCAAGCTAAATAGATTTCATCTAAATTAGTAGAGCGCCATTTTCTTTCTAATTGACGAGTCTTCTGTTTTAAGGTACGAGTTTCTGTGTTGAACCAAGGAGTTAGAAATCTCTGATTAGACTTTTTCTTTTTTAAGGGGGCCACCAAGTCTAGAGTCTGATGCAGAGAAGCTGAAACACTATCCACCATGTTATCAATTACAGAAGGAGCAAGCTGTCTATAGCTTATTTCCGTTGTGTTGACACATGGCATAGAGGAATCAATCTGCATAAATTTGGAAACAGCATCATCTGAGAGGCATCTACTGTAATAATATTTTTCTTTAGGAGCCAAATAGTCAGAAATAGTAAAATCAAAGGTTAACAGACAATGGTCTGACAGTACAGGGTTATGAGGAGACACTACAAGATTTTCTATTTCTATGCCATATGTCAAAACAAGGTCCAATGTATGGTGGAAGTAATGAGTAGAATTTCCTACTTTCTGAGAAAACCCAATCGAATCTAATATTGAATTGAATGCCACATTAAGGCAGTCACTATCTACATCCACATGTATATTAAAGTCCCCTACTATAATTATTCTATCAGATTTCAGCACTAAATTGTGACTAGAAAAGTGCTATATAAGTGCAGGTTAGTAGTAGTAGTAGTAGTAAATCAGCTAAGAAATCAGCAAATTCGGATAAAAATTCCGAGTAGGTTGATGGGGGACGATAAACTATGGCAAATAAAATTGGGTTTAACCTAAAATTGCTAAAGTGCCCAATACTGAGGACCAGGCCCTCAAAGGAATTATAACATGTTTTTTGCTTTACATTAACTAGTAATATGGAATGGTAAATTGTTGCTACTCCTCCTCCACGACCAGAGCTTCTAGGATTTTGACAGTTTAAATAACCAGAGGGAGTTGATTCATTTAAACCAACATAATCCTCTTGTCCTAACCAAGTCTCTGTAAGGGAAATTAAATCAATCTGATGATCAATTAACAAATCATGGACTAACAGAGACTTGGGAGTTAGAGACCTAATATTTAATAAACCACATTTAATTTTTAAATTATGAGGAGGAACAGAGGCCAAATCATTCAATTTAGGGGCTTTATGTTTAATTTGAGTTTTACCAATATTTTGCTTTATCACTTTGGGATTTTTTTTTATTTTTTTATTTTTTTTTTATTTTGTTACTTATTTGTACCCGTAGGTAGACTTGGTTTGCAGTCTGGTGATAAGCCACCGCTGCTGGTCGCTGCGTGCGCGAGCGCCCTAAACCTACATGTTTTTGGTATGCGGGAGGAAACCGGAGAAATCCCGGAGTAAACCCGCGCAACACGGGGAGAACATGCAAACTCCACACAGCTCACTGTTGGTCGGGGGCTGGGATCGAACCCACAATCTCATGATCCCCGCGGTCCCCCGGCCGAGGGTAAAACTGTGCTGCCACAGTGCTAAACCACTGCGCCACCGTGCAGCAGCCCATCACTTTGGGATGCTTATACATTATATTTTTATTCACTTTGGAGGGAGCAGACAACGATTCTCTGATGGGGAAGACAGGAGCTAAGCTGAGGGGTGGCGGATGAAGAGGAGCTGCAGAGAGGCGTGTAAGACTGCGACTCTGCTTCCTGGTCCCAACTCTGAGTAGTCAGGGTTTTGGAAATTTGGATAAAAAAGATGCCAGATTGTTAGATAAATGAGAAGCACCATCCAAAGTGAGATGAATGCTGTCTCGTCTCATAAGACCAGGTTTTCCCCAAAAAGAGCTCCAATTGTCAATGTCGCCCACGTCATTTTTAGGACACCACACAGACAGCCAGCGGTTCAGGGATGACGAGCGGCTAAACATGTCATCACTGGTCAGATTGGAGAGGGGCCCAGAGAATACTACATTGGCAGACATCGTTTTGGCAAAGTCACACACCGATTCTACATCAAGTTTCGTGACTTCCGATTGCCAGAGACGGATGTCATTAATGCCGGCGTGAATAACAATTGTGGAATATTTACAATTACTTTTAGCCAGCATTTTCAAATTTGACTCGATGTCGCCTGCTCTGGCCCCAGGAATGCATTTGACTATGGCCGCTGGAGTCTCTAGGTTCACGTTTCTGACTACAGAGTCGCCAATGATCAGAGTTTTTTCCTCAGCAGGTGTGTCGCTGAGCGGGGAAAAACGATTAGAAATGTGAACAGGTTGGTGGTGAACCGGGGTTTTGCGACTAGGCTTCCTTCTCACCGTCACCCACCCAGTCTCCTCGCTGCTGAGGAGAGCCGAGGGACCGCTGACAGGGGGGCCTAAGCTAGCTAGCTCCGCTGCAGCTAATGGGCGTCCGTCAAGATTAACTGGCGCAGACGGTGTTTCAATGCAGCGGAGCCGGGATTCCAAATCAGACAACCTCGCCTCGAGCGCCTCAAAAAGACAACATTTATTACATTTACCGTTATCGCTAAAAGAGGCAGAGGTGTAGCTAAACATCTGTCAGAGAGAGCACACCAGAGGAGGAGAGGAAGGAGAGCTAGTAGCCATAGCTAGTGGCTAGAGAGCAAACCACAAAGCAAACCACACAGGCAGACAGCAAAACGGGAAGTGACGATACGTTACCACAAGGAAGTGACGATCCTCATTTGTGACGATCCTCGTTTCTATGCCACCAGTACAATGATAGAGGTCTTGAAGCATCTGGGAATGATGGCCTGACTCAAGGAGATGCTATAAATGTCAGTCAGGACATCCGCCAACTCGCTCATGCAGTCTCGGAGCACACGTCCCGGGATGATGTCCGGACCTGCAGCTTTACGTGGGTTGACTCTGGTTAGGGTCCTCCGTGTGTCCGCTGTGTTGATGGTAAAAGCTGGTCCGACCGATGGTGGGGGTGGGCCAGCCCTCCCTCTGGTTGTTGGGTTTGATGCTTCAAAACGTGCAAAGAAGTCGTTGAGCCTGTCTGGAAGCGAAGCGTCGTCATCATCGACCCCCTGCCTAGACTTATAGCCCGTCAGTGTACGAACTCCCTGTCACATCTGCTTGGTGTTCCTAGTGTCACAGAGGTGTCCCTGGATTTTCTTCGCATAGGCGCGCTTCGCCGCTTTAATTCCCTTTGAGAGCGCAGACCTGGCTGAGCGGAGGGCGATCCTGTCCTTCGCTCTGAAGGCTGCATCTCTGGCTGTAAGCAGTGAGCGCACCTCTGCGGTCATCCAGGGCTTGTGGTTTCCCCACATAGTGATGGTCTTCACTGTAGTGACATCCTCTGTGCACTTCGCGATGTAGCTGGTGACCGTTTCAGCATACTCCTCCACATCTGTCTTGTCTTCCTGGGAGGTTGCTATTTTGAAGACCTCCCAGTCTGTGTGTGCAGTCAGTTTTTGTCCATCGTGATCGTTATTTTCTATTCTGTCGGTCATTTGTGCTCTCTCTCACATCTAGACACTCTTATGATTATCCCACGTCAATTTTGTGTGTATACCCCGGCAAAAGAAGCAGTTTTATGTGACGGTACATGACGATGCATTGCGGCCATATTTGCTTTCTGGGCTCAAAGAAGGAAAACAGAAACAGGAAATAAGTATTTCTTCTTCTTGGGTGTATTACGTGTCATCCACAAGTCTTCCAACGCGTGCCTGCCACCTTCTGAACTGGCACGATCAGTACAAGTCGTCAGTATAGCTGGGGAGTTAAAGGGATGTCAGAATCAGTTGACAGGCGCAGTGTCGCACTCTGCCACTAGGGGCACGCAGAATCTCACACTCAAAGGGTTAAGAAAAAAAAAACTCAATTTTTGGAGAGTGTCACTTTAAGACTGTAAGTCAACTAAACTTCTAAACTTATGTTATACAACACATTAACCCTTAATGGACTAACCCCCCCCCCCCCACACACACACACACACACACAAAGTGCAGGTGGTTGCTTTACTTATTTAAGTTTTCTCAACTGTCTTTTTTTAATACAGTGTGTCCCAATGCACTAGCCACAAGAAACTCTGTGACACAGTCAAATCCCTTTTACAGTCCACAGAGAATATAGTATATGGAGACTGATGGCAGATATTTTTTTGAATTTGTATTTTTTTACTTTATTTTGCTGGGAATTTCTATCAAAGTACATCGGGGGTTTTTTTATTGTTTGAAACAGCTGTTTCTCAGGTGGTGGTTCTGTTTTCCTGAAATTCAAATGAAGCTGTATTGGTCAAAGATTGAGAAGGAGGGCGAGGAGCATGTTAGGAGGGAGAGAGAGAAAAGGAAAGGTAGAAGTACGGAGATGAGAGCAGGGACATCAAATGTAGGGACAATGACTGGTAAAGGCAGAGAGTTGGCTGATACGATGGAGAGAAGAAAGGTAGATATACTGTATGTTCAAGAAACCAGATGGAAGGGAAGCAAGGCTAGGAGCAGTGGAGGTGGGTTTAAACTGTTCTATTATGGTGTAGATAGGAAGAGAAATGAGTAGGAGTAATCTTGAAGGAAGAGTATGTGAAGAGTGTTCAGGAGGTAAAGAGGGTGTCTGAGTTTGAAAATAGAAGTCAAAGTTGTGATGTTGAATGTTGTCAGTGCATATACCCCACAAGTTGGATGTCAGGAAGAAGAGGAACAGGAATTCTGGAATAAGTTGGCTGAAGTGGTAGAGAGTGTTCCAAGGGGGGAAAGAGTAGTGATTGGAACAGACTTTAATAGACATGTAGGTGAAGGGAACAGAGGTGATGAGGACGTTCTGGGTAGGTATGGTCTTAAGGAGAGAAATGTGGAAGGATAGATGGTTCTGGATTTTGCTAAAAGGATGGAAATGGTTGTGGTGAACACATACTTCAAGAAGAGAGAGGAACATAGGGTGACTTACAAGAGTGGAGGAAGGCACACATGGGTGGACTACATCCTATGCAGAACATGAAATCTGAAAGAGATAGGAGACTGCAAGGTGGTGGCAGGGGAGAATGTAGCTAGACGGCCTCAGATGGTAGTCTGTAGGATGACTTTGGAAAGCAAGAAGAAGAAGAGAGTGAAGGCAGACCCAAAGATTAAGTGGGGGAAGTTAAGAAAGGAAGAAGGTCACACAGAGCTTAGGAAGGAGTTGATACAGGCTCTGGGTGATAGGGAAGAATTACCAGATGACTGGGAAAGTACAGCAAAAGTATTGAGGGAAACGGGTAGAAGGGTATGTGATGTATCCAGGGGACAGAGGAAGAAAGGCAAGGAGACTTGGTGGTTGAACGAGAAAGTACAGGAATATATTCAAAGGAAGAGGTTAACAAACAAAAAGTGAGATAGTAAGGGAGATGAAGAAAGTACACCGGAGAACTTGGAATCTAGGTGCATGGCAAAGAAAGAGGAAAAGGCATAATTTATAGTGAGGAAAAGGCATAATTTATAGTGAGTTGTATGAGAGGCTAAACGCTAAGGAAGGAGAAAAGTTGTATCAATTGGCTAGACAGAGATTGAGCTGGAAAGGATGTACAGCAGGTTAGGCTGATTAAGGACAGAAATGGTAATGTACTAACAAATGACGAGAGTGTGTTGCGAGGGTAGAAGGAGTACTTTGAAGAGCTGATGAATAAAAAAGTGAGAGAGAGAGAGAAGAGGATGGATGAAGGAAAGATGGTGAACAAGGAAGTCCCGAGGATTAGCAAGGCAGAAGTGAGGGTCCTCATCCTTTGAAGAAGATGAAGAATGGAAAGGTGGTTGGTGCAGATGACATACCTGTGGAGGTATGGAGATGTTTAGGAGAGATGGCAGTGGACTTTTTAACCACATCGTTTAACACAATCTTGGAGAGAGAGAGGATGCCTGAGGAGTGGAGAAGAAGTGATTTGGTACCAATTTTTAAGAACAAAGGTGATGTTCAGAGCTGTAGTAACTACAGAGGCATAAAGTTGATCAGCCACACTACGAAGATAGGAGAAAGAGTTGTTGAAGCCAGGTTAAGAGGAGAGGTGACAATCAGTGAGCAGCAGTACGGACAGTTTCATGCCAAGAAAGAGTATTACAGATGCAATGTTTGCTTTAAGAGTGATGATGGAGAAGTATAGAGAAGGTCAGAAGGAGTTGCACTGTGTCTTTGTGGATCTAGAGAAAGTATATGATAGGGAGCCAAGAGAGGAAGCGCAGTACTGTATGAGAAAGTCAGGAGTGGCAGAGAAGTACGTGAGGGTGGTCCAGGACATGTATGAGGACAGCGAGACGGTGGTGAGGTGTGCTGTAGGAGTGACAGATGGGTTCAAGGTGGGGGTGGGATTACATCAGGGATCGACTCTTAGCCCCTTCTTGTTTGCCATGGTAATGGATAAGCTGACAGATGAGGTCAGGCAGGAGTCTCCATGAACCATGATGTTTGCAGACAACATTGTGATCTGTAGTGAGAGTAGGGAGCAGGTGGAAGAGAACCTGGAGAGGTGGAGGTATGCTCTGGAGAGAAGAGGAATGAAAGTTAATAGAAGCAAGACAGAATACATGAGTGCGAATGAGAAGGAGGCAGGTGCAATGGTGAAGATGGAAGGAGTAGAGATAGTCAAAGCAAATGAGTTTAAATACCTGGGGTCAACCATCCAAAGCAATGGAAAATGCACTAGAAAGGTGAAGGCGAGAGTGCAGGTAGGGTGGAGTGGGTGGAGACAAGTGTCAGGGGTGATCTGTGACAGAAGGATAGCAGCAAGAGTCAAAGGGAAGGTTTACAAGACGGTAATAAGACCTGCTATGATGTATGATTTGGAGACAGTGGTGGTGACAAAAAGACAGGAGATAGAGCTAGATGTGGCAGAGTTGAAGATACTACGATTTTCATTGGGAGTGACTAGGAGGGACAAGACAAGAAATGAGTATATGAGAGGGACAGCTCAGGTTGAGCGGTTTGGAGACAAAGTAAGAGAGGCAAGGCTTAGATGGTTTGGACATGTGCAGAGGAGGGATAGTGGATATGTTGACCAAAGGATGGTGAAGATGGAGCTATCAGGTAGGAGGAGAAGAGAAAGACCACAGAGAAGATTCATGGATGTAGTGAAAGAGGACATGGAGAGGGTTGGTGTTACAGAGGAACATGCAGGGGATAGGGTGAGATGGAGACAGATGATCTGCTGTGGCGACCTCTAAAGGGAGCTGCCGAAAGAAGAAGAAGAAATGAAGCTGTATTGGTGGCAGACTGTCAAACCTGAGCAGACATATCTCTTACTCCCGTCTCCTCTTTTCAGGAGTATGAGAATCACGTCGATCGGAGGAGTGTAGTCTCTCACCAGACTAGCTTATCATCTCCCACAGCCCTCTCTTATCTGAATGGATGCTATGTCAGCCTCTTCTATCTATCTTTCACCGTCTGTCTTCATGCTCAACACGCGGTGAGTGAGCACAGAATTTGGCATTCCTTACAGATAATGATGAGCAGGATTCCCCTGACTAGCCCTTGTCTCACCTGCCTCCTTTCACCTCCTGCCTGTTTATCTAACTCTCCAGCTGTTTCTCCATCTCATCTTCTCCTGTTCTACATTAATTTCTTCCTTTCTGTCCATCTGTCTGTGCATCCTCTGCAAAGACTGACCACAATTATCTGTCAGGTGTTAAACAGAGAAACTGAATGGTGCTTCATTTTTATGGTTCGATATAAATTCTAAACGAAGACATGTATCTCAGACTGACGGAGTGGGAGGAAATCGTGTTTGATAGGTTGTGTAATTTCCTGTGGTGTTTCCAGTGAACTTCTGCTACTCTTAATTATTCTAGTTAATGTGTTTTTACTTACCATTTACATTCATTAACCTCAATTAGCCTCGGAAAGTGGCACAGAACCACTGCTGCCAGTTATTCATCATGACATGCAAGTGTTTTCTACATTTGTGAGGGTGCATGTGTGCAGCAGTAATGGAATGGTAATTGGAGCTGGGAATAATTAATCAGTCATTATTGTGTACAATCAGAATAAATGTGTTGTTAACATGGATGTGACACTGGGAATGGAGAAGCACTCCCATACAGTCAGTGTGTGAGTAAGTAAGTGTCTGTCATGTTTACTGGGGAGATGAAATTGGACAAATGAATGGTTATTGACTGCAGTGTGTGTGTATCTGCCTATTAGCTCCTACGTTACGATGATAATGTTATCGAAGTAAAACCATATTTATTTAGCGTGTGTGAATGTCACAACATGACCATGGAAATAAGAGATGAAAAGTAATGTATGGAGATAGGCACATGGACTCTGATAAACACACCTCTGCTTACTGATTACAATACAAACCACATAGTCTCTCAAGTTAGCCAAACATCTGTTCATCTTGTAAGTCTTAATTCTACCATGGTCAAATCTTTTGTTGTTGTTGTTGGCTTCTTTATACTTTTCTTGTTTCTTCTGTCTGTCTCTTGCATCTTATTTTCATCCTAATTCTTTCTCACTAGCTCTGTTGTCCAATCAGACAGGTTCAGGACCTGGGTGAAACTGACTCATGGCTTTGTTGAAATAATTTTTAAAAAGAGCCACTGGTTAGTGTTACATTTGTGCTAATTTTGGCTGGAAAAAATGTGCTGTCTGAAAGTTCACATCAAGGTTCATATTTTTTTTTACACTGTATGCATTTGATCTGGTTAGGTTTGGGTCCACACTGCTTTTCCAAGTGAACTAAACAACTTAAAGATGCACTCCGGCGGCTCTAAAATCACCTCAAAAACAATGTGTATTCTCCAAAATAGTATATTGTGGCTTTTTACACACAAAAAACTTTCATTGCCTTAGAGTTGCTTGGAAAGAGCTTTTACATCTTCCACCTACTTAAATATGTGCGGATCGATGAATATTCCAATTAGCTCCACCCATACCATACTCATATATAAAACAACATGTGGCCATATATATTTTTGTTTACATGTACGGGTATTTTCGCTTTATATGATGCAAAATTCTTTTTTATGCCTTGAAATTCTCTGAATTTTGAACAATGCTGACGTAACATTAAATATACATGTACTTACCTTTATATAAAGGTAAGCACATGCCCAGTACTAAGTGTGGCCATAAGGCAGCACGGTGGGGGAGTGGTTAGCACTGTGGCAGCACAGCAATTCACCCTTGGCCGGGGGATCCTGGGTTCGATCCCAGCCCCCAACCAACAGTGATCTGAGTGGAGTTTGCACGTTCTCCCAGTGTCTGCGTGGGTTTACTCCGTGATTTCTCTGGTTTCCTCCCACATGCCAAAAAACGTGCAAGTTAGGTTAACTGGCATCAAGATAAGATAAGATAAGCCTTTATTAGTCCCACAATGGGGAAATTCCAGGATTGCAACAGCACAGGGATAGCAACACTCAGAGCAACAATCAGAAGGCAAGAAAAAAAAAGCAAGCAAGCAAGAGCAGCTAATATACATACGTACATATTGCTATAAATATATATATATATACACACAGACACACAGTGTAGAGCATTGTAGCTGGATGGGATAAATATATAAGTATATAAACACACAGTACGGAGCATTGCAGCTAGATGGAATAAATATGTAAATATATAAACACAGTGCGGAGCAATGTAGCTAGATGGAATAATATGTAGATATATAAACACACAGTGCGGAGCATTGTAGCTAGATGGAATGAATATATAGATATATAAATATAAACATAAACATAAACACACCCAGTGCGGAGCATTGTAGCTAGATGGAATAAATATGTAAATGTATAAACACACACAATGCAGAGCATTGTTGCTAGATGGGATGAAACAGCACAACCGTCTACTTAGTTATCCTACATGGTATGATTATGTGCCCATACATATTCTCACCCTCCGTAGCTACCAGTATTTTCCTAGTTGTATGCCGGAGGGGACCATTGTGTAAGTCTATTGCATCTTTTGCATTCAAAAAACTATTAGGTTGTTACGTCTTTTTGCTATCTCTGCGAGCAGCCCTGCTTAGGTTGTACAGTCTGGGGATTCAAGCTGGGGATTCTAAATTTTCCTTAGGTATGACGGTGAGAGTGAATGTTGTCTGTCTCTCTGTGTTGGCCCTGCGATGGGACTGGCGATCTGTCCAGGGTGTACCCTGCCTCTCGCCCAAAGATACTGGAATAGGCTATTAATAGACACTATTAACAAACAGTCCAATGTGGAGGGAATTTGACTGGAAAATAAATGAGATTCTTGAACACAATTCATCTGAACTATGTTGGCGAGGATGTGATTTGATTGGAAAGTTTATACATATATTTTGGGAACGTCCAAAATTGTTTATATTTGGGAAGATGTTCAAAAAGAAATTAAAAAGATTATAGGAACTGAATTTGCATTAGTTCCAGTGGTTTATATTTAGGTATATGTCCAGAAGGTGAACTAGATAGGAAATTGATATAGTTGTTAAGAGTCCTGATATAAATTGCAAAGAAATGAAGGACAGCCTCGTGAACAAAATCAGAGCCTCTTTAGTAGACTGGAGAAATAGAGTAAAAGATGTTCTCATTATGGGAAAAAAAAAATTACTGCAAGACTGCAGATGAAAACAAAGATTTGATGAGAAATGGTCACCAGTGATACATGCATTTTCAGACTCCTGAATATCCTTAGTGCTTTTTTTTTTTCTTTTTTCCCCTTATTTATTTCTTTTATGGCAGTTTTTTAAACTTTTATTAAAATAAGGTGTTTTTTTTATTTAAGAGTAATATAATGATTTTTGGTTATGTAATTATAGATTAAAAAGTATGAATTACAGACGAGTGTCATGGGTGATTTGTGACAGAAAGATAGCAGCTAGAGTGAAAGGGAAGATTTACAAGACAGTAGTGAGACCTGCTATGATGTTGTGGAGAGTGTAAATAACGAGACTGATTCATGTAGCAGACGACTTTATTCACTCTCACATCAGTCATACACAGGAAAAGCATGTCTCAATACACCAGGGGTTCTCCTTTTATACCAACCGCCCATCTCACATCTGCATGACATCTCACATCACAATACATTCATCCCTTCTCCCCCCCAACTCCTTCTTCCTGCTACCTCACCATAATCTCCATAGCTATTGTCCTTCTCTGTTTACTCTCTGCATCCAGTCTGAGATGATTAACCCAGTCTCTACACCCCCCGAATCTCAGACCGAGTTTCAGTCCTCATGTCCTTTTGGCTTCAGTCTCCTCCCATATCTGCTGTAATGGGAGTTTACCGCCTCCGAGGCGCTGCTGTGCCAGCGGGGGGCTCCTGGGGGTGTGTCTGTCTGCGGGTGGGCCATGGCGAGGGGGGTGAAACCTTCGACTTGCCCGTGTGGCTGCTGTGATGAATCGTTTACCTGGGGAGTTCTCAGTGGGGGTCTTCCACGCCGAGGGGCCCGAGCCAACAACACTTGCTCGTCCGCCACCACAAAGGCGGGCTTAAGTCTGTCAATGCATATTTTCACCCCCCAAGTCTAACAAAAAATGTTTGTCCCCTGTTTCCAGCACTCTGAATGGGCCATCGTAGGGTGGGCGCAATGGAGGGCGGTGGGCATCGTGCCTGACAAACACGAAAGCCGCGTTCTTCAAAGTTTTTGGCACAAAAGCGCATGAAAAACAGTGGTGGGCCGGGCCCGGCAGCGTGCCTGTGTCTGCACTATGCTGCAAACGCTGAGATGCACAGTTGTCCAGCGCGGGATTATCTGGTAAAAATTCCCCGGGCAGCCACAGTGGCTGAGAAAAAACAAGCTCCGCCGGGGAAGCCTCCAAATCCTCTTTGGTGCGGAACGCAACCCCAATAAAACCCACGGCAACCGGTCTACCCAATTTGCATCCATCAGCGAAGCCCTGAGCGCTGCTTTCAGTGACCTATGAAAACGCTCGCATAACCCATTGGCCTGTGGGTTGTACGCGGTTGTGCGATGAATTGCGACACCCAGGCTACGGGCCATCGTGGACCAGAGGTCGTAAACAAACTGAGGGCCCCTATCAGACGTGATGTCCGACGGGATTCCAAAAAGTGCCACCCATGTCGTCAAAAAAGCGAGCGCCACGTCTGCAGACGTGGTTGCCGCCAGCGGGACTGCTTCTGGCCAGCGTGTGGTGCGGTCCACCACTGTCAGAAGGTGCGTGCACCCCTGCGATGGTGGGAGGGGGCCCACGAGGTCCACATGAACATGGCCGAACCTCTTAGCTGGTATACGAAACGGCTCCAAAGGAGCCTTCGTGTGTCTGTGTACTTTGGCTCATTGGCACGCTACGCAGGCTGCAGCCCACTCTTTCACTTGTTTGCGCAGGCCTGGCCACACGAACTTTGCTCCCACCATTTTGACTGACGCGCACACCCCTGGGTGTGCCAGAGCGTGAACTGACTCAAACATGCGGCGGCGCCAAGCGACTGGGACCACCGGGCGCGGGCGTCCCGTGGAGACGCCGCAGATTAGGGGGGGCTTGCCGTCTTGCAGTACTCTGCTCTCCAGCCTTAACCCTGTTGGTCCAGACTGGAGCGTGCACACGTCCGTATCGCCAATCTGCTTTGCGGCCATGGCTGTATAATCTATCCCCACGCAGACCGGGGCCACTACTGCGCACGAGAGGCAGTCCGCTACCACATTCATTTTACCCGACACATGCTGAATATCGGTCATAAACTCCGAGATCGCGGCCAGCTGTCTCTGCTGCCGGCCCAACCATGGTTCCAAAACCTTGGCCATCGCGAACGTTAGCAGCTTGTGGTCCATGAACGCGGTGAAGCTGCACTCTTCCAGCCAGAACTGGAAGTGGCGTATGGCCAGGTAGATAGCCAGCAACTCTCTGTCGAACGCGCTGTATTTACGCTCACTGTCACGCAAAGCCCTGCTGAAAAAAGCAAGCGGCTGCCAGGAACCGGCGACACGTTGCTCCACGATGGCCCCTATGGCCACATCCGAGGCGTTGGTAGTGAGCGCTATCCAGGCCGCCGGGTCCGGGTGCGCCAACAGTGCGGCGTTTGCCAGGGCTGTTTTAACCTCAGAGAACACCTGCTCTCGCTCCGGAGTCCATTTGACTCTGTCCGCGGGTTTCCGTTCCTTGAGCACGGCGTACAATGACTGCATGAGTTGAGCTGCGCGGGGGAGGAACCGGTTATAAAAGTTAACCATCCCCAAAAATTCTTGCAGCGCCCTGACCGTCTGAGGCCGGGGAAAATTCGCCACGGCGCACACTTTGTCGGGAAAGGGTATCGCTCCCTCCGGTGAGACGCGGTGCCCCAAAAAATCAATCCCCGTCACGCCGAACTGGCATTTTGCCAGGTTGATTATTAACCCGTGCTCCTCCAACCTCCGGAAAACCGTCCTGAGGTGGGTTACGTGTTCGTCCTCGGACGCACTGGCCACCAAGATATCATCCAGGTAGACAAACACAAACGGGAGATCGCGCAACACCCCATCCATCATGCGTTGGAATGTCTGTGCTGCTCCTTTTAATCCAAAGGGCATGCGTAAAAACTCAAACAAGCCAAACGGAGTTATTACCGCTGCTTTGGGTATGTCCTCTGTGTGCACTGGGACCTGGTGGTAACCGCGGACCAGGTCTATTTTAGAAAAAATGCATGCTCCGGCGAGGTGAACAGAAAAATCCTGAATATGGGGAATTGGGTAGCGGTCGTGCGCTGTGGCGTTATTCAATCTGCGGAAATCTCCGCATGGTCGCCACGATCCCTCGGCCTTAGGGACCATGTGTAGCGGGGATGCCCATGGGCTGTTCGATCGCCTGATGATGCCCAACCTTTCCAGGTTGGCAAACTCCTCGCACGCTATGGCCAGTTTAGCTGAGTCCAAGAGCCGAGGTCGTGCGAAAACGGGCGGCCCGGTGGTGGTGATAAAGTGTTCCACCCCGTGTTTAGCGATGGCCGCCGAAAACGTCAGGACCGTGAGTGCTGGGAACTGAGTGAGCAGTGTGTGGAACTTACTGCCTGGAGCTGTGACGGTGGCTTGCGTTATTGGCCCGGCCCCTCAAGCTGTACAGGGGAGAGAATCAAAAGACATTGCATTAACCATGTGCCTGTTAGCAACATCGACTAGTAACCCATGTGCACAGAGAAAATCAGCTCCCAGGATTGGGAAACTCAGTGCCGCTATGACAAAAGTCCACTCGTACATACGGCCATGTAGGGATAAAGTCAGTGTTCTCTCACCAAAAGTCTTAATGCCCGAGCTGTTTACTGCTACCTGCCCGGGGCCACTAGGTCCTGCTAGCCGGTCGGCGTAGGACAGCAGGATGATGCTCTTCTGGGCTCCGGTGTCTATGAGGAACTGTCTCCCCGAGCACGAGTCCGTCACGTAGATCAGCTTGTTTTTTTCACCGGCGGTCGCAGCTGCTACCGACTGCCGGCCTTGGCGTTTCCCGAGCGCTTGAATTGGCACGGTGGCGCTCATCTGCGTGCGTTCTCTCCAAAGCGGCGGTGGTAGAAGCAGAGCGTGTCTCTCTGGCGCTTCCTGGCCTTCGCTGCCACTACCGTCGGCGGCTCCTCGCCTCCACTGGTCGTCTCGCTGGGTTCTGACGCTGCCGCGTTCACTGTGAGGGCTCTGGTGGTGAGGATGATCCGATCTGCCTCCTGGGCTAGCGCACGGTAGTCACGTGGAGCCAGCAACGGCGAATTGGCCAGAACTGCTCTCGCCTCTGTTGGGAGGTTTCGGAGGAAAAGGTGGGCAAACAGAAAATGCCCGTCGTCTGTGCCCATTAACGCCAACATCTTCTCCATCAGTTTGACCGCCGACCCATCTCCTAACTCGGAGTGCCTCAGGAGCCTCTCTGCTCTCTCACAGTCCGAGAGCGTGTAGCGCTGGGTCAGCGCGGCCTTGAGAGTCCCGTATTTGTCGTGGGCTGGAAGCTGTTGGAGCAGGCTCGCTACTTGCTGAGACGTGCGAGCGTCCAATGCTGTGACCACATAGTAATATTTGGTGTCGTCTGCCGTTATTCCCCGGAGGGCGAACTAAGCCTCGGTGTGGTGGAATCAGGACTGCGGGTCATGCAGCCAAAAGTCCGGTAGTTTGACCGAAACAGCGCACGCGTTGCTGGGGGTTCCCGTCCGGGCTGTCTCTGGGATGCTTGCCACATTGCTGGGGCTTCCCATCCGGGCCAACTCCGGGGTTCTTGCCTCGTATTCCATAATTCATCAAGGGGTCACCAGTGTGGAGAGTGTAAATAACGAGACTAATTTATGCAGCAGATGATTTTATTCACTCTCACATCAGCCATACACAGAAAAGTATGTCACAATACACCATGGGTTCTCCTTTTATACCAACCGCCCATCTCACATCTGCATGACATCTCACATCACAATACATTCATCCCTTCTCCCCCCAACTCCTTCTTCCTGCTACCTCACCATAACCTCCATAGCTATTGTTCTTCTCTGTTTACCCTCTGCATCCAGTCTGAGATGATTAACCCAGTCTCTACAATGTATGGTTTGGAGACAGTGACGCTGACACAAAGACAGGAGACGGAGCTGGAGGTGGCAAAGTTGAAGATGCTAAGATTCTCACTGGGAGTGACTAGGAGGGACATGATTAGAAATGAGTATATCAGAGGGACAGCTCAGGTTGAGCGGTTTGGAGACAAAGTAAGAGAGGCAAGTCTGAGACGGTTTGGACATGTATAGAGGAGGATATATTGGACAAGGGCTGTTGAAGATGGAGCTGCCAGGAAGGCGGAAGACCACAGAGAAGACTCATGGATGTAGTGAAGGAAGACATGGAGAGGGTTGGTGTTACAGAGGAAGATGCAATGGACAGGGTAAGACGGAGGCAGATGATCCACTGTGGCAACCCCTAAAGGGAGCAGCTAGAAGAAGAAGAAGAAGAAGAAGAAGAAGAAGAAGAAGAAGAAGAAGAAGAAGAAGAGTTTGAGTTTTAAAAAATGCCTTTATTGCACAATTCAAAAATGCAAGAGCACCAATATCATTCCACCAAGTGTCTCACATTGCAAAAGTGCAAACATAACTCATCCCCCTCCCCCACAGAACACAAAGTATTCCCTGCAGTCCATCTGTTCCACATTGCCAGTGTTAGTAGTCCGATTCTTCCTTGTAGTCCATGCAAAGAAGAGCCACAGGCCTCCAGTTCTCAAGCAAGGCCAAGTCCCCTTCCTTCGGCAGCAGAGATAGCACTGTGCGCCCACAGCCAGTTCTGTAAAAGTCAATTCGAACGTCATAAAAGTGTGATCCAATAATATCCCAAAAGTGCTTAAAAAAGTCAGAAGAAAGACCGTCAAGTCCAGGTGCACGTCCCAGAAACATTTTGAAGACCTTCAAAGAGTTGGCGTTGAGAGTAAATGCAACAAGGTTCTGCACCAAACAGGGCCCCGTAAAAATCCACTGCATCTGCACGGCTCCTCATCTCAGATGGATTTGTAGTCCTTTGACTATGTGGGATTTTTAAGCAAGTCATCTTTGCAGCAGGCTCGTCCAGATTTTAGAAAGAAGATGTTGGGGCATCCATGTCCTGCAGTCCGTCCTCCACTTTTTAAGCCAGGCCAAGTCCCTGTCCTTGGGCAGCAGAGATAGTACTGCGCGCCGGCAGGAGACCGGTAAAGATCCAGTTCTGTAACAGTCAATTAGAAACGTCATAAAAGTCTGATCCAACAATATCCCAAAAATGTGTGAAACAGGCAGAGGAACGACCGTCATTTATTCCTTCTGCCGGGCGCGCTTGACCTTTTGTCCCCCTGCTGCTTTACGCAGGGCTGTTAAATACTTTTTGAGGCGAAAACGTTTCCTTTCATCCAGGAGGTCAAGACCAACCTGCCTTCTTAGCACATTAACGGACTTAATAAATTTATCAGTGTCACTGAAGTAATCAGTGACTTTAATGGCCCTGTTATAGGTTTCATCCAGAAAAGCATTTATTTCTTCCAGTGAATACAAACTTGTGTTTGTACTGCAAGTTGCCCCAATAGACTCAGTATTAGACACAGTGTCGGAATCAGATTCCATTTCCTCGTCAGCACAACACAGCTGACTGTCTGATTCAGCTGGCCCAGGGGATTCACCATGAGCCACATTTTCCTGGATGCCACCCACAGCAGCTGACTGGCGTTGTTCCGTCTCCTGCTCTGAAACGGTAGCAGCCTCCGGAAGCACAGCCGCTGATGTCACACAGCAAGATTCTGACGCACCATCAGTGGCTGTTTGGGTGCCATCACCAGCGACGCTCCCAGCCGTAAGCTGGGCTGTGGGCGCCACAGCCGGGCTGTCCACAGACACAGCGGCAGGCTCTGGAGCAGGACCGGCGGAAGGCCCCGCAACGTCATCCGTAGTAGCGGCGGGAGCGGAGGCCGCACCGCCGGCCTCAGCTGTGGCGGAAGGCCCCGCCACGCCGTCCGCAGCAGCGGCGTGAGCGGAGGCCGCACCGCCGGCTCCAGCTGCGGCTCCATCAGAGCCCCCCGCCCGCTGCCTGTGCGGACAAGTGAACCGTTTATGGCCCACGTCTCCACATTCAAAACACTTCATCTGTCCTGAGCTCGCATACACCATATAGGAGCCGTCCCCGTGTTTGACCCGGAAGGACACTTCCAGAGTTTCAGTTGGCGAGTCCAAAAACATGAACACCTGTCGCCTGAGTGATTTCACATGTTTTAACTTGGTATCCTTGCACCCCAAACTCCTTGCCCGCAAACTTCCCAAATCTGCGGAGCTCCGTCGCCAACTGCTCGTCAGTGATGAAAGGTGGAACACCTAAGACGGTGATACACGTCGATGGGACAGATAAGGGGGACACCTGTACATACGTATCCCCGATAACAACACCGCTCCCAATGAGAGTGTGGACATCCTCCTCAGCAGCCAGAAACACAACTACAGCTCTATTCATTCGGGACGCAAAGCAGATCGCATCATGGCCCACCTGCTCGCCAACAGCCAGAAGCACCTTCTCCACAGTAACGCTGCTGTCTGGGGAACGATCCGCACCCCCTGGCGGATAGACGGAGATGGCATGTCCAAGGTTGCCATCCTCGCCCCAAAAAAACAAAAACTGAATATGCGGCCAGTAATAGAAAATCGAAAAAAAAAAGTCCAAACCAAACACGAAGTTCCCTAACAAATTTCAATAGATACAGTCCCCTTATTTTTATTAACCCAATGTGTTGTGTGTGAGTGTGTGAATGTGTAACGGAGTGTGGAGTGCTGGTGTCGTGCTGGAGCTGAGCAGGTCTCCGTTCTGCCTGGCAACCCTAAGGAGACAAAGCAGAGGTATTAGCGCTGCACTGTAGCAGGAGGTGTAATTAAGACTGCCGCTTACTTTGCAGGTGGCAATGCTGAGCCGCAGCTTGTCTTGTGGGCGGCTGCCAGGGGAAAAGCGTCCAGCTCGGTGTCGAGGAGCGGGGGGGAGCCTCCGGTGCCGGGGAGGAGCTGCGCTGCCGCCGGGGAGAGAGGGTCCGCCGCCTGGGGGGTCCACCTGTGCACAGGGGAAAGGAACTTGACAAGGTGAGTGCTGAGATCGCTTACGTGTTTCAACGTGGTGCGCTTGGTCCGACAAGGAGCCTAGTTGTGGCTGTTGACGAGAGACGTGTCTCCGCAGATTTGACAGACGGCTCCGTGCTGAGTCGCTGGCAGGCCTGGCTCTTAAAGCCCGCTGATGACTGGTGACAGGTGTGCACGCAGCTGAAACTGACGATGGCCCTGCGGGTGCCATGACACATTTCAGTAGTTATTCTCTTTTACCCCTAATCTAAAAATTAAAAATAAAAAAATTATACTTAACAATCATGCATTTAGGTAATTTTTTTTCCACATAAGGCGATCATTATTTAATCATTTGGTTGAAAGAAATTTTGGCTTCAATTTATTTTTTTATTTCCTCCATCGGGTGGTTGGGGAAATGAAAAAAATGCTCAGATATTCAGTTTCGGTAGGCAATGAGATTTATAAAAACGAAAACTGCAAAAAGTAATATAACGTTTTGGTTTTTTTTTTAACACACAGTCGTTCCATTTGGAGTAAAGTCAGCACTCGGCTTCAAAATTCATAGGGGTGTGGAGGATACGAATAAGGGTCACCAGTGTGGAGGCAAGGATCAAATAAGTGCAAGCGGACACGGCGAACTGAAGGTTAAAAAGGTGCTTTATTCATCCTCCATCACGAGGCTCACTCAGTGCTGTGGCAGCGCGCCGGAGTGAGCCCTGCGTCTCTAAGTCAGCAACAAGCACTGGAGTCGTCAAAGAGAGAGAGCTCTTATATACTCAGCCACAGATAATGCATGCATGGCATATTAGCATCACAGTACAGCAGGAATGCATGGGACATTTACATGAGAGTCACACATATCAATAGCAGGATTACTGGCGCCGGAATTCCTCTCTGCTCCGGGGCTGTAGGACAAAGGAGGCTGCAAGGCACATCTACATATTGATATCGGTCCATACATCTTATTGTTCTGCTAATTGCTCAGGCTGAGCGCTCTGCCTGTCCCGTAGGTTTTAAGCGCTTTGAGTGGTCTTTGTGACTAGAAAAGCGCTATATAAGTGCAGGTTAGTTAGTTAGTTAGTAGGTTGTGGTGGGTCACCATACCGCTCCCCCCAGAGGGCTCAGCAGGGGGCCGAGGTGTCGATCGGCCGGCTTTGGAAGCGAGCTGCGGGAAAAGCTCTGTGCATGAGAAGGTGGAGGTGGGGTGGGGGTAGCAAGTGCCGGCCCGGGACGGCGAAGTTGTCCGGGCCGCGCAAAAATTGCATGTGGATCTGCAATGCTGAGGGGCTTTCCCGTTAAACGTGGCGGAGATCCACAGCGGCAGTGAGAAGAAACATTTGTCTCTGACTCCTCTCGTGGCTCAGTCCTGCGAGGATGCGTAGCGGCCATGAAGAAAAAACAAAAGCTGGAGCTGTGTGAGGGACTTGGCGTGTTGGCTTTAGGTGCGGGCGCAGCCCTAAAGCCCTCAGGGACAGCAGATGGCTGAATTCCCATGTGCGCCGTGGCTGAGACCCATACAAAGTCCTGTGTGCGGGCTGCATGTCTGCTTCAGGTGGATGAGCAGCCCTGAAGGTTCCGAGGATGGCGGTCGGCCATGTTTCTCGGGCATGTGCAGCGGCGGAGGACGATGGCAGTCTGTGGAGCCGGTATTGTCCCGTGCCTGGTGCGTGCCTGGCGCAGTGACGCAGTGCGTGCAGGGGTTCGGTGCATGGATGGTCCGCTGTCGAGAGGTGAGTCAGGGTCAGGGAGCTTGCTGGAAATCAGCGTCGTCGGCTCCGATGGTCTTCCCTGTTTGGGCTGTTGCTGTCGTTCGCTCGTGCCGGGTCATGGTGCATTCTGGTCCATGCGCTGCGTTCTCCGTCTGGCCCTGAAGGTCGCCGTCGTGGAGAGAGGACGAGGTGCGTGCATGCTTGTGTGGATGCGGAGGATGTGAGCGATCCTCTGTCTCTGTAATCCACAGCGCGGTGAGAGGGAGCAGACGTTCTTTGTCCCTCAGCAGGTCCCAGCGTGGAGTTCCCAGATCTCAGGCGAGGGTCGCACCATGACGCTTTCTGCAGCTTTCCCGGTCGTGGATGATCTCCGGGGTGTTCGCCTGGTGTTGGTTCTGCGTCGAGGTCTCCCGTGTGGCAGAAGGGAGGGCAGTCCATTCGCGTCAGGAAGCTGCGTTTGTTCGTCATCGGAGTCACCGTTGGGGGCTGCGTTTGTTCGTCGTCAGAGTGTTCTGTTTTTGGGGGTCACCAGTGTGGAGGATATGAATAAGGGTCACCAGTGTGGAGGCAAGGATCAAACAAGTGCAGGCAGACACGGTGAACTGAAGGTTAAAAGGGTGCTTTATTCATCCTCCATCACGAGGCTCACTCAGCGCTGTGGCAGCGTGCCGGAGTGAGCCCTGCGTCTCTAGGTCAGCAACAAGCACTGGAGTCGTCAAAGAGAGAGAGCTCTTATATACTCAGCCACAGACAATGCATGCATGGCATATTAGCATCACAGTACAGCAGGAATGCATGGGACATTTACATGAGAGTCACACATATCAATAGCAGGATTACTGGCGCCGGAATTCCTCTCTGCTCCGGGGCTGTAGGACAAAGGAGGCTGCAAGGCACATCTACATATTGATATCGGTCCATACATCTCATTGTTCTGCTAATTGCTCAAGCTGAGCACTCTGCCTGTCCCGTAGGTTGTAATGGGTCACCATAGGGGAGGATTTTACTTTCGGCAGAAAAAATATAATAAAATTAGGATCGCCTTATGTGGAAAAAAAAATCAATTACACAAACTCTTTTCCAGGTGAGTTTTGACACTGTTGCTTCTGTGTGCTGTTTTGATATGGGTGATCGTCCATATCTCTGCGCAACAATCGTCCATATCTCTGCGCTGTTTTGGAATGGACGATCGCCCATATCAAAACAGCGCAAAGAAGCAACAATGTCAAAACTCGCCCAGAAAAGAGTTTGTGTAATTGATTTTTTTTCCACATAACGCAATGGTTATTTAATCGTTTGGTTTACAGAAATTTTGGCTTCAATTTTTTTTTTTTTTTTTTTTTTTTTAAATTTCAAAGATCGGGTGGTCGGGGAAATAAAAAAAAAGCTCAGATATTCAGTTTCAGTAGGCAGTGAGATTTATAAAAATGAAAACTGAAAAAGTAATAGAACGTTTTTTAACACAAAGTCAATCCATTTGGAGTAAAGTCAACACTCCACTTCAAAATTCATAGGGGAGGATTTTACTTTAAGCGGAAAAAATATAATAAAATCACGATCACCTTATGTGGAAAAAAAAAATCAATTACACAAACTCTTTTCCGGGCGAGTTTTGACACTGTTGCTTCTCTGTGCTGTTTTGATATGTTGATATTGTCTTGAGCTGTGGGTTTTCATTTGAAAACCATAGGTATGGCAGTTGGTTTTAGAACCCGTTTGTAACAAACTTTCATGCCTCAGGTTTCCTGTATAGCAGGCGCCTCCTCAAAACTGTCTGCAGTGAAATGATCGCTACAGAGTACAGAAGATGGTGTTGGTTGCCATTTGTCCCTTGTTCTCTGTACTTGCTTCGCCCATTTTTTAAGAAGATCGGGATCTTTTGGGAATGCGAACAGGCTTATACTGTATGTTCACTGGGGCAATTAGAACACCCAGCCGCCACGCAGCGATTCAGCATTTCTGTTTCTATACACAACACCCCCCACACATACTCTTTAAAAAATGTCAGGCACACAAATAACCCACCCAAATCTGTTGCCCGACTCACACACTAATCAGGAAAACATATGTACAGAAACAAATAAAACACCTATCCATTCAGACAACTAAGGCTGGAGGGCCGGGTAGACTACCAGCGCCCCTTACACGGCTGAGCAGGTTATTCTGCCACTAGAACAGAACAATGAAACAAAGAACAAGAAGCGGTGTCTCTAACTATAAAATAATCCCCCATACATATACTAAACATACACAACCACAATGCATATACTATTGACGGCACCCCCCAGCTCCCGCCTCACCACATTGGGCACACAAAAGAAAGCCATGTTGGGACATTCAATTAACACAGGTCAAATAAAACAGGTGGGCTCAAATTTACCACTAATGATCACTTACAGAGCCACCACCATTCTAACTATAAAATTTAACACATAAATGCCAATCAAATAAAATACTCCCAAACACAGTGTAACTAAAATTATCATGCAAACACACCACTCAGGTTCGCAACTAAACATCACATCATGCCTATCGCACTCACCCTCCTTTCTTTCTTTCTTTCTTTTTTTTTTTTTTAAATCAATTTACCGGGGCACCAAATAGTAAATAACGCATACAGGACTGAAGAAAACACGACAAACAGACAAACCAAAACCCTCAGTCCTTGAATGGATCCCTCTCCAGGCGTCTCCGTCTCTTCACCTCAGGACTCCTGCTGCGCCATCTCCTCTCCACCACTGGCAGCCGCAGACCCCTCGGGTGTCTCCAGACATGAACAGACCTACACCCATCTGCCTCCATCCAGCCAGGCTCCACCTGGAACCGCCTCTGGTCGTCCCGCTGCTCGCATGGACTGTGATCTTGTCGTACTTGAGCATCAACCTTGGTCTTCGAGGAAGCCCTCTTCCTTTTATCCAGATCACCAATCCTGAGACAGGCCTCTGTCACTGATCGCTCCGGCTCATGGGCTCGTTTTGGTCTCCTCTGGGCAGGCCATCGCTGAGAGCGCTTTATGATCACCACGCTCCGCGGTCTAGCACCGTTTTCTTCTGGTGTTGGTGCCTCGTCCTGATGAGTCTCATCGGGGATCCCATCGTGCCGTCCGGCACCCTCGTCCAGGGCAGCCTGCGTGACAGCATCGGGTCTGGCCCGAGACAGCTCTGCGTGGCACAGTGTGTGCTCTCCCTTTGTTACTTTGTCCAACCAGTCTGAATCCCACACCTCAGCATCCTCCACGACTGGAACAGGTCGGCCCCACAGTCCACACCCAGACCATTCTTCACCCAACATGTTAGCGATGGAGAACCCAAGACTGTAAAATAGGTTACAACCCATCACGTTAACCCCGGATGCAGAAACATTGATGCGAACACTCGGTGCCACACAGTCCTTATACCAGGCCTCCATTTCCACATTGCCCAAAATAGCCAACCTGTTCCGTCCATAACCATAATACTCTTCATATCGCCTTCTTATCTGTCGGTGGGGAAACAGTCTCTCCATGGTTTCCAGATTCAGGATGGAAATCACCGCTCCAGTGTCCACCAAAAGCGAGATCTCGATGCCACCTAGTGTGATGGTGCAGCCGATCCTCCCTGTCGTCTCTGGGGACACAGTATGCACAACCGTTGGAGTCTTCTGCGCAGCACCTGGTTCACCCCTACGGCTCCTGCGTATGAAGTTCTCGCACACCCTGGCAAAATGGTTCAAAACACTGCACTTGTCACAACGCTTTCCTTTCCCCGGGCACACCCTGGACTTATAGCGGTGCTCAGTGGACCCACATCCATAACATTTCGGCATACCAGGGGCAGATCTTATCCTGACCACGGAGGCAAAATCATCCTCTCCGCACTCGCCATCACAAGGGTCCAGGATCAGTGCCTTAGCGCAAGACTCATTCCTTTCCAGAGAAGCCCCTTCAGTAAGGCCCCTCGCAATGGTCTCTGCCGCCTCGAACCGTTGGGCAAGCTTGACAGCTTCAGCTAACGTGAACTCCCCTGGGTGTGTCAACAACCTGGACCGGGCTGCCGGGCAGCGGATGTGCTCTGCCAGCTGGTCCCGAATCATCTCGTCCTCCAGGACCCCAAATCTGCATTCCCTCGCCAGCTCATGGAGGTCCGCCACAAATCTTCTTATCAGCTCTCCCAACCGCTGGTGGCACTGTCGAAACTGAATGCACTTCACGGTGATGTTTTCTGGCGCCCTAAAGTACGGCGTCATTAGCTGCACCACCTCGTCAAAACTGTCAGCACCTCCAAAGTTCTCCAGAATCCTTTGCCCTTCCATTCCCAAATTATGGACCAACATGGCTCTTGCTCGGAGCTTCTCCATCTCGCCCAGGTTTAAGACAACAAGATAGTTGGTGAAAGCAGCAAACCAACGAGGCCACAGCATGGGCGGCTCGCCCAGGGCCTCGAGAAACAGCCGAAAGCTGGCACGTGAATGCTCCATTACCGCTTTTACCTCGTCGCCAAATGTTGTGTCCATAATGTTGAGAATAACGAGTCAAGCTGAACTCTGTTAACAGGGTTTATTCAGGATAACAAATAACTATATACAATAGGCTTACGGCACTCGCCTGCATGCCAGGTGGCTCCACGATGAAAGAGGCAGAGTCTCCTCGGCCCACTTCTTTTATACCCCGGGTGGCATCACAACCAGAAACCGGCAGCCAGCCACCCCGGTCCACCCACGTCCAACCCGGCCCCCATCTTACCAACACCAGCCTGTTTCTATACACAACAATTTCTTCACTGATACAGAAGCTAAACAGCTTGTTTACACTGACAGCACACAGATCAGCTGAGATTAAACTCCTCTTGTGATGTCATATCCGGAAACGAGGCGAGTCTCCAGATATCGCATTACTGCAACACGGCGCTAAGTTTAAATTCACTTAGAAATATTTTTCCACTTATTTCGCGTTCTAAGTCAACAGAACCAACTATGTAGACGATTGAAGATAAATTCATACTGAATATTGAGCCATACTTCCTACATAGTGTCACAGACACTTTAAGGACTTTATAAGTTAGGAGCAATATCTTGAATTCAATTCTATATTTTATTGGGAGCCAATGTAAAGAAACTAAATCTGAGGTAATGTGATCTCTTTTCTTTGTTCTCATTAGGATACGTGCAGCTGCATTCTGAATGAGTTGGAGAAACTTTATGGGCTTATTAGGACAACCTGATAAAAGTGAATTACAATAGTCTAGCCTAGAGGTGATAAAGGCCTGGATAAGTTTCTCTGTATCTTTGTGAGACAGGATGGACCTAATTTTAGAAATATTATACAGATGGAAGAAGGCAGTCTTAATGGTTTGCTGTATATGAGAGTTGAAAGACATATCTTGGTCAAAGGCAACTCCAAGATTCCTAACAGAAAACGTAGAAGCCAGTGCAATGCCATCTAGTGTTGTTATCTTACTAGAAAGAGTACTTCTCGCATGTTTGGGGCCAAGAACAATGACTTCAGTTTTATCTGTATTCAGCAATAGAAAGTTGTAGTTCATCCAGGTTTTAATATCCTTAACAACCCTTGTGCGATTTTAACATTCTGTTTACTCCCCTTGTCCTACGGGTTAAAAATGACCCACCCTACCAAAGCCCCCAAATAAAGCAGCTTAATTGAATTTTAAATCCAAAATCTATTTTGCATGATGAAACAACCTGTTATTTATCAATTCAACTCAATTTAATTCATTTTTTATCATGTATTTTTTTATTACACAATACAAAAAGACGATCACCAGTGACCATTATTACACTATATACAGTACACCTGCTAATATCAAAAGCCCTATGTAGCCAAGCAGGTCAATCTCATCCATATTTTTCCAGTTTTCTCCATATTTCCGGAAACCCTCCAAATTTGTATTCTCCAGGATGATTTTTTCGATGGCTGGTGTGATGAACAGGAGAAAGGTGGATGAAATGTCCTGGACATGGGCAGCTGAATACCTTGTTGGCCCTGGAGTCATCCTTATGGTGTTTGGTGCTGCTGTTCTTCCCTCCTTGCTGTCTGAATTTGATGAGGACCATGCAACTTTGCTGTTCTTTGACAAAAATGTCTCTCTGTCAGCATGAGGGATTTCCTCTTCTTCTTCAGCTGAAGATGCATCATCCTCTGAGTTGCATTCCTCCCCATCTTCCTCTTCAGATACAACTTCATCCTCTTGTTCCTCCTGAGCTCCTGAAAATATCTTATCCAGGACCTGTTGGACAGTGAAATGTCTACTCATGGCTTCAGCAAGGAGCCAACTAGGGGTCCTTTGATTCAGGGTACCTTTATATCCTCTATACTGAATTTGTTTTTATTACTTCTGAGATTGTTTTTTTGTTTTGTTTGGGAGTTTGTGTGATGTGAGGGGTTAGCTGCAGATCAAAAGTGCAGGTGCAGGTCAAATGCAAGTTCAATTCGTACATCAATCCAGATTCTTTGATGTGTGTGTGTGTGTGTGTGTGTGTGTGTGTGTGTGTGTGTGTGTGTGTGGTGTGTGTGTAGGTGTGTGTGTGCGTGTGTGTGTGTATCTGTGTATTAGAGAGACTTTGTGTGTGGCCTTTGAACTTTTTTCTGGTGTTTAAATGCCTTTATAATTCACAGGTCAAAAATGACTCATAAGACAATCTTTGTACCCTAGTGGTGTACAGCCCACATGGAAACATAAACAAAAACAAAGTATCACTTTTTCTAATGATGGGGTCCCTTTAGGAAAAGTCATAAAATTTCAAGTTGGAAAAAGATAGTTTAAGGTATTTTTTCTACAGCTAAACATGGTAGTGGGTCACTTTTGACCCGCAAGACAACACAAGGGGTTACTCCTGGAGTGAACCCAAATGACTGGGATAATCTGGATTGATGGATAAATATAATTGAATGTCATTAGTGCAACAATGAAAAATGAACAGAATGCTTCCTCATAATGTCTCTCAAAGGCAGCACGTATAATGTAAACAGTACTGGTCCAAGTACCGATCCTTGCGGAACTCCATAGCTAACTGTGGTCTGGGTAGAGGACTTGTTATGGACATGAACAAATTGGGAACAATCTGATAGATAAGACTAGATTTTATTGTAGGGGGTTAAATGATTTCTGATATTTTCTCTAAATTTGTTCCACTTTGAATTATAGGTTATATGCTTTGCTTAAACTCCTTGCAATTACATGGTTTAGTTTTATTATAGATCTAGAGTACGGGGGTGGGGGGTGAAAAGTTCATAGGCTGACTAAGGAGAAGTTATGCTCATAGGTGCTGAGCCAGTAGTATTAGTGCTTCAGTGTCCGAGGAACAAGAGGGCAGAGCAGAGCTGAAAGTGAGAGAACTGTCAAGAGTATGGGTACAATAAACCACATTTGGTGAAATTTGACCACTGCGTCATGGTCAGCCTCTGAACTTTTCAGCCCTCCTCATATACTGAATCTTGAATTTGTAATTGATTTTTTCCTTGTTGATGTGCTAGCTATGCATTATCAATAATGACTATGATGGGTGGATAATGTACCATGTGTGATGCTCTTGTTTATTTTTTTGTATAAACCCATTCTGTTGGTCACCCTTTATGTCTATGGATGTTTTTTACTTATATCAATCATTTCCTGAAAAATGTCTGTTTTGAAGATATGAGCTTTGCACCTAACAACAATAATATGCAATATATTTTTTTCTCATTTATTAAAATAGCCCCCCAAACAAGTCTGTCTGTTAATGGTTATTTAAAGAAGGTTATATGGAGTGGACCTGCATGTTAATAGCATTGTTCTAATCATCCTATTGCTTGTAACTATTATTTGGACTCACCCTTTAGAATGAATTCACCTGTGTTGGCATAGGGCAAACATATAACATCTGGACAAAAACATCCTGCTTGCCAAGGGTTTTTTGTCCAGATGTTGTATGTGCCAGCTATTATTCTGCTATGCTGCCCACAGAGCTCAAACAGTGATTGGAATTACCAGAAAACATCCATGTAACAACCATCCATATTATTAATCATTCATTCATTCATTCATTCAAGAGACATGCACTGTTGAGACTTTTTTTAATTCTAAAAACAAATGGGCCCCGGGTTGGACTCCACCCAGCATCCATGTGGCTGTGATGTGATGTTCCAGCACACCTCACCTCTGCAATGCGTCCCATGTTTAACAGAAGCAGAAACCTAAATACAGCGCGCCAATGCGCCATCCCATCATGTGAGTGGATTGCCATGGTTACAGCGAACGGACCGGGCGGCAGGTTAAAAGTGTGAGGGCCAACTCCGATGCTCATACCGTACACATGTACCTCTTCCCTCTCTAACCCTGCCTTCCCCCCTCCCACTTCTCTGATTGGCCTGGTTTAAACTGCTGGATGCATCCTAAAGAGGAGGGAAGTCCCAGTGGGCCGGCAGATAATGAATGCCCTCTATCTATCCTGGAGACCGAGAGTCACTGAGAGAGACTGGCAGAAAGAGAGAGAGTCTATACTGTATATACATATTCGCTCTCACACACTGAAGCACTATAGAAAGACACCTCCCTTCCTTTGTTGCGGCTTTATACCCCGTCCTCCGTCACCCCATTGTCTATTTCTCCCTTACTCACACACATTCCATTACATATGAGGTTAAACTCACAAGCCGTCTGCTGCACTTTCCACGACATCCATCCATATATCCCAACTGTGACCTTCACACGGTACAAAGCCTGTCAGCTGCTCAGCATTTCCACCATGCACCGTGCAGTCGAGGGGAACGGAACTCAGGAAAAAAAAAAAATCAGGAAAGATGCTTGTCATCTTAAGTGACCAATAGGAGCAAACAGCAAACAATACAGCAACCATACAGCTCCGGAAAAAATTAAGAGCAAAGAGACCACTACTTTATCTGGCTTTACTATTTATACGTATGTGTTTGAGTCAAATGAACAATTTTGTTTTTTTCTCTAGCCTACTGAAAACATCTCACCCAAATTCCTAATCAATTGGTACTTTTGGCATTGTGGGCAGGTCCCAATCCTGCAGGAAAATGAAATCAGCATCTCCATGAAGGTTGTCAGCAGAGGGAAGCATGAAGTGCTCTAAAATTTCCTGGTAGTCGGCTGCGCTGACTTTGGACTTGAGTGGACCGACACCAGCAGATGACATGGCTCCCCAAATCAGGTGCCAAGTCATTTCATGTGGAAATCAAGGTCCCAGAGTCTGGAGGAAGAGTGGAGAGGCACAGAATCCAAGTTGTGTGAGGTCCAGTGTGAAGTTTCAGTGATGATTTGGGGAGCCAAGTCATCTGCTGGTGTTGGTCCACTGTGTTTTAATAACATAAACAGTGTGATGAGTATCGGCGCAATTTCACCTCTGGGTGCAGATGATGTGGACTCACTCCCTGGCTACAAACAGCCCGAGCTGAAGTTCTGTGAGTTGTCTCTCCACTGTCTTCCTGCTACTCTGATCCATAGTAAAACCACTGACGTATATCTGTAACCTGTCTCTCCAATCAGGTGTATTTCCCAATGCAATGAAAATAGCTAAAGTAATTCCGATATACAAGACGGGCGACAGAGGGGAACTCTCAAACTATAGACCAATTTCACTATTACCGCAATTTTCCAAGATACTTGAAAAAATATTCTATGAGAGAATTGACAACTTCATACTGAAGAATGATTTATTGTGTGAGCAGCAATATGGGTTCAGACACAAGAGGACAACTGCATATGCCCTAATGGAATTTACAGAAAAAATATCAACAGCCACTGAAAATAAAGAGTATTCAGTTGGAGTATTCCTAGAACTTAAAAAAGCATTTGATACAGTAGATCACAATTTATTATTAAAGAAACTACAAAATTGTGGTATTAGAGGGGTAGCACTGTCCTGGTTAAGTAGTTACTTAAAGAATAGATATCAGTATGTATGTGTTAGCAACAAAAATTCAGAGTTACTGAAGGTCACCTGTGGAGTCCCACAGGGTTCAGTTTTGGGACCATTATTATTCAATATGTATATAAACGATATATGTAAAGTTTCAGAAAAAATGGACTTAATATTGTTTGCCGATGACACTAATCTGCTATGCAGTGGAAACAATTTGGAACAACTTCTGGATACACTCGGAAAGGAATTAGGAAAGCTTAAACTGTGGTTTGATTCAAACAAATTAACGCTCAATTTAAGTAAGACAAAATTTATAGTCTTTAACAACCATCACAACAACCCAGTACCCAAACTCAGTGTAAATGGTGTAGAGATTGAAAGGGTATCTGAAACTAAATTTCTTGGAGTAATAATTGATAACAAACTGTGTTGGAAGTCACATATTAATTATATTAAAGGTAAAGTATCCAAATCAATTGCAATATTACACAGAGTGAAATATTTGCTGAATCAACCCACACTATACACCTTGTATCATTCATTAATACTCCCATACATGACATATTGTAATGAAGTATGGGGAAATACATATAAAACAAACATATATCCACTCTTTATGCTTCAAAAGAGAGCTATTAGAATAATAAACAAATCAGCTTACAGGGAACCAACAAACCCACTTTTTCTTAAACAAAAAACTCTCAAGTTGAAAGATCTGGTTGACTTTAAAACCGCAATAATAATGTTCAAAGTGAAGAATTTATCACTGCCCGCAAATATCCAAAAGTTGTTCCAAACAAGGGAGAAACGATATCACTTCAGAGGAACATGTATATTTCAAAAGCCTACAGTGAGAACAACCACCAAGCAACACTGTATTTCAGTGCAAGGAGTCAGATTATGGAATGATTTTGGACCTGAATTAAAATCATGTACAACGCTTGGACAATTTAAACTAAAACTAAAGGAAGAAATACTCCAAACATATTTACAAGACGACATGTAAACTCACATAAGGATTGACATATCCAGCCTGTATTGTGTTGTAGCTTAGTTTTTTGTTTTTTTGTTTTTTTTTCCTCTGTGACATTTTGTCTTAGATTTGTTTTTGAATAGTAACCGCTTAACTTAGCCTAGCTTAGTTTTCTTTTTCTCTCAGTTACATTTTGTCTTAGCTTTGTTTTAAATTGTAATCGCTCTTGTCTTGTTTTCTCTTTTTTCTCTTTCGAATTCTTGGATGGAATATGGGTGGGCAATATAAGCTGCGGCTTCAGCCATCACCCATTTCGGATAACTCACGTGGAATTGTATAGTAGGAGGAGTCTTTGTCTAATTTGACCTTGTTGTTATATTATACGGTGTCTTTTAGCCTGTACTGTACTATCCGAAATAAATTCATTCATTCATTCATTCATCCATTTGTGGCCACATATGATCAAGCCGTTCCTCTCCACAGTTATGACAATATTAACTTTTACATTTTTAGACATTAGGCTATATTAGCCATGTGAGCACACAGTGAGAAGCCAGCAGGGTCTCCTGCTGGCTAGCTCTTAGATGCATGACCAACCAATTCCTACATTCTTCCATGAATGGGGTCAAAAATGACCCCAATTAGAATGAATGCGTTTTATGCTGTAAACTTAAGAAATTTCTTTCATTTTGGTTAAAGATGATTATTTTTATTATATTTTGGGTGATTATTAATATAATGTAAAAAGGTAAACATCCAAAAATACAACACTGTATAGGTGTGTCGTAATTCCGGTTCATGGGCAGGATCATCAGTCCGCCAAGGTCTCTGCCTTTGACCGCCACCTAATCCACATAGCACCGGACCCCCATGATCCCTCCTGTAGGTGGTGAGCCCACTGGAGGGTGGACCCATGTAACTCCTTCGGGCTGAGCCCAGCCGGGTCCCATGGGTGGAAACCCGGCCACCAGACGCTAGCCTTCGAGCCCCTCCCCCAGGCCCCCAGGCCTGGCTCCAGGGTGGGGCCCCGGTAACCCCATACTGGGCGGGGTACACTGAATCCTTGATATAGAATTTATCATGGGAGTCTGTTGGATCGTTCTTAGTCTGGCCCTTCACCCAGGACCAGTTTGTCTTGGGTGACTCTATCAGAGGCAAATTGCCCCGGACAACTTAGCTCCTGAGATCACTGGGGCACGCAAACCCCCCCACCACGATAAGGTGATGATCCATGAGGGGGAGGTTGACACGCCTCTGCAACATTGTGTGGAGGTTGGGGGCAGTGCCTTTGGCATGGCAAACCGGGGTGGTGGTTCCTCTCTTCAAAAAAGAGGGTGTGCTCCAACTTTAGAGGGATCACACTCCTCAGCCTCCCTGGGAAGGTCTATGCCAAGGTACTGGAGAGGAGAGTCCGGCCGTTGGTCAAACCTCGGATTCAGGAGGAACAATGTGGTTTTCGTCCTGGCTGTGGCACATCGGACTAGCTCTTTACCCTTTCGAGAATTCTTGAGGGTTCGTGGGAGTTTGCCCAACCAGTTTACATGTGTTTTGTGGACTTGGAGAAGGCATTTGACCGCGTCCCTCGTGGTTTTTTGTGGGGGGTGCTTCGGGAGTTTGGGGTATCAGGCTTGTTGTTACAAGCTATTTGGTTTCTGTACAACTGTTGTGAGAGTTTGGTTCATATTGCCAACGCTCTGTCGGAGTCATTCCCAGTGAGAGTTGGACTCTGCCAGGGCTGCCCTTTGTCACCGATCCTGTTCATAATTTTTATGGACAGGATTTCTAGGCGCAGCCAGAGAATGGAGGGTGTCATGCTTGGTGACCACAGGATCTCATCTCTGTTGTTTGCAGATGATGTTGTCCTGTTGGCTTCATCCAGCAATGACCTACAGCTCTTGCTGGGATGGTTTGCCGCTGAGTGTGAAGCCGCTGGGATGAGAATCAGCACCTCCAAGTCCGAGTCCGTGGTCCTCAGCTGGAAAAAGGTGGATTGTCCTCTCTGGGTTGGGGACAGGCTCCTGCCCCACGTGGAGGAGTTTAAGTATCTTGGGGTCTTGTTCATGAGTGAGGGGAAAATGGAGCGAGAGACTGACAGACGGATTGGAGCAGCATCTGCAGTGATGCAGACGTTGTACCGGTCTGTTGTGGTGAAGAGGGAGCTTAGTTCTAAGGCAAAGCTGTCGATTTACCTGTCAACCTACGTTCCTACTCTCACCTATGGTCACGAGCTTTGGGTAATGACCAAAAGAACAAGATCGCGGATACAAGCGGCTGAAATGAGCTTTCTCCGTAGGATTGCTGGACTCACCCTCAGAGATAGGGTGAGGAGCTCAGTCATCCGGGAGAGGCTCAGAGTAGAACCGCTGCTCCTCCACATTGAAAGGAGTCAGTTGAGGTGGTATGGGCATCTGATTAGGATGCCTCCTGGACGCCTCCCACTTGAGGTGTTTCAGGCACGTCCCACTGGGAGGAGACCCCGGGGCAGACCCAGGATTCGGTGGAGAGACTATGTCTCCCAGCTGGTCTGGGAACACCTTGGTATCCTCTCTGAAGAGCTGGAGCAGGTGGCTGGGGAGAGGGAAGTCTGGACTTCTCTGCTTGAACTGCTGCCTCCGTGACCTGGACCTCCAGAAAAGCGGTAGAAGATGGATGGATGGATGGATGGATGGGCAGGATCATGAAAATAGATCTGAGCAAAAAGTGGTTTTCGACCCTGTTCAGGAAGGCCCGTGCATGCCCATAGAAACCGAGAAACCTGAGCACCCGGAGAAAATGCTTTTGCTTAGTTTCTTCATCTTGAGCAACAATATGAAGACTACTTGATCTGGCATCTCTGCTCGCGGCAACGTAGAATTGGCCATTGCTGCAGAAATCTGTTGTGCAGAAAACATGAACGCGCTATAAAGACTGGCCCTGTGACTTATTCACCTTGCCAATTTTGAGCCATATGACATCATAAAGACACATTAGTCTAGGCATCATGAGTGATGGCCTATATGACATCATAAAGACACATTTGTCTATGAGCCATATGACATCATAAAGACACAATAGTCTAGGCATCATGAGTGATGGTCTATATAACATCATAAAGACACATTTGTCTATGTGCCGTCATATAGACATCATATCTTTATGATGGTATCACGAGTCCTATGATGCCTGAGTTCATAGGCTGTCGTATGATGTCTTATAAACGTGACTGGCACACACAGCTAACTAGTGTTAGCTTAGTTAGCTACTGTAGCTAACTACAAAGTAGTAATTGATGATAACATAACACTATCACCCAAAATTCAAGGACGTTGAAAATAAGTTCATAATTTAAAACAGCACATATATTATGAGGTATAAAAATGATAATACTTACATGTATGTTGCTGTGTAAAAATAACCTTCAGGGTGGTGAGTAGATGTGTCCTTCTGTGCCGAGTCGTCAAAGCGTGTGTAGAGTAACCCGGGAAGATTTTTGTGAAGCACGTATCAAGGCTTGTGTTGCTGATGAACGTGGTGACATTCGAAGGGGACAGCGAAGCGCAATGTCCCTCACATTTTGTGGACTTGGGACTTTATTTGCAATCTATTCCAGCTTCTTTTTTTTTTTTTTTGCGATGGAACCAGCAAGAAAGAGATTTGCTTCATGAAGCTTCATCTCGCCATCACTAGTGGTGAGACTGTTGGCATTAGATGTGTGGATTGACAGTAAATGTATATCTGACAATCACAGTTGATAAAAATCAAAGGTTCCTAGGGTTAACCTTTGAAATTCCATAGAAAATGCTTGGGGTCATTTTTGACCCCACATATGGAAAAGTGTGGTACTGATACAAAAAATGCAATTACTTAAAAAACGTAACAATTAGATACAAATCCAAATGGCCTCATGTCAAAGACAACCTATTTGAGGAATACATGGAAGATTAAATGATAAAAAAATAAAATTACAAAGATATTGCAAAAAAACAACCGCTGAGGTCATTTTTGACCCCACTTAAGCATCTAAGAGCTAGGCTGCATGTGCTCGGACAGGAAACACAGTCCAGTGCTGAGAGGACCAGAGCTTCAAAAAATTTAGATTTTTGATTTAAAATTGCCTAACCCTAACTGTGGCATTAAAGGGGAATATGTCTTTACAATCATTTTAATTGTGTAGACAGATAAACAAGTCATTGTTTTGAATAGTGTTGATTTAAAATCAAGAGTCCATTTTGTCAGAGATCGAGACAAGTAAAAATCACTCTGATTCCAAGATGGGACAGAAACCTTGAAGTTATGGTCTCAATATTGATCTTAAGACCAAGACCGATCTTGAGTACTACTGCACAATTCTGTCGTTTTATTGAAGGATCGTGACCTTTCTGCCTCTAGGGTGCACACATTTGCAGTGATTTTGTACTGAAACCCATCTATTAGAGATAAGGAAAAGAACATCATATACTGTAGCCTAAATAACTTTTTCATCTCATGGTGGAATAGTAACTCTTCTGTAAACTATCACAGTGGAATCGCTAGAAATCTCATCAACAAAGGCTGGGTGTAAAAATTGACAGACAACAACTACTAAAAATGTACTTTTTAATATCTGCCATCAAAAAGAAAGACAAAAACAAAATCTAACAATAAACACAAAATTACCGATTTGAATCAGTCGCATTTTTCTGCCTTGTAGAAATTTACATGACAAAAGAGAAGAACTCCCTCCAGCAGCGGTGATTTTCCCAGGTGAGGAGAAAGGAAACAATCACAAATGGGCAGAATTACACAAGCTGTTTCTGTAGTTGTGGAATCCCTTCAAGATGTGCTTTATGTTTGTCAGGACCGCACTATGATAGTTACCTAAAACTGCTGAAAGCTGAAACATCAAGGCAGCTGCCAGTGTGGCAGATACACATGGACACACTGCACATCGCTGCAGGGAAATAGCAACTTTAAAAAAATGCTCATGTCTCTCTTATAGCTGAAGTTCATTCATAAATATAATTTTCACACTTCAAGCTACAGGCAGGTTTCAAATGGCCAGATCCCATCTGTCTGATGTAACCACACATTTACTTTACTCTACAGAGGGGTTTATACAGTGATGTGAAAAGATATTTGCTCTCTTCCTGATTTCTTATATTTTTCTATATTTGTCACACTTAAATGCTTCAGATCATCAAACAAATTTTAATATTAGTCAAAGATAATCCAAGTAAATACAAAATGCAGTTTTTAATCCCCTGCTGGTCGAAGCCCGAACCCCTTTGAAGATGTTATGTTATAGGTCACTCTATCCGTCTATCCGTCCCACTTTTGTGAAATCAACTCCTCCTACAGTTTGGTTCTGACTGTTTTGAGACTTGGCACCATGGTTTGATATACACTGAGGAGGCGCATACTGCTATTTGGTTCTGATCGGATGATTTTTGCAGGAGTTGTAGCCCCTAACCTATGACCTCTTATTTCACCTCACTTCATAGACAGTAACTGTCTTGTGAAATCAACTCCTCCTACAGTTTTGTTCCGACTGTTTTGAAACTTGGTCCCATGACTTGATATACACTGATGATGCGCATATTGCAATTTCCCTCTCACTGGATGACCTTGAGGTCAAAGGTCAGAGGTCAGATTTTCCCTAAATCTTCTAAACACAATAACGCTCGGGATCGTGACACTAGTGAAAGAAATTAAAGCACCAAGGTGCAGATTGCCTTGGTGTGACCTCAACGAGTTAGTATTGCAATATCTTTTTCCACGGCTCCATTGACGGTATAATGGTGAGTTAAATTTGTGTTTATTTTGAAAACAAAGGCTTACGTCAAAATTCTGGCAAATTAAAAGTCAAAAAAATATGGCAATATAATGATACAAGCCTTTAGTTCCACTTGATTTTGACTGGGCACACTGAAAAGCTGGTAACAGACAGATACTCACACACACAACCACACACATACACACACACACTGATTACCATATTCCTCCATTGCACCGGGGCATAATGATGTAGGCTTTTCAAATCAGTACAGTAGCTGTATCTAATACACATCTTGGATGACTTACACACTTACCTAAATATGGGTTTGGGGTCAAGGGGTCAAAATTCAAAGTTAACATTGCAGCTGCACTATGGTAAATGCTACATTTACTATTATTATTACTATAAAACAAGTAAAGCTAGGGCCACCAAACCTGGGTTGTGTTCAGAATGTTCACTCATTCACTCCCTCCCTACTCGCTATATAGAGAATTTATATATAGTGGACTATATAGTAAACTCAATATAAAAATAAAATTTAACAGCTTTTGGACACTACTGGCTTGTTTTCGCAGCACGGTTAATAATGTCATCACGTGAGACACTAAAACCTAACAGACTAACGGTGGTAAAAACAATGAATACCTGCATGTAATTTGTAGTAAATATATATTAAATGAATCATTTTTGCTGAACTAACGCGGTGGCGGAGTGGTTAGCACTGTGGCAGCACAGCAACTCACCCTTGGCCGGGGGATCCTGGGTTCAATCCCAGCCCCCGACCAACAGTGATCTGTGTGGAGTTTGCATGTTCTCCCCGTGTCTGCGTGGGTTTACTCCGGGATTTCTCCGGTTTCCTCCCACATGCCAAAAACATGCAAGTTAGGTTAACTGGCATCAAACTGGGGATTCTAAATTGTCCTTAGGTATGACTGTGAGAGTGAATGGTTGTCTGTCTCTCTGTGTTGGCCCTGTGATGGACTGGCGATCTGTCCAGGGTGTACCCTGCCTCTCGCCCAAAGATGCTGGGATAGGCTCCAGCCCCCCCCCCCCCCGCGCGGAAGAAGATGAATGAATGAATGAATGAATATAAATACTTTAAAGGCCTGATGATACGTTTTTGACTCCATCTAATTTTTCAACACATAATACAAGTCAAACGGGCTTTTTTTCACGCGAATATCTGACGTTTTCATGAGCGCCACATCACAAATTGCATCAGTGGCTGGAAAACCCCCCACCCATGTTGTGACGTCAGTGACAGAACACAGCGCTTGGCTGCCCATAGTACACACAGGATGGAAGTGGTAGAAAACATCGACAGCACATGTAGTCTGGAATTGGTTTGTGTTGTCCAATCTTCAGATGATTGTAGCTCCGAAGAATGGGATGATAATGAAGAATCTGGGGGCATCAGACCGTATAGGTTTGAGCCGTGCCAAGCGGGCATCGTGCCAAGCGAGTCAGTCTCAGAGAGTGACAGTGGAGAGGCACACATGCCTGCCGCAGCAGCAATGACAAACACACGGCAGGGGAACACCGAGTGTTATCCTTTTGTTACAGATATTGCAACAAATTATTTGTTCATAAATATAATTTATTTAAACCCGATTTTTCAATAAAATCATAGCAGTGTAATCTCTGTGGCTCAAGCATCGGGTTTATTATGTATTATCTTTATGTTTAGGGGCGGCAGTGGCTCAGGAGGTAGAGCAGGTCGTCCAATAACCACATGGTTGGCGGTTCGAATCCCACTCTCCCCGGATATCCTGCCGCTGTGTCCCTGGGCAAGACACTTCACCCCTAGTTGCTCCTAGTGGGTCTGGAAGCACCATGTTAGGTAGCATGCCGCCATCAGTGTGTGAATGTGTGGGTGGATAGCAGGATCTGTAAAGCGCTTTGGTCATCAAGAGATGAGAATAAAAGCGCTATATAAGTGAATGCCATTTACCATTTTACACACGTGGAGAAAATTGTTGGTACCCCTCTGTTAATGAAAGAAAAACCCACAATGGTCACAGAAATAACTTGCATCTGACAAAAGTGGTAATAAATAAAAATTCTATGAAAATTAACCAATGAAAATCAGACAATGCTTTTGAATTGTGGTTCAACAGAATTATTTTAAAAAACAAACTCATGAAACAGGCCTGGACAAAAATGATGGTACCCTTAACTTAATATTTTGTTGCACAACCTTTTGAGGCAATCACTGCAATCAAACGATTTCTGTAACTGTCAATGAGACTTCTGCACCTCTCAGCAGGTATTTTGGCCCACTCCTCATGAGCAAACTGCTCCAATTGTCTCAGGTTTGAAGGGTGCCTTCTCCAGACGGCATGTTTCAGCTCCTTCCACAGATGTTCAATAGGATTTAGATCAGGGCTCATAGAAGGCCACTTTAGAATAGTCCAATGTTTCGCTCTTAGCCATTCTTGGGTGTTTTTAGCTGTGTGTTTTGGGTCATTATCCTGTTGCAAGACCCATGAGCTGCAACTGAGACCAAGCTGTCTGACACTGGGCAGCACATTTCTGACATGGTTCAGGTGACCCACAGAACAGACACGACTCAGGATTAACACTATTAACGTACTTTATTTTGTTAACGTGAGTGAGTGGGTGCGTTAGTGCGGTTATATGGTGTAATGTTGTGTAGTGCAATCCGTGTATTCCAGCTGGGCCGGTAGAGCACCGTACAGACTGGCAACCCTGCAAAGAGACAAGGGCCGTTAGCTTACAGTTCACCTATGCAGCACGTCAGATGTTATAGTGCTTACTGTCAACAGATGTTGAAGTGTCTTCAGGTGGCGCCGAAGCTGCGGCCAGGGAGACACTGTCTGCGGGCAGGTCAGCTGGAGGTGGAATAAAAGTCCGCCGCCTGGAGAGAGAAGGAGGTCCGCCGTTGCGGGCTCCGCCTGTGCACAGGGGAGTGGACAAGTTTAGAAGCTATAGCGCTTACTTGGTCGTTGGTCCGGGCGAAACTGACCCGGACGTCGTACAGCTGGACTTGGAAGCCGATGGCTGGAGAATTCAGTGCAGGGAAGCACAGAGGCAGGGTGTGGCATGATTCACGGAAAGAAACAGACGACTCCGCGCCCAGCACTGGTCCTGATGGGAATAAATAGGGCAGCAGGAGATGACAGGCAGGTGCGTACACAGGTGCCGTGAATGGCAGCCATGACAATTTCTCTCTAGAATACCTTGATAGTCTTGAGATTTCATTGTACCCTGCACAGATTCAAGACACCCTGTGCCAGATGCAGCAAAGCAGCCCCAGAACATAACAGAACCTCCTCCATGTTTCACAGTAGGGACAGTGTTCTTTTCTTGGTATGCTTCATTTTTGCTTCTGTGAACATAGAACTGATGTGCCTTGCCAAAAAGTTCCAGTTTTGTCTCGTCTGTCCATAGGACATTCTCCCAGAAGCTTTGTGGCTTGTCAACATGCAGTTTGGCAAATTCCAGTCTGGCTTTTTTATGATTTGTTTTCAACAATGGTGTCCTCCTTGGTCGTCTCCCGTGAAGTCCACTTTGGCTCAAACAACGACGGATGGTGCGATCTGACACTGATGTACCTTGACCTTGGAGTTCACCTTGAATGTGTTTAGAGATTGTTCTGGGCTCTTTTGTTACCATTCGTATTATCTGTCTCCTCATGCGGCCACGTCCAGGGAGGTTGGCTACAGTCCCATCTTAAATTTCTGAATAATATGTGCAACTGTAGTCACAGGAACATCACACTGCTTGGAGATGGTCTTATAGCCTTTACCTTTAACATGCTTGTCTATAATTTTCTTTCTAACCTCCTGAGACAACTCTCTCCTTTGCTTCCTCTGGTCCATGCTTAATGTGGTACACACCATGTCAACAAACAGCACAGTGACTACTTGTCACCCTTTAAATAGGCCGACTGACTGATTACAAGTTTGTAGACACCTGTGATGTTAATTAGAGGACACATCTTGGTTTAACATGTCCCTATGGTCACATTATTTTCAATCTTTTCTAGGGGTACCATCATTTTTGTCCAGGCCTGTTTCATGAGTTTGTTTTTTAAAGTAATTCTGTTGAACCACAATTCAAAAGCACTGTCTGATTTTCATTGGTTAATTTTCATAGAATTTTTATTTATTACCACTTTTGTCAGATTCAAGTTATTTCTGTGACCATTGTGGGTTTTTCTTTCATTAACAGAGGGGTACCAACAATTTTGTCCACAGCTGTATTTACGTATTTTGTACTATCTGGTGAATCCTGCGTGTAAATTCATTCATCATAACCCTCCGTGCGCTCTTACGCAGGGCACGGAGAGGGAGGATGAAATAACGTGGATTTACGTGCAGGGTTCACCACAGCACATTTAATACAGAAAGACAGACAATTCCCAAAAAGGTGAAGACATCCAAAAAACACAAACACACTTACTGATGGCGTTCGGGGGCCGGCATCATCCAGAGAACGAATAAGAGGAGACGTGTTAGCCACAGGTGCGCCCCAGAGGCAACATCGCTTCAAGGACGCATGAGAACCACGGTGAACATGGAGTGACTAACACGTTGTGAGAGTGCTGAAAATAATGGCAGACTAACAGCACAGATGACAATACTATGGACCAGCAGTGCATGACTGGCAAACAGCCACTAAGTACACACACTACTGGTGATGGTGTGCTGAGAAGCATCTGGGTGAGGACCGGGAAAGATGATCAGCGGGATTTTTAATCAGCTGGTGATAATGAGAGAGGGGATGTGGCCGGACCGGCGAGCGTCAGCATGCGATCACAGAAAGTAGGTCAAAGCTGCACGTAAATCCATTAATCCTTCCCCTCTTCGTGCACTCCTCCAGCGTAAAGCGCACGAGGAGGCTTATGACAGTTGGAGCTGAAGCGTGTGATGTGGTCTTTCATGGCAACGCAAAGACATAGCCGTAAAATTAAAACAAGAAACCAGAGAAACTGTGAGCTACAAAGCTGCTGTCGTTCCAGTCAACAACACCGACATCCGTTCTGTTGCTTAGGTCATGGTGGTGCCGCCCTTCATTCGGTGGGCGGCACCACAGTCCAGTCAGCGGCTGCGGTTTTTTTATGATAACTAGTTTATGCAGGCACTGTTGTAAATATTATATTGATCATCAACAATGACTTTTGGGTTTACACAACATGCTAAAAAATCTCAAAATCGTGTCATCAGACCTTTAAGGTAGTTTATGCTGTAATGTGAAGCTCTCCTCTCATTGCTCCTTTGGCTGTGCATTGCATTATGGGATATATTGGCTAATGTAGTGACCATCCATTGTACACTACTTTTCAAAATGCATTGTGGGATATTTTGAGTGTACTATATAGAGAATGAAATTTTCAGTTAAGATTTTGAACAGCACCACAAGATGGCTGATTCACTATATGGTACATTATATGGGGAAGGAGTGAGCATTTCGAACACAGCACTGGTATACAGGTTCACCTTAGGATCCTGACCTCTGACTATGGGTTTGGGGTCAAAAGGTCAAAGGTTAACATTAGCATTCCCTATGCCTTATTGCTGTACAACGAGTAAAGCTAGGGTCACCAAACTTGGCACACAGGTTCACTCTGAGACCATGACCTCTGACTATGGGTTTGGGGTCAAAAGGTCAACGGTCAACATTGACACTCCGTATGCTTTCTTGCTATAGAACGTGTAAAGCCCTCTAGGGTCACCAAACTTACTATACGGGTTCACCTCGGGATCTTGCCCTACAGCTGTGGGTTGTATACTTTGTTGGATATTTGTGAACGATGGGCTTATCATAATTTGGTTCTGACACAGTAATTATGTTGAAAAGTTGAAAACTGTTCTCTGTCAGTAAGTATTGGGATCTTCAAAGAAAACGGGGGGGGGGGGTATTGCAGTCGCATCAGAGTGCTCTTGTTAAATGATTATTTCATTTATTAAGGGAAAAAAAGCTATCCAAACCTACCTGGCCCTATTTGAAAACGTAATCCCCCCCCCCCGTTACATCATGAATTAACTGTGAACCACATTTTTTGGAAAGTTGAGTCACACTTCGTAATGTTTGTTAGCTAATGGTTATTAGTGCACAAATTCAGATAATCTAAATATACAGATATACAACAAAACTTAATTCTTAATTATTTCTTTTGATTTTATGGTTCATATCGGGGCAGCAGTGGCTCAGGAGGTAGAGCAGGTCGTCCAATAACCACATGGTTGGCAGTTCAAATCCCGCTCTCCCCGGGTATCCTGCCGTTGTGTACCTGGGCAAGACACTTCACCCCAATTACTCCTGGTGGGTCTGGAAGCGCCATGTTAGGTAGCATACCGCCATCAGTGTGTGAATGTGTGTGTGAATGGGTGGATAGCAGGATCTGTAAAGCGCTTTGGTCATCAAGAGATGAGAATAAAAGCGTTATATAAGTGAATGCCATTTACCATATACTTCGTGTTTGTGACCTGCTGTCAGCAAATCCTGCGTGGAACTGATGCCACTAAGCTGTCGATTTGATGCTGAAGAATGTGGTCCCATTCAGCTAGCAGTGGCACCTCAAGCTCAGCATGATTTATTGGATCCTGACTTAGTACATGCTAATTCAGAACATCACATAGTTGTGCTGATAGGGAGTTTTATGCATTGATATGACAAGGATTATTATATTGTACAAGCATTACACTCTGCACTGTGTGTTCATATATTCATATATTTATTCCATCCAGCTACAATGCTCTGCACTGTGTGTCTGTGTGTGTGTGTATATATATATATTTTATAGTAATATGTACACATGTATATTAGCTGCTCTTGCTTGCTTGTTTTTTTTTTGTTGTTTTTTTTTTTTTTTTTTTCTTGCCTTCTGATTGTTGCTCTGAGTGTTGCTATCCCTGTGCTGTTGCAATCCTGGAATTTCCCCGTTGTGGGACTAATAAAGGCTTATCTTATCTTATCTTATTAATGTAAAAAAACAGCAGTTTGAAAGCACATAATCATTATAAAGATGTACAGGATTTTGTTTTCTTTACTGTGTTTTTAATACCTATATTTTGATTGTTTAATTGCCATACATCCTGTCTTCCAAGCTGTAGAAGGCAATGTTCAGTTTCTACCAGAAATAGAATGATCCCATCTATCCACACTGTACACTATAACGCTGTGTGGGGTAAATGCAGCAAGATTCAGGAAGGCTGCTGCTGTGAGCAGAAAGGGTCAGTGGGACATTATTTATTGCACATTTTATCTCATCCATAAGACACTATATGGTACAGAAGTGCACAGAAGCAAACTAGCAGTTCATTTTTTTCTGCTAACAAATTTGCACAACTACATCAAAAGTAAAAAAAAAAAATCCAAAACAATCGATGAATAGTACTTTCACCTTCTCCCACTGCTCTGCACACACAGCTTCATTGTGTAAATTCATCCAGGTGAAGTTTACTAAGTCTTTTTTCCCCTAAAAAGTCATATAATGCCCATGACAGCAGCATTACAAGAACAAAAGAGTGTTTTTTCATTCCATTTTTGTTAGTTGGAGGATCCATCCATCCATCCATCTTCTACTGCTTATGTGGGCATTCAGGTCACAGGGGCAGCAGTACAAACGGAGCAGACTTCCTTGTTTACATAGCACAGTGATCCCCATGATTCCTCCTGCAGGTGGATACACTGCTCTTCCTTTGGATACACTGGGTCTGTGATGTAAATTTTTTCATAGGGATCTTCTGGACCGCTCTTGATCTGGCCATTCACCCAGGACCAATTTGTCTTGGGAGACCCTACCAGGGGCAAGTTGCCCCTGACAACATAGCTCCTGGGTCCATTAGGGCACTCAAACCCCTCCACCATGATAAGGCGGCGATCCATGAAGGAGTAAGAGGGCTCAGTAAACTGATAATGAAGCATCTGGTAGTTAACTTGTTTTTAACAGCCTCATGTAACTTGGCTGTTCCTACATCCTTTAAAGCAGAGATGTCCAATCATGCACCATGGAAGGCCAGGACCCGGCAGGCTTTCTTCACAACCAACCACTAAAGCAGGTGATCAGCAATCAGTGAGAAGGAATTCCATGAAACCTCTAGGGATGGGAATTGACAAGATTGTATCAATATCAATGGCACTGTCAATTTTGCTCATTGATCCGATTCTTTATCGATTCCCTTATCAATTCTTGATCAGTTTTCCGTGAGGTGAAAAAAGCAGGCCTTTACAGGATTTCAGCATCAGTGCAGGAGCTTTGTTATTTTTCTGGCTTTAAACAATATTTCTTCTCTTAAAAATATATATTAAAAAATCAAATCTATATAAGACTGTAAACATTCCTTAGAAAAATAGGCATTTATGGCTTGTAACATTTATTATGTTTAAATGCTGAAAAGCAAAATAAATAAAAGCTGTATAAATGGAATACTAAAATGATTAGAAACAACTGCACAATTATGTTATTTTAGAAATTACAAAAATGTACAATTTTTGCATGTTTTTTTAAATATATACAGTATATTTACAGTACACCCAGATGCATAAAATACTAAGTTGTATATTAACATACTGGTAAAACCTAAAGACATTGGTCAGATTAATCTGTAACCTATAATGTACCACCTACCCAAACTCCAGCTGCTTTACGGTCATGAATGGATGCAAGCCTTTAAATACTAACTTCATTAGAGCTCTGTGCACAGCTTGAGGAGTAGAGAGCGAGCAGGTTGGTAAAACCTCAGAGCTACCTGTTGCTGTCATCATCTAAAATGAATGAGCTCATATTTAAATATCAGATGTTTTAAGCTGGGTTTTGTGAGTTAAAAAACAGATTAAATTTAGCCTGCAAGGCCGCTAGCATTGCCCTCATAATTCTACGAATAATAATAAGCTAATATTACCATCACAAAAGATGGTGCTGCTGTTTGGGAATCAGGTGCAGGCCCACTTTGTAACCGTCGAACATACTGCAGTCTTTCATTTTATCCCATGCTGCCGCGTCAAGAGAGGTTTCAGCTTGTGTTTACCATACACTTTCGCCATTATCCCACGGTAGCGACAATGTCATGGCATTGCTTGGTAATGGCAGTGTGTGACGTCATGACACATGCTGTTTTTAGAAAAAGCACGGAAGTGTTTAAACCTGCAGCATCAATAAGAGGAATTGATAACATCAGCACCATACGATTCCGGGGGCTCGAAATATTTAGAACCAGTTGCTGTCGGGAACCGGTTCTCAGTTCTGGGATCTGCATCTGGGATCGTCACTTCCTTGTGGTAACGTATCGTCACTTCCTGTTTTGCTGTCTGCCTGTGTGGTTTGCTCTCCAGCCACTAGCTAGCCACTAGCTATGGCTACTAGCTCTCTTTCCTCTCCTCCTCTGGTGTGCTCTCTCTGTCAGATGTTTAGCTACACCTCTGCCTCTTTTAATGATAATGGTAAATGTAATAAATGTTGTCTTTTTGAGGTGCTCGAGGCGAGGTTGTCTGATTTGGAATCTCAGCTCCGCTGCATTGAAACACCGTCTGCGCCAGTTAATCTCGACGGACGCCCCTTAGCTGCAGCGGAGCTAGCTAGCTTAGGCCCCCCTGTCAGCGGTCCCCCGGCTCTCCTCAGCAGCGAGGAGACTGGGTGGGTGACGTTGAGAAGGAAGCCTAGTCGCAAAGCCCCAGTACACCACCAACCTGTTCACGTTTCTAATCGTTTTTCCCCGCTCAGCGACACACCCGCTGAGGAAAAAACTCTGATCATTGGCGACTCTGTAGTCAGAAACGTGAACCTAGAGACTAATAAATGTTGTCTTTTTGAGGCGCTCGAGGCGAGGTTGTCTGATTTGGAATCCCGGCTCCGCTGCATTGAAACACCGTCTGCGCCAGTTACTCTTGACGGACGCCCCTTAGCTGCAGCGGAGCTAGCTAGCATAGCTAAGGACCGTTAGCGGTCCTCCGGCTCTCCTCAGCAGTGAGGAGACTGGGTGGGTGACGGTGAGAAGGAAGCCTAGTCGCAAAGCCCCGGTACACCTCCAACCTGTTCACGTTTCTAATCGTTTTTCCCCGCTCAGCGACACACCCGCTGAGGAAAACACTCTGATCATTGGCGACTCTGTAGTCAGAAACGTGAACCTAGAGACTCCAGCGGCCATAGTCAAATGCATTCCTGGGGCCAGAGCAGGCGACATCGAGTCAAATTTGAAAATGCTGGCTAAAAGTAACTGTAAATATTCCACAATTGTTATTCACGCTGGCATTAATGACATCCGTCTCCGGCAGTCGGAAGTCACGAAACTTAATATAGAATCGGTGTGTGACTTTGCAAAAATGATGTCTGCCACTGTAGTATTCTCTGGGCCCCTCCCCAATCTGACCAGTGATGACATGTTTAGCCGCTCGTCATCCTTGAACCGCTGGCTGTCTGTGTGGTGTCCTAAAAATGACGTGGGCTACATTGACAATTGGAGCTCTTTTTGGGGAAAACCTGGTCTTATGAGACGAGACAGCATTCATCCCACTTTGGATGGTGCTTCTCATTTATCTAACAATCTGGCATCTTTTTATCCAAATTTCCAAACCCTGACTACTCAGAGTTGGACCAGGAAGCAGAGTCGCAGTCTTACACGCCTCTCTGCAGCTCCTCTTCATCCGCCACCCCTCAGCTTAGCCCCTGTCTTCCCCATCAGAGAATCGTTGTCTGCTCCCTCCAAAGTAAATAAAAATATAATGCATAAGCATCCCAAAGTGATAAAGCAAAATATTGGTAAAAACTCAAATTAAACATAAAGCCTCTAAATTGAATGAATTGGCCTCTGTTCCTCCTCATAATTTAAAAATTAAATGTGGTTTATTAAATATTAGGTCTCTAACTCCCAAGTCTCTGTTAGTCCCATGATCTGTTAATTGATCATCAGATTGATTTAATTTCCCTTACAGAGACTTGGTTAGGGCAAGAGGATTATGTTGGTTTAAATGAATCAACTCCCTCTGGTTATTTAAACTGTCAAAATCCCAGAAATTCTGGTCGTGGAGGAGGAGTAGCAACACTTTACCATTCCAATTACTAGTTAATGTAAAGCAAAAACATGTTATAATTCCTTTGAGGGCCTGGTCCTCAGTATTGGGCACTTAGCAATTTAGGGTAAACCCTATTTTATTGCCATAGTTTATCATCCCCATCAACCTACTCAGAATTTTTATCCGAATTTGCTGATTTCTTAGCTGATTTAGTGCTGAAATCTGATAGAATAATTATAGTAGGGGACTTTAATATACATGTGGATGTAGATAGTGACTGTCTTAATGTGGCATTTAATTCAATATTAGACTCGATTGGGTTTTCTCAGAAAGTAGGAAATTCTACTCATTACCTCCACCATACATTGGACCTTGTTCTGACATATGGCATAGAAATAGAAAATCTTGTAGTGTCTCCTCATAACCCTGTACTGTCAGACCATTGTCTGTTAACCTTTGATTTACTATTTCTGACTATTTGGCTCCTAAAGAAAATATTATTACAGTAGATGCCTCTCAGATGATGCTGTTACCAAATTTATGCAGATTGTTCCTCTATGCCATGTGTCAACACAACAGAAATAAGCTATAGACAGCTTGCTCCTTCTGTAATTGATAACATGGTGGATAGTGTTTCAGCTTCTCTGCATCAGACTCTAGACTTGGTGGCCCCCTTAAAAAAGAAAAAGTCTATCAGAGATTTCTAACTCCTTGGTTCAACACAGAAACTCATAGCTTAAAACAGAAGACTCATCAAATTAGAAAGAAAATGGCGCTCCACTAATTTAGATGAAATCTATTTAGCTTGGAGAAATCATCTTTTAATTTATAAAAAATCTCTTAGAAAAGCTAGAACGAGTTATTACTCTCGCATTAATAGAAGAGAACAAGAATAATCCCAGGTTTCTTTTCAGTACTGTAGCCAGGTTGACAAAGAGTCAGACTCTGTCAATCCTAGCATTCCCTTAGAGCTTACTAGTCAGGACTTTATGAACTTTTTCAATAATAAAATTTCATCCATCAGAGATAAAATCAATCAGATTCTTCCCACAGTTAACTTAAATACTGTAACTACTACAACTCCTTCTATTGATGTCTGTCTTGATGAGTTTACTCCAATCGACCTTTGTGAGTTAGACAAAATAGTTTCCTCATCCAAACCTTCAACTTGTCTTTTAGACCCTATTCCTACCAGGTTATTTAAAGAAGTCTTCCCACTTATTGGTAGCTTTATTCTTCATATAATAATTCTTCATTAACTTTAGGCCATGTACCGCAGGCTTTTAAAACAGCTGTAATTAAACCCTTACTCAAAAAGCCAACGCTAGATCCAGGAGCTTTAGCTAACTATAGACCAATCTCTAATCTCCCTTTCATTTCAAAAATCTTACAAAGAGTTGTTGCTACGCAATTATTTGACCACCTGCAGGGAAATGGTTTACTTGAAGAGTTTCAATCTGGGTTTAGAATCCATCATAGTACTGAAACAGCCTTAGCAAAGGTCACTAACGACCTCCTCATTGCATCTGATAATGGACTAGTTTCTGTACTTGTCTTTTAGACCTTAGTGCAGCTTTTTGATACTAACGATCATAATATTCGACTTGATAGATTAGAACACTATGTAGGACTTAATGGAACTTCGTTGCAGTGGTTTAGATCTTATTTATCTGATAGGTTCCAGTTTGTTCATGTAAATAATGAGTTTTCTTTCAACTCAAAGCTTAGTCATGGAGTTCCACAGGGATCTGTGCTAGGCCCTACTCTTTTTAGTTTATATATGCTTCAGTTAGGCAACATTATTAGATAGCACTGTATACATTTTCATTGTTATGCTGATGACACACAATTATACCTGTCAATGAAGCCAGATGATAGTAATCAATTAGCCAAGTTAGAAGCCTGTCTTAAGGAAATCAAACGCTTGGATGACTTGTAATTTCCTGCTATTAAATTCAGATAAGACTGAAGTCATTCTTGTTGGTCAAAAACCTTAGAAATTCCTTTCCAAATCAAACTTTCAGTTTGGATGTGGTTACTCTTTCTCTTAATAGCTCTGTGAGGAACCTTGGAGTTATTTTTGATCAGGATTTGTCCTTCAATCACATATTAAATTTGTTTCTAAGACTGCCTTCTATCATTTGCATATATTGCCAAGATTAGGAGCATCTTGTCTCAGAGTGATGCTGAGAAACTGATCCACGCTTTTGTTAGCTCGAGATTAGATTATTGTAATTCTTTATTATCAGGCTGTCCTAAAACATCTTTAAAAAGTCTTCAGCTGATCCAAAATGCTGCAGCAAGAGTTTTAACAGGTACTAGAAAGAGAGATCATATCTCTCCGGTTCTGGCCTCCCTTCATTGGCTTCCCATAGAGTTTAGAATTAAGTTTAAAATCCTTCTTCTTACTTACAAAGCTCTAAACAATCAGGCTCCTTTTTATTTAAAAGATCTGATACTACCGTATTATCCTAACAGAGCACTACGCTCCCAAAATGCAGGATTACTTGTAATACCTAGAATCTCCAAAAGTACAATAGGAGGCAGAGCCTTCAGTTATCAAGCTCCTCTCCTGTGGAATCAGCTGCCAATCTGGATTCGGGAGTCAGACTCGATCTCTGTTTTTAAGAATAGGGCTAAAACCTACCTTTTTGATATAGCCTACAATCAGGGAGGGATCATGTGTTTCTGAACCCTCCCTTAGTTATGCTGCTAATAGGTTTAGTCAGCCGGGGGACCTCCAGTAATGCACTGGGCCTCACTCCTTTTCTCACTCTCAATGAAATATTTTTTTTTTTTTGCTGGTCATTAACATTTGTTTGTTCTCTCCCATAGATTGAGTCCCCATTGTGCTGTTTGCTCTCTACATGTCTGTTCTTTTCTTCTTTTCTATCCCCTCACCCCCCAGCCAGTCGCAGCAGATGACTGCCCCTCCCTGAGCCTGGTTCTGCTGGAGGTTTCTTCCTGTTAAAAGGGAGTTTTTTGATTGCTGGGGTCTTTCTGCAACTGTGGGGGTTCCCCCTACAGTTGATAGATGACTGTTGTTGTGAAATGGCGCTATATAAATAAAGTTGAATTGAATTGAATTGAATTGAATTCCCATCCCTAGAAATCACCCAATGAAGACACTGATAGCGTGGAAAACCCAGATGGTCATGGCCCTCTATGGCACATTACTGGACACCTCCGCTGTAAAGCAACACTATATAAAATTTTCACCTGAAAATACTGTTTCCAAAATTATTTTAATGGTACATCAGCCTTTGACTGAGTGAATGTCACTTTCCCCATAGCCTGAGTGGGCCCGCTTTGCCTGCAACAGCTCTGTTCTTGGTAGGAGCACTGAAAGGACTACAACTATGGTGACTATGACCTGAGCCCCAAAAGCCAATCACAGGGCACAGCTTTAGCCACCAGCAACTAAGCACCTCGTGATTGGTTGTTGGACTGAAATCATAGTTGCCATGAAATGTAGTCTTTTTAGTGCTCCTACCTGGAAGAAAGATAAGAAAGATACATAGTGTTGCTTTAGTGTAAGAGAGTGAAAATTCTTTGGACCTGTTTTTCTGGGCATTTTACAGGCACTTAAAAAAAAGGTCTCAGCCCTGTATCCTAGCAGCTGCTTGACCTGTCACTCACAGCTCGCCATGGACATTTCACCACATTTTGCATTGAAACTCTCTATTAACTACACTAATCTGCCATAAAATTGGTAAGGAAAACATACAATCCCTCCAAGCTTTACTGTTAAATATTGACCGTGTGTATACTTTAAGTCTGCTTCTGATTGGCTGGTTAGTAGTGATGGGATCCACAGTTCACTAAAACACACTGATTCAGTTCCGTTCGTACGCTAAAAAGATGCCTTTGAAATAGTTGCTCAGAGAATCAGTCAGTGCTGTGCTGGTGCTCCAACAGCCTGAAAAACATGTCTGAATGTTGCTTGTTCGCTGCTCATTCATTGCTCACGAGTACGCTCACTGAATGAGTGGGCAGGGTTCATTCATAGTGTTCTAGTACCTTTTCTAAAATGAGAGGCAGCTGAATGGAGTGGACCTTTTGCTCGGGGTGGACCATAAATCTCGCTTAAATGTTTTAGTATAATACATTCACTCATAAGAACTAGTACATTTGAACAAATTGTTCTTGAACGTTACATCACTACTGGTTAGAGAGGTGTGTTGCTGATGAGTGATGCAGCACTCTAAAAGTTGAACTATTTTCAACTTTAAGCACTGTGGGCACAGTGACACAAAACACTCACCGCTGAGAATGTTTTTGCGAGGAGGTCACTGAGCAGGTTAAACACATAAACTACATAGAAAATGAACAGAAAATAGACACTCCCAGCAGGAAAAAAATACTCTACGTGGACACTCAACTTAAAGCTTCAGTTGACTTTTTACACTTTTTCCTGCCCAAACTCCCTTATCAAATACACCACAAACCATAGTCCACCCAGCATTATACATGTTTGAATGCTGTCACTGCCCGTCATGATCGTTACTGAGCACAAAAACAGTCTTTGAAAATGGTGCAACTTTTTGTACGTCAGATTATGTCCTAATACCTTCAGAAATTCCCTCTGAACCCTTCTTCAAGGAAGAGAAATAGAATTCAACACAAGACTCCAAGGAAATACCAGCTCCTGTTTCAGTATGGATGACCGATCGGTTAGAAAAAAGTGAGCAATGACGATAAATCAACTTTGAAATATAATAATGATGACGAATGAGTTCTTTAAGGAAAAGAGATAGGGCTGACCCGTCTTTCCACTCTGTGCATGGTGGAGCAGGAAACAAGGGAGGGCTGGAAATGTGTAGTAGCAGTAGTCCTGGTAAAAGCTATAAAATAAAGTACTTAGATGGATAGTTGGGGCAGGTAGTGTATTCGCCCTGTGAGTGTGTGCATGTGTGTTTGTGAGAGAGAGAGGAAGATAGAGAATGGTTGCATGTGGGGTGCAGACTGAACAACTTGATGGAGCGGTAAATTTCACTTCTCCTTCTTGCCTGTATGTTTCCCCCAGCAGTCGTCCCATCCCAAATACACACAAGTACAGACACCCCCGTACCCGACTGCCTGCCAGTGCTCTGGCTTGACCCTCCTTCACACTTGAACTGCTCTGCCGGGGTGAAAGAACCAACAGCACTCTTTCAAACACACACAATGCTCACACACGGCAGTGCTCAGACAAAAACACAACCAGCAGTGAGTTTCTGCCATTTACACGGTGTAGTCGAGTCCCTGATCAGTGGAGGATATTTCATTTCCCTGTTAGGGGTGGGGGTGGGGCAATAAACAGAATGTTTTATCAAGCGTAAAAATTGAGGGGCGCACTACTGGTATTATTGTAGTAAGGGCTGTTTCAAGCTCTCTGGGGCCCCTATGCAAGACTATGTTTGAGGACTGATGATTTTGGAATGGGAAAGAGTTCAAATCCTTTAGAACAGAAAACGAAATCTCCCTTCCAACAAAACATTTTAAAAAAATTAAATTAGGTCAGTGTCTGGACAAAGAGAAAAAAATAAACCTTTACAAAGAATATATAACCAATATCTATATGAATGTTACAAATTTACAAGAAAAAATAGCAAATTTGTAAGAAAAAAGTTGCAAGTTTATGAGAGAAAACTTGCAAATTTACAACGAAAAAAGCAGTGAATCTGAGGGGAAAAAGTTGTAATTTTCCAAGAAAAAGTCAGAAATTTACAAGAAAAGTTGCAAATATATAAGTAAAAGGTTCCAGATTTCTGAGTTGAAAATTTAGAAGTTGCAACTTTACAAGAAAAAAAAATTATTTTATATATACAGTATATACTGTATATATATATATATATATATATATATATATATATATATATATATATATATATATACATATATATATCTCGATTGGCATTGGTGCCAGTTTAGAAAGCTTGGGATCAGTCCGCCAAGGTCTCCGCCTTTGACTGCCACCTAATCCACATAGCACCGGACTTCCATGATCCCTCCTGCAGGTGGTGAACCTACTGGAGGGCGGACCCATGTAACTCCTTCGGGCTGAGCCCGGCCGGGTCCCATGGGTGGAAACCCGGCCACCAGACGCTAGCCTTCGAGCCCCTCCCCCAGGCCTGGCTCCAGGGTGGGGCCCCGGTAACCCCATACCGGGCGGGGTACACTGAATCCTTGATATACAATTTATCATGAGAGTCTGTTGGATCGTTCTTCGTCTGGCCCTTCACCCAGGACCAGTTTGTCTTGGGAGACCCTATCAGAGGCAAATTGCCCCGGACAACATAGCTCCTGGGATCACTGGGGCACGCAAACCCCCCCACCACGATAAGGTGACGATCCATGAGGGGGTCATGGTTGACACGCCTCTGCAACATTGCGTGGAGGTCGGGGGCAGTGCCTTTGGCATGGCAAACCGGGGTGGTGGTTCCTCTCTTCAAAAAAGGGGACCGGAGGGTGTGCTCCAACTTTAGAGGGATCACACTCCTCAGCCTCCCTGGGAAGGTCTATGCCAAGGTATTGGAGAGGAGAGTCCGGCCGTTGGTCGAACCTCGGATTCAGGAGGAGCAATGTGGTTTTCGTCCTGGCCGTGGCACATCGGACCAGCTCTTTACCCTCTCGAGAATTCTTGAGGGTTCGTGGGAGTTTGCCCAACCAGTTTACATGTGTTTTGTGGACTTGGAGAAGGCATTTGACCGCGTCCCTCGTGGATTTTTGTGGGGGGTGCTTCGGGAGTATGGGGTATCGGGCTTGTTGTTACGAGCTATTCGGTCTCTGTACGACCGTTGTGAGAGTTTAGTTCGCATTGCCAACACTCGGTCGGAGTCATTCCCAGTGAGAGTTGGACTCCGCCAGGGCTGCCCTTTGTCACCGGTCCTGTTCATAATTTTTATGGACAGGATTTCTAGGCGCAGCCAGGGAATGGAGGGTGTCATGCTTGGTGACCACAGGATCTCATCTCTGTTGTTTGCAGATGATGTTGTCCTGTTGGCTTCATCCAGCAATGACCTACAGCTCTTGCTGGGACGGTTTGCCGCTGAGTGTGAAGCGGCTGGGATGAGAATCAGCACCTCCAAGTCCGAGTCCATGGTCCTCAGCCGGAAAAAGGTGGATTGTCCTCTCCGGGTTGGGGACAGGCTCCTGCCCCAAGTGGAGGAGTTTAAGTATCTTGGGGTCTTGTTCACGAGTGAGGGGAAAATGGAGCGAGAGATCGACAGACGGATTGGAGCAGCATCTGCAGTGATGCGGACGTTGTACCGGTCTGTTGTGGTGAAGAGGGAGCTTAGTTCTAAGGCAAAGCTGTCGATTTACCAGTCAATCTACGTTCCTACTCTCACCTATGGTCACGAGCTTTGGGTAATGACCGAAAGAACGAGATCGCGGATACAAGCGGCTGAAATGAGCTTTCTCCGTAGGATTGCTGGACTCACCCTCAGAGATAGGGTGAGGAGCTCAGTCATCCGGGAGAGGCTCAGAGTAGAACCGCTGCTCCTCCACATTGAAAGGAGTCAGTTGAGGTGGTATGGGCATCTGATTAGGATGCCTCCTGGACGCCTCCCACTTGAGGTGTTTCAGGCACGTCCCACTGGGAGGAGACCCCGGGGCAGACCCAGGACTCGGTGGAGAGACTATGTCTCCCAGCTAGTCTGGGAACGCCTTGGTATCCCCTCTGAAGAGCTGGAGCAGGTGGCTGGGGAGAGGGAAGTCTGGGCTTCTCTGCTTGAACTGCTGCCTCCGCGACCCGGACCTCCGGAAAAGCGGTAGACGATGGATGGATGGATGGATGGATGGCATTGGTGCTTCAAAAGCATTTTTATTCAGTTATGTAACATGATGTACAACAGGCGATCATTAAAAATTTCTCCTGACTCGTTTCCCATGGACTGAGAGAACCCAAACATTGCAACAGTCTTTCTCTACATAGGTGTCACCAAGGGTTATCCACTTCACCCATCGCTTTTTGCAGCTGTGAAGACCTCACCTGTAGAAGTCTACAGGTTGTGTCACAAGCTACAACTTGACCTTGGAAATCAGCGTTTCATCATGTTGGAAGTACTTGCCCTTAAAAAATGAATTCATGGTTGGATAGAGGTGAAAGTCAGATGGTGAAAGGTTAAGACAATACAGGCTTGTGCATACTTGATGCAGGGGCCATTGTGCGAGTGAATAGTGACGGCACTGAAACCCCGCAAGCTTGCATACTATGGCACGTGGGACGCCTAAAATTTTCATGGTAAGTGATGATGATTTTATCTTTTATTTTGAGAGACCAAACTAAAAACAAGTACCTTTATCTTTATTTAATGTTTCGTCGTACAGAGATTTCCATTTTTGCTGTTTAAAACACCCAACTAATTAAAAAAAAGTTTTTCAATATATGCAAAACAACATCTGTGCCAAAATAACTGTCTAAATATCAGATAGCACTTGGATAAGAATGAATCTGCACACTAGATGTTAAAAAAAACAGGAAATAAATATTTCCTCTTTTGTTTTAATGAGCTGGCTGTGCGGCATGTACCAAGTTATAAAAATCTGGAGGTGCATGACCAGCAGAAACTACATAAAAGCGCCCCATCCGACACCACTCGTGACGTGCGAGGGCCAACACGTCAAGTATACACAGGGCTACAGGGCGGTGGGAAAGGATTTCATAGCTGCAGGACCGTGTTTCTGTCTGGGCAACATGCGAGATGTTAACTGGGTATTGTCTTACAGGACGCGGACACTTTTGGTCAGCATACCACACCACGTTTAGATGGACTTCCATTATTTCTGCAGCAGTGAAATGTAGTAAGTCCCGGCAATTGTGGTAACTTTTGCCAGGAAATCCATCACCGATACTCCATGCTAGATACATGTCTTCTGCAGAGGTGTTGAGTCATAATGCTTCCATTGCTTCGACTGGACTTTAGTTTCTGGATCATAGTGATGGACCCATGTTCCCTGATAGTCTGCCGAAGATGTCTTCCTGGTTTTCTTGGCACATGGCAAACATAGCCAGGGAGCATATGACTCGTTCCTGCTTCTGGAAAGGTGTGAGCAACCTTTGAATCTATCATGCAGACAAGTTCTGCATGTGCAAATGGTCATGGATGATGTCATCCACAGACCCCACAATGATCTTGACATCTTAGGTTAGTTGGTGAATGGTTATGTGGTGATCCTCCAAAATGGTGGCCTCTACTGACTGGATGGTGTCTTCATATAGCAAAACTTAGACCTATGGTCTCAACAAGCATTTCCCCGGTTTTATCGCTCCTTCACTGGCTGCCGGTCACTTTTAGATTTCATTTTAAGATTTTAGTTTTGACTTTTAGAGCTTTTAATGGCCAAGCCCCTTCATACATCTCAGCCCTCTTGACTCCATATGCAACGACATGATCATTAAGATCCTCAGACCACAGACTCTTGATGATCCCTCAGGCCAAATTTAAAACCCATGGAGATCGGTCCTTCAAGGCCGCTGCACCACAGCTTTGGAATGCACATCCCCTGTCTTTGCACTGCTATTTTTTGTTTTTTTTTAAGGACAGTGAGTTAAAAACTCATTTGTTTAGACAGGCTTTTAGCTCTCGATGAATGGCTTCTATTTTCTCATCGTTTGCTCGAATATATTTTTATTTATATGTGTATTTCATCTTGTTTCCATTGATTTTAATTTCTTGTGTATTTGTAAATTTTAATTTGCTGTGAAGGACTTTATGATTTATATCTGTGAAGTGTTATACAAATAAACTTTGCTTGCTTGCTTCACTAAAGGTGCACCGTGGTCACCTAGGAATGGGTGCCGTTTCCACCGATGTCCAACCACACTTGTGCTGTTGATGCCAGTGCTTGACTACGTCATATGATGGAGCATCATCCCCATATCCCCATAAGTCTCTTTCATCTCATTAAACGTCTCTGGTGCTGTGCAACCTCTCACGTACAGGAACCTGATGACCGCTTTGCATTCGGCTGGGTCCATTATCACACCTTACTCCACCTTAGCCCTTAAAAGAGAAACATTAAGAAGTTCAGAGGTGCAAAGTACCACGTGACCTATAGAAATAAACTTTATTATACATGTGTAATTTTAGCCTCCTACAATGACAGGAAATGGGTCAAGGGAAATCTTTAATGAGCAGCTCTCATAGCAGGGTTTATGATTATATGTACTATATATATTGGGGGGGGGTCTGTCTTTTTTCCAGATTGGGGGGACATGCCCCCCATCTCCCCTTGATTTACATCTGTGTCTGTGATGTACCTGAGTTCAGACATGCTGGAGGCCCATCTGACGCCAACTTCGAAGCTTTCGAACACAAAGGCTGGAACAGGAGCGGAGATAAAGAAAAGATTCACCATATCAGAACAGAGTAGAGACGGGCTGAAAAGAGAGGCGGGGATGTGAGGGAGGATAGGAGGAAAGAAATGGGAATTGAGAGAGAGGAAATAAAGAAAAAAGAGGAAGAAAAACAGAGTAAGAGGAGTAGAACAAGCGGGCTGATGTTTGCTAACAAGGGCAGAAGCAAGGCCTCCTCTGAGAGTGGCCTGATGCAGAAACAAATGAGGCGACTGGAGGGAGCAGACAGCTCTGTCACACACTCTGATGTGCGTGAGTGTGTATGCGTGTGTGTGTCTTTTCATAAGTGTGAAAAACCCCAGAGTGGTTGTCACCGTTTCTGACACTCCAACCAAAGGAAAACATCCACCTTCGAGAAAGCCACAACAGTAATGCTCACAGGTGCATTTGGCAAGGACGCAGAGGACAGAGGAGGAGAAGAGAGAAGGAAGGCGGGGGGGGGGGGGGTAAAGGAGTGCAAAGAGGATTTTTCTGCTGCCTGTAAAGAAGACATTAGTGGGGCACATGGGAGAGTAGGCAGTGTCACGACGGCGCGCCGGCCTTTCAGTTAGCGCTGCGATAACTCATACAAACACCCCAGCTGGTGGTGTGGTGTAAACTAGCTGCATGTGTCTGCTGTGCTGGGCTTCTGAGGAGACAGTTAGCAGAGTAATGGACGCTCACGCGACTTGTTACGGGACAGGCCCAGATAGGAAGAGACAACTACAGAAGGTAGCTGGAGAGAGTGGGGAATAACTGTAATTGGTAAGAATGTGACTGGGTTTCAGTCGGTGCACTTCAACTTAAAGCTACTGTATAAGCATTTCAGAGTATTTGTTGTTGTTTGAAATGAGAGTGTGATAGGAGAGCAGAAAATGCTCAGAATGAATGCATTAACAGTTTACTTGTATCACCGGTTATGTTTGTAATTATGGAATAACCATTGAAAAGATATTTGGTCTGGTGGCTAAACCCTCTCCCACCTGTGATTCAAAGAGATGCAAGATGCAAGCCAGACAGGTCAGCAGGTCATCATCACAGGATATTATTAGGTTATGTAGAACTTTTAATTTAACTGCATTCAGCATATAATGAAATTTCATTCTGTTTTTGTGTGATTAATATTTTACACACTTGCCACTTTATTAAGTACAACAGTTTACCTGGTTGTTTAAGCAAATATCTAATCAGCCAATCAGAGGGCAGCAACCCAATGTTTTTAGGCATGTACAGTATTTCACAAAAGTGAGTACACCCCTCACATTTTTGTAAATATTTTATTATATCTTTTCATGGGACAACACTGAAGATATGACACTTTGATACAATGTAAAGTAGTCAGTGTACAGCTTGTATAACAGTGTAAATTTGCTGTCCTGTCAAAATAACTCAACACACAGCCATTAATGTCTAAACCGCTGGCAGCAAAAGTGAGTACACCGCTAGTGAAAATGTCCAAATTGTGCCCACTTAGCCATTTTCCCTCCCCGGTGTCATGTGACTCGTTAGTGTTACAAGGTCTCAGGTGTGAATGGGGAGTAGGTGTGTTAAATTTGGTGTTACCGCTCTCACACTCTCTCATACTGGTCACTGGAAGTTCATCATGGCACCTGATGGCAAAGAACTCTCTGAGGATCTGAAAAAAAGAATTGTTGCTTTACATAAAGATGGCCTAGGCTATAAGAAGAATGCCAACACCCTGAAACTGAGCTGCAGCATGGTGGCCAAGACCATACACCAGTTTAACAGGACAGGTTCCACTCAGAACAGGCATTGCCTTGGTCAACCAAAGAAGTTGAGTGTATGTGCTCAGCGTCATATCCAGAGGCTGTCTTTTGAAAATAGACGTATGAGTGCTGCCAGCATTGCTGCCGAGGTTGAAGGGGTGGGGGTGTCAGCCTGTCAGTGCTCAGACCGTACGCCGCACACTGCATCAAATTGGTCTGCATGGCTGTCGTCCCAGAAGGAAGCCCCTTTTCAAGATGATGCACAAGAAAGCCTGCAAACAGTTTGCTGAAGACAAGCAGACTAAGGACATGGATTACTGGAGCCATGTCCTGTGGTCTGATGAGACCAAGATAACCTTATTTGATTCAGATGGTGTCAAGCGTGTGTGGTAGCAACCAGGTGAGGAGTACAAAGACAAGTGTGTCTTGCCTTCAGTCAAGCATGGTGGTGGGAGTGTCATGGTTTAGGGCTGCATGAGTGCTGCTGGCACTGAGGAGCTACAGTTCATTGATGGAACCATGAATGCCAACATGTACTGTAACATACTGAAGCAGAACATGATCGGAAGCAGGGCAGTATTCCAACATGATAGCCACCCCAAACACACCTCCAAGACGACCACTGCCTTGCTAAAGAAACTGATGGTAAAAGTGATGGGCTGGCCAAGCATGTCCCCAGACCTAAACCCTATTGAGTATCTGTGGGGCATCCTCAAACGGAAGGTGGAGGAGTGCAAGGTCTCTATCACCATGATGTCATCATGGAGGAGTGGAAGAGGATTCCAATGGCAACCTGTGAAGCTCTAGTGAACTCCATGCCTAAGAGAGTTAACCTCTTAAATTTCTGTGGCGCACCGGTGTGCCCGTCAGCCTCCCCCCCCTCTGGTGGTCAAGGTTTTTTTGAAGAAAATATTCAGTTTCTATATCAGACATTCCAAAGGCTGTAACTTGAAAGTGGTAAGAGATAATGGCTTACTGTCAATTAGAAAGACGTGGAATAAGATCCAAAGTTTGAGATAGGAGTAAATGTATGCATCTAATTTTCATAATGCGATGGCAGCCGTATCAAATTACATAACTTTCGGTCAAAAGTGGACTTTGGACATATTTACACAAAGGATGGTTTTGGTTTTTTGTCTTCGTTTTTGTTTTTTGTTACCTTATCTTCAAAGTATATGAACCAGAAAATCAGTAGAATGTACACAAACCGATAAAAAAAACGATCGGGCCTACTGCTCGTCGTGTCTTCATTCATCCGTTTTCGTCATCCAGGGTCCTTATTTCGTCTTCTGCCAGTCATTTTCGCTTTCTCTCCCACTTCCAGGAACTGTCACATGTATGTTATGAATTATTCTTGCTCAATTTCGGTTACATTACGCTGCCAAAGTGGCACTATTATTCTCTGTCATCACGTGCAGCTCCGTCGATGGCAGACGAAAGTGTACATGCTCCAGACCATCGTCTACTGTCACAAAAGGTAAATATTTCCCTTCAGAAGCTAAATAATCTCTTTTTAGAGTCATAACTGGCAAAATTTGGAGCAAACGCTTCCTCCGTGTGGAAATATATGTTAGGATGGATGCCTTTGCTTACATTTGTTTACATTCTCTTCTTCGCGTTACCGGAAATGATGTTTGCAACGGTTTGTTGGGTGAAGTCCTCCAGTCCTCCAGTGAAGAGCAGTAAGCTATACGTGGCTGACATCTTGAGAAGTTAAATCCTTGGTACAGCTGGGTTTTCTGTGCTTTTGGGACACATCACATGACAGGCGCAGAACTGTGCCAGGGACAGCAGGTGACGCTGATGTCTTATGAAAGCAGAACATCAAAGGGTTAAGGCAGTGCTGGAAAATAATGGTGGCCACACAATATATTGACACTTTGGGCATAATTTGGACATTTTCACTAGGGCTGTACTCACTTTTGTTGCCAGCATTTTAGACATTAATGACTGTGTGTTGAGTTATTTTGAGGGGAAAGAAAATTTACACTGTTATACAAGCTGTACACTAACTACTGCTCAACAAGTTCTTGTTGAACTTGTTGAGCAGTTTGCCTCCACCTTTGAGAAGGAACTTGGTGTACCACAAGAAGGAGAATCTGCAAAGCAGAAGTGGGAAGAGCTGCGAAACACAATCCACCAGACAGCCTTGGCTACCTTTGGGAGGAAGACCTTGAAGTCACAGGACTGGTTTGATGCCAAGTTGACCGAGATGACCCCCGTCATTGAAGCCAAGCGCTCAGCACTTGCTGAGTACAAGAAGTACCCAAACGAGAAGAATCTCCAGATTCTTAGGGCTGCGAGAAGCAAAGTTCAGCAGACTGCTCGGTGCTGTGCCAACGAGTACTGGACTCAGCTCAGCCAAGACATTCAAACCGCTGCCATAACAGGGAACATCCGTGGTATGTACGATGGCATCAAGAAAGCACTTGGTCCGGCTCAGAGCAAGACGGCCCCCCTCAAATCCTCCACTGGGGAGATGATCACAGAAAAGAACAAGCAGATGGAGAGATGGGTGGAACACTACTCCGACCTCTACTCCAGACAGAACACCGTGACACCGTCAGCCCTTGATGCCATCGACTGCCTGCCATCCATGGACGAACTTGACGCCGAGCCAACCATCAACGAACTCAGCAAGGCCATTGATAGCTTGGCCGCTGGCAAGGCACCCGGCAATGACGGCATACCCCCCGACCTGATCAAGCACTGCAAGACCGCCCTACTGCTGCCATTGCATGACGTCCTCTGCCAGTGCTGGAAGGAAGGTGCCGTACCACAGGACATGAGGGATGCCAAGATCACCACCCTCTACAAAAACAAAGGGGAGAGAAGCGACTGCAACAACTACAGGGGCATCTCCCTCTTCAGTGTTGTTGGCAAAGTCTACGCACGAGTTGTTCTCGTTTCTCTACAGAAGCTTGCCGAACGTGTCTACCCCGAGTCTCAGTGTGGCTTCCACGCTGAGTGATCAACGGTAGACATGATATTCTCCATCCGCCAACTCCAGGAGAAATGCAGAGAACAGAACATACCCCTGTACATCGCCTTCATTGACCTCACCAAAGCGTTCGATCTGGTCAGCAGAGAGGGCTTTTAAGATCCTGCCAAAGATAGGATGCCCACCAAAGTTGCAAAGCCTCATCGAATCGTTTCACACCAACATGCAGGGGATAGTGCAGCACGACAGCAACGTCTCAGAGCCTTCCAACATACGCAGCGGAGTGAAACAGGGCTGTGTACTTGCGCCAACCCTCTTTGGGATTTTCTTTGCTATGCTCCTGAGGCATGCCTTCAGCACAGCAACAGAGGGAATCTACCTGCACACAAGATCTGACGGCAGGCTTTTCAACCTCGTCCGCCTGAAAGCCAGAACCAAAGTACGTGAGGCTCTAATCAGAGACATGCTGTTCGCAGACAACGCTGCAGTCGCAACCCACACACAGCAGGAGCTTCAGACCCTGATGGACGCTTCTCCCAGGCATGCAAGGACTTCGGGCTTACCATCAGCCTGAAGAAGACTAACGTCTTGGCGCAAGGCACGGAAGCACCACCAACCATCACCATCGACGACTACGAGCTGGAGGTCGTGAATCAGTTCACGTACCTGGGGTCCACGATCAGCAACAACCTCTCCCTTGATACAGAGATCGACAAGAGGATTGGAAAATCAGCCTTCACACTCGCTCGCCTCACCACACGAGTGTGGGAGAATCCCAAACTCTCTGTCAAGACGAAGATGGCAGTGTACAATGCCTGCGTCATCAGCATACTGCTCTATGGGAGTGAGACGTGGACAACATACGCCCGGCAGGAAAAGAGACTGAACTCCTTCCACTTGCGCTGCATTCGCCACATCCTGGACATATCCTGGCAGGACAAAGTGCCCAACACGGAAGTTCTGTCCCGCACCGGCCTTCCCTCCATGTTCACTCTACTCAGGCAGAGCAGGCTCCGCTGGCTAGGCCACGTTCACCGTATGGAGGATGGCAGAATCCCCAAAGACGTCCTATACAGAGAACTGGTGACTGGCAGGAGAGATGTTGGCCGCCCACAGCTGCGCTTTAGAGACGTCTGCAAGAGAGACATGAAGGCTCTGGAGATCAACAAAGAGCGCTGGGAGGACCTTGCAACGGACCGCTCCAAATGGAGAGGCACCCTGACCAGACAGCTCAAGGCGGGTGAAGAGAGACTGACTGCTGCAGCAGATGAAAAAAGGACCCGCAGGAAGAACCGCCACAGACCCAGCAGCACGGAGACCACCCACAAGTGCGACCTGTGTGACAGGGACTGCCATTCGCGCATCGGCCTGTTCAGCCACAGGCGGTGCTGTTCCAGCAGAGTAGACGTTTAGGATTCTCTTCCATGGTCATCATAGACCGACGGAGGCCGACGACACTGACTACTTTACATTGTATCAAAGTGTCATATCTTTAGTGTTGTCCCATGAAATGATATAATAAAATATTTACAAAAATGTGAGTGGCGTACTCACTTTTGTGAGATACTGTAGACATGATCAAGATGGGCTGAGCATCTGAATGGGAAAGAAGATTTAAAGCGGCATTCCACCAAAAGTCAAGTTGGTTTTTTTTTCTTAACGTGTCTGTAGCATGTTTTTTATGACTTACACAACATATCAAGAGGAAAATCATTGAAATGTCTCCTATCTCAGTTTTTTTACTTTAAAGTTTCACTTAAGCCCCACCCCCTGAAAAAAGGCAAGTTTAGGCAGAGCATTTTTGGTGACATAGGACTACGGCCCTGACACGTCTGTGTTGAGCCAATCAGGACTCTGTAGCCCAACTGAAATTAGGCTACGTTCACACAGCAGGTTTTAATGCTCAAGTGTGATTTTTTTGCACAAATGTGACCTATATCTGATTTTTTAATGACGGTCTGAACATCACACATCCTATTTTTTCACACCAGACCCAGGCCACTTTCATATAATCATAATAATAAGTTTATTTATAGAGCACCTTTCACAGACAGAGTCACAGAGTGCTTAACATGGTAAAAAACAAAATAAAAACACAGGCCCATAAAACAGTAAAACAAAGTAGACAATAAAAGCACATAAAAATACAATCGGCACATAGTTAAAAAGCCAGGCTTAAAAGGTGTTGTATATGTGGTCTTAATTTGGATACGTATCTAATATTTTCCAAAGCGACCTCAGTCTGAACTGTCATGTCGCATTTTATCCAACTTTTTCCTCAATGACGTGAGACAGATGCTACAATTCTCAGAATCAGAATCAGAATCAGGTTTATTGCCATTGTTCATGTAGTACACAAACTAGGAATTTGTCTCAGTACAATGCTGCAACATTAAACATGATAGGATAAGAGAAATAAACTATACATGTAATAAAGTGTAGGATAAGATTAAGTGATACTGGTCAACAGTTAAAATATATATTAGCCAGCAGCAGATACTGTGGAGAACTATATAGTGCAGTCGGTAATGCAGGAAGAAAACAGTGATGATTGACATGAGTCTGGTTGAGCTGCTGTACATGGTGCACGAGAGTCACTTAGTGTTCAGCAGTCTAATGGCAGAGGGGAAGAAGCTGTTCATGTGACGGGAGGTTTTAGTCTGGATGGACCGAAGTCTTCTACCAGAGGGGAGGGGGGCAAACAGTACGTGACCAGGGTGTGAGGGATCGGCTATGATCCGGCCAGCACGCCTCCGGGTCCTGGAGATGTACAGATCCTGGAGAGATGGGAGCTTGCAGCCGATCACCTTCTCAGCAGTGCGCACGACGCGCTGCAGCCTTAGTCTGTCCCTGGCAGTGGCTCCTGCGTACCACACGGTTATGGAGGTGGTGAGGATGGACTCGATGATGGCTGTGTAGAACTGCACTAACATCTTGGTGGGTAGCTTGAGCTTCCTCAGCTGCCGCAGGAAGAACATCCTCTGCTGGGCTTTTTTGATGAGTGAGCTGATGGTCAGCTCCCATTTGAGGTCCCTGGTGATGGTAGTGCCTAGGAAGCGGAAGGAATCAGCAGTGGTGATGGGAGAGCCTGAGAGGGTGAGGGGGGGCAGAGGAGTAGTGACTTTCCTGAAGTCTACAATCATCTCCACTGTCTTCAGAGCGTTCAGCTGCAGGTTGTTATTGCTGCACCAGGACGCCAGCTGGGCCACCTCTCTCCTGTAGGCGGACTCGTCGCCGTTGGAGATGAGCCCGATGAGGGTGGTGTCGTCCGCAAACTTGATCAACTTGACAGACTGGTGGCTGGAGGTGCAGGAGTTGGTGTAAAGGGAGAAGAGTAGGGGGGAAAGTACACAGCCCTGGGGTGATCCGGTGCTGATGCTAGTATAGTCTGAGACAGTCTTTCCCAGCCGCACATGCTGCCTCCGGTCCGTCAGGAAGTCGATGATCCACCTGCAGAGGGAGTCAGGCACGTTGAGCAGGGACAGCTTGTCCCGGAGCAGAGCGGGGCGGATGGTGTTGAATGCGGAGCTGAAGTCCACAAACAGGATCCTGGCGTAGGTTCCCGGGGAGTCCAGGTGCTGCAGGATGGAGTGGAGGGCCAGGTTGACTGCATCGTCTACAGACCTGTTGGCTCGGTAGGCAAACTGCAGCGGGTCCAGGAGAGGGGTGGTGATGGACTTGAGGTGGGACAGGACCAGGCGCTCAAAGGACTTCATGACTACAGAGGTGAGCGCTACAGGTCTGTAGTCATTAAGTCCAGTGATCCGTGGCTTCTTGGGGACAGGGATGATGGTGGAGGATTTGAGGCAGGACGGCATGTGGCATAACTTAAGGGAGGTGTTAAAAATGTCTGTGAATACAGGAGCCAGCTGTTTCGCACAGAGTCTCAGGGTGGAGGGAGACACGCCGTCTGGGCCGGGGGCCTTGCGCGGGTTCAGTCTGGAGAACTGTTTGAGCACATCCTGCTCACTGATGATAAGGGGAGGGGGGAGGAGGGGGGGGTGCCTTAAATGAAGTAGGGAATGTGGAGGCTGTGGAGCTGGAGGGAGGGGGGGAGTTGGACACAGATGACGAGGTGTCAAAACGGGCATAGTGTTGGGACAGTCTTTGACAAAGGGCTTTGTCATCCTGACCTTTAGGAGCCTTAGGTCGATAGTTGGTGATTTGCCTCAGTCCTCTCCACACGGAAGCCGAATCATTAGCAGTGAACTGCTGCTGGAGTCTCTCTGAGTATAGAGATTTAGCCCTCTTCAGCTCTCTGTTAAACCGGTATTTAACCTCCCTGTAGCAGTCCCTGTCTCCACTTTTCAGCGCTGCTTCCTTCTCCTTCCTGATCTGTCTGAGCTTAGCTGTGAACCAGGGTTTGTCATTAGAGTAACTCACCCTGGTGCGTGATGGAAGAATGTTCTCTTCACAAAAGTGGATATATGAGTTCACAGTGTCCGTGTACTCATCCAGATCATGCGTGGCTCCTTTAAGCATGCCCCAGTCAGATATTTCCATGCACGTTTCCAGCTTCTCCTCAGCATCACTGGTCCGTATCTTCGTAGTGCTCACAACAGGTTTAGTGAGCTTCAATCTCTGTCTGTATGTGGGAATGAGGTGAACCATCACGTGATCAGATAATCCCAGCGCAGCTCGAGGGACAGCGCGATATGCGTCTTTCACTGTGGTGTAACAGTGATCCAGTGTGTTTAATCCTCTGGTGGGGCATTTAATAAACTGTTTGTAGTGGGGGAGATCGTGGCTCAGATTGCACTGATTAAAGTCGCCAGCCACAATAATCAGCGAGTCTGGAAAACTCCGCTCTGTGTGTTGAATGTGATCCGCGAGCACGCGCTGAGCTTCGCGCGTGTCCGCGTCGGGAGGGGCGTACACAGCGATCATTATGAAAGAAGCAAACTCCCGCGGGGAATAGAAGGGCTTGCAATTGATAACAAGAAATTCCAAGGCAGGAGAACAGTGTTTGGAAATTACCGTTACATCAGAGCACCAGCTGCAGTTGATGTAGAAGCAGACACCGCCTCCTGTGGTCTTGCCAGAAAGCTCTGTGTCACGATCAGCACGGAAGAGCTGAAAGCCGTCGAGGCGCAGCGCGCTGTCCGGTATATTTTCCCGGAGCCAGGTCTCAGTAAAGCAGAGGACAGCTGAGGAGGCGAGGTCCTTAAAACGCATCAGCAGTCTCAGTTCATCTACCTTGTTAGAGAGAGAGTTGGTATTGGACAGAAATATGCCAGGCAGCGCCGTTCGCGAGCCTCTCCTGCGAAGCCGCATGAGAGCGCCCGCTCGTCTACCTCTCTTTCGCCGTCTCACTTTCTGCAGTGGAGGATGCAGCAAGCATGGCAGACACAGTTGATTTGTGCTGTCTTTTTAATCAGTCTTTTTCCCTTTATCACTGAATCGTAATTTTGTCGGCTCTGACTGCACAATAACTTCAAAATTTTTTGGTGGGAGGAGGGGTGGTCGGGGCTGAAACTGTCAGACAAGCAGGCGCACAGTAACAGCACTTTTTTTTTAAAAAAAGTAACGGCACATTTACTGGACGCTGCAAATTCCTTTTACCCTGTAAACAGCTCCCCGTGAGTCCTGGCCGCTGTAATATCTAAAATGTAAAGTTAATATCGACATGACTGTGGAGCGGAATGGCCAGATACGGGGGATGCAAAAACACACGGTCCAGGAGAGGGGAGTCTCTGGCGGCTTCTTCTTCCTGTACAGGACTGGTGTTACGCCGTTGGTATTAGTCGTGCTGTTTATTAGGGCTCTCGCCCACTGATGTTGTCAGTGGGCAAGAGCCCTACTGTAATCGCTAGGATTATTTATTATTAACCTTATTTATACAGGTAATCCCATTGAGACACGGGGTCTCATTTTCAAGACAGCTGTTTAATGGCTCAGTTCTGTTACAGGAATGATGCTGGTCTCATTTATTTTGTGCATGATCATTTCTGAAAGATTTTACCATTTTATTTTGCTGCGCTGCATCAAGGTGAAGAAGCTCTCTCCCCCTCAATCATTCGGGGCTCATATTTACTTCCATAAACACAACGCTGTGTCTGACGTTACGTTTTCTTCTGCGGATGTGGTTCACTTCATAGCTGTAGACCGTTCACACTGGAGTCTGATGGGGGTCACATTTAAATTATAATGTGAATGCCCACACAAAAAAATTGTCTCTCAGCAAAAGATTGGAATTGAGCATTAAGACCTGCAGTGTGAGTGTAGCCTTAGCCTCCATGGCCAGTTAGTGTTTCTTGGGCAGCTGCTTTGAAAACTTGACCCAAATTAAGATAGATTTTACCATTAAGGACCGATGCAGTTTTAGTCATTATCCTGGGCCACCATGCGTACAACTGGACATGTCCTTCAACTGGTAAGTTTTTTTTAATCACAGCATTCATGCTGTTTAATGCAGCGGTAGCCACTATGGCTACGGTTACACTACAGGTTGCTTGTTGAGGATAGTAACTGGAGAGCAGTCAGCTTTCACGTCAGCAGGGCTTGACATTAACTTTTTTGCCCACCGGCCACTATGGCTCGTGAGTTTCCAAAGTTACTAGCCACTCAGCCTTTTCACTAGCCACAATTTTGTAGTTGGAAAATTATGTTTAATATGATCAAATTTAATTTTTGCATGCTAAAATGTAGTTGAAGTAAATGTTTATTTTTAAATGCAATGACCCTTATACTGTACATACATAAAAATAGCAAGAGAAACACTGTCTAAGTAGGTATTAACAGCAGTAAATACGGTAAAACAGTCAAGAAAAATATGTGCAATGTGAGAGTAGAGTACAGGTAGATTTGGGGTCCGTCCCAATTCTAAATTCTACCCTTTCCCCTTCACCTACTCCTTGGCCTTTGAAATCAAGGGCCCCTTGTTCTCATCAGAAAAAAGAAGAAAAAGAAAACTGATGAGAAAAAGGACTCATCTCACAGAGAAAAATGTCTCAGATTTACACAAACTATTCTAATCAGTAGAAAATCAGAAATTTACTAGAAATAAAGCTGTAAATTCACAAAGAAAAGTTTGGACCCCCTGATGGGCCATATGTTTGACACCCCTGGACCCGCCCATCAATCATACATATTTAGAGGATTTACTTCCATGAAATAGCTGCACATCACAACAGCATGTAAATGAATAAGATAAAATAAAATGGAAAGCACAGATAAATGAAAGTTCACCATACATGAAGCTTCATATTTTGTCTTTACAGCAACAAATCACAGTCACTTTTTCTGTGTGGCGAGAAAACTTACATTTATACAACTGTGGACATTAAATGCAGCTTCTTGCTCTAAAAATACTCATGTTTAACCACAGCGGTAGGAGCTGATGTTGGGGGCTACTCACTGCTAAGACACAGCATTTATTCCCACCGGGCTGCAGTGTGAACTGGGGCAGGACAGGAGACCAGCCAAGTGACGGTGGACCAATGAGCACACACTGTGTGCAGCTAGTGCTTCTGGGAGTTGTAGTTTTATAGTTTCACATTACAGATAGGTTTTATTTTAGACGCCGTCTAAGGAAACAACCCGCTGAGCCCTGCACGTTAAAGTCTACAAAACACCAGAAAAGTCTCTGATAACACCAGGAAAAGCTGCTAGATTTGTCACTCGTCACGTTTGACAAAAAAAGGTAGATTTTCTTTTTAGAAAAAAAGTGCATAAGACACCATTTTAGACAGTGTAGATATGTTTTTATAGGGGATTTAGAACTACGGGAGTAAGTCTTTAAATGATTTTGAACATGCATAACCTATGGTGTCATGGGGCTTTTCTGATTATATCAGAAATTGCTGCTGTGGGATTACAAAGATTATAAAGTTTACCAAGAATGCTCTGGAAAAAAAAAATGTCCAGCAACCACCAGCTCTCGGTGTGAAAATGTCTTGTTGATTTCAGACATCAGAGAACACCCAGACTGGTTTGAACTCATAGGAGAACAACATTCAAAATAATCACTTGTTACAAGCAGAAGAGCATCTCTGAACACACATCAAACCAAGCAGCATTATGTATCTTTACTGTTCCTGGTAGAAACACTTAAGACTACAAATTACAGGTTTTACAGCCAGTGGCTACCTGCTAGGCACCTAAAGTTAGCCTTAAAATGATGCTGGCTGTGTCAAAGATGGCAGCAGTGACAAGACAGGGAGAGTGAAATGGGGCTCATCCAGTAACATCGTCATTCTGAGTTACATTACAACCTCTGGGAACAGTGTCAACATGATGAAAGAGGTCTAGGAACTGTGGTGCTTTGGTTTTGTAATACACACTAAACCCACATGAGAATGTTTATATACGTATATGGTAATATAGGCTGCTTTTTAGAAAAAAAAAAGTCCATGTGGAAAGTCCATATTAGGAGTTAAGTTGAGCTGAAAATGGTATAAACCTGCAGTGGGCCACTTCAGCACAAAAACACTTAGTTTTGGGCTCTAAGAAGACCTTGACATGTTTTTACTAGACTGGACCCAATATGCAGATCCAGAGGAGAACAGTTTTTGTGCAAAAGTCAAAATGTTTTTTTTTTTTTTAAATAATTAGGATGAATCGGCAGGTACTGGCAACACTGGGGAGACAGAGGAAAACTGTAAGTATGGGAATTGGCAACCAAGATTGAACTTGAATGATAATTTCTTACTTTTACAGGTGCAGCAGCACATGGTGAGGATATTGCAGACTCCAGCTTTCTTGCAGTAGAGGTCTTATGGTTGCAGGGAAACTGCAGGTGAGGAGAGGTTGCCCTGGGCCCAGGACTTATGGTGAGTTTAATGTTTTTAATTGTGTTAAGACTAACAAAAGATGGGGTTATGCATCCAGTTGAATACGGTGGTCTGCCAGAGGAAGTCCACTGTCCCCACACAGGAGTCCTAAGCCTGCCTCAAAGGTAGTGATAGGACTTGCCATCCGGAGCACTTGAATAAATTAAAATTAAATCACCCTTATTGTCATTCAACTGTACAACCAATCATGTACAGTAGAACGAGATTGTGTTTTACCTATCTACTGTGTTAATCACACACACCCCAAGTGCAGAATCAGAGGGCCGCTGCCATGCAAGGCGCCGCCACAAATTTCCCTCCTCCTTTCCATTATTGCTGAGCACCAAGCTGGACGGCAGGAAGTTCCACTTTTATATGGTCTTCGGCATGACCCGGCCGGGATTTGAACCCCTGCCTCCCGGGTGTGGGGCAGATGCTCTACCAACTGAGCCACCACTCCGGTAACCACTCCGGAATATGCGCTGAGTAAATCCAGGAAATATTTTGCGAAGCGCATATCGAGGAGTCTATTGATGATGTATGTGATGATGTCTGAAGCCTTGCCAGCAGGTTATACCATGTGACTGGGTCAGGAAGCCGTTCATGATTTGGCACATGAAATAAAGTGAGCAGCTATGGTGGAAATCCCCATCCCTTATGTTTTATGTTGTCAGATCTTTGACTGTGTATGGGATTTATCACATCCATCCATCCATCCATCCATCCATCTTCTTCTGCTTAATCTTTTTTGGGTTGTGGGGGGGGGGGGGGGCTGGAGCCTATCCCAGCATCTTTGGGCGAGAGGCAGGGTACCAATCTTCATTTTCAGATGGAGCCAGCACTAAAAAGATGGACTTCTCCCGTTTGGTCTCATTTTGGTCTCATTTCTCCCAGTAAGGTATTTACAGTTATTAAGATGGTGCATTTTCCACAAATAGTGGATATTTCTTATAACTGGAGTGGTGGCCTAGAAGAAGATCATCTGTCCCACAACTTGAAGGCTGGGGTTCAAGTCCCAGCTGGCTTATGCCACTCTTGTAATTTACTTTTATTTGCAAGGTGAAGTGTCTGTTGTGTTTCAAAGAGCTTGGATACAACAATAACACATCATCTATGCTGAGGCACTATCGTGCCCTGCATGAGAATAAGGACAACGGAGGTGAATGTACTGGGAAAGACAGAAATATGTCTACCCCTACACTGTACAAACTTGCAGTAGCCTTCCTTTGCACACCTGCATCCTCTGCGCTCTGAGAGAGTATTCTCCGAAGTTGGTGAAATAATCTAAAAAAAAAAAAAAGAAATCGCCTTAGTTCAAAGACTGTTGAAAAGTTATTATTTCTTAATAAAAAAGGATAAGTAACACATTCACTGTAGTCACCCCAGTTTTATTATGTCTTTTTTTTCCCTTATAATCACTGATATTTCTTAAAGGACAGTACATTTATTGAAATGGAAAAAAAATACACAAACCAATAATGCCCTTGTAAAAATCTGCGTGTTGTATACTTTTTGTCCAGTAGATGGCTTAGTAGAGCAAATAAAGTTTCACATGAGGCTTCATCCATATGAACCAAATTGATGAAAAGCTTCAATGCTTCAAGAAAGCCTCATCTGGCCATCACTACTCGGAGGAAATCCAGGCAGAGAGAGTAATAGGAGAGATGAGGAAATTGTGCAGCAGAAAATATTTACGCTTACTTGGTGTCTATGAAGGGAGAAGGTTGAATGGAAGGCACATAGCAGCAGGAATGCACACTCAGGATGTGTTTCATCACTGACAACAAGGCGTGAAGTCCAACAGTCCCCCAATTGGAATGCATAATGAGCTCCTTCGTATAGGCAGGAGCTGATGAGGTGCAGGTGCAGTACTTGGCACAGCTATAGAGAATCAGGTAATCAATAGTGAACTGAAGTAAGAGAGTGTGCATACTGTTGTGTGGTGTGTGTGTGTGGCCCATGGAGCTTGCCATACCTGCCCTGGGAGTGACGTCAGGCAGGCTGCGGCATCTGTATATATTTCTGTGAGTGTTCAATAAAGGATAGCTCGATGCATGGCATAAGAGAGACTCCAGACTCTGATTACCAACATAACACATACCTGAAATATTACAGAATTGGTTGGTGTTAGATGATAAAAGTCTGGTTGAACATAGAAAAATCCATGTATTTTCTTTGAACACATTTCTTTACAGCAGTAACCCAATTTATTGTTATGCAACAGCACAGTGCATCACTATGTGAGGTCAAAGAGCATGTTATGCTGAGTATACTGATTCCAAGGGCTCTGACAAAACAGCAATATATTGAGCACCCAAAAGTAAGAAAAGGCTGATACCTCTTCACCCCCAATAAATAGGCCAAAGAACAGAAAGCTGCAACTAAATATTCTCATGTAACCGGCTTAGTAAAGCATGCAGAAACAAAATGACCTACAGGGCTTTTCCCTCTTCTGAAATCCAGAGGCCGGTGGTCTGTTAAAAGAAAAAGACTACTCTATAGTTCAATGAGAGTGTGCACTGAATGCCGCAGTGTTGCAAACACTAATCAAGTTGGAGAAGAAGACAAAGCACCTCGAAATTAGCAGTGGGAAGAAGGATCGGAATCTATGGTACTTGCACTGTACAAGTATGTGCTTGTGTGTGTGCTACCAAAAGGGACTTGTAGCCCCTTGTGCTTCTGTTCACATAGCTAATATGCATAGGAACCTCCCTGCTGGGGAAGATTAATATTTAAGCCTTTAGTGGTGACTGCCGGCTGCCTTTTCTTCACTGTCTGCTTCTTCCACTCTCCTCCTTTCTTTTCTCATCTTTATGTACACTGACCAACCTCAACCCCGCTTCCGGCTTTCTGCTAACTTCTGCTACTGCAATATCTTGTCCACTTCTGAGTTTTTGACATTCTTTTTCTATGCAACCCCCTCCCCTTTTTAGTTATGCATAATTATTTTTTTATTTGTTGTTGTTATTCAAGTTTCTTTCTTCCTCTATTGGTTTTTTTTTTTTTACTTCTCTTCAGCGTTCTTTTGACTGTACGTCCTTCTATATGTTAACGCGTCCCCGGTGTGTTTCAGTTGAGTGAGTCATCAGTCTTCCGTACTTCATGGCTTCATTCAAGGCTGCCATCAGTGTGACAATTACGCCGGTAAATAAAGATAATGTGAGCCATCCGGGGTCCTTAACAGCTGCATTGCAATTAACAGAGCTGATTGGTGGGCAGTCCGCATTAAGGTGGAGCAGAATTAGTGAGTCATGAAAGAAAGTGTTGGTGGTGCGGTCAGACTTGTACTTGCTTTTGAGAGAAGCTACCCTTGGTTGAGATATCTCAGTGTATTGGTCACTCAGTACAACAGCTACTAAACAGCTACTACTGGTGTGACACCATACAGTATGGAGATACATGTAGATAAAGTCCATCACTTGGACAGTGGGTAGTAAACTCTAATTTACTTCCCAATTTTTTCACCACAATAACAATGCCCTATGGGCCTCTTGCACAACGTAGCGTGATGTACTTCCATTTTCCGATCTCCCCAGGAGTTCCATTATATTTGCCCACTACTCGGTGCTTAATTCTTGTCAATAAATCCATTAATCCATACGTATTTGCAATAGTGCAATTTTTGTTTATAAACTTTGTTTCCCATTTTGATCGTTTTTGTTGTCATACTATTATATGTCATTGTTAGTCCAGTTAGCTGAGCATAGCACAGCTATCATGGTCTTTATGTCTCTCCCATTCCAAATACCACATGAACACTGATCAGCTCTAATTTAACCTGTGAAGAAACACTGAAACAGTTGTTATCTGACTTGTTTTTATATATTTTGTGTGTGCAGCATCCCTTTGCTATTGCTGTTAGTGTTACTGTTAGCAGTTATTGTTGTTAGCCTAGTTAGCTTCCAGTTGCTGTTATTGATTCTCTTATTCAGGAAAATCAGAGTCTTTACCATACAAACAAGTAATAACACGTTCCCCAGGTTCATTTGAGTCCATGCAACGTTATTAGGAGTGAGTCAAAATTTAATAAGGAGAATTAATAGCACACTAGTAACTGGAAGCTAACTAGGCTAATAACAATAATAGTAATGGTAACAGAAATAATCAAGGGATGCTGCATACACAAAATAATGTTAAAAAAGTTAGGTAACAACTGGGAGTCAGATGTTTTGGTGAGTTTCACAGGTCCATTAAACCTCATGCAGAGCTATTTGGAATGAGAGAGACATAAACAACACGACAGCTGTGCTATGATAAGCTAACTGGGCTAACAAAGAAACAGCACAGTACGATTACAAAAACAATCAAAATGTGAAACACCAATTTCATAAACAAAAAATGGTCTGTCAGTACACTGTCTCAAATATGTATAATGATAAGTAAAAGTGATAAAATTGATTTATTGACAAGAAAGCACGAAGTAGTGGGCAAATATGGAATTGGAAGTGAACACCCAGGGAGATCGGGAAGCAGAAGTTCGTCATTCTATACTGTGCAAGTGGGCCATTGGACACCAAAAAAAAACAAAAAAAACAAAGAGACTGAATTATTAAGATCCCAAATGGCAGGTACTAAGTTGCTCACAACATCTTGAAAAATATTCCCTTTCTTCAGTTGGCATTTTACACATGATTTATTAAGGATGACAAGTGGAAGCAGCCACTCATGGAGAGTTTGGAGACTGACCTGTCATGAGCTGAGCAGGAGGAGACCGTCATGCTCAGCTCTTCTGTTATGTTCTGTATATTTGTATTTGTTCTGCTTTTTCCCTCTCTCTCTCTGTTCTTCTCTGGGGCTGCAGCTGTCACAGGGCACTTCCCAGGTTTACACTGGCTGTGGGTGTGCCCCTGTCAGCTGTCAGTTCTGCCTCTCCTCCGCCCTTATGACTCACAGCTGATTTAGATTGGCAATCACTCTTACTGCCTACTTATGGGCAGCTTTGCTGTTTGCCAATCGCTGCATTATTGATGATTCTGTCCCCAGCCTGCTGTACCATAAGTCCTCTCCAGCAGGGAATTCATAGTTTCTCTGTGTCTGTTTCTTGTAAGTCCAGCCCCATGCTGGGATTTCGTAGCTTATCATCTGTTCTGCATGTTGTGTATATAGCTCCTGCACTCATTAAATATGCAACTCACTGCTTGCGTTTGGCATCCTTATTTGTCCGCCCACAAATGGGCCGTTTCATGACAGAATGACACAGCCACACAGATGCCAGCGGCAGTAAGATGTGCTTTTTCTTTTTTTCTCTAATTCCCTCCCGCATTTTTGTCTTTTCCGGGGTCTTTAATATGTCTGCACTTTGGATTTTTCAACTCTTGGACTGAGCGAGGAGGAGTGAGGAGAAGTGTGCAGCAGCGACACTCATCGCCAGTTTTGCCTCGGGGGCTGGAGCCTCCCGCTCTCCCAAGGAGGCTTGGGGGTTTGTGGACGGCGCGGCCCGGGTGATCGAGACATATCCCAGTCTCTGGAGCTACCTGGGCCTCACAGTTTTCCTCGCCTCTGTGGTCGACACCCAATGCAAACTCAAGATTCTCACCATCTTGAACTGAGCAGCCTGTCATCTGGTGTGGTTCCTGCAAATTTTAAACATGCAGTAGTACAGCCCTTGATTAAGAAACCTGGTCTCGATCATACCATGTTGGCAAATTTTAGGCCTATTTCCAAGCTGCCATTTCTCTCAAAAATTTTAGAGAAAATTGTCTATATGCAGCTGAAATGTTTTCTGGATGAACACGGTATTTTGGAGATTTTTCAATCTGGTTTCAAAGCTCTTCATAGCACAGAGACAGCCTTGTTAAGAGTTTTTAACGATATTCTCTTGGCATGTGATTCAGGTGAATATGCTGTTCTTGTGCTGTTTGATTTAACTGCTGCCTTTGACACAGTGGACCATCATGTTTTAATTTCCCGTTTGCAGCACCTAGTGGGCATTTGTGGCACTGCTCTCAACTGGTTTAGATCCTATCTGTCAGACAGGACTTTTAAAGTTAGCATGTCTGGGTTTGAATCCTCTTCTGCTCCTCTGCCTTACGGGGTCCCACAGGGGTCAATTCTAGGGCCCATGCTTTTTACTCTGTGCATACTTCCACTGAGTTCCATTTTTAAAAAGCATGGTATCTCTTTCCACCTGTATGCTGATGACTGTCAGATTTATGTCCCTCTAAAACAAAAAGCTGCCTCATCAGTAAACTCACTCCTGCCATGCATTGAAGACATAAAGTCTTGGATGGCCCTAAACTTCCTAAATTTTAATGATAAGACCGAAGTGATGGTGTTTGGACCTAGTCGCCCCTGTGAGTCCCTTCCTGTATACTTGGGCCCCCTTACTCCTTATGTTAAATCCACAGCTAGGAACCTTGGTTTTATCATGGACAATGATTTTAAATTAGACACGCAGATTCGTTCTGTGGTAAAATCCAGCTTCTTTCATCTAAGGCATTTAGCAAAAGTAAAACCCATTCTCTCTAGACCACACGTGGAAACAGTAATCCATGCTTTTATTTCATCTCGGCTGGATTACTATGCCGGTGTCAGCCAGTCATCTCTTTCCCGTCTGCAGCTGGTTCAAAATGCCGCTGCTCGTCTTTTAACAGGTACACGTGGAAGATATCACATCACACCCATCTTAGCTTCACTCCACTGGCTGCCCATGTATTTTAGAGTTCATTTTAAAATTCTTTATTTGTTTTTAAATCCTTGAATGGTCTTGCTCCACCTTACCTCTCTGAGCTTCTGCATCCCTACGCTCCCACCCGGTCCCTTAGGTCAGCTGAACAGCTGCTTTTGGAGGTACCAAAGGCGAGGCGCAAGCTCAGAGGCGATAGAGCCTTTTCGATCATGGCCCCCAGGTTATCGAATGATTTACCCCTGGACATTAGACAAGCACCTTCACTATCCATTTTTAAAACACGTCTTAAAACACATTTTAACTCCCTGGCCTTCGACCCAGTATGAGACATTGATTTTATTGAATGAAATGGATTTTTATTTATTTTACTTTTTTTTTCTTGTGTTAGCGCCCTTTGTGTTAGTGCCCTGCTTTTATGTTCTCTTGTTGTACAGCACTTTGTGTAGCGAGTGTTGCTTTTAAAGTGCTTTATAAATAAAGTTGATTGATTGATTGATTGATTGAAACTCAGTGGGCAGGTGAGGGACTCCCCTTCGGCACCACCGGAGCTCAAGAAGAAGTGCATCGAGGGGTGAAAGGCTCGCTCGTCCTGTCCGAAGCCCGTGTCCTCACTCATCCACCAGACGGCCCTTGGAGGTCCCAGTGGACACCGTCTGGCCCTGATACAGCAGCCCCGCCTCCTCCTCCCTAGCAGTGGCCCACACCATCGGCCGAGGAGTTGGAGGAGCGCAGGCAGGTCAAATTAGCGGAAACAGAGTTGCTGCTGGAATATAAGCCATGGCTCCTCCCGGATGTTGCCCAGGAGCTGGAGGAGGTTCCACCTCACCATGAGCCGATGTCTCCACCTCCTTGCCAGAGGACCTCCACTGTGCCTGGGAGGAGGTCATCCAGATTAGCAGCAGTTACCATCATGCCCCAGGAACACAGGCAAGTGCTTTTTCATTCTCCATCACTTAAAAATGAATTATCTTGCCTAGTTCCCCATGGTGAGGCTCAGCCACAGCAGCCCATTGAGTCCTCACCATCAGCTGCTGTTATCACTACCTCACCTGCTACTCCTGTGTCTCCTCCAATTTCCCCTGGGTGTTCGCCGGTTCTGGGACGGAGCTGCCGGACAATGGAGGAGCCTGCGGCCCTGAAGGACCTGATTCCAGCCCCGCAGCCATGATCTGGATGGTAGGAGAGCACTACCTGTGACCTGAAGTCTGAGCTGACAGCAGTGTGTCCCCTGACTTCAGCTGCGCAGGAGTCGGCATCAGCGGTGAAGCAACCTCCAGCTTCCACGTTGGATGAGCCATCTGCATTGGCTGTTTCGCCCAGAGGTCTTGGGGGTGCGCTTACCATTATGCCTGCTGCCGAGGTCACCGCAGCAGGTTTGCCAGAGTCCTGGATGGCGGTGGCGCTCGAGTCTAAGCAAGTGCTCTGTTCTGTTTCTTCTTCCACAGATTCAGAGAATTCTTGTCTGGTTCAGGGTGGGGAGGATCAGTTGCAGACATCCTCTGCTCCTGAGTCTTCCTCGCTGGGCTCCACTGCTGCCCGTGATTCCTCTCCGGCGTTTTCTTTGTGTTTCTCAGCTAAGGAGACCATGCTGAGAGAGAGCGCCCAGATGGAGGAACTTGAGACGCCCCTGCCTGGATCGCCGGAGTCCTGGACGGTGGTGGAGTCCGAGACAAGGCAAGTACTCTGTTCCATTTTAACATCATCAGATCTAGAGATTTCTTGCCCTGCTCATGGTGGGGAGAGCCAGTCACAGCTGTCAACTGCTTCTGTGCTCCCCTTATCGGGCTGCACTGCTGTTGGTGGTAGTAACCCGGTGCTTGTGTTTTCTTCTTTGCTCGAGTCCTTGGATGATCGCCCTCGACCTTCGCTTGAGGTCATCATGGGCCCTCTACCTTCACCTGAGGTTGCCGTGGGTCTTCAGCCTCAGCCCGAGGCCTTCCCAGGTACTGCACCTCAGCCTGAGGCCCCCGCGGGTGCTATGCCTCTGTCTGAGGCCCCCATGGGTGCTACGCCTCTGTCCAAGGCCCCCGTGGGTGCTATGCCTCTGTTTGAGGACCCCGTTGGTGCTACGCCTCCGTCCAAGGCCCCCGAGGTTCCTCTGCCATCGCCCGAGGTTGTGGAGGTTCCCCTGCCATCACCCAAGGTTCCCCTGCCGTCTCCTGAGGGTGCTGCAGTCCCTTCGTCTATGGTCCCTGAGGGTGCAGCTATGCCCCAGCCGGGGGCTGCCATGGGTGCAGCTATGCACCAGCCCGGGGCCACCATGGGTGTAGCTACACCCCAGCCCGGGGTCGCCGTGGGTGCTGCTACGCCCCAACCCGGGGCCTCCGCAGGTGCTGCTTTGCTCCAGTCCAGGCCTGCCGTGGGTGCATCTTGGGAGGCTTGGATAGAAGCCGCCTCCCGGTTCCTGCACTCTGGGGGAGCCGCTTTGCCCAGCGGCCACCCCCGGGAGGGGAAAGTGTTGTGTGCTGCGGCTTGCCAGCTTAGGGATGCTGGGAGACTGCCCGATGGTCTGCCCTTCCTGCTCTGGTGGTTCTGGGTCTTGGGGAGACCACCCGACGAACCCTGTTGTTTGTTGGGGTGGTTAAGGGACTCAGGAAGACCACCTGACAAACTCTTCCTGCCGTCTTGGTGGCTTGGGAGACCTGGGAGACCACCTGATGAACTTTTTTGTTTGTTTGGGTGGCTATGGGATTCAGGAAGACCACCCAATGAACTCTGCCTGCCATTTTGGTGGCTCTGGAAACCTGGTAGGCCACCCGCCACCACTTTTTCCATCTTATGATCGGATGGAGCTGGAGCTCGGGTAGGCCACCCGAAATAAGTTACTGGTTCTGCTAGTCTTTGTTCTCCCATATATCTATTGATCAGTGTGTGAGTCATGAACCTTTTCTTTGTTTTTCCTGGTTGGTATCAGTCCCTCCATGCCTGGTTCCACCCCTCCCCCCCCCCCCGGGTTGAGTTGGGTTTTTTTGGACATTTCATGTTTTGTTTTTCTGTTAATGCAATGTTTTGTTTTGTTTTTCCCCCTGGGTCCTTTTTCTGTTTATGCTTAGTTCTTATTTCTCCTTGCTTTTGAAATGTTGCTGTGTTCTGGTTAAGTTACAAATGGTTAGTTTTTCTTTATTGGGTTTTGCTGTTTATTGTTTTTCTGATCTTTTGTTTCTTTTCTTTTTGTAATTATTTGAAGAAGTCTAATTGCTAATTTGTTTTGAGTTATTATCTCAGGTATTTGTGGTATTTGAGGCCTGTTTTATGCATCATTTTAGTCTGGCTTTATTTTCTATTTGTTACGTTTTGTACATGCATCCTTAGTTTGATGACACCTCGTTCTCAGTTTATTCTTGTCTTATTTATTAGTATTTATTTTATGTCTTAGTTATGTTTTGGTTTGGGCTATTTTTGTTTCTGTATCTGTTCCACGCTCTGCGGAGTCGCCCCCAGTTGATCTACGATTGAGGAGAGTGTGTTGAGCTCCAACCAGGTTTGGTCCTAATAAAATAAAATAAAATTAATAAATTAATAAAATTAAAATTAAATAACAACATTTGCTCGCACAATTCCCAGCACTTACGGTCCCGAATTTTTCGGCTACGGTAATGAAACATGGGGTCCAACACTTTATAACGACAAAAGGCCCGCACGACCTCGGCGTTTGGACGCAGCTAAATTGGCCAGCGTGCGAGAGGAGTTTGACAACTTAGAGCAGCTGGGCATTGTCAGGCGCTCCAAAAGCCCATGAGTATCCTCGCTACACATGGTGCCTAAAGCCGACGGGTTGTGGCGACCGTGCGGCGATTTCCGGCGCTTGAATAACGCCATGGAACACGATCGTTATCCCATTCCACATGTCCAGGATTTTTCCATGCACCTGGCTGGGGCGTGTGTTTTTCTCAAAAGTAGATGTGGTCCGTGGATACCATCAGGTCCCGGTGCGCGTGGAAGATCTTCTAAAAACAGCGGTAATAACTCCTTTCAACCTTTATGAGTTTTTGCGCATGCCGTTAAGATTAAAAGGCGGAGCGCAGACTCTCCAGAGGATGATGGATGCAGAGCTTCATGACTTGTCCTTCGTTTTTGTCTATTTAGACAACATTCTGGTAGCTAGCGCATCCGAGGAGGAGCACACTGCCCATCTCAAGACCGTTTTCCAGAGGCTGGAGGCGCATGGGCCGATAGTTACCCTGGCAAAGTGCCAGTTCGGTGTGTCAGAGATTGATTTTTTGGGCCACCACATTTCGCCGGAGGGCACGATTCCTTTACCGGATAAGGTGAGCGCTGTGTCGGTCTTTCCATGTCCGCAGACTGTGAGAGCACTACAGGAGTTTTTGGGAATGGTTCATTTTTATAACCGTTTCCTTCCCTTGGCAGCCCAGCTGATGCAGCCGTTGTACACCGTGCTTAAAAAAAATATGCCGTATGCATTGACAGGCTGAAGACCACTTTTGTGTTGGCAGATGAGCAGGTGGTGTTGGCCCAAGCTCCCCGGCGCGACTGACGTGCCATCCTGTACACCCCGCCAGCAGGGCAGTTCAACAGGATTGGTGACCCCCCACTACAGCTGCTATGGACGCCGTCTCAAGCCCAAAGGACGGGGGGTTAGTGCCCTTTCTGGGTGTTCGGGGGGCTGTATGGGGGCATGGTGTGGGACTTCTCCACCCAGAGAAGAAGGCAACTGGGGGAGGGGGAAGGTTAAAACCTTCCTCTTGTGTTAGGGTTGGCACTGACCCGTTTTAGTTTTTAAATGCATAAAAGAATCACTTAAAATTTGTTTATTGCATCAAGCCTTTTTGACTTTGTCGGGAACCTTGATTTCAACAAAATTAAACAAAAAAAAATTTTTCACTACATTGTAAAATGCTCTGGTTGAAATTATGTCCTTTGTGGTGTTAGGGTCGGTTTCGACCCAGTTATAAAAATAAGATTATAATGCAATAATTAGAGCCATTACAGCCCTGCCTCAACACCAACCGGAAGAGCCAAAGCCACAACCCCAGTCAGGCCACCTGAATCTAAAAGAAAGAGGTGTCAGGTCTGCCCAAGCAGTAAAGACAGAAAGACAAATGTATTGTGTTTCCAATGCAAGAAATATCTGTGCAAAGAACACACAAAAAGTGTCACTTTTTGCCACACATGCATCTAAACACACACACACACACACACACACACACACACACACACACACACACACACACACACAAGCATGTTCTTGCACACAGAGACTTTTACTCTGATTTAGCTTTCTAATAGTTTTGGAAGTAGTAATTGATTTCTATTGGTTTGATTTATTTGATTGGTTGTTGTTTGTTTGAACTTACAAATCAATATTTTGTGTTATGACCTGTTCTGTGTTTCAGTGTGTTTATATTAAAGCTCTATTGCTGACAATTTTTTTTTTTTCATTTTCTTGAAGAAAATATATATGGGTCGAAACTGACTCATAACACCATAGATGTTACTATAGTTATTAATTTTAAAATGAAAAAAATAAATCAAGCAAATTCATTTCAGAGATGTGTTCTATACCCCTCAGTAATATTCAGGTAACACAACAACCTTTTATTTATTTATATGATTCTCTTGAGGTTAATTTTTCTTTTTTTTTTATTGAAATCGAGAGGTATACTGATTAAAAAGAGGCCCAGAGACCCACATCAAAAATATTAAACCCAACATTTTCATGGATAAGGAAGCCTAACAAGGTAACCAAGAAATGACAAAAAAATTGGATGATAGGTTATTGTTTTTAGTGTATTTTAAAGCTGATTTAAGACATGGGTTGAAACCGACCCGTTAACACCGGGGATGGTAACAGAAAGCTAACACAGGAGGAAGGTTAACAAAAACATCCTGCTTTCCCTCCCAGATCACTGGAGAGCTGTCTGGACAGTCTTTCCCCCCTTCTCTCCTGACTCTACACAAACGGAGCTCGATCCCAGCATCTTTCCCAAGGTCTGACAGAAAACTGTGTGCTCAATGGAGGCATGTGAGTGGTGGGGGACCTCCATCTGATCCCTAACCAGGTCAGCACTGGTCCACTCAAAAGAACTTTGAGCTATGCATGAATTGCTTTGCTGTGGCTGTTGTGCTGTGACCCTCCCAACTCTCCTCCTCCCTAAAGAGGGAGCATGGGGGTGGGGGGGGGGGGGGGGGGGGGGGTTAAAGTCTCTGGAGGAGCAGTGCACTGCACTCAGAGGGATTTGCCAACATTAAAAAAAAGATAAATTACACTGTATTTTCTGCATACTACTGTGACTTTGAATATTGTTTTTATCATTGTCTAATGTGCGCAGGATTTGTCATGTCCGCTGCACGATCTCGCAGTAAACATATAAATTGATGCAAGCCCAGTGGGGTTGCACGGTGGCGCAGTGGTTTAGCACTGTGGCAGCACAGTTTTACCCTCGGCCGGGGGATCGCGGGGATCATGAGATCGTGGGTTCGATCCCAGCCCCCGACCAACAGTGAGCTGTGTGGAGTTTGCATGTTCTCCCCGTGTTGCGTGGGTTTACTCCGGGATTTCTCCGGTTTCCTCCCGCATAACAAAAACATGTAGGTTTAGGGCGCACGCAGCGACCAGCAGCCGGTGGCTTGTCACCAGACTGCAAACCAAATCTACCTACGGGTACAAATAAGTAACAAAAAAAGCCCAAAATGCAGTGTAAGTAACGTGTTTATTTACAATGGAAAAATGTACAAAAGTATCCAAATAACAGTCTGAATAGAGGAACAATGGGACAACCGGCTACAAGCTTCGTTAGTAGGTTAGATGCCTTACATGCTCCAGGCAGGGTAGGAGCAGAGGAGATAGGCAAAAAATGAAGAAAGACTTACACTCATGTTGGGGCGGAAAGGCTCTGAGGAACAGCATAGTTTAGTCCAGGAAAACCCAACAGTCGTGAGCCAGGATGTCCAAAGTTGACTTAAGCTGCCACACTGACTGTTCACACTGCCTCCCTATAAGTACACAATACACAAGTGGACACAGCCGTGTGGCAAGCAGGTGCTTGAATGATTGGATGTGTGCATGTGTGAGCGTGTGTGCGTGTATGCGTGCATGTGTGTGCATGTGGTGATGGAAAACAGCCGGTGAATGTCTGGCAAGAGGAGGAGGCGTGGCCGTAGGGCTGGCAGAGAGCAAGGCTCAATCTGCCAGCTGGAATTAACAAGCAATGATCAAAACCTACAGCCACGGGTCATGGACATGACAGGAATAAGTTAATGTTCTTACCTCTGCCTTTAAGAAGGAAGAAGTTAAACTTACCTCATCTTTAAGAAATATTTAAGACTTTTTAGATACAATTTCAAAATAAATGTAAGACCAAATGCACTGTTAAGCTAAGGACCACCCAAATAGTGTTTTACTAGCTCAGATGAGGCTATTTTTAAAATTACTATAACCAAAAACTTGTTTTGGCGCAGATACAATGCTTGTAAGTGTAGCACCCGTTCCTTGTAGCTAATAGTTGAGTCTACCTGTAGACCAATAATAAGGATGTAATAGTACTATGGGAGGGGCCCTGGGTTTAGGGGTGGGCGATATGGCCCAAAAATGATATCACGATATTTTTGTGAATTTTCACAGTAACGATATTCTTGACGATATCACAGAATACAGTTTTTTCTTTTAAATTTATAAAGTACAGTTTCACAGGCCAACGTAATTATGTTCAACATATTCAGTAAAAACAAAAACTCTTATTTCTCCAGTTTATAAAGAGCAATTTAGAATGTGTTTCAAACTTTTTTTTATTCTGTATCAAATATTACCAGAAAATATTATAAACCGCCACATCTTAAGTGCACTGGGGGACTGAAACAAAAGTTCAGGCCGGGAATTTGACTTCATCCTAGGCCACCCTGTTGTTGGAAACCAGAAACCACCAAAGATTTAGTAGGCCAACATTTTAAAATAATAGGTATCAAACTAGTTATAAATGCAATTATAACCTTCAGCTGGGAGGAAAATTATAAATTTGGATTTTAATAGCCAACTGATCTATTGATTATTAAAACAACTGATTGACTATTCTTAATTTTAATCTGGTGCTGCTTCTAATTTCGTCACCTTTTCCAAATTGTCATGAATTGCCCAGGCAGGGCAGAATGGAGACCCAAACGCAGGGTGGTGAGTTGCAAATGTTTAATCCAAAAACACAAAATAACAGAGCAGGGAAACACTTACAGGTATAGTAGACAAGGAGACTGAATAGTGCACTGGCTGAGGCATGTGTAAAATGCTGGATAGACAAAGTAGAACATCGCCCCGAACTGCGGGGCGGCGTCCCTTAAATACGGTAAGGAGAAATCAACAAATGGAGAACAAATGTGAATAACCACAGTGAGGATAATGAACTCAAATAATGACAGCTGTGACAACCACAAACTGAACTAGGAGCAACGCAAATAAATAAAGAACACTGTCAAAATAAAAGTAAAGACCGGAATGAATGAATCAGAATCAGAATCAGAATCAGAATCAGGTTTATTGCCATTGTTCATGTAGTACACAAACTAGGAATTTGTCTCGGTACAATGCTGCAACATTAAACATGATAAGATAAGAGAAATAAACTATACATGTAATAAAGTGTAGGATAAGATTAAGTGATACTGGTCAACAGTTAAAATATATATTAGCCAGCAGCAGATACTGTGGAGAACTATATAGTGCAGTCGGTAATGCAGGAAGAAAACAGTGATGATTGACATGAGTCTGGTTGAGCTGCTGTACATGGTGCACGAGAGTCACTTAGTGTTCAGCAGTCTAATGGCAGAGGGGAAGAAGCTGTTCATGTGACGGGAGGTTTTAGTCTGGATGGACCGAAGTCTTCTACCAGAGGGGAGGGGGGCAAACAGTACGTGACCAGGGTGTGAGGGATCGGCTATGATCCGGCCAGCACGCCTCCGGGTCCTGGAGATGTACAGATCCTGGAGAGATGGGAGCTTGCAGCCGATCACCTTCTCAGCAGTGCGCACGACGCGCTGCAGCCTTAGTCTGTCCCTGGCAGTGGCTCCTGCGTACCACACGGTTATGGAGGTGGTGAGGATGGACTCGATGATGGCTGTGTAGAACTGCACTAACATCTTGGTGGGTAGCTTGAGCTTCCTCAGCTGCCGCAGGAAGAACATCCTCTGCTGGGCTTTTTTGATGAGTGAGCTGATGGTCAGCTCCCATTTGAGGTCCCTGGTGATGGTAGTGCCTAGGAAGCGGAAGGAATCAGCAGTGGTGATGGGAGAGCCTGAGAGGGTGAGGGGGGACAGAGGAGTAGTGACTTTCCTGAAGTCTACAATCATCTCCACTGTCTTCAGAGCGTTCAGCTGCAGGTTGTTATTGCTGCACCAGGACGCCAGCTGGGCCACCTCTCTCCTGTAGGCGGACTCGTCGCCGTTGGAGATGAGCCCGATGAGGGTGGTGTCGTCCACAAACTTGATCAACTTGACAGACTGGTGGCTGGAGGTGCAGGAGTTGGTGTAAAGGGAGAAGAGTAGGGGGGAAAGTACACAGCCCTGGGGTGATCCGGTGCTGATGCTAGTATAGTCTGAGACAGTCTTTCCCAGCCGCACATGCTGCCTCCGGTCCGTCAGGAAGTCGATGATCCACCTGCAGAGGGAGTCAGGCACGTTGAGCAGGGACAGCTTGTCCCGGAGCAGAGCGGGGCGGATGGTGTTGAATGCGGAGCTGAAGTCCACAAACAGGATCCTGGCGTAGGTTCCCGGGGAGTCCAGGTGCTGCAGGATGGAGTGGAGGGCCAGGTTGACTGCATCGTCTACAGACCTGTTGGCTCGGTAGGCAAACTGCAGCGGGTCCAGGAGAGGGGTGGTGATGGACTTGAGGTGGGACAGGACCAGGCGCTCAAAGGACTTCATGACTACAGAGGTGAGCGCTACAGGTCTGTAGTCATTAAGTCCAGTGATCCGTGGCTTCTTGGGGACAGGGATGATGGTGGAGGATTTGAGGCAGGATGGCACGTGGCATAACTTAAGGGAGGTGTTAAAAATGTCTGTGAATACAGGAGCCAGCTGTTTCGCACAGAGTCTCAGGGTGGAGGGAGACACGCTGTCTGGGCCGGGGGCCTTGCGCGGGTTCAGTCTGGAGAACTGTTTGAGCACATCCTGCTCACTGATGATAAGGGGAGGGGGGGAGGAGGGGGGGGTGCCTTAAATGAAGTAGGGAATGTGGAGGCTGTGGAGCTGGAGGGAGGGGGGGGAGTTGGACACAGATGACGAGGTGTCAAAACGGGCATAGTGTTGGGACAGTCTCTGACAAAGGGCTTTGTCATCCTGACCTTTAGGAGCCTTAGGTCGATAGTTGGTGATTTGCCTCAGTCCTCTCCACACGGAAGCCGAATCATTAGCAGTGAACTGCTGCTGGAGTCTCTCTGAGTACACAGATTTAGCCCTCTTCAGCTCTCTGTTAAACCGGTATTTAACCTCCCTGTAGCAGTCCCTGTCTCCACTTTTCAGCGCTGCTTCCTTCTCCTTCCTGATCTGTCTGAGCTTAGCTGTGAACCAGGGTTTGTCATTAGAGTAACTCACCCTGGTGCGTGATGGAAGAATGTTCTCTTCACAAAAGTGGATATATGAGTTCACAGTGTCCGTGTACTCATCCAGATCATGCGTGGCTCCTTTAAGCATGCCCCAGTCAGATATTTCCATGCACGTTTCCAGCTTCTCCTCAGCATCACTGGTCCGTATCTTCGTAGTGCTCACAACAGGTTTAGTGAGCTTCAATCTCTGTCTGTATGTGGGAATGAGGTGAACCATCACGTGATCAGATAATCCCAGCGCAGCTCGAGGGACAGCGCGATATGCGTCTTTCACTGTGGTGTAACAGTGATCCAGTGTGTTTAATCCTCTGGTGGGGCATTTAATAAACTGTTTGTAGCGGGGGAGATCGTGGCTCAGATTGCACTGATTAAAGTCGCCAGCCACAATAATCAGCGAGTCTGGAAAACTCCGCTCTGTGTGTTGAATGTGATCCGCGAGCACGCGCTGAGCTTCGCGCGTGTCCGCGTCGGGAGGGGCGTACACAGCGATCATTATGAAAGAAGCAAACTCCCGCGGGGAATAGAAGGGCTTGCAATTGATAACAAGAAATTCCAAGGCAGGAGAACAGTGTTTGGAAATTACCGTTACATCAGAGCACCAGATGCAGTTGATGTAGAAGCAGACACCGCCTCCTGTGGTCTTGCCGGAAAGCTCTGTGTCACGATCAGCACGGAAGAGCTGGAAGCCGTCGAGGCGCAGCGCGCTGTCCGGTATATTTTCCCGGAGCCAGGTCTCAGTAAAGCAGAGGACAGCTGAGGAGGCGAGGTCCTTAAAACGCATCAGCAGTCTCAGTTCATCCACCTTGTTAGAGAGAGAGTTGGTATTGGACAGAAATATGCCAGGCAGCGCCGTTCGCGAGCCTCTCCTGCGAAGTCGCACGAGAGCGCCCGCTCGTCTTCCTCTCTTCCGCCGTCTCACTTTCCGAGCCAAACAATAAACCAGATCGGCGGCAGGGGCTAGAAAAACTGGGAGGAGGTCCGTGGGGGTGAAAGTCCTGATATTTAAAAGTTCTTCACGGGTATAAGTGCAAGCAGACACACAATTGACAAACAAAAACAAACAAAGAGCGCAGCGAAGCACCATGTCGACCGCTGTGGGCGCCATCTTGGATCCCACATCATGATACAGATGATGAACAAAGAATGATGACAACCCACCAAGGCAAAGACAAGATAACCATGAATAACAATTATAATTAATATAAACACTATAGAGAACTAAGGCGAAGGCAGAGAAGGCTCATATACAAACACAGGAAGATATAACTTATACAAAACAAAATGGCCATAGGCACATAATATAAATAGACAAGACTATAATAACAAAACTAAGATAACAGAACACCTCAAAACAGAGACAAGGGGCAAACTCAGATAACACAATACAGACAAAACCATACTCAAATCTAATAATAAAACTGAGATGGGGAAAGTACTGAAAATAACTAGAATAACAGAAAGCGTGAGCACATTTCTCCAACCGTGCTCAGCATCATGACAGAGCCCCCCGTCCACGGGGTGGATCCCAGACACCCCAACTTAACATCAAAAAGAGAGAGAAAAACAAACCAAAACACCCCCCAAACAAGAAAAGAGAAATCACCCTTCCAGGGAGGGTGGTGGGGGAAACAAGACCAGGTGGGTCAAAACAAATCTCTGCTCACTAGAGACCAACAAACAAGACAGATCAGGTGACCTACGGAAATCCCAGGACCACCAGGCAAGAAGGTAAGGCAGTTCAGGTGGCCTGCTGGAGTCCCAAGACCACCAGGTCATGAGCCGAAAAGTGTCGGGTGGCTTCCCAGAGTCCCTGAGCCACCCAAGTAGAAGGCATAAACCATCAGGTGGTCTCCCAGCATTCCAAACCTAACAAACCGGGGAACATGATCTGTCGGGTGGTCTCCCAGCGTCCTTGAGCAATCGGACTGTGGAGCACGATATGTCCCCTCCTGGAGATGGCAGCTGGAACACGTATCCTTTATGGACCGCAGGGGCTGAAGCGTGGATCCAGTGAGCCAGTAGCTGAGGAGAGTTGACACCCGACAATGACTGCTGACCAGCGCAACCCCAGACGAAGAGGACGGCTGACCTTCGGCTAAACCAGACTGAAGCGGACTGCTGACCATCTGCGAAGCCAGATGAAGGGGACTGCTGACCAATGACGACACCAGGCGAAGACTGCTGACCAGAGACAAACCCAGGCGAAGACTGCTGACCCACGACAACACCAGGTGACTCAGGCTGGGGCGTCTCGAGTCCAGCATCCTGGGAATCCATCCCCGACATGGCCACCTCAGACGGGGAGAAAGAGACAAACACCAAGTCACTGTCATTGGCAGCAGTGGAGGCCGACAGGGAAAACTCAGGAACAGATGGCAGCTGCAACTGGTTCTCCCCATCCAGAGCAAGACAAGATCTCTCTAATATTGATATTGTAAAAACAAAAAAGAGGACTTGCCTTAACGCGAGCTCCACCGCCAACCACGACTCTGGTGACTCTGCAGCCCAAGCAGCAGGCATGATGGCAGGTGAAACTTCAGCCTTGATGACAAGAACTGGCAGAACCTCAGACATGGTGGCAGGAGCTGGCAGAACCCCAGATATGGTGGCAGCTGCTGGCGGAACCCCAGACATGACGGCAGTAGCTGGCGGAACTCCAGACATGACGGCTAAAGCTGGTGGAACCCCAGACGTGGCAGCAGGCGCAGGCAGAACCCCAGACGTGGCAGCTGAAGCTAGCTGAACCTTAGCCATGTGTAACAGAGCCAGGAAAAGTCTCACTGATGGCACCGGGTTCCGCGATTCTGAAACCAGGGGACACTCAGTTGTCGGCACAGGTTTTGGAATACAAAAGGTGTCCCTCTTCTGTCTGAGATGTGGCTGCAGGGCCAAAACGAATGGCAGGCCCCTTCACCATCAGATGGCTCCCTCCCAGGACAGGTAGACACCCAGAAAAAACAGATGATACGGGAGATGCAGGTGAGGATTGAGAAATGGATGCAGCAGCAGGTGGTTAGAGCTCAGCCAAAGTGAAAGGCTGTTGCTGAGCCCCCCTTCCCCCCCCCCCACACACACACACACTGGGAATAAGGTAAGACAATTCATCTATTGGTGTTAGAGAATGAAAAGGCATTTGCCTTAATTCCTGTGCTGTAGTGATTGCTGCTGCAGATAGCCCAGGCAAATCCGTCTTGATGGCTGCCGAGGTCACCTGGCGAGGTGGTGTGACCATCACTGGAGATGCAGGAGGAGCTGCCATTGGGACAGTCTGTTGTGTGGCAGTGGGCGTGGGCACCAATGTGGAAATTGGAGGAGCCGGCACTGCAGGCATGACAATGGCTGAAACAGCAGCTGTGGTGGAGGAGTTCCTCTGGTGGGATGCAGCTGGGTGGCGGCGAGAGGCTGAAAGCATCTGTTCCAGGGGATGCTTCTTTGTCGGCTCAGGAACAGACGGGGAACAGTGTGGAGGAGAGGCTGGCTTAACTGAGCTCCGTGGGGCTTCAGTGGCATGAGGAGGGGAAATGGCTGGAGCAGAAGCCGGAGGGTGGCAAGGAAAAAGAGGCGCCAGAGCCCAGGAATGCTTCTTCATCGGTGCAGGCTTTGACAACGTCTGTGACCTTGTCACCATTCCTCGATATTCTTGCTGCAGGGTGGCCACTGAGGTAATCAGGTCCCTCCCATCGCCGTGCTCCCCGAGCCGTGGATGACGGTGCATGGCTGCCTCCGCAAGCCACAAATACCACAGTGCTGACTGTGGGGTGAGAGCTGAGCAAGCCCCTGCAATGAGCTGATCAATTTCAATAGCCACACAGCACAGCTCCCTCCCCATGCTCATAGTAAATCAGTCCCTCCAGGATTTCACAGAATGTTTTTATGATTGTTGAGGCCCAAAAAGCCTGAATTTGCGGGAGCTTTTTTTAAAAGTTGTGATAAAGAGATGTTTTGAGAGGTTTTCTGCACTAAAAGTTGTGGGAAGAATTACAGTTTTTAAAGCAGATGTTTTTTTTCCACCTTACTACAGTGATATTCTATATAACAATACAAGAAAAGCACAATATTGTCAAACATTTCCTATTACAGTGATTTGTAAATTAAGCAGAAACTCTTGCTATACAGAAAAACTCTTGTGCAACAGCCAATACAGACTTTAACACAATATCCATTACAAAAGCTAAATTGCACTGAATGCATGTTAAAGAGTAGATATTTGGAAATTATTTGCAGCACCTTCATTTGAAAACTCCCTATGGTCCCCAACCACTTGGTACCGAACGGAGAGGAAAAAAGAAATAATTTATTCTGTTAGTCTATATTGTCTATTGGAGTCTGTGTTTTTCTGAAAAAAAAATAATAACAGAAAACATTCTCTCTCTTTCTGTGCCTAACTCCAACCTGTCTGTCTGCTGCAAGATGCTGCGCAAGATGGCGCCCGGCGTTGGCGAACGTCTTTGCTCGTTCTGCTCCCAACTGCTGACTTTTCTCCTTTTTTGCATAGTTGCTGTTCTTTCTACAGTGCATGGAGGTCATGCACTGCTAACATGCGACCGACAGACACTACTGGATATCGTCAAGTCAAGCAGCCGCATGGAGTTTACTGGCTTTATACCACCCAACCTGCAATGCATCGTCCGCCCCCGCGGTGACTGTCAGCACCCCCAGGAAGGCCCCGAAGCACCAAGCCCACATGAGCATGCTGACCCCAAGAGAGTGCGTTGGAGGCGGGGTCAAAGGTGCCAAAGGCAAAACAAGAGAGGAGGGCTACATGCTAGGCTAAAGACTCACTCCAGCCGGTCACCGCTACCCAATCTCCTAATGGCAAACGTTCAGTCTTTGGAAAATATGCTAGATGAACTAAGAGTAAGGATTGAAGACCAGCGGGAGACAAGAGAGTGCTGTACCCTTATTTTCTGTGAGACCTGGCTTTCAGATAGAGTCCCAGAGAGCCTCATTCAACTATAAACTCACCCAACACACTGGGCAGACAGAACAGGAGACTCTGGTAAGGTGTGGGAGGGGTGTATTTATATACCACTCGTGGTGTGGAGATGTACAAACTGTTTACAAGCACTGCTCGCCCGACATGGAGTTTTTACTGCTGAAATGCCGTCCCTATTATTTACCGAGGGAATTTACTGCTGTGTTTTTGGCCGCTGTATACATCTGTCCACAGAGCAACTACACAGTAGCGCTAAACAAACTCCATGACGTCACCAGCACAGTAGAGACAAAACATCCTGATGCTGTTTTTATTGTTGCTGGCGACTTTAACCAGTGCAATTTATGGACCGTACTTCCCAAATATTACCAGCATGTGGACATTCCCACCCATGATAAAAGCACATTGGATCATGTTTATTCTAACATAAGTGGCGCCTACAGAGCAGCACCCCGCCCCCACTTCGGACATCTCACTGTTTGTGTACTCAGCCTACAGACAAAATCTGAAACAAACAAACCCTGTTATTAAGCAAATTAAGCGCTGGACTCCAGAGACTGAGAGCACCCTGCAAGACTGTTTTGCCTGCACAGACTGGGATGTGTTGAAAGCTGCAGCCACCCAGGTGGACTCTTCTGTAAACATACAGGATTATGCTGAATACTTGACTGGGTACATCAGCACGTGCATTGATACCATCATTCCCACAATACAGGTCAGGAAGTTCTCCAGCCAGAAGCCCTGGATCAACAGTCAGGTACGTCAGATGCTGTGTGCTCGCTCTCATACATTTAAATCAGGCTATGAGGGTGAGTACAAAGCTGCAAAGTATGGACTGAGAGAGGCTATAGCAACAGCCAAGAGGCAGTACAGAGAAAAGTTAGACAGCCTCTACTCCACTCCTGACCTGGGCCGCATGTGGCAAGGCCTGCAACACATCACAGACTACAAGAGGACCAACAGCAACACCACTAACTCTACAGACAGCCTGCCGGATGATCTCAACATCTTTTACACCCGCTTCGAGACCACCAGCCACAGCACAGAGAAGAGACACACACTCACGTACCCCCACCCACCCACCCACCCACTAAGAGTCTCACCAGGCCAGGTAAACAAAGCACTGAGGAATACCAACCCCCGTAAGGCAGCAGGACCAGACAACATTGGCCATCCGGTCTGAGTGTACGCTGGCACATTTGGCTGCTGCTACTCACCGGTCAATTTTAATGCTTTTAATGTGTTTTTAGTAGCTCACCTGGCTTTACAAACCCACAATGTTGACCTCCAAGCTACTTACTTGGTCTGCACTTGTCTGGATTACGCTATCATTGTTCCACCGCTCCGTGCCTGGTCTGCTCCTGTACTCGGCTGTCGAGCTCCTCCGGCTCCGCTGTCACCTGTCGGCGCCTCCGCCCGTGCTGCGCCAGCACCTGGACATTGCTCGCCTGCCTCGCCGAAATTACATCCACTGTGGCTCTCGCCGGAACTTCCACATCGACAACTCTAATACAGTCCATCTGGTCCTCCTCATGTCGCCCCTGGAGAACTACTGCGTCCCGCCGGGTTGACCACAGCTCGCTAGCCACCCTAGCTAGCTCGGCTAATCCTACTGTCAAGACTGACAACACCACCGTTAACTTTGGGCTTCTCAACATCCGTTCACTCACGAGCAAGGGCCACCTTGTCCAGGACTACCTCATCGACCGTAAGTTTGACTTTCTCTGCCTGACGGAGACGTGGCAGCATCCGAATGACTTTTCCCAATTAAACGATGCTACTCCTCCTGGGTTTGTTTACCTTTCCAAACCCCATGGCTCCGGTCGCGGTGGAGGTCTCGCGATAATTTACCGCGAGAAGTGGAAAGTCCTACCTGTCTCCTTTCCAGCATCCAAGGCATTTGAATGTCTTGCTTGTAAACTGCCTGGTCCCATTCCCACCATCCTGGCTATTATCTATCGCCCACCTAAGCCCCATACTGAGTTTTTTAATAATTTTGCTGCTCTCCTCACTCATCTCTCCACTCTCTCACCTAATGTAATACTGTTAGGTGACTTCAATATTCATATGGACAATACCAACCTCCCCCTTACCCGTGACTTTTCCTCTTGCCTTGAGAGTTTTGATTTTCATACCTTCACCGATTTTTCTACTCATATTAAAGGACACACTCTGGACCTCATCTGCTGCTCTGGCCTTTCACCCTCCGGCTGCACAGCTGATCAACTCCCCATAACCAACCATTTCCTCATCTCTTTCAATGTCACACTCCGCCTCTCCACAACCAAGCCTTCACTTCTTATCTCATTCCGGAATATCAAGGACATTAATCCAGACACCCTATCCTCCATTACTGCCACTTTACCAGACCCTGAGTATTCTTCCTCCCCTGATGAACTGGCCGACCACTACAACAATTCCCTAACTTCTATTCTCAACTCCCTCGCTCCTGTTAAAACCCGGTCTGTTTCATTTTCCCTCTCTGCCCCCTGGTTTACCCCTCAACTCCGCTCCATGAAAGCTAAAGGCCGCCAACTTGAGCGTCTCCATAAAAAGACTGGTCTCACTATTCATTTTAACATGTACAAAACTCATATTTCACAGTACAAGGACTCCATTGCACAATCCAAATCTGCTTATTACTCTGGTCTCATCTGTTCCAACCATGGCAATTCCAAAACACTCTTTTCACTCCTCAACAGAATCCTTCAACCCCTGGACTCCCTACCCCCCCCCCCCCCCCATATGTACTCGGTGGACACCTGCAACTCTCTCCTTTTGTTTTTTAATGCGAAAATTGAAAAGATCCACCAGCACCTGTGTCCCATTCCCTCTTCTCCCTCCCCCTCGGCACCTCCCTCCTATAGTTCTTCACTCTCTTCTTTTCAACTTTCTGACCTCTCTGTCATCTCCGACCTCATCTATAAATCCAAGCCATCCACTTGTCTTCTTGATCCCCTTCCTACAGCCTTGGTCATATCCTGCCTCTCCTCACTGCTCCCTCTCATCACTGCTATCATCCACTCCTCACTCACCACTGGTTCATTTCCCTTATCTTTTAAAACTGCTGCTGTCTCTCCAATCCTCAAAAAACCAGGTTCAGATCCCAATAATTTCAATAACCTCCGTCCCATCTCTAATCTTCCATTCATTTCCAAAATTCTCGAAAAGGTTGTTGTTTCTCAACTTCACTCTCATTTATCTCACAATAGCCTGTTTGAAGATTTTCAATCGGGTTTCCGCCCCCACCATAGCACCGAAACTGCCCTTCTGAAAATCACTAACGACCTCCTCATTGCAGCTGATTCTGGTTTGCTTTCTATTCTCATTCTCCTTGACCTGAGTGCGGCCTTTGACACAATCTCCCACTCCATTCTCCTCAACAGATTGTCTTCCATCGGTATCACTGGCACTCCCCTTGACTGGTTTCATTCTTACCTCTATGGCCACACTCAGTTCATCCAACTCAAATCCTACCGTTCTCAACCCTCCCCCATCTCCTCTGGTGTGCCCCAGGGCTCAGTCCTGGGGCCTTCCCTCTTCATCATCTACCTCCTCCCCCTCGGTTTTATTTTCCGTAAATACAATATTCTCTTCCACTGCTTCGCAGATGACACTCAGCTCTACCTCTCCACCAAACCAAATCCCACCCTCCCTCCCTCCTCCCTGACCAATTGTCTTTCTGAAATAAAAACCTGGTTCACTGCAAATTTTCTCAAACTCAACAGTGATAAAACAGAAATCCTTTTAGTCGGCACCAAATCCACATTATCAAAAGTTGATAGTTTCTCCCTCACCATTGATGGCTCCTCAGTTAGCCCCTCCCCTCAGGTCAAGAGTCTGGGTGTCATCCTCGATGGTTCTCTTTCCTTTCACTCCCACATCAATAACGTCACCCGGTCTGCTTATTTTCATCTTCGCAGCATTAATCGTCTTCGCCCTTCGCTCACCCCCCATACTGCCTCTATTCTTGTACACAGTCTTGTCACTTCCGGTTTAGATTATTGCAATTCCCTACTCGTTGGTCTCCCTCAGAACTCCCTTCACAAGCTCCAGTTGGTCCAGAATTTAGCTGCCCGCGTTATCTCCAAAACCCCCTCCTTCCTTCACATCTCTCCTGTTCTCCTGCAACTTCACTGGCTCCAGGTCAAATTTTGCATTGATTTCAAAATCCTCCTTCTTACTTTCAAAGCCATCCATAACCTTGCCCCTCCTTATCTGGCTGACCTCCTTCACATTGTCACCCCTACCCGCTCCCTCAGATCCTCCTCCTCTGTCCACCTCGCTGTCCCTCCTGCTCGACTCAGCTCCATGGGGAGTAGAGCCTTCAGCTGCTCTGCTCCCAAACTCTGGAATTCACTCCCACCTGCCATCAGAAACATTGACTCCCTCCCTCAGTTTAAATCCGCTCTCAAAACTCACCTGTTCAGATTAGCATTTTCATTGTAACTGCCATGGTTTTTATGATTGTCATTTTTGTGTTTTTGTTGCTTATTGATACTGTGTTTTATCTATTTCTGTAGTGTCCTTGAGGCACTTTTAAATAAAATGAATTATTATTATTATTATTAACATACCTGGGCGGGCCTTCAGAGCATGCGCTGCAGAGCTGACTTACGTTCTCACAGCAATCTTCAACCTCTCCCTCAACCAGAACATAGTCCCCTCCTGCTTCAAAACAACAACCATCATTCTCCTCCCCAAAAGGAGCCCGCCGACCTGTCTGAATGATTACAGACCGGTAGAACTCACGCCAATCATCATGAAGTGCTTTGACAGAGTGGTGCTGCCCCTCATTCAGGACAGCATACTGGGCACCCTGGAGCCCCTGCAGTACGCCTTCAGGCCCAACAGGTCCACCTCAGATGCCATCGCTGCAGCACTCCATTATTCTCTCTCCCCTCTAGAAGATAAAGACTCCTACATTAGGATGCTCTTTGTCGACTACAGCTTCGCCTTCAACATGGTCATCCCCCACAAACTCACCGACAAACTGTCTTCACTTGGCCTGCACCCCACCCTCTGCGACTGGCTACTGAACTTTCCAGTTGGCAGGCCCCAGTCTGTCAGGATGGGTAACAGAACCTCAGCCAGCATCATCACAAACACAGATGTCCCACAGGGTTGTGTTCTCAGCCCCATCCCCTACAGCCTCTTCACCCACGACTGTGTTGCCTCCCACAAGGACAATATCATCCTAAAGTTTACTGATGACACAGCAGTGATAGGACGCATCACTGGTGATGACAAAGTATCCTACAGGAGAGAGGTGGCCAACCTGGTGTCATGGTGTGAGGACAACAACCTCACCCTCAACAAGGACAAGACAAAGGAGATGATAGTGGACATGAGGAAAGGGAGGAGGAGACCCCATCGGCTGCTGTTCATCCGGAAGCTTGAGGTGGAGAGGGTGAGCAGCTTTAAATACCTGGGCATCCACATCAGCGAGGACCTTAAGTATACACACAACACCACAGAGTGGTTTAGAGTCCTCAAAAGCAACTGTACTTTCTGAGGAGGCTGAAGAAGTTCGGCATGTCTTCCAGGATCCTCAACAATTTCTACAGCTGCATCATCGAGAGCATCCTGACCAATTGCATTACTGTGTGGTACGGAAGCACCACTGCCCTGGAGTGCAAATGCCTACCAAGAGTGGTGAAGACAGTGGAGAAGATCAGGACTCCACTCCCCTCTCTGCAGAGCATCTACCACCACAGAGTCCAAAAGAGAGCTGGCGCCATCCTCCGGGACCCCACCCACCCCCAGCACAGACTGTTCACACTTCTACCCTCAGGCCGGCGGTACAGAAGTGTGAAATGCAGGACAACCAGACTGAAAAACTCCTTCTTTCCCACTGCCATCAGACTCCTGAACAGGTAACAACTCCCAAAACTCTGTAACACAGCTTTGCATATAGAAACTCACACACCGGCTGCTAAATCTGCACACTGCTCACCTGTACAGTAGATATAGTATCACCCATCTGATGTCCATATCATCTCTGCTGCTATTTATCATGCATAGTCTACTGGTACTATCGTTACAGAAATAATTTTGTAATTATACACTGCTCGTTGCACAATGCTCATTTGCACACTGTACATTAGTCTGTGCCATCTCAAGTTCACATCAGCTTGCACAATGCTCATTTGTACACTGTTCATAGGTTCGTGCCATCTCAGGTTCACATCATCTCTGATATCAATATACCACTATCACTTTAGTCATCCAGTGAATTTTCAGTTTCATTTCTCTACTGCCTAATTGTGTGTTGGTGTGTCTTATTAGTATCCATTAGTATTAGGATTAAGTTACTGTGTTAGTGTGTCATGACCTATTAGAATTGTTGTTTCTGTACCTTTTACCTTGGCATTCGTTCAGAGAGCAAAGTAAAAATTTCATTGCTCAGGAAATGTAGTATTTCTTAATTGTGCACATGATGATAAAGCCTTTGAATCTTTGCTGCGTGTCTTGACACTCTCACACACACATTCACCCATCTCATCAGATCAGTGTTGCCAGATGGAAAATGTTGAAGTATCATACCAACGGCTTAAAATTATCGTATTTTGAGAAAAATTATTGTACACAAACAGTTTTCATTCTGACGTGGCTCAGGACCATCTGCTTCAGTAACACATTATCACAGATGGTGCATATTACAGCCTATAACACAGTTTTACGTTTAAATAATCTAACAGACCGGTTGAAAAAAAGCACCTTTACCTGTGTGGAGTACAGGATGAGCCTGTACTGAGCAGCCCAAAATTTGTCGTACTTAACTATCTTCTATATGCCTTCTGTTAAATCATCATACTATATCAAGGTCTCGCCTCATAAATATTTTGAGAAGTACTCTGTTTATACATTAGGGATAAACAATCAATCCACCTAAACTACTGTTAAAATGCCTCTGATAATTGAATCAGAAACTTGTTCCAGTTTTACTGAGAACTACAATTCAGTGACATTTTTGCGGACATTTGCATGTTGCAGCAGTGACAGAAAGCTTTACTATTAATGCCAACAACAGGGATGAACCACCCAGTAAAACTGGGGTCTGCCTCGTGATGTTGCTTACTTGTTGAGACTGCCGTGCCTACATTAGTTCCGTAATGTACACGAACGGTGAATGTACTGAATCACTCACTGGAGCTGTAATGGAAGCCAGGAATCAGCAGCTGAATCCCCCGCCTGAGCAGTAAATGAGCCCCACCCGCTTGGTTCAGCCGACTCTCAGTTCAATGAGTGGTAGACAGTTGGAGCTCTAGTACAGCACTGAGTGATTCAGTGTACAATTATTTGTAACAAATCTTTTTAGTTTGACTCGGCACATCTCATTGAACTGTGGATCCCATCACTAACCTCCATAAGAGGCTGCCTCTCTCCTTCTGCAACACAAGTCTTCTGTCTTCTTTTCCACACAGCCTGACACATGACACGATGCGTAAAAACAAACGTAGTATGTATGCGCAGGATCCGTATTCTGATTGTGTTTGCTAATGTATTAATGTAGCCATGTAATGAAGGGTCCAAATTATTGTACGTTAGGGGATTTTTGAAATTACTGATACATGCACGTTAAGTTAATTGGCATCAAACTGGGGATTCTAAATTGTCCTTAGGTATGACTGTGAGAGTGAATGGTTGTCTGTCTCTCTGTGTTGGCCCTACGATGGACTGGCGATCTGTCCAGGGTGTACCCTGCCTCCCGCCCAAAGATGCTGGGATAGGCTCCAGCCCACCTGTGACCCGAAAAGGATTAAGCAGAAGAAGATGGATGGATAGTACATCGTACAGAGGGCAAAATTATCGTACAAATATGATAATTATCATACGTCTGGCGACGCTGCATCAGACGCACATCTTTCATTTGGGGGATGGGGGCATTTGTCCGTGTCTAGATCAGAGATTCACAGGTTTGAAGCTCATTGACAAGATGTAGTAATGATTTTACCTCTAAAGATGTATGAAATGATCAAACACTGGCTGTAGTGTTATATTTGCTCATTTGTTTGTGGTTTCATGGAGTCTCTCATCATGTGCGCTCCTGCGACGGGGTGCTTTTGGGGCAGGCAGACATTTTTCAATACAAACCCAGCACTTCATACACACGGTAAGGATGGAGACATCCACCAGCAGGCTGGGGGAGACGGAGGAAGGGATGGCATTGGAAGCCTTGAGGGGTGAGTGTTTGTTTTAAAATTCACACTCTGTTTTTTACTGAAGTGTTCCATTAATACTTACTGTAAACACGTGAACATGGTGCACAAGTGAACATGGTGCAGCAATGCATTTGATTGATTAGACTGAGCGTTTCAGCACCACTCAGAGACAAATTTGATTGGTGAAATTGGTGGAAGTTGACGAGGATTGGCCAAAATTGCAGAAAAGTTGTGGTGATTGGACAAAGTTGCAAGGTTGCGCAATAGTTGCGCTGATTGGCTAATTTTGTGTGAATTGACGCAATAGCAACATCGCGAAATCCTGGAGAGACTGTTAAATGAGTGTTTGCCTACTGAGCCCTTCATTGCAGAGGTCAAGCTGTCCGGCTCTCCCTCCAGTAGAACGGCAACTCAAAAAGGCAGGTGGAAAAAATAAGGGCAACTCACAGCTGCTAGGTCCAAACTGGCAACGTTCTTCTGTCATGAATTGCCCAGGCGGGGTGGAATGGAGACCCAGATGCAGGGTGGTGAGTTGCAAATGTTTAATCCAAAAACACAAAATAACAGAGCGGGGAAACACTTACAGGTATAGTAGACGAGGAGACTGAATAGCGCACTGGCTGAGGCGTGTGTAAAACGCCGGATAGACAAAGTAGAACATCGCCCCGAACTGCGGGGCAGCATCCCTTAAATAGGGTAAGGAGAAATCAACAAATGAAGAACAGATGTGAATAACCAGAGCGAGGCTAATGAACTCAAATAATGACAGCTGTGACAACCACAAACTGAGCTAGGAGCAACGGAAGTAAACAAAGAACACTGTCAAAATAAAAGTAAAGACCGGAATGAATGACAAATCATGATACAGATGATGAACAAAGAATGATGACAACCCACCAAGGCAAAGACAAGATAACCATGAATAACAATAATAACTAGAAAAGCACTCGGAGAGCGCAGACCTCCGCCAAGCGCCACAATTCCCACCATACAGTGTTTGTGTGTACGTTTTCAGATTCCTTGAGCATGTAAACATATGACTAGCAATTGGATTCACAATGATTATTTGTTTATTTGACAGGGACAGTGCAATAAACACACAATTAATCAATGACAATCAATCTGATAGTGATAGGATTAGTGGTTCAGTAGTAAAAGCATTGCCTCCTTGGCGGAGGTAATAAACTGAAGTGTTGCTGTTGTGTCCATCTCCTCCACTGACGGATGCAAATTGGGTAGACAGGTTGCCGTGGGTTTTATATTATATTGTAACGTGCTGCTCGACATGGCGACGTCCCACCGGGAGGTTCGAACTCACGCCTCCCGCTCCGGAGTCCCGCACTGTACCTGTGTCGCCAATAGGGTCAACCCACTTGGCAAGCCAAGTAGGGTGCTCATATTGAGTTCGCTACAATATTATTTGTTTGGGGGTTGCGCTCCGCGGCAAACGAGAATTTAGAAGCTTCGCCGGCAGAGAGCTCGTTTTTGCGCAGCGCCTATGGCTGGCCGGTGAATTTGTGCCAAATGTGCAGCTCCTATGGCTGGCCGGGGAATTTCTGCCAAAGAATCCGTCGGCGGACAGCTGCCCGTGTGAGGTTTTGCGGCGGGCCCAGGCCAGCAGTGTTTTCCGCGTCCTTTTGTGCCTAAAACGTTGAAGAACGCAGAGTTTGTGTTGCAGACACGACGACCAGCGCCCTCCATTGCGCCTGCACACATGTTGAAAATGGCTGTATGTCACAGTGTTGAATGAAAAATGCTTTAAAAAATTCCTGTATCCAGACGGTGAACCGGATCACCCCCAAAATTTAATCAGTTCTTCCTTGTACCATTTCCAACAACGCCTGAAAGTTTTATGGAAATGCGTCCAAGATTTTTTGAGTTATCTTGCTAACCAACAGACAGACAGACAGACAGACAGACAAACAAACACACAGACAAACCCCGGCAAAAACATAACCTCCTCCTGGCCTTTTCGGCCTGGCGGAGGTAAATATACCAAGGTCTTCAAGACTTAAAAGGAGACAACACATCATATATAAAAGAGAGATGGGAAAAAGAGGGGAATTTCACTTTACAATTGGAAATATGGGAAAAGCTAAATAAACAGCAATGGAAAAGTACCTCATCCCTGCAGTGGAGAGAATTTGGATGGAAAAACTTGGTAAGATTTTTCAGAACACCTGCACAAAACAAATTTACCCATAAGGGGTTGAACTGTTGGCGCTTGTGTGGTGAAAAGACTGCAAATCATTTTCATGTGTTTTGGTCATGCCCAGTTATCCACCAATATTAGACCAACGTACAGACAATATTGGGGAAAATATTCAAAATAACAGTTCCCTTTTCTTTTGTAACTTTGTATTTGGGTTTACTACCGGACTCACTGGAAAGACGAGGAGATAAATACTTATTCAATGTTTTAATATTGGCAAGTAAAAAAGCCCTAACTAAAAAATGGATGTTGAAGGACTGTCCTACACCTGAAGATTGGATTAACGTGATTCAAGACATTTACTCGATGGAAAAGTTGACATTCGCACTGAGACAGGACATGGATGGGTTCATGAACTTTTGGCAACCCTGGATCGCATATGTGTCTTCCAGTAGATCTAATCTTTGACAAATACCATTTCAATAATGGTCCCGCTCTTTGTTCCAACGTTACTCAGATGCTCTTTTACTTTTAATTACTTAATTTTCTGTTTGTTTGTTTTTTGCTGTTCTGTTTGTTTGTTTATTCATTTGTTTGTTTTTTTTGTTTTTATTTAATTCTCCTTAATTTCACTTTTTCTTTCACTTTAAAAAAAAAGGGGGGGTGTTGTAATAACTATCCTACCAATGTTGTCAAATAGCAAAAAATAAGGGAACATGTGATGAAAATGTAAACAATGCAATGCTGTAATGACCTGTATACCCTTTACAAAAACTTAAATAAAAAAAAAAAAAAAAAAACATTTTATGTGAGCTAACCGTCTTTCCCAAAGCTAAATTTTACTGGCGCGAAACCGCTACCGCAATGCGGCTCGCCTTTGATCTCCGGCACCAACCGCAGCTTGAACTTGTACAAAACGTATCAAAACGACACACCAACATCACAATATTACTCGTCGCGACACACAGGAATAACACGGAGCTTAAGGCTCTTATTTATGGCATTTTTAACCAAATACTAAAGGGGGGCCGGAAGTGCACCCTCTTTGTTTACCTGGGGTGGAACGACCGCAGTGCCCAAGGTTCCGCTGCTTACTCTTAAATATTTATACAGGGCTACATATCAAATGTTAATATTATTGATCGTCCACAATCTCAAAATATATTTAGATACTCTTAAAATGAAAATAAAATGACAGTCTCTCTGAATTATTTCCAAATGTGGTGCACTATTTGGGTGGACCACAAAGACACTTAAAAACTTTCATCAGTATGTCTTCTGCCCAACCAGGCGAAAAAAGACATTGGACCTGTGCTATGGATCCATAGAGAGGGCCTATAAATCACTCCCCCTTCCTCCTTTAGGATCATCAGATCACAACTGTGTTCATTTGCTGCCCACATATAAAACTGCTCTCAGAAGAGGCAAGGTGGAGATGAGAGACATTGATGTGTGGACAGAAGATTCAGAGCACAGCCTCCAGGAATGCTTTGACTGTACAGACTGGAAGATGTTCATAATGGCCTGCGGGGATGACTTGGACTCTCTGGCTGAGCTCACATGCTCATACATGGCTTACTGTCAAAATAAGATTGTTCCACGTAAACGTGTCAAAATATACCCCAACAACAAGCCATGGGTTACTAAATCAGTTAAATCCTGCTTACAGAGGAAAGCTCTTGCCTTTAAACAGGGGTCTGTTTCTGAGCTACAGGTTGCCACCAAGGAGCTGAAGGCCGAAATTTTAAGAGCAAAACAGAATTATAAATCAGAGTTGGAAAGCAAGATGGCAGCAAATAAACTTGGTTCGGCCTGGGCCAGTATGAAAACTATTGCAGGCCTTCAGAGCACAGAGCGCAGTAATCGTGTGTTTTTAGATGGTTTTAGTTCAGACACAGAGCTGGCTAATGCTCTTAATTGTTTTTATGGTCGTTTTGACTCCTTTGATTTTAGCACAGAAATCCAAGATTTGAAACAGAAACTCAAAGACAATCAGCACTTTAATATTGAGATGCAGGATGTTGAAAGGGAGTTCTGCTCTGTAAAAGTGAACAAAAGTCAGGGCCCTGATAATATATGTGGACGCCTGGTAAAGTCCTGTGCACATGAACTGAGTCCTATATTTCATTACATTTTCAATAAGTCCTTACAGACACAACATGTGCCTAAGATCTGGAAAGATGCCGTGGTTGTTCCCGTTCCAAAATCCAGCTGTCCTAAAACGGTAAATGACTTTAGACCAGTTGCTTTGACTTCAATTTTAATGAAAATTTTTGAAAAACTGGTCAGATGTGAGGTCCTAAGGCAGACTGAACATGCATTGGATCCTCTGCAGTTTGCCTATAGGCCTCACAGAGGAGTGGAGGATGCCACTGTCACTCTGTTTGACATGCTTTTTAAACATCTGGATTTTAATGGGACACACGCCAGGCTTTTATTTGTGGACTTTTCTTCTGCCTTTAATACAATCCAACCTCATATTTTAGTTGAAAGGCTCCTGCAACAATTTGATTTAAGCAATAATCTGGTGGGTTGGATTCTGGATTTTTTAACCAACAGGACGCAGAGAGTAAGGGTCAATGGCACATTGTCTGACCTAAAGTGCTCTTCTACTGGCTCTCCTCAGGGGTGTGTGTTGTCACCACTACTCTTCATCCTGTACACAAACATGTGTCGGAGCAGACATGACAACAGACACATTATAAAGTATGCTGATGACTCAGTCATTGTCAATCTCCTCCAGGATGGTGAGAGTGGCCACGGCCCAGTAGTTGATGACTTTGTTCACTGGTGTGAGGATTCCTACCTGCAGCTGAATACAACAAAAACGAAAGATATGATTATTGACTTTAGGAGGAAAACTCCCAGGCACAAAGTCACCATACTAAAAGGCCAGACCACCGAATGTGTACAATCGTACAAATATCTTGGGACGATTATTGATAGTGGATTGAACTTTGAGGTGAACTGTGAAAGGGTGTGCAAAAAGGGTCAGCAAAATTTGCATTGTTTGAGGAAACTTGCACGCTTCCAAATTGACCGAACCATAATGACAATGTTTTATCGGGCTTTTATTGAATCTGTTTTATCCTTTTCTTTAATGTCATGGTTTGGTCAGATAAAACTGAAACAGAGGAAATCCTTGGATCAGGTTGTCAGATGGTCCAGTCGTTTGCTTGGTGAGTCACAGCTGAGCCTGACATCCCTGTACACCAGACAAGTACAGAGGATGGCCGACTCGATTTTAAATGATGACTCCTACCCTTTGCACTGCAACTTTCAGCTTCTTCCCTCCAGACGGAGGTTTGCTGTCCCAAAAAGTAGAACCCAGCGCTACAAAAACAGCTTTGTCCCTGCTGCTGTCAAAGAGTTGAACAAGCTATAAAAATTATATTGTACATATTTTATATTTACCTATTTTGTAAGATGTGTGCCTGTGTTTGTGTCTATGTTGAATGTAATTAGTGGCTTGTAAATATGGATGTCACCAACTGCAAAACAAATCTACCTACGGGTACAAATAAAGTAACCTGAACCTGAACCTGAACCTGATTGTGAGAGGGCCCTTCACAGTAGTTTAACCGTCTGAGTTTGGTCTTTATTCTAATTTCTAACCCCGAGCTCAGGGGTCATCGCCTACATTTATCCAAGGGCCAGAATTTTTCTCGGCAGACACTGTGAGGGCCAGAGGCTCTTGCAAAATAAAATAAAATTCTTCCAAATTGATGTTATTTTTTTTTTAGCCTTTTCCAGTGTTAACGGACTCATATTATCTGTAGAGTTAGCTGTGGTGAAAATGTCAGGACAGGATGGTGCTCAGCCAAGAAAACCACACATGAATAGTTTGACCAAGGAGAACTTATTTCTCTGAGAAATTATAACCTCCTTGGTCAGACATTTACACACTTGAATTATACAACCAGAGCTGGGTAGAGCATATAGTCAGAAATTGTAGCCAAGTCAAAGTAGTGTTTGTTATGTCTGTAAACTTGAGACTCGCAGAGAGTGGTGTTAACTTGGAACACGAACTTTATTACACAAGCATAGCTTACAATACTGGTGGGTTTTCGTTTATCGAGCCAGCCGGGAAAGAGGCCATAAGATGGCCTACTCTCCCCTTATAACCGTCCGGCGTGATGACGTCACTCCCATGGCTGCGTCACCACCCAGGCGCTAGTTAACCCTTATAGTGCTGCACTACAGTGTTACCTTATGATATTAATTACTCAAGTATAAGAGTTGTAGTGACCTCCAAAAAAATCAGTTATCTAAGAATTTAGGGTTTCCCCTCAATTTTTTTATGTCAGCTTTCTTGTAAATTTGAGTTATTTTTCACTTAATTTTTCTTTACTTTTTTCCTCATTATTTGTGCCTTTTTTCACCAGAGTGGTGGCCTAGTTGATAGAGCATCTGCCCCACAGCTGAGAGGTTAGGGGTTCAAGTCCTGGCCGGGCTGTACCAAAGACCACATAAAAATGGTACTTCCCGCCTTCTAGCTTGGTGCTCAGTGTAATAGAATGGGGGAAGGAGAAGCTGTTTGTGGAGGCGCCTTGCATGCTAGCAACCCCTCTGATTCTAGATGTGATTAACATTATAGATAGGAGAAACGTAATTTTGTTCTACTGTATGGATTGAATGACAGTAGAGTTGGCTTCTTCTTCTTGTAAATTAAGGACTATCATATACAAATGAGACTTTATTCTCATAAATTTGTGAACTTTTCACAAAACTTTCAGACATTTTTCTCGTAAAAGCAATGTTTCTCTCTCATCGATCTGTGAGTTCTTTACTCGTAATTTTTTCTCTGCTTTATAATGAATTTATTATGTTTTTTTTTATTTTTTCCTGAAGTCTGCAGTAAAATTGTGACTTTTTCCCCACATAACTGAACATTAATGTGTAGAGCCGGAACAGAATCAGCTTTCCTCTAATTTTGAATAAAATTATGAGTAAAACTATGTTTAATTCAGTAAAATTAATTAAAATGACCAAAGATGCAGTCATTTCTATTGTAATATGTTATAGCCGAACTATTTTTATGGTCAGTTATGGCCAGTTGACATTCACTGCTCGAGCTCTTTGTTTTAAAGTAAAAAAAATACTTTTATTGAATAATCATAACTATGTTGAAATGTATTATTTTAGTGGTGGGCATTTTAATCGTGATTATTCACGTTAGTTGTGATTATTGGCACATAATTGACACATAATTAATACAACTTTTTTTTTGTCTCTCTCTCACCAATATGCCGCCAATGTCAAAATGATCATGTTAATCAAACTCATGCAGAGTCATGGGCTGCACGGTGGTGCAGTGGTTAGCACTGCGGCAGCACAGTTTACCCTTGGCCGGGGGATTGTGGGGATCGTGGGATCGTGGGTTCGATCCCAGCCCCCGACCAACAGTGATCTGTGTGGAGTTTGCATGTTCTCCCCGTGTTGCGTGGGTTTACTCCAGGATTTCTCCGGTTTCCTCCCACATGCCAAAAACATGCATGTTAGGTTAATTGGCTGTTCTAAATTGTCCCTAGATATTTGTTTCCTGTAGGCCCTTAGAATAGAGGGTCAGTATTAATGAAAGCGCTTTGAGTGGTCTTTGTGACTAGAAAAGCGCTATATAAGTGCAGGTTAGTTAGTTAGTTAGTTAGTTATCAATTAATCATGACTAGTACGATTGATTGCTATTAGAAATGCCCACCACTGAATTTATATTTAATGTATTTTATATATTATGTCTTGTGGACCAAATGTGACTTTTTGGCTTTTAGTCAGTGGCTGACCTGTGGCAAAAAAGACCTCACACATTTACTTAAAAAGTTACAAATTTATGAGAAAAATTTGTTGGAATTTGACAAGAGAAAAAGAGAAAGAAAAGTTCAAACCTATACTGAAAAAGACAGAAAAAATACAAATTTTGGAGGTTAAATTTTCATATCAAAAGTTAAAAAACCCCAATAACAAAACCTTCCTTATATCTTCTTTTGCCAAGCCAGTTTATTGTTATAACTGAGCTCTTTTAGCTTTATTTTGAGGCTCAAATGTGCAGATAGTTTGGGATTAAAGTAATAATAAATCAGTAAACTACAGAATAATCTCCTTCTCCAGTGGGGGTTGCCTCTGTCATCATATGTTTTAGCCTCGCTAGGTTAAAATGTGCTTCTCTCACATAACGTTACAAAGCATTTTGTCATGTTAAACCCTGTTATAATGCAGTTACAGATTAAACTTTATCAGTGTAATTCTGTAATAGCGTGAAATAGACACTTGTATGAATTTTAAGGTAAAAGTGTTTATTTCTATTGTTTCAGGGTGATTGTTATCCACTGAAAAGCCAGCCCATCGGCCTCTGTTTGATCATCAACAACGAGCGCTTCAGTGACGGCACAGAGAGAACTGGAACAAACAAAGATGCAGGTACAGAGCTGCAGAGCTGATGGTCTCACTTTAGCAGTCTTGCAAAAGATGGAGTGCGGTATCAGTGAATAAAGCACTGCTGTGATTGCATCGATGACATCACCATGGTGACATCATCATGATATTGTAGTGTAATACTGCTTTATATACAGGGATGGCAATTTTCCACCGATCCGCGGATTTCCGCCGATTTATTTTCAAATTGATCATTTCTGTGAATCGTCTAAATCTGTTGAGAAAATTTTAGGGGGGGTAAGGTACCTTATTGTTACCGATTTTAGCGAAAATCAACACGATTACATAAGAGCTCGGCGCTTCCCCGGGTCAAGTCTCCCGCGATAACCCGGATGTACTCAAGCTACTGCTGTATTGTAAACAGCCCTGCATTTGGATAGTTGCAAACGATTGGACCAATCAAATGGCTCGTATGCTTTGTCAAAAATTCATGGCGGCTTGTTCTCAGGGATGTGATTTTTCCGGTAATTCGCCGAATTCCGCTTTATTTTATCTTCCAGGAAGATAAAGTACGTTAAGTACGTTAGCGGCTTGTCGTCCACGAACGCAGTAAAGGTGCGCCCTTTCAGGCAGAACTGGAAGTGGCGTATGGCCAGGTGGAGAGCCATTAACTCTCTGTCGAACACGTTGTATTTACGCTCACTGTCGTGCAAAGACCTGCTAAAAAAAAAAGGTGAGCGGCTGCCAAGAACCGGCAACGCATTGCTCCACGACGGCCGCTATGCCCATGTCCGAGGCGTCGGTAGTGAGCGCTGTTTTAACCTCAGAACGCCTGCTCCCGTTCAGAAGTCCAGTCGACTCTGTCCGCTGGTTTCCGTTTCTTGAGTGCGGTGTACAACGGCTGTATGAGCTGGGCTGCACGGGGGAGGAAACGGTTATAAAAGTTAACCATCCCCCAAAACTCCCGCAGCGCCCTGACATTGATGTTGAGGAGAAAAAAATAGCAAAACAATTTAGTTACATTACTTTTATGATTCCAAACAGTTTGAAATTGACAGTGCACAGTGGATATTGACTCATAACTTTTGAATATTTCTAAGACTTGGCTGCATCAGTGATTGTGCAAAATGAACTGCTCAAGACTCAATGGAGATTGAAACTGGTGATCTGAAATGAATGCTGAAATTATAAAAAATAATGGTATGTTGGAATTTTATTTCTATTATGGAATAGATAAAATTAACTGATTTTGATTTGATCAAGTGTTAAAGCATGTGATGGATAATGCTTGTTGGAATATTTTAGGAATGCTATCTTCTTTTTTAGATTTAGATTTTTAGACTTAGTATACTTTATTGATCCCCAGAGGGGAAATTGAGGGTCATCCACCACCTGGATGGATGAAGCAACTGCGCTATCCCTTAACCATTCACACACACATTCACACCTAGGGCCACTTTAGAGTCTCCAATTAACCTAACCTGCATGTTTTTGGCATGTGGGAGGAAACCGGACAAATCCCGGAGTAAACCCACGCATACACGGGGAGAACATGCAAACTCCACACAGATCACTGTTGGTCGGGGGCTGGGATCAAACCCACGATCCCACGATCCCCTAGCCAAGGGTAAACTGTGCTGCCGCAGCGCTAACCACTGCACCACCGTGCAGCCCTTGGAACTCTTGGAACATAAGTCAATATTATACAGTAATAAGTGGCATTCAGCTGTTTGTTTTATGTCATTTAAGCACAGTTCTGGTACTTAAAAATCATAAAAACCCAGGAGCTTCAGGGGGCTTTGCCCCCCTTGCCCCCCCACCGGGGCCACGCCCCGGACCACACTGGGGGACTATGTCCCCCAGACCCCCTACTAAATTTTCAGATAATTTCCCCAACCCCAAATCACATCCCTGGTTCATGTTGGAATTGTGAGCTTTCGGTATCGTTTTCAGCGGAATTATGAGATTTTTATTGAAGGATCAGGAGTCATCAGTGCTAGAAATAGACAAAAGTGTCAAAAATAAGTTCCAATGGAATTGGCTTGAGAGAAAAGTGACGGTAAAGGTGAAAATTGGCTCAAAGTTCGACGAGGTAACAGAAATACTCGGACAGTTTCTGAAGAAACCAGAAAAGGAGATGAAGTTCAAAGTTCAGAGACTGACCCAGCTTGCTGCCAAAAGTTCAATTCAACTTTATTTATATAGCGCCATTTCACAACAACAGTCATCTCATAGCACTATCAACTGTAGGGGGGAATCCCCACAGTTGCAGAAAGACCCCAGCAATCAGGCGATCCCCTGTGAGCAAACACTCGGCGACGGTGGAGAGGAAAAACTCCCTTTTAACAGGAAGAAACCTCCAGCAGAACCAGGCTCAGGGAGGGGCAGTCATCTGCTGCGACTGGCTGGGGGGTGAGGGGATAGAGAAGAAGAAAAGAACAGACATGTAGAGAGCAAACAAAAAGGAAGAAAGTTTCACATTAGAAGTGACTTGGTGACCAGTGTAAATAGTGTAAATAGTGTAATAAACTCTTATAGAACTGTTAACTATGTTGGACTAAAGACAGTGAGACAACATTGAAGTTAATGTTAATGTAAATGTAAGTTAACTTTCATTAAATTTAATGATTTATCTCAGTCTAGTATTTCTTTTTTTTTTAAATCATTTTTTTCAGTCTAAATTACTTCTGTTTTACTGAAAACCTCCCAGCTTCAGGGGGGCTGCGCCCCCCAGCCCCCCCATAAGTCAATCAACCAAATTAGATTTCAGCTGAAATCAGAATTTCCTATATAACAGTCATACAAATGTAATTTTTTATCAGTAGACAGTAATAAATGGCAACAGATTATGATGTGTATTCTAATGTCTTATTGCTCCAGCAAGACTAGCGTCACTACATGGAAAACTAGAAAAGCACTCGGAGAGCGCAGACCTCCGCCAAGCGCCACAGTTCCCCCCATACAGTGTTTGTGTGTACGTTGTCAGATTCCTTGACCATGAAAACATCTGAGTAGCAATTGGATTCACAATGATAGGATTAGTGGTTCAGTAGTAAAAGCATTACCTCCTTGGCGGAGGTAATAAACTGAAGTGTTGGTGTTGTGTCCGTGTCCTGCATCTGCAAACTCCCAGGCTGGGGGTGTTGCAATTGAATGAACGAATGAATTAATCTTTATTTCGAATAGATTAAGAGTACAGGTTAAAAGAAAGTGAATAATATAACAAAGGGGGTAATAAAATCCAACAAGGTCAAATTAGACAATAGCTCCTCTGATTATACAGTTCAACATAAGTTATCCGAAATCTGTGATGGCTGAATCCGCAGCTTATATTGCCCACCCATGTTCCATCCAAGAATTCAAAAGAAAAAACAAAAGAAGTCCTGACACAACTGCGTACAACCCACGGGCCAATGGGTTATGTGAGCGTTTTAGATCACTGAAAGCAGCACTGAGGGCTTCACTGACGGATGCCAATTAGGTAGACGGGTTGGCGTGGGTTTTATTCAAAAATCAAACGTTTATTTCATACTCAGGGTTCATATTAAATGCAGAACTAAAAGGAGTAGAAAATAAATAAATAAATAAATAAAAGTATATACAGATCAGCAGACAGTCGGCGGTCTTGTAACAACAATAACATACAATATTGGACTCAGTATAAAATGGAACGCCACCACTTCCAAATGCTGAAGTGTGAGTGACGAGTTGACAATTGCTGATATAAGATGATTGTTACATGGCAGCAACGTTGTCATCAAACTGTAAACATCGTTACGTATCAACTCGCCAAAAGACGGAATGTTCATAGACACAAACATCTTGCTTGCAGTCGACCTTCGTGGTACATGTAATCTTTATCTTTATTGGGGTTGCGCTCCGCGGCCAAAGATGATATGGAAAATTCCCCAGCAGAGAGCTTCTTTTTGCGGAGCTACTATGGCTGACCGGGGAATTTCTGCCAAATAATCCAGCGGCGGACAGCTGGCTGTCTGAGCTTTTGCAGCGTTGCGCAAACACAGGCACACAGCACGCTGCCGAGCAGCTGGTTTTTGCGCAGCGCCTATGGCTGCCCGGGGAATTTCTGCCAAATAATCCGGCGGCGGACAGCTGCCCGTCTCAGCTTTTGCAGCGTCGCGCAAACACAGGCACGGTGTTTTCCGCGTGCTTTTGTGCCTAAAACGTTGAAGAAGGCGGAGTTTATGTTGGTCAGACACGATGACCAGCGCCCTCCATTGCGCCTGCGCACATGTTGAAAATAGCCGTATGTCACAGTGTTAAAGAATGCTTTAAAAAATTCCTGTATCCAGACGGTGATGCGGATCATCCCCAAAATTTAATCAGTTCTTCCTTGTACCATTTCCAACAACGCCTGAAAGTTTCATGGAAATCCGTCCAAGACTTTTTGAGTTATCTTGCTAACCAACAGACAGACAGACAGACAGACAGACAAACACACAGACAAACCCCGGCAAAAACATAACCTCCTCCTGGCCTTTTCGGCCTGGCGGAGGTAATTAATATAAACACAATTGAGAACTAAGGCGAAGGCGGAGAAGGCTCATATACAAGCACAGGAAGATATAATTACCTCCGCCAGGCCGAAAGGCCAGGAGGAGGTAATGTTTTTGCTGGGGTTTGTCTGTGTGTTTGTGTGTTTGTGTGTTTGTCTGTCTGTCTGTCTGTCTGTTTGTCTGTTGGTTAGCAAGATAACTCAAAAACTTTTGGACGGATTTCAATGAAACTTTCAGGCGTTGTTGGAAATGGTACAAGGAAGAACTGATTAAATTTTGGGGATGATCCGCATCACCGTCTGCATACAGGAATTTTTTAAAGCATTTTTCCACACTGTGACATACAGCCATTTTCAACATGTGCGCAGGCGCAATGGAGGGCGCTGGGCGTCGTGTCTGACCAACACAAACTCCGCCTTCTTCAACGTTTTAGCCACAAAAGCATGCGGAAAACATTGGTGGCCTGGGCCCGCCAGCGTGCCTGTGCCAGCCATAGGTGCTGCGCACATTGCGCTGGTTGTCGTGTATGACCAACACAAACTCCGCGTTCTTCAACGTTTTAGGCACAAAAGCACGCGGAAAACACTGCTGGCCTGGGCCCGCCAGCGTGCCTGTTTTTGCGCCACGCTGCAAAACCTGACACGGCCACCTGTCCGCCGCCCGATTATTTGCCACAAATTCCCCGCCCAGCTATAGGCGCTGCGTAAAAACGACCTCTCTGCCGGGGAAGATTCTAAATTCTGTTTTGCCGCGGAGCGCAACCCCAATATAATATAAAACCCACGGCAACCTGTCTAACCATTCTGCATCCGTCAGTGGAGGAGATGGACACACCAACACTTCAGTTTATTACCTCCGCCAAGGAGGCAATGCTTTTACAACCGTAAAACGGGGCTATAAGGGACGGCGGGGTAAGATGGGACACTTTTCTAAATGTAATTCTGCTTTTTTAATTTTGCTTCTGCCTAGATTTGATGAAGGATTCATGGATATTTGACAATAACAACACAACTCAGCATCCTGCTCAAAATAAAAAAAAGCAGAATTACATTTAAAACATTTCCCAGAAAAGTGTCCCTTATTAACCCGCCGTCCCTTATAGCCCCGTTTTACACTACTGAACCACTAATCCTATCACTATCACATTGATTGTCATTCATTAATTGTCTGTTTATTGCACTGTCCATGTCAAATAAACAAATAATCATTGTGAATCCAATTGCTAGTCATATCTTTTCATGCTCAGGGAATCTGAAAACGTACACACAAACACTGTATGGGGGGAACTGTGCCGCTTGGCGGAGGTCTGCGCTCTCCGAGTGCTTTTCTAGTTTATCATACAAAACAAGATGGCCATAGGCATATAGTATAAATAGACAAGACTATAATAACTAAACTAAGATAACAGAACAACTCAAAACAAACAGAGACAAAGGGCAAATTCAGATAACACAATACAAACAAAACCATACTCAAATCCAATAATAAAACTGAGATGGGGAAAGTACAGAAAATAACTTGAATAACAGAAAGTGTGAGCATGTTTCTCCAACCGTGCTCAGCATCATGATGCAAATAAAAGCACACAGTAAGAGGCTTTAGGTAAAAAGTTACAATTCTGCATGACAATGGTCACCAAAAAATGTTCAAAATTTAAAAAAAAATGTACCTTTATGAAAAGATGTTTAAAAAATGAGAAAATAAAACAAATTTAGGGGAGAACGGTAACAAGCAGATACGAATAAAGTTGGTACTGGAGACTACATACACTATAGCCTGTAGTTTTGAAAATTATAAAGGTTTTTCTTAAAACATGTGAATAGTCCTGAAAACATTGCCTTATAAATGTAAGAGCAATTTAGCTATCGTTAATGCAACCAATTTATTACATTTAAAACGTAAACCCTAAACTACAGAATAAGCAGCTACAGCAGTATAATATAACCACAGACATCATTCACCACATTACTTCTGCCTTCATCTCATTTCTATGCTCTGGGGCATGAGGGGGCTTTGATCATTTTAACATATTAAACTAATTTATTATGTTATTTCACCGGCTCAGGAGGAGGGTCTAAATAAAACAGTGGGGTTATTTAAAAATATTATTTCATCATCTGGCCTACCTGTCTGCCATTTCCCCAAACAAGACACTTCTGCAGGTAAATGACCACTGTATCAGACCTCCCGTCTCTCGCTCTCTTTCTCTCAATTTACCCGTGTTAGAAATCTCTGTTATACAGACAACTCGTGGGGCTAACAGATTTTTTTTTTCTTTCGGTGGGTTGAATAAATCAATCTGGAGCAGCTACAAGGGAATGAAAATAAACCTCTGGACACTTGGGGGACTTCCGGGAAGATGGCAGAGAGACATAACGCTTAAACAGAGAGCTCTCCCTAGCCAGATTAAAAATCATCGGTAAATGGCCAACTCGACATAAGCGGATCAATAAACTAAGGGATGAAAACACGAAGGAGCCGGGCACAAGGACAAAAGCAGGGTAAAATTAAAGAATTCCTCTTCAACAACGCAGGAGAAATCGCTGAACACGAGGCCCAAAAAAACGAGGTGACTGCAGCAGAGAAAATGGAGGACGCAAAACTCGATACCATGAACACTGGCATCGCCAGTTTGGGTAAAGAGTTGAAAGACTTCAAGCGGCAGCTACAACAGGATTTAGCGGCTCTTAAGGAGCAGCTGAAAAAAGAAATTAAGGAGGAAATTATGGGCCTCCGAAGAGAAATGGAGCGCAAGCTAGCAGAAAACATGGAGGAGCTGCGCTCTCAGCGGGCGTGTATGACAGAAGCACAGGCCCGAATATCGGAGCTGGAAGATTAGAAGAGCGAGGCAAGCGAACAGCTACAGACCCTGACGGCACAAACGCAGAGGATGCAGGAGAAAATAACCGACCTGGAGAGCAGGTCCAGACGGAGCAATATACGCATCTTCGGTATCCCGGAGGGCATTGAAGGCAACTCGATGACGAAATTCATGGATCAGTTCTTAAAAAAAGAACTGGAGCTGCCCGGTGAAGCGGATCTGCAGATTCAACGAGCGCACAGAGCCTCGGCACAGAACCCGAAGCCAAACTCTCCACCCAGGTCAGTTGTGGTAAACTTTCTGAAATATGACATAAAGGAAAGAATCCTGACACAAGCGTGGAAAAAAAAGATACGAATCGGCGACAAACAGATATTCTTTGATCATGACTACCCGACAGAAATTGTGCAGCAGCGGAAGAAATATGCCAACATTAAAAAAACGCTGAAAGAGAAAAAAATTAGATTCCAAACGCCGCTAACGAAGATGAGGATTCATTGGGAGGACGGCTTGAAGACATACAACACAGCCAGAGAGGCAGCGCGGGACATGATGGAGCGGGGCTTTGTGGTGAGCGTGCCGGAGGAAGCGGCTGGAGCAGCGGCGGCCCTGAACGCATCATGACAGCCGGAGTGGAGGCGAGTGAACGGCGGAAGACGGGAGGAGACGTGAAGCAGCGGGCCCTGGAAAAACTGCAAGGCTTTCAACTGAAAGCCTAGATTGTAACAAAGATTAAGAAAGGCACAGAAGAAATGAAGGCCAAGAAGACAAGGTAAAAGAGAAACAGATGGCTAGGAGAGGTTTAAGTGATATTTGTTGGACATTTCTAGACTAATGACTATTACTTGGATAGTAACTAGAGGTCTAGCGAGGGCCCCTCACTCTGTGAGGACATTCCCTCCACCCACCAACAGGGACCAGTGGGCAGAAGAAAGGCCCAAAGTACGGAGGTCGAGATTTTTTAATGTGTTTTTATATAAATATGTATTATTTTTGTTGTTAAAGGGGCTAGGAGCACAAGTTAAAAAAATGGAAAAACATGAATATGGTTAAAAATCTTAAGATAATGACATAGCTACAATGCTCTACAATGCTCTGCACTGTGTGTCTGTGTGTGTGTGTATATATATATATTTTATAGTAATACGTACATATGTATATTAGCTGCTCTTGCTTGCTTGTTTTTTTCTTGCCTTCTGATTGTTGCTCTGAGTGTTGCTATCCCTGTGCTGTTGCAATCCTGGAATTTCCCCGTTGTGGGACTAATAAAGGCTTATCTTATCTTATCTTATCTTATTAAACGTGAATGGTCTGAACTCACCTGTTAAAAGGGAAAGAATAATAAGAAAATTCAAGAAGGAAAAAGCCGAAATTATATTTATGCAAGAGACACATTTGAGCAAGACAGAACATGAGAAACTAAAGAGATTTGGCTATAAGAACTCCTACTACAGTTCATTTAAGGGAGGAACTAAAAGGGGGGTTATGATACTAATTTCAAATAAAATACAATTTGAATGTGAACAAGAAATCCAGGATAAAGAAGGCAGGTATGTAATAATAAAGGGAATAATAGATGGTATGCAGATCACATTAGTGAACATCTATGCCCCACCAGAAAGTGACAAGGGTTTTTTTCAACATCTGTTTGATCTCATAGCAACACACAGTGAAGGAGTCCTAATTTGTGGAGGAGACTTAAATGCTGTCATGGATCATGAAGTTGATACAACAAGTGTTAAGAAGACAAAAAAACATGTAACAAAGTTCATAAGAACCTCACTGGCAGAAATGGGTATGGTAGACATATGGAGGGACCTGCACCCACTCGAAAAAGACTATACACATTATTCAGCAGTCCATAAAGTACACTCTAGAATAGATTACTTCCTTATGAATGAAGGTGACAGACACAGGGTGAGAAATTGTTGGATTGGAGGGGCAGAAATATCAGATCATAATCCTGTATACATGGAAATATATTTAAACAATAGAAAACGACAAACAACATGGAAACTTAATGTAGGACTGTTAAATGATGATAAAATGAAAGAAAGAATAAAAGCAAACATAAACGAGTATATCCAAGAGAATGACAATGAAGAAGTGGACCCAACAATACTATGGGATGCACTAAAAGCCGTGTTAAGAGGTAAATTAATTGTTGAAACAGGAAAAGCAAATAAGTCTAAACTGGAAGCATATGAACAAAGATGTGAGAGACTGAGGGAATTAGAACGTAAACATCAAAGCACAAATGACCCAAAAATATATCAAGAAATTAAAGAAGAAAAAATAAAGATAAAAGAAACACAAATAGATGAAACTGAAAGGAAAAATAGATATCTAAAGCAAAAATATTATGAAACGGGACCAAAAGCCACAAAACTGCTGGCAAAACGGTTAAGAAAACAACAAACAATGAATAATGTATATAAGATTAAAGACCCCATCACAAATAAAACCACAGTTAACCCAGAAAACATCGAAGAAATATTCCATAATTTCTATCAAGAACTATACTCGCAACCTGAAGAAACAAATACTAAAGATATTAAAAAATTTCTATGCACATTGGACTTGCCATCAATAGGAAATCAACAAAATGAAAAGCTAACAGCAGAAATAACAACACAAGAGATTAGAGATGTGATTAAGTCACTTAAAAACGGTAAATCACCAGGTAGTGATGGATACCCCTCTGGGTTTTATAAACTGTTTATAGAAGAACTCACGCCACAGCTCCTAAAGTCATTTAATTGGACGTTGAACAACAACAAAATACCTCCATCATGGAACAAAGCCATTATTTCAGTTATTTTAAAGACAGGGAAAGATAGAGAACAATGCGGAAACTATAGACCAATCTCTTTATTAAATGTGGATTATAAAATATATACAACAATTATATGTAAACGAATAAAGACATTCTTGACGAAATTGATAGAAGATGATCAAACTGGTTTCATAGAGGGACGCCAAACACATGACAATATCAGGAGAACAATACATATAATTAATCAAATACATAAAGAAAAGAAAAGCGCAGTAATAATGAGTTTAGACGCAGAAAAAGCATTTGACAGGGTTAACTGGAAATTCCTATATAGTGTGCTGGAACGCTTTGGATTTAACGAAAAATCAGTACAATGCATAAGGACGCTGTATCAAGAACCTGTGGCAAGAATCAAGATAAACGGTAGCTTAACAGACAAAGTAAATATACAAAGATCAACTAGGCAGGGATGCCTGCTTATCGCCCACCTTGTTTGCTCTGTTCATAGAGCCACTGGCTCAAGCGATACGACAAAATAAGAAATTAAAAGGTGTAACAATAAAGGGGGCGGAACACAAGATTGGGCTATTTGCAGACGATATTATAGTTTACCTTGAACAACCAGATGAATCAATAATGGAAATGATGAACTTGATAGAAAATTTTGGAAAATTATCAGGATACAAGATAAACATAACAAAAACACAAATACTGACATTCCACTATAACCCTCTAAACCAGATAACTGATAAGATCAAACTAAACTGGAAACAAAAAGAAATAAAATACCTTGGAGTGAACATACCTAAAGATCCAAGCAAAATCTATAAAGCAAACTATGATAGGTTGGAACAAGAAATAAAAAAAGATATTGATAGATGGTCAATCTTAAATATGGATCTGAATTCAAAAATTGAGACAGTCAGAATCAGCATACAACCTAGATTACTTTACCTCTTCCAGGCTCTACCAACAGAGATTCCAGATGCCCAGTTCTCAAAGTGGGACAGGATGATATCGAGATTTGTTTGGGGAGGTAAAAAGCCAAGAGTGAAATATAAAACTCTCCAGTTACCAAAAGAGAAAGGAGGCATGGGCCTACCGAGTCTAAAGGAATATTACTACTCAGCACAAATAAGATATATCATATGTTGGTGTGACGAGGGATATGAGGCAAAATGGAAAGAAATGGAAAAGGAAATTGAGGGACTCCCAGTACAAAGCATAATAGGAGATAAAGATGCATATAAGCAAATCAAACAAATAGACCCAATCACTAAATTTACTTTGGAACTGTGGTATAAAATAGTACAAAAGTACAATATAAAGGAAGACATAAAACTATTGAAATGGGTAGCATTTGACAGTCAGTTTGAACCGGCAAAACAAGATAGGGGATACAAAAATCTGGTGAACAAGGGAATCACAGCCTGGGGCAATATCGGAAAAAAAGATCTCAGGAGCTTTGTAAACATCAGGAGAAAATTTAAACTAGAAAGATCGGAATTCTTCAGATATCTGCAGATGAGAGACTATTATATGAAGAAGATTAGGCATAACCTCCAAACAGATGTGAGCGAGATTATACAATTCATTTTAAGCTCATATACAGGAAATAAAATAAGAATTATTTCAAAGCTATATCAGAAACTTATGGCAAACAATCATTCAAGTAACTATATAAAGGAGAAATGGGAGAAAGAGCTCAATTTAAACATAACAGAAGAAAGCTGGCAGGAAATATGGAAAACACAACACACATCAACAAATTCAAGAACATGGAGGGAATTTGGATGGAAAAACCTGATTCGCTTTTTCATTACACCACAGATTCATGGAAAATATACAAATACCCAATCTTTATGCTGGAGGGGATGTGGGGCTCAAAATGCAGACCACTCACATATGTTTTGGAAATGCTGCAAAATCTCATCATTCTGGAAATCTATACATGTGACAATACAGAGGATATTAGGATATAATATACCAATGAACTGTAACCTGATATACTTATGTGATCTTAAAAGAGACAATGTAATACAGGCTGAGGACAGATATCTAGTTAAAATCTTGTTGATTGCATGTAAAAAAACAATCACAAAAAAATGGCGATCAGAAGTTCTTCCTGACCAAGAGCAATGGACTGACATTGTTGAGGACATACGTATGATGGAAAAACTAACATATCGACAAAGAATGCAAGAAGTACTATGGGGAAAAAAAATGGCGGAAATGGACACACTACAAAGTGCAACAACGAGACAGAAATTGAAAGAATAACCAAAGACGCTGGAAAAACCAGAAGAATTAAGAGATGGAAACTAAAAACTTGATGCTCCAACATTTGTCCCCCCCCCCTTTTTTTCTTTTTCTTTTTTTTTCTTTCTTACTCTAGCCCCTTTGTTTTTAAATGTAGACTGTGATCTGAATGCAATATATATGATGAAAAATGAATAAAAATCTAAGTTACAAAAAAAAAAAAAAATAATTAAAAAAACAAAAACCTCTGGACACTTCAGAGTCCGGACGTCAACAACACTGCTTCAGGGTGAGGTAAAACTTTTCACTGAAGCTGTGTTATTGATGTGCAAAAAAAAAAATACGGGCAGATTATCCGCATCGCTGCACCATTTTTTAAAAGATTGCAGAAGTCAGAAAGAGCCTTAAAAGTAAATTACTTCCTCACAAGTCATCATCATCATAGCAGTCTGTCGGGGGCGACAATGACGGTTTCCTTTAGGTCTGATCAGATTCCTCCACGCAGCTCTGTCCTTCGCCTTCCGCTGCCAGGAACTCCTGACCTTGTTAACCCAGGCAACGTCCGAGCCGGTATGAGTTGCTTTCAGACTGACCATTTCATGAAACTGCTTTAGCTAGCTTTTGCTGGACTAGCAGCACATTCTTGGCAGACAGTGGTATTATCAGTGGCAAGGACATGCCAAGACAAACTGACTCCAGTATCTGTTGCAGTGACTGACCAGATGATAGTTTTGTTTATCTCTGCTCTTTGTGTAGTGCATGTCACGATGCACTGACTGGCAAAAGTCCACCACAGACCTTGTAACAGATGTGCTTATCTGCCAGGAAGTCCAGTCTCACCCCGTGTAACCGAGAGTGGTCCACCACAGACCTGTGACAGATATTGTTTTTAGTTCTGCCAGGATGCCCAGTTTCACCCTCCACACCCTCGGAAGGGCGGGGTGGCCGGTTGAGTCGCAGACGGCCCAACCCATGAGACAGGTAGTACCAGTTTTCATGGTTATCCGGTAGCAAGCAAACCAATGCCTGACCTGACATGAACTTCCTCACAACTAGACGCAGACATTCCAAGCACTCTGTGGTAACGCATAACTTCGTTTGGCAGCGTAACAGACACCAAATATCGCAATATTCATTTTTACACCAGTATCAAAAATTATACCGGTATTATTGTGAACGATACAATATGGCACACCCCTACCTGGGTTCCTTTATTATTATGGTGTGCTGTTTATACCGGTATTGCAAAACAAGTAGCTCAAAGAGTTGGACGTTTTAACTTATTATAGAAAAAACTAAATGGTTTGTGGCTCCACTTAGGATAATTCAATATTAGCTTTAGTTTCTACGTACTAAGAATTAAATTTACTATCCTTTTAATCACGTTCCTTTTTAAAGAATCAACACAAATAAACTTGCAATGAAATAAAAATATCACACACTGTAAGTAAAAAAATATGAATTATTGTATTTAAACTTATATTTGGCATCAAACTGGGGATTCTAAATTGTCCTTAGGTATGACTGTGAGAGTGACTGGTTGTCTGTCTCTCTGTGTTGGCCCTGCGATGGACTGGCGATCTGTCCAGGGTGTACCCTGCCTCTCGCCCAAAGATGCTGGGATAGGCTCCAGTCCCCCCGCGACCCGAAAAGGATGAAGCGGAAGAAGATGAATGAATGAATGAAAATGAAAATGAAATTAAAAATTAAAATAAAATCATGAATCTTTTCCAGTGTTTCAGTTCACAAGTTTTAACTCCAACATAAAAGTGTACCTTTGATTGTTAATGCTTCTCTGAATATAACAAAATAAAACCGGGTTACTAACCAAATCATACACTCACTCATGCAAGCACACACAAACTGCAACTAAAAAGTCCTTAAAAAAACAAAACATTGCAGGCGTGTGTCGGTGCTTGGGAGCGGTGTGGTCTAAAACTGATTGACCCCTTCACTTGCAAAGCAAGAAAAAGTAAACAAATAAAGCGCGTGCCTTAGTTAGTTACTCATAACCTTGGAGTAGTTGTGTAACTTGAGTGAGGCAATGGCGTAAGATGAGATGAGGGGGAAGTAGAAAATGAGGGAAAACCAGGGGCTGGCGGGATGACAGGGCGTGTCGACAGCTGCACCGGGATTCTTCTATGCTCAAACAAAAGTCCAAGGATTGACTCCGGGGCAGTCCTTTAGCGAGCATAGACAAATGTCCTTTAGTCAATTTTCTTGTCTAAATGTCTAAATAAATTCTTTCTGAGCTCATTTAGCTTCACATTAGCTTACAACATTAGCACATATTAGCAACAGTTAGCAACATCCACAGTCACACAAATGCAACACATGCTAATGTGGTTAGCAGCTAATATGTTAGTCGCAATTAGCATCCACATTTAATCACACTGCATCTGGTTAACACAGCTCACAATTAACAGAACAGCTCTTTTACCTTCTGTTATGTGTGGATTTGGCCTTTTTTGCTTGCGGTAGCTGTCTGGGGGGAGTGACGTCAAGTGGGCTGTGGCCACTGTATATATTGTATGTTCTTTCAATAAAGTTCAGTTGGATGTTTGGGACAAGACAACTCGCATCTCACTCATATTCAGACATATAACATTTTGGCAACGAGAATAAACTATGGAGGCATGTGGGGCACCTATATGGCCGTTTCTACAGTATCCAGGGGAACCAGCAATTCTGTGGCCTACCTGGTTGGCTGCATTTGAGGGGTACATTGTGACATTGGCCCTGGATAAACTCAACGGAGTGCAGAGGCGAGCGCTTCTGATTCACCATCTCGGTGTAGACGGTCGGAAAATTTTCCACACGTTGGGGGAGACAGAGTCTTATGCAGATGCTGTTGATGCTGTCGGCTGGCTTGCTGACTGCTTTGCCGAACACACACGGAGCACGAAGCTGTGGGCTGAAAGGTTGTTGGTGCCAAAAGAAGCTAAGCTAGCTAGCTCGGGGGAGCTAACAGCCCAGCTAGTAGCAACGGAGAAATTAGCCATGGAGCTAGGTGGGCACCAAACACAGAAGCTACAAGCTACAAGCTAGATATCAGGGTGGAATCGGAGCCACAACTGAGGGAGCCCGTGTCCACCGAGAATGACAAGCCAGCCGAAAAGCACAGCACGAAGAGTGACCACAGCACTGAGCTGGAGTCGAAGACGGACACTGGGAGCGGACGGTACGAAGAGCTAACGGGCGCCACGGCAGTCAAGCAGGACCAGTCTCACTCAGGTTTGATGCAGGAGGGTCTCAGTGCTGGCGTTCGGGATACCTTGGACAAGGGTACCGAGCGTGACGGCGAGGCGCCCGCATCTACGAGTGACACCGACAAGCGAGCCTCAGTTTCCTCCGGAGCTCCGCCACTGTGGGCTGGAGGATCTGCATCTACGATGGCGACTGCTACAGCGGCTTTAGAAGAGGTCGGGGCCGGACCGACAGGCACGAGGAGACCATGTGCCAAACAGCACCATTTTGGGCCAAGCGGGGCCCATCTTAGAGGTATGGACTTGGCTCGGGCTCGAGGGAAGAGACATCCACGGCAGATGTGAGCCAAACGACAGTCAGGGGGTTATCAGGAGTGGTTGCGCATCGTGGCTAAGCGGGGCGCAGCCTACTTCAAGCTGTCGGACAGCTCATGGAGACACGCCAATGAGCTGCGGTGTGCTCGGGAGGAGGCTTCAGATGGCGGGTCTGGACGAGAGAGGTGGTCGATGGCGAAGAGAAGAGGCGTTCTTATTTATGAGGCCAGCTACGATCCTGAAGGCATGCCGCTTCCAGAGGCAGGTCTATCAAGGGGCTGCCTGGGGCTCCCACAAGCCAGTTCTATCCCTTTCTGCCAGAAGGACAGTAATGTGAGTTTGTGATAAATAAAAAAAATGTTCTAATGTTCATGTGTTTGTATGTTAAAAAAAACACCAAAACTATTAATCTGTTATTGTTCTGGGTGTTTATTAGTATAAGAGCACGGCAATACCTTTTAGTTACTTAATGGACTTTTGTTCAGATAACAGGTGGAAGAATAACCCACCTTGCTGTGTGGGGTAGGACGGTAGTCCACCTGTTCCCCCTACCTTAGGTTTGTTGTATGAATGTGTTAGGCCATGTGAGAATTTCAGTTTTCATTTTATTAGTGTGTGATTCGGGTCCTAAATTGGGGAGGGTCTTAATTATGTGTGTGCTTTTCTACAGGGGAGGAGAATGTTATGTGTGGATTTGGCCCTTGGGGTTTGCCGTAGCCGTCTGGGGGGGAGTGATGTCAGGCGGGCTGCAGCCGCTGTATACAGTGGTGTGAAAAAGTGTTTGCCCCCTTCCTGATTTCTCATATTTTGTATGTTTGTCACACTTAAATGTTTCACATCATCAAACAAATTTAAATATTAGACAAAGATAACACAAGTAAACACAAAATGCAGTTTTAAAATGAAGGTGTTTATTATTAAGGGGACAAAAAAATCAAAACCTACATGGCCCTGTGTGAAAAAGTGATTGCCCCCACAACCTAATAAATGGTTGGGCCACCCTTACCAGCAACAACTGCAATCAAGCATTTGCAATAACTGGCAATGAGTCTTTTACAGCGCTGTGGAAGAATTTTGGCCGACTCATCTTTGCAGAATTGTTGTAATTCAGCCACATTGGAGGGTTTTCGAGCATGAACTGCTTTTTTAAGGTCATGCCACAGCATCTCAATCGGATTCAGGTCAGGACTTTGACTAGGCCACTCCAAACTCTTCATTTTGTTTTGTTTTTTTTAAGCCATTCAGAGGTCGACTTTCTGATGTGTTTTGGATCATTGTCCTGCTGCAGAACCCAAGTGCGCTTCAGCTTGAAGTCACGAACAGATGGCCGGACATTCTCCTTCAGGATTTTTTGGTAGACAGCAGAATTCATGGTTCCATTTACCACAGCAAGTCTTCCAGGTCCTGAAGCCGCAAGTCCTGAAGCATATTTTACTATTGGTATGATGTGTCATGTGTGCCTCTATGAGGTGGAGAGAGACAGATTCACGCGTTGGATACACTCATGACATGTATTAAAGGAAAGAACAAAATCCAAAAACTGTGCCAAATACAAGAACATAAATAATGGAAAAAACTTACAGCTGATGTCCCTGGGCCGACATCGCCCAGCGGACGCAGGAGTAGAACAGATGAGTAATCCGAATGAAGTATGGATAGACAATCATGTTGACATCTAATAGTGCAGTGAGGAAATAATGAACACAAGCAGATTAAATACAGGCAGATGACAAAGTGAATGATCACAGGTGTGAGTGCACCTGAGCGAGGGGAAGGAGAGAATCATAATGGTGATTGGGACCAGCTGGTGATGATGAGAGGGGAGTAATTGGACTGGCAGTCTGACAAGCAACGCCCACACAAAGTGGAAACCCAGGAATGCTACCTGACAGTGTCAGTCCACAGAACCAATACAAGAAATAAAGACACTCAAAAACAGACTGGAAATAAATTGCAAATAAAACAAGACATTTTGAGACAGGCTGAACGAGACAAGGAAAATGGAAGGCAATATAATAACTCAAAAAGGGCATAACAATACCACAGATAAATATGAATACAGAGGAAAGCCATGAAACTGAGCTTGGGAGAACATCCAAGCTCAGTTCATGACATGATGTTCCTTTCCTGAAATTTGAGACACAGGTAGATGAAACTTTTACGCCGGATGTAATGGGACACACACCTTCCAAAAAGTTCAACTTTTGTCTCGTCAGTCCACAGAGTATTTTCCCAAAAGTCTTGGAGATCATCAAGATGCTTTCAGTGGATGACTTTAACTAAGGATTTAGGATACTGCATTTAACGCATAACATATAAATAAAAGATAAATAAATAAAAAATAAATATACTATAGTGCAGACATTATTTATCAACTATTTTGTATAACTCATAAAAAAAAATCATAATTACCTCTCTTTCACTCTGTAAGGCCAGTGCCTGCAAGATGTTTAGATCTAGCAATTGATTCCTTCTGTTCCTTGGCCTTGGAGATAAAATCATTCTGAAAATAAAAAGTCCGAATCCCACAATACTATGCATCATGTTTGTCATACAAGGTCGGGTGACATGTCATAAAGTGTCCCATTCCTATTATACCATTTCAAGCCCTCACAGACTCGCACACTCACACACTACTAATGGCTGTCACCTAAGTCTACAAGGGCTCAGGGCATGAGGGCTTAGGGAGGAGCTTGAGATTCGGCCACTGTCTTAACCGCCACAGCAAAAATCTACCCACCTGTGGCAGGTGGGCAATGTCAAGCCCTGCAACCAATACAAATAAACAAAGGGTAAGATAGACTTATGCTCCAAAAAGGTTAGGTTGTAACTGAGCACACTACATTGCTGCGTATATCAAACTACTTAAATTGAATTCCAACTTTATTTATATTTGACAAAAGCAATTTTATCAGCTTCTATTTAACATTTCAAACACATCATGAACTGTTTTTAACCCTTAGTGGATGGCTGTGACGCCTCCGAGGCTCATCGGCCGTGCGCTCATTCAATTGACCGTAACTCCGTGAATATTGAGCTTAGAAATTTCATTCCAAGTGTTCGTGAAAGCTGAGAAGTCGGCCTTTATGGTAATAGCGGAAAGTTTATTAATTGGGACAAAGACAAAGCTAATAGGAAGCTAACGGGATTAGCATGCTGTCATGGAGCAGCTGTGTGGCACAAGTGAGCTTCTGCGGTGTTTTAGCAGTGTTTATAGTGTAAATAATAGTTTAGCATTGTAAATAGTAATTCTAGTATTGTTTGTGAGAGGTCTGAAGTCTTTTTTTTTATTGTTTTTGTAATGTGGTTTGTCCGTCGTTCTATTGTTCTTGCTCATGCAGCCAGTCAACTCCATGCTTTTAGGTAGCTGCGATTTTTGAGCAATAATTTGTAAATAGTTTGGCAAAAAATGTTGAGGAGATCAGCTAGAAAGGCAAAGGCCTGTGGATGAAGAGGATTATTAGAAGTATCCCAGTTTCAAACGCACAGGGAAAAGTAATGGTAAGATGGGGCATGTTCTGAAGTAAGTGCACTTTTGAGTAGTTTTGCATGTTTTAGTGATGTTTGTAGTGTAAATAATAGTTCAGCATTGTAAACAGTAGTTTTAGTACTGCTTGTGAGAGGTCTGGAGTCTTTTTTATTGTTTTAGCAATGTGTTTTGTCCGTGTTTCTGAGGAGCTATATTGTTCTCGCTCGTGCGTCTATCCAGTCAACTCTGTGTTTTTAGATATTTCAGGTATTTTTTTTGAGTAATATGTAAACAGTTTAGCAAAAAATGTTTGAGATCAACTAGAAAGGAGGAAGCCCTGTGGATGAAGAGGATTCTAAGGAGAAGGATCCCAACCTCAACCAGAGTAATAAATTTTGAATTACTGGATATTTATTCCCAGCTTTGTCACAATAATTTTTTTCAGTATCTATTTATTGTATTTATTTCTATTATTTCTATTTAGTTACAGTTGTGGGCTATATTAATCATATATTCCATAACCTACATATGTTGAAGCATGTGGGAATGTTTGGTGATTACATATGTAAGGCGACTTCACACCTCAGAAAGGACAAAGACTCTCAACTGCCAGTGAAGAACAAAGACGTTCCCAGACACTGCGGTGGAGACCGGAGGAGCTGCCCTTACCCCCCAGGGCCATGAGGAGGAGTACGGAGACAATGGGGGGATTAAGATAATGAGGGATGTCAGCCTTTGATATGCATGTCTTTTGTTATGTGCAAGTATAAGTTCACAGAGCCGGAGGTATTCGGTCTCTTTTCTTGCTTCTGCTTCTGCACTTAGATGAGACTTGTTAGAGGAGCTGATAATAAACTTTGGTTTATATATCACATCGCCTCGTTCTTCCAAGCTCTTCTACACTGGTGACCCCTGACGCGAGTATGGACCTGAGGCGTTCCCCCGCGATCGACTCATCTGTGGCGACCCAGGCAGACGCCAGCGCCCACACAGACAGGAGAACGGATGGACGACGTTCCCCCCCAGCAGAAGTGATAGAGAGGGCTCAACCGAGCACCAGCGCCGCTGAGAGAGCCGAGGCAAGGCATTCTCACCCTGCGGACACAGCAGTGATGGTCTACACAAATGCCGTCGCTGTCAAGCTGCCGGACTTCTGGCAGGAAGACCCCGCCTCGTGGTTTCAACAAGCTGAAGCCCAGTTTACACTGGCGGGCATCACGGCCGACGATATGAAGTTCTATCACATCGTCGCCAAACTCGACGCCACCACTTCGAGGTGTGTGCGGAGCATAATCCGGCGGCCGCCGGCCCAAAACAAATATGAAATACTGAAAGCAACCATCGTGGCAAATTACGTCCCCTCAGCCGAAGAGAGAGCCGAGAGGATCCTGGCGGTCTACGGCCACAGAGGACGCAGACCTAAAGCCCTCATGGAGGACTTGCTGCAGCTTAAAGAGGAGGACAATGACAACTTCTTCTTCCAATTCGTACTCCTTAGCACGCTGCCGCCACACATGAGAGGGACGCTCGCCAACATGCGATGCAACACCCAGCAAGACTTCCGCGTGCTGGCCAACGAAGCTCAACGACTCGTCAACGCCTGCAGGGAACAGACACCCACAGCAGCATCCGCAGACCTCAACGCTGATGCCCAGAGCCACGGCGAGCCTCAACCCACGGAGCAGATCCAGCCCGCGGTGACAGAGACATGGCCAAAATGTAACAGACGGAGCGATGTTTGTTATTACCACCACCGCTTCGCCGAGAAGGCTCACATATGTGTTCCCCCCTGCAAATTTAAATGCCAAAGCCGAGAGCCGTTAACGGCAGCGGTTCTCGGAGAGAAGAGTAAGCTGTTATATGTGACGGACGGACACACCGGCAAGCAGTTCCTTATTGACACAGGAGCTCAACTGAATTTCGTCATGCCCTCCCAAGCAGATCGAGCCATGGGCACCCGGGGCAACGGAGCGGTGGCAGCCAACGGCTCCAGCATTGACACTTTCGGCGAAAAGAGCCTGCACCTCCACATCCACGGCCGCAACTACAGCTGGACATTTGTTGTAGCGGCGGTGAGTTTTAACTTGTTGGGCGCAGACTTTTTGTGTGCACACGGGTTATTAGTTGATCTAGCGAATAGACGCTTGGTTAATGCACTGTCCTTTGCTTCTATTCCCTGCTCAGCCCGAGTTTCTCCACCACCTGTGCAGGCTAGCGTCACCACGGCAGGAGGTAAGTTTGAGCAACTCCTCACCCAATTTCCAGCACTCACAATTCCCAAATTCTCAGCCACTGTGGCTAAACACAGGGTTGAACACTTTATTCCCACAACGGGCCCACCCGTATTTGCCAAAGCTCGCCGCTTAGATGCGGCCAAACTCACCATAGCTCGGGACGAGTTTACTACCCTTGAAAAATTAGGCATTGTTAGATGCTCGAAGAGCCCCTGGGCCTCGCCACTTCACATGGTTCCGAAATCCGACGGTTCTTGGAGACCGTGCGGAGATTACCGCAGATTAAACAATGCGACAGCGCATGACCGCTACCCAATTCCTCACATTCAGGATTTTTCACTGCATCTGGCGGGTGCGCGCATTTTTTCAAAAATAGACCTGGTCCGCGGTTATCATCAAGTCCCAGTTCAAGCAGAGGACATTCCTAAAACAGCGGTAATAACCCCTTTCGGCCTTTTTGAATTTTTGCGGATGCCTTTCGGCCTCAAAGGTGCTGCTCAAACTTTTCAGCGGATGATGGACGCAGTATTACACGACCTTCCTTTTGTTTTCATCTACCTCGACGACATGCTGGTAGCCAGCTCATCTGAGGAAGAACACGAGCAGCACCTCACTACGGTTTTTCAGAGACTAGAAGAGCACGGGTTAATAATCAATCCAGCCAAATGCAAATTCGGCGTGTCGCAAATTGATTTTTTAGGACACAGAGTTTCTCCGAAAGGGGCAGTTCCACTTCCAGACAAAGTTCACGCGATAAAAAGTTTCCTACGGCCACAAACGGTCAAATCGCTGCAAGAATTTTTAGGAATGGTTAATTTTTACAACTGTTTCCTCCCCCACGCAGCTCAGCTCATGCAGCCCTTATATGACGCGTTCAGAAAACAGAAAGCTTCCAACGCGGTCGAATGGACCCCGGAGCGCGAACGCGTCTTCGCGGAAGTAAAGAGCGCTCTAGCTAATGCCACATTGTTAGTTCACCCCGATCCCTCGGCCCGTATTGCACTAACCACAGACGCTTCGGACCTAGCTATAGGGGCAGTTGTAGAACAACATGTCAGCGGGATCTGGCAACCTTTGGCATTCTTCAGCAAAACGCTAAACCAAACTGAGCGTAAGTACAGCACTTTTGACAGGGAGCTGCTAGCACTTCATTTATCCATCCGCCACTTCCAGTTCTAGTTAGAAGGGCGGAGTTTCATGGCTTTTGTAGACCACAAACCGCTCACCTTTGCGATGGCTAAACTTTCAGAACCATGGTCAGGCAGGCAACAAAGACAGCTGGCTGCGATTTCAGAGTTCACCACAGACATTCGACATGTGGCAGGCAAACTTAACGTGGTAGCAGACTGTCTCTCTCGCGCTGTGACATCGCCAGAGCACGAGGAGACAGATTATACTGCCTCAGCCGCAGAACTCTTCACTAACGCGGACACATACGCAGCACCTATCCATGCAGGGATAGATTATGCAGCCATGGCAGAGGAACAAAGCAGTGACGCGGATGTGCGCGCACTCCTGTCTGGACCAACAGGGTTAAGGCTGGAGGAAAGGGGTTTACGCGACGGCGTGCCCCCCCTAATATGCGATATTTCAACCGGCCGACCTCGCCCGTTAGTTCCAGCCACATGGCGCCGCCGTATTTTCGACTCAATTCACTCCCTCGCGCACCCAGGTGTGCGCGCCTCGGTTAAAATGGTCGCCGAAAAGTTTGTGTGGCCGGGCCTGTGCAAAAACGTAAAAGAATGGGCAAAAACATGCATTTCTTGTCAGCACGCCAAAATACACAAACACACAAAAGCCCCTCTGGAGCCTTTTCCAATCCCTGCTAGAAGGTTCGACCACGTTCATGTCGACCTTGTGGGGCCACTACCTTCCTCCCAAGGTTTCACACACCTGTTAACAATGATAGACCGCACCACGCGCTGGCCAGAGGCAGTCCCTCTGGCGTCAACTACAGCGGAGGAAGTCGCTCGCGTTTTTTTGACAAACTGGGTGGCATGTTTCGGCGTCCCATCGGACATCACGTCCGATAGAGGACCTCAATTTGTCTCGGAGCTTTGGTCAGCCATGTCCAGCAGCTTAGGGGCAACAATTCACCGCACCACCGCTTATCACCCTCAGGCTAATGGGTTATGCGAGCATTTTCACAGGTCTTTAAAAGCCGCCCTCAGAGCCTCACTAACGGATACAAATTGGGTAAATAAACTTCCCTGGGTTTTATTGGGGTTGCGTGCTGCGCCTAAAGAGGATCTAGATGCCTCTCCAGCAGAATTAGTTTTTGCACAACCTCTCAGGCTCCCGGGTGAATTTTTACCAGAAAACCCAGAGCCAGGGCATCTTCCAGCCTCGAGGTTTTTAAGCAGCAACGGACCAGACTCTCTCCCCGGACCGGCACATCACTCTTTTCCACGGGTTTTTGTCCCCCAAGCTCTAAAAAACGCTGAATTCGTTTTTGTTAGGTATGAAGCTTTAAAACCAACTTTCCGCCCAGCATACGATGGGCCATTCAGAGTGCTGGAACCTGGTGATAAACACTTTGTGCTTGATTTTGGGGATAGAAAAGAAACAGTCAGCATTGACAGACTTAAACCTGCCTTCTTGTTGAGAGACGAGCCTGCACAGTTGGCGAGAGCACCTCGGCGGGGTAGACCCCCCAAGAGAAAAGACTCAGCCCCCCTGCAGGGAACAAATAATCACTCTCCTCCCCAAGCTGCAGATTCCTTACAGGAAGGTCCCAGCAGGACGCCTAAGCAGACCCACAGCAGATTCGGGAGAAGATTAAAACCCAGACGGCACAGGGACTGATGCAAACTACTCAACAGTTGTTCACTAATTGTGCTGTAACAGTTTAGGACTGACTTGTGATTTTACTATGCTGTTATGATTACCACTGAACTCTCTTAGGAGCATGGCTGCTGGAAAGTTTCTTCTGTGGCAAGAGGTGTAGCAGTTAGTATGTCATAGTAATTATCTTAAACTGTGAATTTTTCTATTGTCCTTTTCTTAGTCGTTTGGGGGGGGGCTGTGGGCTATATTAATCATATATTCCATAACCTACATATGTTGAAGCATGTGGGAATGTTTGGTGATTACATATGTAAGGCGACTTCACACCTCAGAAAGGACAAAGACTCTCAACCGCCAGTGAAGAACAAAGACGTTCCCAGACACTGCGGTGGAGACCGGAGGAGCTGCCCTCACCCCCCAGGGCCATGAGGAGGAGTACGGAGACAATGGGGGGATTAAGATAATGAGGGATGTCAGCCTTTGATATGCATGTCTTTTGTTATGTGCAAGTATAAGTTCACAGAGCCGGAGGTATTCGGTCTCTTTTCTTGCTTCTGCTTCTGCACTTAGATGAGACTTGTTAGAGGAGCTGATAATAAACTTTGGTTTATATATCACACCGCCTCGTTCTTCCAAGCATTGTTTTCTTATCAGCTTTGTTTCAAATTGCTTTATCATTGCTATTCATTGCTTTTCCTGTGTTACATTTATTACTTTACCTACTGCTATGCTGGTGAACATTTTTTCTATAAACACAAGTTTCTTTTGTATAAATCTCATCAAATCTTATGTTACAACTTTATATTTTTAAAGATTCATCAGATGAAGAGTCATCCACCATGACCACCAGTGGCTGGACAGGAACTGATTCCTGGACTACAAAAGAGATAAGAAAACGTCTAGACATGGACACACAAAACAGCGTGTAAACTGCACACTGTAAGTTCTGTGTAAACACAAATATTTGAGATGTATAAGGGGTTCAGTTTCATTTTTGCTACCTCAAAACTATTGTTCATGGGCATTTGAAATATTTGGAGAGAGAAAACTGATGATAATTCAATTCTGCTTTCTGTATTTTTAGTTATTAAACACTGTTTTAAGCATTTAAAACATATAATAATGACAAATACTCGGCAGATTTTGAAATTTACACTTCTCCTGAAGAAAAGAGCAACATATTTTACACAAAGACCATTTTATAACACATTTATTGACAAAAAAAGATAAAAATGACCAGGCAAACTATTATAATTACAGATGTTTGAGGGTTTTAACTGAGTTTTAACACTGTACATGAATTATTAAACATTTATAGCATTTTAGAAATATTTATTTATTGACTGATTTACGTGCTATCTTGTTTATAGATGAAATCTTACTACTGGGCTACATAAGAGCAACAGAAAGGTAGGTGGCGCAAAAGAAAAAAAATGATCATGAGGTATTTACAGCTGGCAAGGCTTTGCTGTGTGGCTGAAGAGTGTTTGGGCCTTGCTAGCTCTGGGGGTACATCTGCTGAGCAACACCAGGACTTCCCACTGTGGCTTCTGTTTCCCAACACCTGTCCCACAGCAGCAGCTGAAAGATTAAAAACTGGCATCATAACACAAAGACACAGAGGGAGACCTCCAGTCGGCTAAACTGGCTTCACATCTGAGGGGGAGGAGAGCTTGACAAACTGAGAATCGATCTTTCCTCTTTTTCTGTGTTTCCCAGCCTGGGGTATGATAGAGATCACACCATAAATGGAACCACCACAGTCAGTTTGTGGGGAGATGAAGTAAAACCAAAGTTAATTCAACTCCCGCCAACTAACACATACTGTAACTGCAGACCCAATGCAAACTTTTCACAGTGCGATGGTTGTGGTTACAGTTTTACAGTTGTGATCTCAAATCTGTTGGGATACTGACAAACCAGAAGTTTAGAAACTGCAGTTAGCCGTCTTCAGAGCTGATGTTGTCCGAGCTTTGTGGGGGCCTCTGTTTGCCCTTTCAGACCAGCAAGGTTATTCTTGTGTAATATTGCTTAAATATCACAGATGAGGTTTGCATAAATCTACTGACATTTCCCTTAGATCTATACATCACTCTCATATTGTCAGAAAATGATAACTGTTGACCACAGAGGGTTTGCAGTTTTTTTTTTCCACACCAAAATGTTCAACTTTACGTGGTCCCAAAAAGATTCTGGATTTTGCCCAAGATGCCAAGTTAATTTTAGCCTAATAAAAAGGAAGCCAGCTTCACAATATGGAAAATTCTGATGCAGGGCCAGCCCTGGTCGTTTTTGCACCCTAGGTGGGATTTGGGTACGACGTCCCTGTAGTATATTAAATATGGTGCTGGGTGTACCCTGGGTGTACAGGGGGTGACGGCTCCACCTTTCCGGTTCCGCTGTCACTCTGGGGTATAAAGGGCCAAGGCGGAAGAGACTCTGTCTCTTTTCGACCAGACCATCTGCCTATGCGGAGCGCCTGTGTTAGTGTGAGTTCATTTAATGAAGTTACGTCCTACTGCACCTCTGGCCTGTTTATTGAAGCTCGTGTTATAGACATAACAGTCCCCCTTTCCCCAGACAAACACACAAACACACTCATACATGTCATTTTCGGGGCCTCACAATAAAGTTAAGAACTTCGATCAACACAAAACACAGTTACAACACGAAACAGTTGCATCTTAAAACCACTAAATGACCTTAACACGCATGTCCACACATCACAGTTTACAATGGCATAATAACTCGCGCTGCAGCAGCTTTAACCATGCCCACAGAGATCCAGCAGCTGATTACAAGATTTTCCATCCATCCATCTTCTTCTGTTTAATCCTTTTTGGGTCATGGGGGGGCTGCAGCTTATCCCAGCATCTTTGGGCGAGAGGCAGGGTACACCCTGGACAGATCGCTAGTCCATCGCAGGGCCAACACAGAGAGACAGACAACCATTCACTCTCACAGTCATACCTAAGGACAATTTAGAATTCCCAGTTTGATGCCAATTAACCTAACCTGCATGTTTTTGGCATGTGGGAGGAAACCAGAGAAATCCCGGAGTAAACCCACGCAGACACGGGGAGAAGACTTTATCACTCTGCAACCAACATTCACTGAATCTGAGCCAACAGACAAAGAAGACAAAAAACTTCACTTTATACAGCCAGTGGCAGAGCCAGGAAATTTTCAGCAGGGTGGCCAGAATGGATATGCATTCAGGCTGGGGTGGCCTAGAAATCGGTATTACCAGAACATAATGTTTCTCGCAAAAAAAAGGGGGTTATATGTATACAGTTATGTGAAAAAATTAGGACACCTCATTAAATATTCAGTTCTTTATTAAGAAATGTTCACATATCTATGTCTAACCTTGTTTTTTTTTTTATTCGCATTTTTTAACATTTATTTTAGCCATTGTAAGCGGGAATGAATGTGAGGGTGTCCTAAAAAAGATGGGGGGTGTCCTAATTTATTCCTCACTATTTGTTTAGAATTACATTTTACAGAAAATTTGAAAAAAGTCTTTAATTCATTTTTAACCCCTTGCACTCTGGTCAATTTCCCTAAAAATGCCAAAAAATAACGTGCCCAAAGTAAATCAAAAGATGTTCTTCAACCCTTTGCAGCATCTTCATGGGGTTGGTCTCATTTAAAAGAAAACACTTTGATTTTTTGGCAAAACAGTCATAATCTCTCTAAGTGCTCCAGCCACTGAGTAACAGTCATCTAAACATACTGAACTTGAAGAAAATAAATTTCGCCTGGGTGTTTTTTTGGATACAAATGCTTGCAAATAACACACAGCTTCAGATCCGGGCTGGAAAATGCAACAGAAATGTAGAACCAAGTGTTATCCAGCTGAGGTCAATATTTTGTAACAATACCACAAAAAATGAATATATTACACAGCTTTATTCTCAGGTTGTTCCCAGGCATTTTTGAACTGTGCCAAATTGTGCCAAATGGCACAGTTTGGAAAAACGTCTGTAACTTTTGAATGATTCAATATAGAAGCTTCATCTTGGGCTCTAATGAAAGGTGACACTCAGGGCTGTGTGTGTGTGTGTGGGGGGGGGGTTGTCCCCCCCCCCGCCGCTACAGAGGACGGACATCACCCGGTGCACGGGTTAATGCGCCGCGGTCCGTCATGTGGCAATGACGCACAGTTGTAATTTACCGATCGGTCAAAAGTCATTTTTGATTCCAATTTTCAGGGATAAAGAATAATTTAGCTTATAAGATAAGATAAGATAAGCCTTTATTAGTCCCACAATGGGGAAATTCCAGGATTGCAACAGCACAGGGATAGCAACACTCAGAGCAACAATCAGAAGGCAAGAAAAAACAAGAACAGCTAGTATACATATGTACATATTACTATAAATATATATATATATATATATATATATATATATATATATATATGTAGACACCCAGTGTCTATATATAACACTTACCTGTTCACAACAGCAGCGTAGCTGGCGAACTTCTCTTCCTCATTGTCAGACGAACATGAAGCTGGTCCGCTTATTACGGACTCGTGGTTCTGGTCTCACGACCCGGTCAAAACATAATTCCATTATTGCGGTTTTGCGCTTCCATGATTGCGGTTTTGGCGAATGATTTTTCAAAACAAATAACAGTAGTAATAAAAAAAGACTGGCGAACGCGTGTGTGTCACCCAGCCTTCGTCGACGGCCTCCGTCGGTCTATGATAACCACGGAAGAGAATCCTAAACGTCTATTCTGCTGGAATAAAAAAAAAAAAGCACCGCCTGTGGCTGAACAGGCCAATGCGCGAATGGCAGTCCCTGTCACACAGGTCGCACTTGTGGGTGGTCTCCGTGCTGCTGGGTCTGTGGCGGTTCTTCCTGCGGGTCCTTTTTTCATCTGCTGCAGCAGTCAGTCTCTCTTCACCCAGCCTTACACAAAACAGCTTTCGAACTTCTGTGCTTCAATTGGCTCGCTGCATTCGCAGCCGTTGGTAGGCGCGTCCTTCTTGCTAGGTTTTCAGTCATTGGTTCTTCAAGGTTTCAGAGACCCAATTCAAGGCTCTTATTAGTCGAATGAGAGGTCAATCATATCTAATCTGTTTGCGGCTGTGTCTGTAGTGGAAGAACGGAAATGCAGCTTTTTTTTTCAGTGCGCTCTAGGACGCAGCGCCCTCGTGCGTCCTCGTGCGCTCTAGGACGCAGAGACGTGCCCGCCCGCGGTACACAGAAGTGCAACAGGTTAATTGTTTAGTTGTATTACATGAATCTACCAGTATTTTTAACATTGGTATTAAATATCCATATGTCCAAATATGTTTAAAAAAACATACAGGCTAATACAGGGTGTCCTATTTTTTTCACATGACTGTAAACTCTTTAGTACTGTATTTACTGTACGTATATATTCATTCTTGCTATTAAATTTTGTGTGTAGAGTTGTATACAAATATGAATACAAATACTTTATTACCCACAAATGTGGAAATTTGTCTTTGGTTTCACCATAAAAAACACATCAGGACATAACATTTTAAAAATAAAACAATACAATATCAGCCGGTAACTGATAAGACGCTCCATTTAATGTAAACAAGTTTCCTTGCATCTATACACACTGAATATACACATAATATTGAATTATTTACAGATCAATAAAAAGAAATAGTAGTTAAAAAAATCTGTTTGCTGTACAAAACCTTGCATCACCATCTGTCACTCAGCACAGTCCCAGTACTGATTATTGTTAGGAATTTTATGTAGGGCCTATCACTAAGAAGACAAAAAATGACTAGAACTTTGTCATGACAAAATGATGAGAACTTAGGAAACTTATTTTTTTTCTTAAGTACAGACATCCCTACTGCACTCTACTGGTGCAGCTTAGTAAATTAGAATATTGTGGGGAAAGTTGATGCATTTTGCAATATATTTAAAAGTTTAATTTAATATTGATTACATACTGAAATACTGCAAGCCATTTTTTATCCTAATGTTGATGATCATGGCTTTCTTTTTATAACGTTCTGCAGAACAGGAACCTGCTGTAAACCACTTCTTAACTGAGTCAGGCCAGTTGATTGCAACTTTTGTTACTTTTAACCTTTCCTGCATAAATGATTATTTATTATTATAAAGTATAGTTGTTTAAATAAATTACAAATCTTGACAATGTGATTTACTGAGGTACATTAGTATGTTGTTACACTGAGACTATCACCTCACACTGCTAGAACACAGGAAACACTGATATATAATGGAAAAATGATATTAAATCAGAGTCTGATTTTATTATATAAACATGAATCCAACATAAGTATGACAACCTAACAAATTCAGACAGCTGAGGTCTGTTTGATGGAGGACTACAGAAGTAAATTAATCACTGATAAAATAATGAACAGTAACTGAATAAACAGCATTACTAGTGCATCTCTGTAAATTACAATAAAGTGAACAAGGTCTTTTGCAATATAATCTAAAAAAGAAAATGGCTGATGTACAATTATTCAGCAGCTTAACAGGATTTTTAATTGTATTCTGCAAGTTGGGGCACAAACCTGTTTGTTGGGGTTAACTGATGAACTAAACGATATTTTTTTGAGCCTGAAGCTTTTGCATATTCTCCTGTACAATGCAGATAAATGTATTCTCACACTGTGGACTTCTGATAAAGCCCCCACCTTGTACCAACGGCTGAACAATGTGACTAGTGCCATCCCTCTCAAGGCTTTCTCTACAGCTCTAGTAATGGACAAACCCATTCCTTTCTATCTCACTTGGGACCTTTTTTTCAAATACCTTGGGGCCACTAAAGCCCAGAAAATGTGATCTGAATTACTGGAGCTGGCTTGGCGGGAGGTTCCAGCTCCATAAACTCATTACCTCTGACAGTGGTAAAGTGTGTTACTAAATATGTTCTTCAGAGATGCAATCTGTTTCCTTACTGTCTACTATCTGTCCCCCACGTTATTTTATTTACACTTGTGTTGGTATGTTTTTTTCTTTCTGCTTTCCCAAAATGTTCAATAAAAATATGTTTGGAATAAAAAAAGAAAACAATTTATTCCGTTTTAATCCCGTGCACAGTGAAACACTTGGGAGTCTTTTTGTATTGGATGGTCATGGTTATATTTTGTACCAACCTGAACACCTTCATGACTATACCTACCAAACTAAATTAGTACCTTTATTACAAAGCCTGTTGTAATGAATACAGTCATGACAGGCCTCTCAGTTATAATAATAAAAACAGAATCATTTACCAAAATGTAAAATGATTCTGCCTGGTTGAGTCTTACTGTAGTCAATTTTCCTGACAGAAAACATTCAAAAAGTTAATCTGACTCACGTCAATGTGCCTCAAAATGCAATAACATCATGTTAGTGTCTTAGCATGAAAAGTTAGCTTACTTAACCGTTAATATTATGGCAGACACTGTGCATAAAACGTGAGTTTATTATACATCTTTCCAGTTTTTCCTACCAGTGAGCTGCTGTTGCTGAGACTTTTATCTTCGCTAAATTACATAAACAGCCAAGTGACTGAACATTACTGAAGGCATATCAACGTGACTTCCTGTCTGATATTAAACAGTAGGTTACCTTCATCCATTTGTGAATCGAAGCACCATTCCCTGCAGCTGCTCTGTTTTCAAATGCGACTACTGGCTACTGGATGTGTGCGTGCATTTGTGAGGTCCGACGGGGCAGCATAACCGTAAACAAAGGTTCCCCCCAAGGCAAATGCAACTCCGACTGCTGTAGTTGATAAAGTGGTCAAGATTATGCCAAGGGTGGCCAGGGCTACCCCTGGCCAGCCCCCCAGCTCCACCACTGATGTAGGACCACAACACCAAGCCTTTTTTTTTTGCCGCTATACCAAGCTGCACTGCTGAAGGAGCAATTCAAAGTTGGTCAGCCCTTGAAGGCCCCCTACTGGCCTGGGTGTTATGTATGGTAAAAGGCCTGGGTGAAGGATGAGGCAAGATGACTGGACGAACACAGCTTTATTGAATGGTGTTGAATAGCGGTTACACAGCAGGCACCTGGCAGAGGGCACCAGTCAAAGAGGGCGCAATATGGATGCCCTCTGCTTTATATAGGGCGGTGCAGTGACGTGATGGGAAGTGCACGTCACTACACCGCACTTCACAATAATGTGCCATTTCACAATATAACACCCCCTCCTGTTTAGAAAGTCGAAAATCATACACACAATTGGACCCCCCCCCCCCCAAAAAAAAAAAAATTGGGACACGAATCACACACTAAAATAATGAAAAACAATGCACTGAAATGGCCAAACACATTCACACAAAGCAGCCTAAAATAGGGCTGGCGGGTGGACTATCGTACAGTCCACATGGCAGGGTGGATTATTCTGTCACTCATATCTAAAGAAAAAGTCCATATGTAAGCTACAATTACATGCTGTGTTCCTAAACTAAACAAAATGCACAAAATAATCCCAAATTACAACATATGTATATATATATATATATATATATATATATATATATATATATATATATATATATATATATATATACGTATATATACACACAGTATATATATACACAGTATATATATACGTATATATATATATATATATATATATATATATATATATATATATATATATATATATACACACACAGTATATATATACGTATATATATATATATATATATATATATATATATATACTGTATATATATATATATCAGAACACAAGAAATATAAACACTTAATTATTTACAGCACTGTTTCTTGGGTAGGAGTTGAACTGGCATGGGGGGGCCCAGGGCAAACCCTCAGCAAGCGTGCCCCTTGAATACTGCTGGTACTGCTGGTTGACCTCCAATAATGTACTTGGCACCTTACTGTTATGTTCTTTATGTCTGTCCTCTCCATCCTCCCTATCCCTTCACCCCCAGCCAGTCGCAGCAGATGACTGCCCCTCCCTGAGCCTGGTTCTGCTAGAGGTTTCTTCCTGCCAAATGGGAGTTTTTCCTCTCCACTGTCGCTAAGTGCTTGCTCATAGGGAATCGTCTGATTGCTGGGTTTTCTGAGGATGTGGGGTTTTTTCTGCACTGTGGCGCCGCGAGAGGGCTTCTGTTGTGATGTGGCGCAGTATAGATAAAGCTGAATTGAAACTGAATTGAATTGAAGCAGCAGACCCCCGGGACAATGGCAGATCTTCTGGACGATGAAGCCTTGCTTCTTCACCACGGACTCTGGCCCTCATCCAGCCTCGTCACCTGGCGCATCTTCCCGGACTCAGTGAAGCTGATTGGCATGCCTCGCCGAGCCATCAGACAACCTGAAGTATGCTGCACCCAGCTTAGCCACAATGCACAGGCACCCTCGGTGTTTAGTCAGCTGTTGTCTGGCCCATCTTCGCCGTGGACGTTCTTCACCCCAAACCCGAACCAAGACCAGGTCCTTTCAGCGGGGCCCGGCTTGGCCTGAAGTGGTGCTGCTGAGCATGCGGTTCCTCCATGCTCATCGGTCTGGTCCCGACCTCTTCTAAAACTATTGTAGCATTCACCATCGTAGCTGCAGATCCTCCATCCCCCTGCGACCAAGCTCCAGAGGCATCTGGGACTAGTACATCGGTGTCATTCACCGGTGCAGGCACCTCGCCACCATGCTCGGTACCCCCCTCTACTGTTTCCAGAGTGCCGGCACTGAGACCCTCCTGCACCGAACCTGAGTGAAGCTGGTCCTGCTTGACCACCGTGGTGTCCGTTAGCCCTTCGTCCCACACAACGTCCTCATCGACCACCAGAACCAGAGGGTTCCATTGGCCACAACCTGACCATTCATTCCCGGCATCATCTTTTATGGTGAAACCCAGTCCGTAAATCAAATCACAGTCCATGATGTTATTGCCTCGGGCTGTCACGTGGAACATGAAGTCAACCATCTTCGCAGACTTGTACTGGACCGTTAACTCCAAAGTCCCAACCGTGCACAGCCTGCCACCTCCATAACCATACAACGGTGCCGGATTACTTCTAATCCTATAGTGAGAGAAAAACTTCCTCACCGTGGCCCAATTCAGCAACAACCCCTCCACTCACATGCCGAGCAGCAGAGGCACCTCCACGTCGTCCAATTCCACTGTGCAAAACGTGTACCCATTTGTGCTGGGGGACACTGTATGGATGGTCGTCGGGGCAGACGGAGTGATTTCTTCCGTGAGCTCTCCGGTTCAGATACACAGCACACTCTAGCATAATAGTTCAATTGTCCACACCTGCTACAACGTGCTCCCCTATCCAGGCAGTCCTTAGCCTTATTGCAGTGTGTCGCGGACCCACAATCCTTGCACAGGGGTTTTCCCGGGGCAGACCTTCAGCTGGCAGCGTTGGTTTCTGTAGTATCGTTGTCCAAGCTATCCTCGCTATCCGGGAACGCAACATTTGCTGCAGCAGGAGGCTCCGGCGGCTGCTGTGACTGGCATCAGATTAGCTCCAAAGCTAGCTTGTCTGCGGTCTCCATTTGGAGAGCTAGCTCGACAGCTCTGGCTAATGTTAAGTCACTGGGCACCATGAGTAGCCTAGCCCGCAATGCGGCGCTGCATATGTGCTCTGCAAGCTAGTCATGTACCATTTCATCTTCCAGCGGCCCAAAGCAACACTCGCTAGCTAGCTGCCTTAAGTCGGCGACAAACTGATGAATAGGCTCACCTACCCGCTGATGTCGCTGTCGAAAACAAATCCTTTGGACAGTCACGCTATCCGGGGTGTGAAAATGGTTGGCTAGCAGCTCCACAACACCTTCAAAAGAGTCCAAAGCTCCGAGTGTGTGCAGGACTTGCTGGCCCTCAATACCCAGGTTGTGAACAAGTAGCGCACGTGCTCTTAGCTTGTCGAGCTTACCGAGGTCCAGCGCGGTGATGTACATCTGGAAAGCCTTAAACCACATAGGCCAAGGCACTGGCAATTCACCTGGGAGCTCGAGAAAGGGGCGAAGTGGTGTAATACATGCCTCCATGAGTTAATCCTCGATCGCCAAATGTTACGTATGGTAAAATACCTGGGTGAAGGATAAGGCAAGATGACTGGATGAACCCAGCTTTTTTGAATGGTGTTGAACAGCGGTTACATAGCAGGCACCTGGCAGAGGGCACCAGTCAAACAGGCCACAATATGGATGCCCTCTGCTTTCTATAGGGCAGTGCAGTGACATGACGGGGAGTGCACATCACTACACCGCACTTCACAATAATGTGCCCTTTCACCCTTTCACAATATAACATTGGGGCTGTAAGTATTTGTCTGCCTTGTCTATTGGCACAGCGCCTCTGACTATTAGGAATTTTATTTTATTAATTTTAAAAAATTGAGGGCTTGCAGCTGTGCCCCCCCCCCCCACAGCAGAGGGCGAACTAGGCAACAGCCTATATGGTCTATGCCTTGGGCCAGCCCTGCTCTGACGCCTCAACTTACCTGGCTTAGCTACTATTCTCGCTTCATAGTACAGCCCTCTCCTAAGAATGCAGGCCAGTTAGCCACAAAGTATCAAGGTTCAGAAAATCCTGAGTGGAATCCAGAGCTGGATTTCCACCAACTCCGGATGTGGTCCATTACGGTTGCAATATGATTTGAGTCCTCGTTCCCTCTACAGCAGCTGCATTTGTGTTTTGAAGCAGCACAGATAGGAACGGGGTTCGAATGACAAAAAAAAATCATGCAAGAATTATATAAAATAACATGAGAGCTCAAGAGAGACCAAGGAAGACCGATCATAATCACATGATAACAACAAGGAAACATGATGTGCCGGCTCTCCATTTGGATTTGTGTGCTCTACTAATGTGTAAGTAAGTAAGTTTTTAATTCTGTGAAGTGTTTGTACACCATGTTGCCAAAAGTATTGGGACACCCCTCCAAACGAATGGACACCAATGCACAAAGCAAGCTCCATAAAGACATGGATGAGCAAGTTTGGTGTGAGGAACTTGACTGGCCTGCACAGACAGAATACCTTTGGGATGAATTAGAGTGGAGACTGCAAGCCAGGCCTTCTCGTCCAACATCAGTGCCTGACCTCACAAACACGTTTCTGAAAGAATGGTCAAAAATTCCCATAAACAAACTTTTGAAAACCAAACATTGTGATATGATTATATACCACTGATTTAGCCTGGAAGACTGCAAATTCCCTTTCCTAATAATTTTAAAATAGTCTAAGGAAATAGACTATTTGTGGATACCACGTAACAATAGCCCATCAGAGGAACTGTTTTGACATGTGACTATGCAACCGCCAGTGAGCGGTAAGAAGTAATTAGCTCGGTCAAAATGTTCGGAAAAAAGTTTGAGTAGACGCTCATAATATTGTTGAGAGGAAAAGAGCTTAGGGAAAACAAATTGCTCAAAAAATCCCGAAGCTTAAAGAATTTTTCTAAGCTGGAGCATCGACTGGAGGCTGCTGCACTCACATAGAGTAGAAGGGCAAAGGGAGACGAAAGGCCATGATTGCTTACATCAGACAGCTGTGCATGGGACAGTGGACTCCGAACTTGGTAAAAAGTAGACTGGATCAAGCATGCATCCATAGAGTATGACGATATTCATAAACTGGACTTAAAGGATATAATGAAGGATTTTTCTTTAAAGACGGCCAGAAGAAAGCACTTCTAAAAAGGTAAGACATGCTATTTCCCGTGTAGTTTCCAGCCACCTGTGCAGGTTTTCCATTGCTGCTGCTGTGCATTGTTTGAATCAGGAATACTTCACTGATATAATTTTATGCCAAAGGCAGTATCTGTCACACTGTAAAAAAGGAAATATTATTAACTCTTTAGCTGTCCTAGTCGTCGTATGGTAACTGTGACAGTTAAAGGGTGGTCAAGGCCCCTAGTGGTCAAGAGTGGTAAAAAAAAATTTTGTTAGTAAAATAGTTCAGATTTCCAAGGCTATAACTTGTAAGTTGCAAGAGATAATGGCTTACTGTCAATTAGAAAGATGTAGAATATGATCCAAAGTTTCAGATAGGAATAAATTTAAGCATCTAATTTGCATAATGTCGTGGCAGCTATATAAATTACATAACTCAGTCAAAAGTGGACTTTGGACACATTTACGCAAAGAATGGTTCAGGGTTTTTTTTTTACACCGTTTTGTCTACAGGGGTATGTTTTTTTTTATCTAATCTTCAAAGTATTTGAACCAGAAAATCAATAAAATGTAAAAAAAAAAAAAAAAAAAACCATATCTTCGTCTCTTACCTGTGGCCGGGGGGGTGGGGGGTGGGGGGACTTGCTCACGTAGCCGGTCCATTTTCGCCCATCATGGTCGTTGTTTTGCGTTTGGTCAGTTATATACTGTACACTCTCTACCACATCTACAAACTCTTATGATTATCCCACATGAATTTCATTTGTATTATGTGGCTATTTTTCCCGTTCGATGCATTTTTTCTATGAGGATCCATGACGATGTGGGCACTGCCATCTTAGTGTTGTGAGCTCAGTTTTTTGCCCATCGTGGTCATTGTTTTGTGTTTGGTCGGTCATTTACACTCTCTACCACATCTACAAACTCTTATGATTATCCCACGTGAATTTTGTTTGTATTACACGGCTATTTTTCCCATATCATGCAATTTCAGTCAGAATCGCCGCCACATGATCACGGCAGCGGCCACATTGGTGTTGTGAGCTCAAAGTGGAAAAAGGAAGAATAATAATGAGGATCTCTTCTTCTTTGCTGTATTCCATGTTAGCCATGATTCCTCTGACGCATGTCTGCCACCTTACAGATGATCAGTACAGATCAATACAAATTCTCAGTATAGCCAGGGGACGTCAATGAGTTGACAGGTGCAGTTGCTGCACTGTGCCACTGGGGGGCACGCGACCCGTCCATGAAATGTGGACAGTTAAAGAGTTAAAATAAAATATCCTAAATCAAGGCTTTAGGCTTGTTTTTCTCTCACAAGATCATTTTGACAAGACAAGAATTTATTTTTGTTGTGCAGTTTTCTGTAAGAGGATACCTCCCACTTGAGGTGTTTCGGACACGTACCACTGGGAGGAGACCCCGGGGCAGACCCAGGACTCGCTGGAGAGACTATGTCTCCCAGCTGGTCTGGGAATGCCTTGATATCCTCTCTGAAGAGTTGGAGCAGGTGGCTGGGGACAGGGACGTCTGGGCTTCTCTGCTTGAACTGCTGCCTCCACAACCCGGACCTCTGGAAAAGCGGTAGAAGAAGATGGAGTTTTCTGTAAGATTTTACTTGCTTTACAAATGTTTTTACTTGTTTTAAGCAATTTAATCTTACTTTGTTGGCAGATATTTTTTCTAATTTTAACTAGAATTATCTATTGCCGGAATTTTTTTTTGCTTATTTTAAGTAAAATTATCTGTTGACAGAGCAAGACAATTTGACTTATCAAATTGCATAAAACAAGTTAAAACTATTGGAAAGCAAGTAAAATTTTCTTACACATAAACTGCACAGCAAGAATAAATATCCTGCCAGACAAAAAAACAAGCATATGCAGCCTTAATTTATTTCATTTTATTTATATTTGACTTTTTGCAGTGTAGGTGTGTTTTCTAGCTCAAAGTTGCATTATTTCTCTAAGAGAAACAAAAATGAGGCTGTAGTGGCTCAGGAGGTAGAGCAGGTCACCCAATAACCGGAGGGCTGGTGGTTCAAATCCCCCCACCACCACCACCACCACCTTGCTGCTGTGTCCTTGGACAAGAGGGCAGCTGTGGCTACAGAGGTAGCTTACCACTATCATTGTCTGTGGAGTGAATGAATAATGGACTCATTGTAAAGTGTCTTTGGGTGTCATGAAAAGTGCTATATAACTGCAATGCATTATTAAAAACACAGCTATTACACATTTTTAAACTGAGATTCTGTATTCTGTAAAATCTGAAATGTCTAGGTATATGGTGTGGTATTTTTTTTCCTTGTAGTATTAAACATGACATTGAATATCAGTATTTTTAAGGCATTACCAAGGTAAAAAAAAAAAAATCCCAGTATTATGATAACACTAATGTCCACAACATCATGGAATCGAGCAATAATTAAATCCTCTGTTCCTTAACTGGCTGTGAGAAAGTTGGCAACCCTACCTCTAACGGAGAGAACGAGGAAATGGCAGAGAAAACATTACAGTGCCATGCTTCTTAATGGTGTAAATGCCACATATGCATGTTTTCTAAGAGTGGAAAACTACACTTTTTTAGGTGAGACTGGCCTGGTTAAACTGCTCACTATAAATAAAAAACTAAGATTGTGTATATGACATACTTTAGCCTTGTTGGGACACAGACATGCTACATTCACAACAGAACTCTTGAGCGCTGCATGATGCTGGTTTAGCCTTAGAGGACCAAGATGGTTTCCATCAAAGCTTGGTCAGATTTGGAGGTGGGAAGGTAAACAACAGGTTGTTTTTTGAACCATTTGTGAGTTGTTCTACTGTGTGGCACTGTGCCTTGATCTGCTTTCGGAGGTGCCACTTCGTCTGTGACACTGTTCAGGTCACTGATCCACATAAAAAATGTCTTTCAAACAGAACACTGAACTTTAACTAGATGATCCCTAATAATCATTTCACTGTTGAGTGTTGTGGCTCATCAGTTTGTCTGGAATAATGGATAATAATACTGCTCACATCAATGGAATGAGTGAGCCACATATAGGACGCTTGTTTTACAAGATCTACAGTTGTAAGACAACAATTAAAACTTCATCTATGACAACTTGTCAGTAAGAGGTTGAATGTGGGCTGACACACACTTTCCGACTCTTCCTAACTCCTTCCGTCTCTGCTCCGGCTGAGGCACAGTTCCTCTCTGTCTGTCAGCTCAGCTGCAGCAGATGGAGCGGGACACCAGCAAGGTGGAGACAAGAGAAATCGATAGGGAGTTAAATTGAAGAATCTGTGCCCATTACGTCCCCCGTTTCCCTTCTTTCTTTCCATGTGCCCGTGACACCGCCACAGCAGCCGACGGCTCCACATCTGTACGGTCCACATTTGCTCATTTCCAGAAGAGCTCAGAGAGCTCTAACAAGGAGCGTGCATGTGCGCCTGTGAGGCAAACGGAACTGAGGGTGAAGCTGGTTTCTAATTTTTACAGCATTCTGAATGCGAAGATGCATCATTCTTCTGCTCCAACCTTTCCCAACGTAACCTTTCCTTTTCAAGCGTCTCCAAAGATGTAGAAGACTAAGCCAAAACTGATTTGTGATTAAAGACTTCCTTGACTAGATCTCAGTTTTCAGCAATTTTGGCGCCAAGTTAAAGCATATATTCAACACATCAGTGTCTCACTGCACTACAGCTCCTAGGCTTTATATCTTTGGTCCGTCTGCTCCACCCCCAGCCCACAGGCTCATTACTCATTTCACACTATGCAACGAAGCGGAACAGTTGAGGATCACATCTATTTTAATCTAAAATAATCACCATCATGAAATCGAATAAATTATGCAGCACTCAATAGCTGGGCACTGACCCCCTCAGCATTAACGCTGAGTTAATGATGCCAGCACATCATTCTCAAAGTCAGTACGCTACAACTTCAAGTGCTTTCTGCTCTCGGATGCTTCAGGAAGCAAAGGTAGATCTGACATTTCAACAGACATGGTTATATAGCTTAACTAGTGCCAGCTGAATTGTTGCAGTCAAACTCTGAAGACCATGGTTTTCCCAATATCATACATTAATACAGACATTAAATCTATCTAAAAGATTAACAACCTGACAGCCTGGCAGGTGTGCTTGATGCTTATTTGAAAAACTGGAAAGCTGTGTTAAATAAGTGTTTCTGTCTTGGCTCATGAAAGAATTCTTCCTTCTCACCATCACCAAGTGCTTGTAATGGGACCACGTTTTCTCGATGGTCTTGTCAGGTTGGAGCCTTGAGGCCTGTCTATACCTGCTGCACGAGCAAATACAGTTTTCCTCCTAAAGTGGAGATGTCAAGAAAATGAGACTGCTACACAGCTGAAATAGCAACAGAAGAAGAGTCACACAGCAAATAATCAGTTTGAATCAATTCTTTTTCTAGTGTCTGAGCAATTTCCTTTCATGAGTTTTGGGTAGTGGTGTCGGCATTATTGCGTTAATCACCCATCAACGTTGCCCCCGTTAATGGCAACAAATTTTGTGATCGCAGTTAACCGCAGTTAACAACAGAAAGCGCAAACAATACTTTTCTGGCCTAGCTGCACCCCGTACAGAAGCTGGTCTGTCCATACAGACACTGTGCGTGTCATGCAGACACTGCGAAGTCTAACAAGCTTGATCAGAGCTGTGGAAATCCCCCAAACGCTGTCATGTTTAAGATTACAACATTACAGGTGCATCTCAATAAATTAGAATGTCAACAAAAAGTTGATTTATTTAGGTAATTCAATTAAAAAAAAATTAAACTTCTATATAGAGTCATTTCACAGAGAGTGATATATTTCAAGTGTTTATTTATTTTAATTTTGATGATTATGGCTTACAGCCCATGAAAACCCCAAATTCAGTTTCTCAAAAAATTAGAATATTAAATAAAATTAATTTTAAAAAATAGTTTTTTTCATAGAAATGCTGGCCGACTGAAAAGTATGTCCATGTACACACTCAATACTTGGTCGGGGTGCCTTTTGGATTAATTACTGCATCAATGTGGTGTGGCATGGAGGCGATCAGTCTGTGGCACTGCTGAGGTGTTGTGAAGGTCCAGGTTGCTTTAATCGTGACCTTCAGCTTGTCTGCATTGTTGGGTCTGGTGTCTCATCTTCCTCTTGACAATACTCCATAGATTCTCTGTGGGGTTTAGGTCAGGAGAGTTTGCTGGCCAATCAAGCACATTGCTTGATTGGCCAGCAATGTGCTTGATTGGCCAGCTTGGCCAGCTTGGCCTGATTTAATGACCATGGCATTTAATGCCATGGTCATTAAATCAGGTTTTGATACTTTGGCAGTGTGTGTGTGTGTGTGGTGGGGGGCAAGTCCTGCTGGAAAATGAAATCAGCTTCTCCATAAAGCTTGTTAGCAGATGGAAGCATGAAGTGCTCTAAACTTTCCTGGTAGACAACTGCGCTGACTTTGGTCTTGATAAAACACAGTGGACCAACACCAGCAGATGACCTCTGTTCAGATAAAAGTAAATTTTGCATTTCATTTGGAAATCAAAGTCCCAGAATCGGGAGAAAGAGTGGAGTGGCACAGAATCTAAGTTGCTTGAGGTTTAGTGTGAAGTTTCCACAATCAGTGATGATTTGAGGAACCATGTCATCTGCTGGTGTTGGTCCACTGTGTTTTATCAAGACCAAAGTCAGCGAAGTCATCTACCAGGAAATTTTAGAGCACTTCATGTTTCCATCTGCTTACAAGCTTTATGGAGAAGCTGGTTTCATTTTCCAGCAGGACTTGGCATCCCCCCCCCCCCCACACACACACACACTGTCAAAAGTATCAAAACCTGGTTTAATGACCATGGCATCGCTGTGTTTGATTGGCCAGCAAACTCTCCTGACCTTTAGGTCATAGAGAATCTATGGAGTATTGTCAAGAGGAAGATGAGAGACACCAGACCCAACAATGCAGATGAGCTGAAGATCACGATCAAAGCAACCTGGACCTTCATAACACCTCAGCAGTGCCACAGGCTGATCACCTCTATGCCACGCCACATTGATACAGTAATTAATCCAAAAGGAGCCCCGACCATGTATTGAGTGTGTACATGGACATACTTTTCAGTTGGCCAACATTTCTATTAAAAAACTATTTTTTAAAATTAATTTTATCTAACTAGTACATACCCGTGCATACCTGTCCATGCCCGTAGAAACCAAGTATAAGCAAATATTTCTTCATACCTATTGCTGAAGGGTCTCCTCCATGTGAGACAGCTGTGTTGTTCACAGTCATGCCACAGGCATCAGTGACAGAGATTTCTTGAATTTATAGAATGCCTTCTGCCTTACTGAGTGAGATTTCCCGATGTCCTGGTTCGAATGGGTGTGGTTTAAAATAGTGTGTCATATTCGGTCTTAGCTTCTCTGTGCCTTGCCTGGCGTGCAGTGTTGGCGGCCAGCTGACTATTCCACATCTCCTGGGTCTCAGCTTGTCTGTGCCTTGTGTGGCATGCAGCGTTGCTCGCTTTGCGGGCATTTTGGGCTTCAAGTGACTCAGCACGTGCATGGCGCACTGCCACACGTTTCCTGTCTGTCTGTGCATCCCTTGTGTGTTGTACCCTATGCTGGTGAAGGGTCTCCTCCTGTGGCAGGCATCATAGGACACTACATCATAGGTAGGCAGGCATCATGAGTGATGGTCTATATGACATCAAAGACATCCAGGCTGGCATCATAGGACACTACATCACAGGTAGCCAGTCCTATTGCCTATATGACGGCATCGCCTATATGACATCATTGCGAGTCCTATGTACCCTGAGATCATAGGATCATCATAGGACATCCTGCAGACATCATAGGCTGTCCTACGATGTCCTATGATCGTGACAGACACACAGACATTTCTTGAATTTAGAGTGACTAGTACATACCCGTGCATATCCGTCCATGCCCGTAGAAACCAAGTATAAGTATTTCTGCATGACCGTTGTTGAAGAGTCTCCTGTGTCAGACGGCTGTGTTGCTCACAGTCATGCCTGCGGCATACTGCTGGAACCTGAGGTGTTTCATGTTCACAGCATCTTTTCTGACATGCAGCAGTTGTCATTCTATTGCTCTCCATCGGGTGGGTCTTCTTCTTCTTTGTTCAGACCACTGGTTGAGGGATAGGTGCGTCATAATTCCAGTTCATGGGCAGGATCATGAAAATAGATCTGAGCAAAAAGTGGCTTTCGACCCTGTTCAGGAAGGCCCGTGCATGCCCGTAGAAACCAAGAAACCGGAGCAACCTGAGAAAATCAGCGCTTTGCTTGGCATTTTACACATTTGTAGTGTAGACTGGCATTCTTCTAGGTTACACATTTTTATTGTGTCAGCACCTCTTTAAAAAACGACATAGCTGAAAAAGCAATGCTTTTGCTTAGTTTCTTCATCTTGAGCAACAATACGAAGACTGCTTGATCTGGCAACTCTGCTCGTGGCAACGTAGAATTGGCCATCGCTGCAGAAATCTGTTGTGCAGAAAACATCAACATGCTGTAAAGACTGGCCCTGTGACTTATTCACCTTGCCAGTTTTGAGCCATATGACATCATAAAGACACATTACTCTAGGCATCATGAGTGATGGTCTATATGACGTCATAAAGACACATTTGTCTATGTGCCGTCATATAGACATGGTGATGGAGTATATGACATCATAAAGACACATTTGTCTATGTGCCGTCATATAGACATGTGACGTCATATAGACATCATATCTTTATTACGGCATCGCGGGTCCTATGATGCCTCAGTTCATAGGACGTCCTATGATGTTCAGGCGGAGATCATAGGCCGTCCTATGATGTCCTATAAACGTGACAGACACACACACACACACACACACACACACACAGAGATTTCTTGCTTTAATAGAGTGATATTCTAATTTTTTGAGAAACTGAATTTGGGGTTTTCTTGGGCTGTAAGCCATAATCATCAAAATTAAAATAAAGTAGAAAAGCACTTGGAGAGCGCAGACCTCCGCCAAGCACCACAGTTCCCCCCATACAGTGTTTGTGTGTACGTTTTCAGATTCCTTGACCATGAAAACATATGACTAGCAATTGGATTGACAATGATAGGATTAGTGGTTCAGTAGTTATTCACGAAAATGGCATTTTCCGTAATGGCGGCCACAGTTCCCCCCATACAGTGTTTGTGTGTATGTTTTCAGATTCCTTGACCATGAAAACATATGACTAGCAATTGGATTGACAATGATAGGATTAGTGGTTCAGTAGTTATTCACGAAAATGGCATTTTCCGTAATGGCGGCCACAGTTCCCCCCATACAGTGTTTGTGTGTACGTTTTCAGATTCCTTGACCATGAAAACATATGACTAGCAATTGGATTGACAATGATAGGATTAGTGGTTCAGTAGTTATTCACGAAAATGGCATTTTCCGTAATGGCGGCCACTGTTCCCCCCCATACAGTGTTTGTGTGTACGTTTTCAGATTCCTTGACCATGAAAACATATGACTAGCAATTGGATTGACAATGATAGGATTAGTGGTTCAGTAGTTATTCACGAAAATGGCATTTTGCGTAATGGCGGTTTTCTTCTGGACGGTGATCCGGATCACCACCAAAATGTAATCATCTGTAGGATACCCCATTTCTGACAATCTGTGAAAATTTCATGAAAATCCGTCCATAAGTTTTTGAGTTATCTTGCTAACAAACAAACAAACAAGCAAACAGACAGACAGACAAACCAACGCCGATGATCACATAATCTCCTTGGCGGAGGTAATAAACACTTGAAATACATCACTCTCTGTGTAATGACTCAATATAATATAGAAGTTTAATTTTTTTTAATTGAATTATGACATCGTTTTCAGACCCAATGAGCAGACACGACTCGAGTATAACACAATTAACCTTTTTTTCAATATCCAGTGAGTGTGTGAGTGCGTGTATGCATATCTGTATATGTGTATAGTGCAATGATGTATCCGCTGGGGCGAGCAAAGCACCGTACAACCTGGCAACCCTATGGACACACAACAGTGGGCAAGTTAGAGGTAAACCAGACAAGGGATGCACCCGGTAGTACTGCGCTTACTGTTTGTGATGTAAAGGTGGAGCACAGGTCTAGCTCAGCGGCTACGACCAGGAGGACAGTGCTTGCAGTCCCAGAGGTGATGGTATGGGCAGGTGAAGCAGAGCAACTGAGTCCACCACCAGGAGGAAGGGAGTCCGCCACCATGGATCTCCACCTGTGCACAGGGGACTCAGAGAAGTGAGAGGAGAAGGAGATGGCTTACTTGAGTGAAGGAGCTGGTAGGCTCGGAAGATGACGAGTGGTACTGGAGACTAGACGAGGCTTGGAAGCTCAGCATAGAGATGGCGAGAGCAGGTTCCATGGAAGGAAAGCAGACGACGCCGCACTGATCTCAGGGCGTCACGGAATATATAGTCAGGCTGGGATGGAGAGCAGGTGTGCGTGCAGGTGCAATGATTGGCAGCCATGACAGTACTACCCCCCCCCCCCCCCACGAAACGCCTCTCGGCGGTCGTTCCAACCTCCCTGGGTGCGCCTGGTGGAAGTCCCTGATGAGCTGCTTGTCCAGCACGAAGGAGGGGCGCACCCAGGATCTCCACTCCGGTCCATAACCCTCCCAGTCCACCAGATACTGCAGGCCACGACCCCGGCGTTGGACGTCCAGGATGGTGTTGACCTACCAAGCCGGGTCGCTGTCAATCACCATCGGTGGCGGTGGAGCCCTGGGAGTGGGACACAAAGGGCTGGAGCATACGGGCTTGACCTATGAGACGTGAAAAGTTGGACAAATGCGGAGGGAGGGGGGAGATCTAGGCGCACAGAGACAGGGTTAATAAGGCGACTGATAGGAAAAGGCCCAATAAACCGCTGCAACATGTTCTTCCTCTCAGCCTTCAAGTTAATATGGTTTGTAGAGAGCCATACCTGTTGACCCACCTGGTAGGTGGGAGCTGGAGCCCTGTGGCAGTTGAAGAATTGCGAAGAATTGCGCTCTGCCGTGCGTCGCAGTGCAGCCCGGGTGGTCTTCCAGATCCGACAGCAGCGCTTCAGATGCGCACGGACAGAAGAAACGGCGATGTCCCCCTCTTCCTCCGGGAACAGCGGGGGGTTGTAACCCAGCGAGGCCTCAAATGGAGACATGCCAATTGACGAGGAGATGGTGGTGTTGTGGGCATACTCAATCCAGGGAAGGTGGGAGCTCCACAATGCTGGGTTGGTGGTGGGGACACACTGCGCAGCGCAGCCTCCAATTCCTGGTTTGCTCGTTCACACTGCTCATTGCTCTGGGGATGATAGCCAGATGACAGTCTCACCGTTGCCCCCAGGGCATTGCAGAATGACCTCCAGACTTGAGAAACAAACTGGGGACCCCAATCCGAGACGATGTCCAGGGGGATCCCATATAACCTCACAACATGCTGGACGAGAAGGTCCGCCGTCTCCCTTGCTGTGGGCAGCCCCTGCAGGGGCACGAAATGGGCAGCCTTGGAGAACCTATCGACCAGAGTGAGAATTACCATATGCTGATTGGACGGTGGGAGGCCAGTGATAAAATCCAATGCCACATGGGACCACGGCCTGCCGAGGATGGGAAGGGGGTGGAGCAGCCCAGCTGGCAGGGAAGAGGACGTCTTACTGGCGGCACACTAGAGACAGGCTCGTACATACTCCCCGACGTCCTTCTAGAGCGATGGCCACCAAAACGTCCTCCGGAGGAGGTCCTCTGTACGGGCCCTCCCAGGATGACAAGCGAACTTGGAATAATGGCCCCCATGGATAACCTCCCCCCGAACAGCCGATGGAACAAATAGTCTACCCGCTGGCCCCCTGCCCGGATCCAGCTCATCTTCCTGCACCTTCAAGACCTTTTCCTTTATACCCCAGGAGAGCGCGTCCATGACACACGATGAGGGGAGAATAGGTTGCTCGGTCATCTCTGCTGCCTCCGGGGCAAACTGCCGGGAAAGGGTGTCCGGCTTTGTATTCTTAGACCTGGGCCAGTAGGTAATGGTGAAATCAAATCACCCAAAAAACAGAGACCAGTGGGCCTGGCGTGCGTTCAGACTCTTGGCTGTCCAGAGGTATTCCAGATTTTTATGGTCAGTCCAGACGATGAATGGCTGGGAGGCGCCCTCCAGCCAGTGATGCCACTCCTCCAGTGCGAGCTTAATGGCCAACAGCTCTCTGTCACCGATGTCATAATTGGGCTCAGCCGGGGACAGGCGATGGAAAAAGAATGCTCTGCACTGTGTGTGTTTATATATTTACATATTTATTCCATCTAGCTACAATGCTCCGCACTGGGTGTGTTTATATTTATATATCTATATATTTATTCCATCTAGCTACAATGCTCTGCACTGTGTGTTTATATATCTACATATTATTCCATCTAGCTACATTGCTCCGCACTGTGTGTGTTTATATATTTACATATTTATTCCACCTAGCTGCAACGCTCCGTACTGTGGGTGTTTATATATCTACATATTTATTCCATCTAGCTACAATGCTCCGCACTGTGTGTTTATATACTCATATATTTATTCCATCCAGCTACAATGCTCTGCACTGTGTGTCTGTGTGTGTGTATATATACTGTATATATTTATAGTAATATGTACATATGTATATTAGCTGCTCTTGCTTGCTTGCTTTTTTCTTGCCTTCTGATTGTTGCTCTGAGTGTTGCTATCCCTGTGCTGTTGCAATCCTGGAATTTCCCCGTTGTGGGACTAATAAAGGCTTATCTTATCTTAAGAACGCACAGGGCCATATCTTGCCGTCCGCCGGGGAGCGCTGGGATAAGACGGCTCCAACCCCTGAGTCCGATGCTTCCACCTCCACCAGGCATTGGAGAGCGGGATCCACCTGTGCCAATGTAGAACAGGATGAGAACCTGTCTTTCAGATGAGCAAAGCCCGCAGCCACCCCCTTGGTCCAACGAAAAGGCACCTTGGGAGAGGTCAGACTGGTCAAGGGAAGAGCAATAAGACTATAGTTTTGGTTGAAGCGGCGGTAGAAATTAGCAAACCCCAGGAACTGCTGGAGCTGCTTCCTGGAGGACGGAGTGGGCCACTCTACCACCGCTCTTACCTTATCAGGGTCGGGGATGATCTCGTTGTGGGAGATTATAAAACCGAGAAAGGAAGTTCTGGAGGTATGAAATTCACACTTCTCAGCCTTGACAAAAAGTTTATTCTCCAACAGTCGCTGCAGTACCCGCCTCACGTGCACTCGGTGCTCCTCCAGGAACTGGGAAAAAATAAGAATATCATCCAAGTAGACAAATACAAACGTTCCCCAAAAATCCCTTAGCACATCGTTGATCAACCTCTGGAAGACGGCGGGGGCATTGGTCAACCCAAATGGCATGACCAGATACTCAAAATGTCAACTAGGGGTCCTGAAAGCCGTCTTCCATTCATCACCCTCCTGGATCCGCACCAGATGATAGGCATTGCGTAGATCCAACTTGGTAAACCAGAAGGCCCTCTGGAGGGAATCGAACGCTGAGTTAATGAGAGGGAGAGTGTATTTATCCTTGATGGTTATGTTATTGAGGTCCCGAAAGTCAATACATGGCCTCAGTGAGCCAGCCTTTTGGCCAATGAAAAAGAACCCCGCTCCCACTGCCGAGGATGACGGCCGGATTATACCTGAGCTCAATGACTCCTTGATGTAAGTTTGCATGGCCTCCTGCTCCGGAGCAGACAGATTGAAGAGTCTACTAGACGGCAGTGGGGCTCCAGCACGGAGATTGATGGCACAGTCATACGGCTGGTGAAGGGGAAGTGAAAGGGCCTGGGTCTTACTAAAGGCAGCCCCTAAGTCATGATATTTGGGTGGGATTCTAGACAAATCTGGAGGAGGAGTGACAGGGACACCCAGAGGCATGGATGGTGAGCATGCAGCAGACTGTAAACAGGCACTCATACAAAAACAGCTCCATGCTACCACACTCCTGGAATGCCAGTCAATAGATGGATTATGGAGGCAAAGCCAGGGATAGCCGAGGATTACAGGAGAGGAAGAAACCGGCAACACATACAGTCTCAGCTCTTCCCGATGGTTGCCTGACACAATTACTGATACTGGGGCGGTTTGTTGGGAAACCGTGGCCAAGGGGGCTTTAGACAGGGCAACAAGTCTTAAGGGGGTCTCCAATAACTGAACGGGAAGCCCCAACCGGGTTGCCAGTTCCCCTGAAATAAAGCTCTGCTCAGCCCCCGAATCAATGAGTGCATGTGTGGACATCTCCCTGTGATTGTGACTGAAGCGAATGGGAATGAGAAAACGAGAGAGGGGATTTAACTGAGGAGAGTCCATGAGTCCCCCTACTGCGACGCACAGACTCCCCCTTTTGGCCGTATGGAACAAGACTCAATTTCATGCTCCTCACCCCCACAGTAAAGGCACAACCCCAGCTCATGGTGTCGCTGTTTCTCCACCAATGACAACTTGGACCGGCCCATCACCATAGGTTCTGGATCATCCGGGGAATCAGCGGAGGGAAGAGCCAACCGGGGGGGGGGGGGGGCACTGTAGGGAGCGACGGGACTGGTTACCCAAGCGACCGGAAGTTTTACGCTCAGCCGCCCACTCCCTCAGTCTATTATCAAGGCTATTCGCCAGTAAAATCAACTCAGCTAAGCTAGTGGGCTTATCTAGGCAGGCTAACTCATCCAGCAGGCTAGGACACAGGATCCTAATGAAGATGCTACATAGCAAGGCGTCTTCCCACCCCACCTCTGTGGCCACCACCCGGAAGTCCACAGCATAATCAGCAACAGATCTAGCTCCTTGCTTTAGATTCAACAACTGGGAGGTAAGCACACTATCCCGGTCAGAGTGGTCAAACACCTACTTAAACTCGCTAACAAACTGTGTGTAGGTTAGGGAAGCATAATTAGCCCTAGCCATAACGGTGTATGCCCAAGCTAAAGCCCACCCTTCTAACAAATTAATCACATAACCTATTTGGCTATGGTCAGTGGGAAAATCCCGGGGACCCACTGAAACACAACGTCACACTGTATGAGGAATCCCCTAGCTTCTCCTAATTTGCCACAAAAATGGAAGGGAGTTGGGATGGGAGTAAGCTGTGACGGGGGACCCGGTGTAGCCTGACTAGTGGCAGTGCTAGCAGGAGCAGAGGAGCTAATGGGAGCCAAAGAGAAAGCCTGTGGGCTAACCAGGCGATCCAATCGGTCAGTAACACGAGTTAGCTGTCTGAGAATAATCTGCTGTTGGTAGGCTAACTGGTCAACTCGAGCCTCTAAGTTGTTAACCTTGCGCGCTAAAGCGCTGTCTGCTGAGTCGTTATGGCGGAGTCGTACTGACATGGTTTTCAGACCCAGTGAGCAGACAGGACTCGAAAATAACACAATTAACCTTTTATTGAATATCCAGTGAGTGTGTAAGTGCGTGTATGTGTATCTGTATATGTGTATAGTGCAATGATGTATCAGCTGGGGTGAGCAGAGCACCGTACAACCTGGCAACCCTATGGACACACAACAGAGGGCAAGTTAGAGGTAACCCAGACAAGGGATGCACCCGGTAGTGCTGCGCTTACTGTTTGTGATGGAAAGGTGGAGCACAGGTCTAGCTCAGCGGCTACGACCAGGAGGACAGTGCTTGCAGTCCCAGAGGTGATGGTATGGGCAGGTGAAGCAGAGCAGCTGAGTCCACCACCAGGAGGAAGGGAGTCCGCCGCCACAGATCTCCGCCTGTGCACAGGGGACTCAGAGAAATGAGAGGAGAAGGTGATGGCTTACTTGAGTGGAGGAGCTGGTAGTCTCGGAAGATGACGAGTGGTACTGGAGAGTAAACGAGGCTTGGAAGCTCAGCGTAGAGATGGCGAGAGCAGGTTCCATGGAAGGAAAGCAGACGACTCCCCGCTGATCTCAGGGCTTCATGGAATATATAGTCAGGCTGAGATGGAGAGCAGGTGTGCGTGCAGGTGCAATGATTGGCAGCCATGACAAATTACCTAAATAAATCAACTTTTTGTTGACATTTAATTTATTGAGATGCACCAGTATCTGTTGGAGCTCTCACCTAGATAATTGTCACAGCCTCCTCCAAAATTTCACTCCTGGATGTGTGTTCCTCTTTGGAAGCCCACTAGCCGGCTAGCAGTATAAACAGCTACATGCTACAGATGTAGCAGCTGCCAGCAGCTGACATGGACAGACACTCCACCTGTTTCATCCTCATAGCTTTGGGTGGAAGGTGAGTAGCAGTCTAAAATTCTCAAGCTGTGTTTGTAATGTCCACACACTCCCACCCGCTGTTTTTGCAGCGCGGTTGGTGACATCACGGGTGAGATAGTTGTTTGTTTATGTTTACAATTTTTCTATTAAAAGGGAAATCGTGTCTGTTGTGACACACAAGGTCCATTGTTTTGTGTTCAGCTGCTTAAAAGTGGTGGATGTTTACTGTGGGAGTGTAAATGCTGAGTTGTGTTGCAGTGACATTACTGAGCCTTGGCATTCTTTTGTTTGCACATGCAGTCTACTTTTGAGGATTTTCTCGAGAATATTCTGGATAGGCTTTATCATTTTGTATATGTTGAGAGCTTTAGTAAACCTGCAGGTGAAGAAGGCAAACATATTTTTCCACTCCCATGTTTATAACAGTATGAGAAACTTGAAAAATTACCAACTTAAGATACACTGTATCTGAATGGAAAAACACGCAATTAATGCATTATTAATCATGATTAACTCAACATTCCAAAAGATTAATCACGATTAGAAATTTTAATCATCCAACACCACTAGTTTTGGGCCATCTCTGTGTTGTCGCATTGAGGTATGATAAAGATGCCGGTACTGGCGGACCTGCCGACAGTCTTTCTTTTAATTTTATTTAGTATTTTGTTTTAAATACCGTGTCTTCATCATCTTTTTGAATTCTTCTTCTGTGGGTTTTTGGATTCATTAAGCAGTCAGTTACCACCAGCGCCACTGCACGTGCCAAGTTACAAAAATCGGGAGGTGCACGACAAGCCGAAAAAGACACCAAACGGCACTGTGCAGCACCAGTCGTAATGACATTTTTGGCACGTGGAGCTATTCTCCAGGGCCAGTGTGTCAAGTCTGGACAGGCCTTTACAGTTTACGGCACCTTAAAATAGCAGATTTAAATGAACTTTTCAAAACCTGGCTTTTAGCAACAACACCTCGTGGTGACTAAGTGAATTACCTCACCATTCACACCAATCATTTCTGACTGTGGCTCAGTCTTCCCAGGAAAGCACCTGAGCTTGTGACATGTTTAAAAGTAGGGAATTGGACTGCAGCTCATTTTTTTGATCAAAAAGTATCATTAAAGTTTGAGTTTCCAAAAGCTCCATACAGTACCATACAAATTCATAATACCTCTGTGGATGAGTGCCCAGTGATCATCAAGATCTCAATCCAAAACAATCTGTCAACTATCACCAAAGGGAAGCAATCTCTCACGGAGCTCTTATGGAGGTCTTGAGGAGTGCTCAAAGATCTCATCAATCTCCCAATGATCTTTCAGCGATCGTCGCCACAGTCTTTCAATGAACTCTAGTGGTTTTTCATCAAATACTCAACAATTCTTCACTGATCTTAGCCATCTCAACCTTCAGGGTAGTTGAGCTGGCTGAGAGATCATTGAGTGCTCCTTGAGAGATCGATTCCCTTTGGTGATCGTTGAGAGATTGTTTTGGACTGAGTCAAAACCTTGAGGCAATCATGGCGACTGCAGAGAACACTGGAAGATCAATAAGAGATCATTGAGAAATCTTGGTGATCGCTGGACGGTCATTGAAAGGTCATTGAGATCTAGCTGTTTTTTCATCTCTCGATGATCTCCACTCCTGTCTAAAGGGGATATAAGGAAGTGTACCATGAGAGGAAGACACTCAGCTGCAGCTGATCCCTGTACATCAGACCATTCTCAGTGACACGCTGTCCTGAGTGCCTTCATGTTCTTCCTGAACTGACCTGATCATCTAATACAATAAAAATTAATAGCATGGTAATGCACTGAATACTGTAATAATAGCCAGTCAACTGTCTCATTAAACTTAATTCCTGAAACTTTGCATCCGGTGACAAAACAGGTCACGGGCCTACAGCGGGCGCTGGATCCCTGGATGTTATGAAAACCAATATATTTTAATGAGCCTGAGACCTGGGGCCAGGACAATCATTTTCTTATTTGGGTCACAGGCTGAAACGTCGAATAACCTCTGCTATAAAATACCTGCCATTTACTGGTATATTCACAGCCCCCAGTTTCCACTTATCACCCCGAGGACAAAGAACGTTGGGCTGGAGGGGCTGCATTTTACAGACTGTAGGTCACACCGTGTAAAGAAGCCAGTGGCGATACAGCCACTGATGAGTGTGGTCTATTTAATGGCCCTCGGGGTTGGACACTATCTTTAACTCCCCAACGGCCAGACAGGCCGTTATCTGCTCTCCACACCTACAGGTGACTGTGGGTCGCACAGACAAAGACGGAGTCAAGATGCCGTGCAGGAACACAGTAGCGGGGGATTACTCTGTTCATTGCTTCCTCATAGCTACAGTCGGGCACCTAACAGTCCCACTTAGGAAAAACTGCTCTCCGTAGATAAATAAATGTCTCCATAATCTACATACAGGTTCCTATCCCTTTGTCTTCAAGTGTTTAACAAGTGTGTCTGGGCACGGTAAAGTGCTGTAAACCTTGCAGGGAGGCAAACTGAGACATCACTAGGCCTTTGTGAGCCATTATTTACTACACCACTGTGTTTGGTCCCGTAGATCGCTGCCAAAACCGCTTCTCTTTTGGTTAGCTGTATTTCACTGGATTTGCAAAAGTTCCCTCAGAGGCAATTACAGTAAAATCCTTGGCGCGTCCTCGAGGGACAATGAGTGTTTTATCCCGACTTTACTTTGGTGTACAGTTAAGTTTGTGTGCAAATCTCTACCAAGGAAATGAGGAGAGGGAAGCCTGTGTGTCTGTGTGATGAAGCAGACCAGAGTGTGTAGTCTGGCGGGGGCTTGTTTCTAATCTTGGAAACACTTAAAGAGCCGGAGCATTTGCCAGCAGTCCACATCACTCACTCGTCACTCCCTCTCTCTTCACATCTCTGTTTGGATTCTGTTCATTTGTGGAAAAAAGGGTCTCATGACTTCATGCGTAATCTCTCTGACACAACAGAGTTATGTGGCCCCTCAGCCACACGGGGGTGCCCACCCTAAAAGTTCACCCTAAAACAGTTTGCTGGAGGTAGAAATGAAGATTTCATGTTGGTTTGTTTGTTGCCAGGATCACACAAGAACTTCTGGATGGGTTCTGATCAAGTTTTCACCAGAGCTGGCCTTTGGCTATGGATGAACTCGTTAGATTTTGGAGGTGATCATGAGTCCAGATTCTGGATCACTTTTTCACTCTTTTTAACGTTGCAAGATACAGCCTTGGAGGAGGTATGCAATCTCTGAGTGCCCTCTAGTTTTCTCCTAAATTTCCATGTTTTTTCTCATAAAATTTTGCTCTTTTCTTCTCGTTAATTTATGAAGTTTTTGTTTTACAGTTTCAGCTGTTTTCCTGATAAATTTGTGATCTTTTTCTTGTAAATTTGCAACTTTTTAAAAAACTTAAATTTTTTCTTTTTCTTGAAAACTTGTGATTTTTTTTTTCTCGTAAATTTGACTTTTTCTGGTGAATTATTGACTTTTTGAAATTTGCAACTTTTTCCAAATACTGTACATTTCCAACTTTTTTCCTCATAAATTTGCATTTTTTTCTTGTAAATTTTTGACGTTTTCTTGCAAATTTGTGATTTTTTTTCTCATAAATTTGTAACTTTTTTGTAAATTTGTGACTTCTTGTAAATTTTCTACTTTTTCTCATAAATTTAAATCTTTTCCTGCATACATCTGCAACTTTTTTTGTAAATTTTTGACTTGTAATTTTGAGATTTTTTCCTCATATATTTGTGATTTCTTTCCTGTGAATTTCCAAGTTTTTCCTTATAAATTTGTCTTTTTAATGCATAAATTTGCAACTTTTTTGTAAACTTTTCTTGTAATTTTGTTTTTTTTCTCATGAATTTGTAACTTTTTTCTTGCGTATTTTTCTTTTTTTTGTAAATTATTGACTTTTCTCATAAATTTCAGCTTTTTTCCCACATAAATCTGAGATATTTTTCTAGTAAGTTTGTGACTTTTCTTGTAATTTTGTGATATATTTTTCACATAAATTTGTGATTTTTTTGTCAATTTGAAAAAAAAAAATTCTCACAAATTTGTGACTTTTTCTTGAAAGTTATTGACTTGTCTCATAAATTTGCAACTTTTTTTGCACATAAATTTCTGAGACTTTCTAGTAAATTTAAGGTTTTTTTTTCTTGTAAACTTTTGACTTTTTTTAAAAAAATTGGATTTTTTTCATATAAATTTCTGACTTTTTCTTGTAAAATCATTGACTTTCTCATAATTTTGCAATTTTTTCCCACATAAATTTCTGAGATTATTTTCTTGTAAATTTATAACTTTTTTCTTGTAGATTTCCAACCCTTTTCTCATAAATTTGTGCCTTTTTTCCTTATAAATTTGCAACTTTTTTCTTTTACATTTGCCATTTTTTCTTATAAATGAGTGACTTTTCATTTAAATTTTCAACTTTTTTCTCACTAATTTTTAACATTATTGGATATATTTGTGATTTTTTTCTGGTAAATTTGCAACTTTTTATTTCTTCATAATTTTGTGTAAAACCTGCCATATTTAAGGCCTAACATGTATCATAAAGGTTCCCTAAAAATCATCAATCATCCCTTTCCTGTAAAACACTCAAAAGCTGTTAAGCCTTCTCCACACTGGTTTTGATCAGAGTTTCACTCTGAACCATTTTACGAAAGATAAAAGCAGAAAAATGAGGCTGTAATATCAGTATTGTCAAAAGGGATTATTCCAGAAGAGATGTTAAGGCATTATTTATTCCATTTGTTGTTGGCATTACAGTTTAATGCAAAAACCAACATCTTTGAGAAAACTACTGTACTTGAGAACTGTCTGTGTTTACACGTGATTGCTGTATTTCATTAGTAAATAATTCATTGTATAAATGAAGCCTTTTATTGTCATGGCGGCCTCTGGGCCGTCATTAACATCATTAACTCCAGCTGCGCACAGACCCACAGGTGTTAATCAGCAGTTGTTAAAAGCCAGCGCTGCTGACAGCCCGGCACGGAGTCATCTGTCCTCCTCGTCGGAGAAAGAACCTGAACTCCGCTCTCTGGCCTCGTCAGGTTACTCTCTCGTCTTGTCAGGAACTTCTCTGGCTTCGTCAAGAACTTCTCTTACCTCATCAAGGACTTCTCTTACCTCATCAAGGACTTCTGTTCAGAGTCAAGCATGTAAGAGAACTGTCTGTTACTCTACTCCTAACCTCTACCCCTGTGCACAGGTGGACCCCCCTGGCGGCGGATTTGCGGCCCCAGCTGACGGGGTTACGCCAACACGCACACGTAGCGGTTCGCTACCACCACGACTACCGGTACGTCTTGCTCCTCAAATTCCTGAACTACTGCTGTATCAGTTGCAGGAGTATTGGCCACCGTTATCAGTGGAGTTACTGTCATCAGCATCTGTTGTCTCATCGTCACCACGCTCTGTGGATTCACTCACCTCGTCATCATCTGGATTGTCATCGTCCCGGCTTGTGGTGTCACAGCCGGAGTCACTGGAAGATCTGTCCTTATCACAGCCACGGGTGGAAGCCCTAGCACGTTCACGGACACCTTCACCTCCACGTTGCACGGCCGCTGGTTCTCAGCAGAACGTAACCTGTGCTCCCGCCAAGTAAGCCTCACTACCTGTAGCTTGTCACTTGTGTGGGACAAAAGTAATTGTTTGTGCTTGTATGTTCCAGGGTTGCCGGGTCTCCGTCCAGGGTGCTCAGCTCCAGTGACCAGAACTCTATCCACGCACTCACACTTGCACTACACACCCTTTCACTCTAATAAAGATTATTGTTCACTATCTGCCCGTGTCAGTGTCTGTCTCCTGGGTCCCGAAACATGTCAGTACGACTCCGTCACGTTGACCCAGCGGACAGCTCACTGTCGCGCTTAATTAACACTCTTAGCGCCCGGGTAGAATTACTAGCCCACCAGCAGACAGTAATCTTAAACCAATTAACTTCAATTAATAGTCGGCTGGATCGTTTGGAAGGACACCAGACGTTTCCCCCGACCGCAAACATCTCAGCCCCTGCAGGCTTAGCGTCAGGACAAGCTAACACCTCCTCGTCCTCTCGTCTCACCCCAATTCCTACACCTGCCCGGTTCAGCGGCAAACTCGGGGAAGCCCGAGGATTCATATTACAATGTGAGTCAGTTTTTCTGCGTGTGCCGGGGGATTTTTCTCTCGACTCTAGCCGGATAGGCTATGTCATAAATTTGCTGGCAGGAAGAGCGTTAGACTGGGCGTATTCGATCATGGCTAAACCTAGCTATTCCCTGCTTTCTTACCAGGAATTTGTGTCAGAATTTTTGTCTGTATTTGATCATACGGATAGGGGTGAGGTGTTGACTGAACGATTTCTAAGCTTACAGCAGGGAAAGAGAGCAGCTGCAGATTACGCCATTGACTTCCGGGTCCTGGCCGCAGAGATTGGGTGGGGGGAGCCATCACTTTGTGGCATTTTCCTACGTAGTCTCAACGACGAGCTAAAGGATGAGTTAGCGGCACGGGATAAACCAGATAATTTGCAAGATTTGATTGCCCTAGCAGTTAGTATCGATAGCAGATTAAGGGAGCGGGCGGCTGGACGACAAGTTATCTCCCATTCGGTTAAACCCCGCCCTCGCGTTCCTAACTCTCCTCTTCTCGCTCTACCCACGTCAGAGGAGGCCCCGGATCAGGAAGCCATGATTATGGGTCATTCCAAGGTATCAGCAGCTGAGAAACAACGCCGTAGAGATCAAGGCCTATGTTTCTATTGTGGGAAGGAGTCACATGGGGTTTCCGGATGTCCGAGTAAGTTAAAAGGGAAGGCCCGTGGATCACAGTAGGGGGATTCACGGGCAAGAACTCAGAGGAACCCCTTACTTGTTGTCATCTACCCCTCAGACTCATTCATACACACACTGAACACTCCACACTAGCGTTAATTGATTCTGGAGCTGAGCAGAATTTCATTTCTAGAGACCTGGCAACCCGGATGGGCCTTAGCTGTCAGACTTTAGAACCCCCTGTCAGATTGATCACCCTGTCTAAGGCTTCCTTGACCACCATTGACCTTCAGACAGCCCCTGTGTCAATAATTGTCTCAGGGAATCACAGGGAGGAGATTCAGTTCTTAGTGCTGCCCATTTCTTCTTCGCCCATTATTCTGGGGTACCCCTGGCTGCGCCTACATAACCCCACCATTGATTGGCAAGCTGGGAGAATAACGGCATGGAGTACTTTCTGCCTTAGCGCCTGTCTCCAATCAGCGGTGTGCGCCCCATCCGTTAAGGTGCTTCTGCCAAATTCATCCCCACCGGATTTGTCTAAAGTGCCAGAGGTTTATCACGATTTGGGGCAAGTGTTCAGCAAGTCTCGGGCGTTGTCTTTACCCCCCCATCGTCCGTATGACTGCGCCATCAATCTGAAGGCTGGGGCCCCTCTGCCTGCTAGCCGCCTTTACAGCCTATCAGCCCCGGAGCGCAAGGCCATGGATACGTACATTAAGGAGTCCTTGGCTTCTGGTATCATCCGCCCGTCGTCTTCGGCAGTGGGGGCCGGATTTTTTTTTGTTGGAAAGAAGGACGGTTCACTACGCCCCTGTATCGACTTCCGGGGCCTGAATGAAATAACAGTCAAGGATAAATATACTCTGCCCTTGATGAACACTGCGTTTGACTCCCTCCAGGGGGCATCCTGGTTTACTAAACTGGACCTTAGGAATGCCTACCATCTAGTGCGCATTAGAGAAGGAGATGAGTGGAAGACGGCTTTTCGGACCCCCAGCGGTCATTTTGAGTACCTGGTAATGCCGTTTGGGTTAACTAACACTCCAGCCGTCTTCCAGCGTTTGATTAATAATGTACTTCGGGATTTTTTGAACTCGTTTGTTTTCGTTTATCTTGATGACATCCTCATCTTCTCCCACACACTAGAGGAACATCGGGTGCATGTCCACAGGGTATTACAGCGCCTCCTGGAGAACCAGTTGTTCGTCAAGGCCGAGAAATGTGAGTTCCACACTGATCAGACCTCTTTCCTTGGATTTATTATTGCTCGGAACCAGGTGCTTCCTGACCCTGCCAAGGTCAAAGCAGTGGTGGAATGGCCTGCACCCACCTCCAGAAAGCAGCTTCAGGGTTTCCTGGGGTTTGCTAATTTTTATAGGAGGTTCGTGCCCAACTTTGGTAATATTGCCCGTCCTTTGACTGCTCTCACCTCCCCTAAGATCCCATTTTGCTGGAGTAAGGAAGCAGCCGGTGCGTTTGAGAAGCTCAAGAGGGAGTTCGCCTCGGCCCGAGTCCTTACCCAGGTGGACCCGAAGCTGCAGTGCTTGGTGGAGGTGGACGCGTCTGATGCGGGAGTTGGAGCTGTACTCTCCCAACGGTCCCCTGAGGATGGTAAGATTCGCCCTTGTGCTTTTTTCTCTCATCGTCTCACTCCTGCAGAGAGTAACTACAGCATCGGGGACAGGGAGTTACTGGCTGTGAAACTGGCCTTGGAAGAATGGAGACATTGGCTGGAGGGGGCTGCTCAGCCGTTCGTGGTTTGGACTGATCACCGTAACCTGGAGTACCTCAGGACGGCTAAGCGCCTGAATGCACGCCAGGCTCGCTGGTCCCTCTTCTTCGGCCGGTTTAACTTTACCATCACGTACCGGCCGGGAAGCAAGAACGGTAAGCCGGATGCCCTCTCCCGGCAGTTTGACCCCCCATCCTCCGAGGACCAGGAGACCCCTATCCTGCCGCCTTCCTGCGTCATGGGCGCCCTGTCCTGGGGAATCTGCAAGACGGTTCGCCAGGCTCAGAAGACCGAGCCGGACCCCGGGGGGGGGGGGGGGCGCTTGTTTGTTCCACGCGCTGTCCGAGGCAAGGTCATTGAGTGGGGTCACGCTTCCAAGTTGGCTTGTCATCCTGGAGTGGGTCGGACCATGGATCTTCTCCAAAGGACCTTCTGGGGGCCAGGGTTACGGAGGGACGTTGTAGGCTACATCCGGGCCTGCGCTCAGTGCACCACCGGGAAGACGACATCATCCCCCCAGCGGGCTTACTACATCCGTTGCCGGTTCCTTCACGCCCCTGGTCTCATGTAGCGATGGATTTTGTGACTGGGTTACCCACTTCAGATGACTACACCACGGTGTTGACCATCATGGACCGGTTCTCGAAGGCGGCCCATTTTGTGCCACTTCGGGGTCTGCCTTCGGCCCAGGAGACTGTGGACCTCCTGGTGCAACATGTGGTCCATCTTCATGGCATCCCTGCGGATATTGTGTCTGACCGAGGACCCCAGTTTGTATCTCAAGTTTGGAAGGCTTTCTGTGCGGTACTAGGAGCCACAGCCAGCCTCTCTTCTGGTTATCACCCCCAAAGTAATGGTCAGTGCGAACGGGCTAATCAGGAGCTGGAAGCCGCCCTTCGTTGTGTCATCTCCTCCTGCTCATCCTCCTGGAGCAAGTTCCTGCCCTGGATTGAGTACGCTCACAACGCCACGATCTCCACGGCCACGGGCGTCTCCCCGTTTAAAGCTACTTGTGGGTTTGATCCTCCGTTGTTTCCTGAGGAGGAAAAGGAGGTAGCGGTTCCTTCAGTCCAGGCACACATTAAGCGCTGCCGGCGAGTTTGGCTCCTCGCTCGTCAAGCCTTGCTGAAGACCACTAAACGTAATATCCAGGTGGCCAACCGGCATAGGAGACCCGCCCCGGACTATAAGGTGGGTCAGAAGGTTTGGTTGTCAACCCGGAATATTGGTGTGCCGGCTGAAAAACGTAAGCTTGCTAAGCGCTTCATTGGCCCCTACACCATTAATCGTATTGTTAACCCTGTGTCTGTGCGCTTGTCTCTCCCCTCTTCAATGCGTATCTGCCCCACCTTTCATGTCTCCCAGGTCAAGCCGTACGTCTCTGACCCCCTGTGCCCTGCTCCTGCGGCTCCCCCACCCCCAAGGATGATCGATGGCCATCCGGCCTGGGGGGTGACTGCCATCTTGGATGTCCGCAGGCGGGGTCGTGGCCTTCAGTATTTGGTGGACTGAGAGGGCTTTGGACCGGAGGATCGTTCTTGGATTCGCCCAGCGTTGATCCTGGATAAACAGCTGATTCGCCATATGTATATTAGCTGCTCTTGCTTGCTTGTTTTTTTTTTCTTGCCTTCTGATTGTTGCTCTGAGTGTTGCTATCCCTGTGCTGTTGCAATCCTGGAATTTCCCCGTTGTGGGACTAATAAAGGCTTCAAAAACCTATTAGGTTTAGGTCAAAATGCATTCAAAACCTATTAGGTTGTTACGTCTTTTTGCTATCTCTGCGAGCAGCCCTGCTTAGGTTGTACAGTCTGACAGCCGTTGGTAGGAAGGACCTGTGAAACCTCTCGGTTGTGCACCTGGAATGATGTAGTCTGCTGCTAAATGAGCTCCTCAGTGCATTCAGTATGTCCTGCATAGGGTGGAACTCGGACTCCAGCAGAGATGACAATTTAGCTACCGTCCTTCTCTCTCCTATCTCCTCCACCGGATCAAGGCGCTGCCCCAGGACAGAGCTTGCTTTCTTGATCAGTTTGTTCAGTCTCTTCCTATCGGCTGCAGTAATGCCACTGCCCCAGCAGACCACTCCAAAAGTGATGGCTGATGCCACCACCGTGTCATAGAATGTCTTCAGCAGCGCGCCTTGTACACCAAAAGACCTGAGTCTCCTCAGCAGGAACAGCCTGCGCTGTCCCTTCTTGTAGAGTGCATCAGTATTGTGTGACCAGTCTAGTTTATTGTTCAGATGAACACCCAGGTACTTATAGGCTGTCACCATCTCGATGTCTGTTCCCTGTATATTTACTGGTGCTGTGAGGGGTTGTCCTTGCCTGCGGCAGTCCACCACCAGCTCCTTAGTTTTTCTCGCGTTGATCTGGAGGCAGTTCCGATGGCACCAGTCCACGAAGTCCTGGATAAGCCCTCTGTACTCAGCTTCATCTCCATTGGAGATGAGGCCAACGATCGCAGAGTCATCAGAGAACTTCTGTAGATGGCAGTGTGTTGTGTTGTGTGAGAAGTCCGCAGTATAAAGAGTGAACAGGAAGGGAGCCAGCACCGTTCCCTGGGGGGCCCCCGTGCTACTGATGATCGCGTCGGACACACAGTCCCGGGTTCTCACAAACTGAGGCCGGTTTGTGAGGTAGTCCAGGATCCATGATGACAGGTGCTGGTCCACCCCTGCGCGCAGCAGCTTGTCCTTCAGGATCATCGGTTGGATGGTGTTGAAAGCACTGGAGAAGTCAAAGAACATGATCCTCACCATATTCCCGGGCTTCTCCAGGTGGGACAGAGAACAGTGAAGGAGGAAGATCACCGCATCCTCCACCCCAATGCCATGCTGGTAGGCGAACTGGAGTGGATCCATCGCTGGTTCCACCAGGGGGCGGAGGTGAGCAAGGAGCAGTCTCTCCAGGGTCTTCATCAAGTGGGACGTCAAGGCCACCGGTCTGTAGCTGTTCAGGTCTTTGGGGTGGGAAATTTTTGGTACAGGTACCACACAAGATGTTTTCCACAGCTGTGGTACCCTCCCCAGTTTCAGGCTCATGTTGAAGATATACGTCACAATCCCACACAGCTGGTCTGCACAGGACTTGAGGAGCTTTGCGCTGATGCCGTCCGGTCCCGACACCTTCCTCGCCTTGATCTTCCTCAGCTCCGTCCTCACCTGGGTCCTGGTCAGGGTCAGGATGGGGGGCTGTGTGTTGGGAGTGGGGGGGTGTTGGTGGAGTGGGGAGTGGGCAGCAGGACTTGATTTCTTTAGAGGCAGCAGTGGTTGTTGTGCAGACAGGGGGGAGGGCGGTTGGTCAAACCTATTGAAAAACAGATTCAGGTTGTTCGCCCACTCCCTGCCCCCCGTGGCCTGGGGGGAGGTATTCTGGAGCCCAGAGATGGTTTTGAGGTTTCTCCAGACCCCGCTGATGTCGCTCTGTTGCAGCTTGTCCTCCATCTTCTTCCTGAAGCTGTCCTTGCCTACTCTGATCTTTCTCCTCAGCTCCCTCTGTACGGACTTCAGCATCTCCCTATTCCCCGACCTGAAGATCCTCTTCTTCTCTCTCAGAAGTGTTTTTATCTCAGGGTTGATCCAGGGTTTGTTGTTTGAGTGACGCCGTATGGTCTTGGTGGGAACGGATTTGTCCACACAGAAGCTGAGGTAGCCCGTGAAGGTGTGAATGAGGCCATCGATGTCCTCACCATGTGGATCGCAGAGCTGCTTCCAGGCGGTGGCTTCAAAACAGTCCTTTAGAGTGTCCATTGTCTCCTCAGACCATAACTCCACAGTGTGCATGGCCGGAGGTTGTCTGTGCACTAGGGGTTTGTACGCCTCCTTAGTGTTTGGATAACCATGTAGGATAACTAAGTAGACGGTTGTGCTGTTTCATCCCATCTAACAACAATGCTCTGCACTGTGTGTGTTTATATATTTACATATTTATTCCATCTAGCTACAATGCTCCGCACTGGGTGTGTTTATATTTATATATCTATATATTTATTCCATCTAGCTACAATGCTCCGCACTGGGTGTGTTTATATATTTACATATTTATTCCACCTAGCTGCAATGCTCCGTACTGTGGGTGTTTATATATCTACATATTTATTCCATCTAGCTACAATGCTCCGCACTGTGTGTTTATATACTCATATATTTATTCCATCCTGCTACAATGCTCTGCACTGTGTGTCTATGTATATATATATTTATAGTAATATGTACATATGTATATTAGCTGCTCTTGCCTTTTTTTTTTTCTTGCCTTCTGATTGTTGCTCTGAGTGTTGCTATCCCTGTACTGTTGCAATCCTGGAATTTCCCCATTGTGGGACTAATAAAGGCTTATCTTATCTTATCTTATTTTAATGTGACAGATTCACAAAGTAGTGGTTTACCTCACCTCTACAAAACTAAAGTATTTTCAACCTTTTTATAGCGTAGTGATAAACAAGAACCTAAAATACACTGTACATATTATATATATACATAACATTGTAATCAACAATCCTTAGTGAAGTTGGAAATAATTTATGGTGGAACAAAAACCTTTTTCAAATATTGTGTAAAAACAGTACTGCATCTCCAAAAATGAGCACATCACCATCCAGATCTATATCAAATAGTTGAGACATTCATTCATTCATCTTCTTCCTCTTAATCCTTAAAACCTTAATCCTTAAAACTAAACTGATGTGGTTTTCAAATTTTAGGAAGAGTCCACAAATTTTTCCCACAGTGTCCACTTTTGAGGGAAATGAAATTGAGGTGGTTCACTCGTATAAGTATCTTGATATCTTGCTTGATGACGCTCTGACTTTTAAGCCCCATGTTGAAAATCTTGTGAAGAAACTTAAACTGAAACTGGGTTTTTTATTTCGAAATAAATGTTGTTTTTCTTTTGAGGTTAAAAAACGTCTTGTTACTGCAACTTTTTTATCTATTTTAGATTATGGAGACCTCTTGTATATGAACGCTTCAGCTCAGTGTCTGAGTAAGATTGACTCTGTATATCATGCTGTTTTGAGGTTTGTTACAAACTGTAGAGCCTTGACCCATCACTGTGAACTGTATTCTAGAGTGGGATGGCCCTCTTTGTCCACCAGGAGGTTGACTCACTGGTACATTTTTATTTACAAGGCCATGCTTGGACTGTTGCCCCCTTACATTTGTAATTTGATCACACTGAGAAGTGTTGATTGTTATGGTTTGCTTTCTAATGATCATTTGTTGCTTTCTGTTCCATTTGCCCGTACTGAGCTGGGAAAAAGAGCTTTCATGTTCTCAGCCCCCTCTACATGGAACATGTTCCAAAAAGACTGGAAACTAACGGAACTTGTTTCATTGAACGACTTTAAATCCAGATTGAGAACACTTGAGACGGCCTCACTAATTTGTAACTGTTTTATATGATTTGTATGTCATTGTAAGTGTATTTGTGATTTTTTTGCTGCATCTTGGCCAGGACTCCCTTGAAAAAGAGGTTTTTAATCTCAACGGGTTTTTTTCCTGGTTAAATAAAGGTGTAAAAAAAAAAATCCTTTTCGGGTTGTGGGGGGGGGGGGGGCTGGAGCCTATCCCAGCATCTTTGGGCGAGAGGCAGGGTACACCCTGGACAAATCACCAGTCCATCGCAGGGCCAACACAGAGAGACAGACAACCATTCACTCTCACAGTCATACCTAAGGACAATCTACAATCTACAATTGGCTTGATGCCAATTAACCTAACTTATTCATCCAAATTTCAAACACAAAAAAAATCTTAAAATGGCTAAATTTATATGGGATTATTGTAAAATATGAAAGTTTTACTTTTTAATTTTGAGTCACTTCTAAAAATAAATTCACCACAATATTTACCTTTTGGAGGTGGATGAGTAGAAAGAAAATCAACCTCAAATCAAGTGAGTCAACATATAACAAACAGGAATTTATTTCTGGGAAAATATTTATTAAAAAATAAACAGTCCAGATGCAGGGTCCATGGGTCAGATGTTGGAGAGCAATAGAGAAATTAATTAAATCGGGATTAGGACACTCTGGAAAGCTTTTGTTATCCCCATAGTCAGTGATGACTTTTTTCTACTGTAGTCAGGTACAATTTGTTGCTGTAAAAAAGGACAGTCTCTAAAAAAGTGTCATCACAGACTAACAGCATTAAAACATGGCAGTATGTGAACTACTAGACAGTTTTAGGACTACAGCAGTGATGCAATGAGTTTGCTTGGTCTACATAATGTGAATGACAACATGGAATTACATTTTATGTGTATGTTATGGGAGGAGGGAGGAGACCCTGGGGCAGACCCAGGACACATTAGAGAAACTATGTCTCCCAGCTGGTCTGAGAACATCTTGGTGTCCTCTCTGAAGTCCTGGAGGAGGTGGCTGGGGAGAGGGAAGTCTGGGCTTCTCTGATTAGACTGCTGCCTCCACAACCTGGACCCTCAGAAAAGCCGTAGAAGATGGATGGATAGCTGTGTTGTATATCCATCCCTACTGCAAGACTGAACCTGATTAAAGAAGAGGAACAACATTTGTTCTAATTCCACACTCTTGGAATACCAAGTGCACAGCCAGGTTGTGGTTTTTAATAAAAATAAAAAGTCAAAAAGACATTTTAGTTGCCAAATTTTGACTATCATTTTGAGAAGTTATTCATAAAAGAAAGAAACAAATATCCGTTGCATCTACTTTTGTCAAAATAATCAATAAATATGATTGGTTTGACCAGGTTACTCACTAAATATTTTTTTAAAAAAAACACTCCTTAACATTTCAAAAACAGTTAAAAAATCTAAACAAACACTTAAAAATTCAAAATAAAGGATTTGGCTTTATACATTACTGTGTGTAAAATGTTTTGATAAGACAACTTACATTGGTGTGCTGCCGACTGTCTTCCTCACCGGACGGTCCCTCTGGTGGTTGTTGTCCTGAGCTGCAACTGGAGTTCAGGCCTCATACACAGGTGCAGTGGAGGAGAAGCTTCTGCTGACATCATCAGAATGTGGCTTTTAAATGTTGATCTATGAGAACACAGTCATATTAATAGTCCTTTTTTGTGACTTTTCACATATAAAACTTTGCATCACACTCACCTAAAGGTCAGATATTGATGTTCTGTCCTTAACCCCCACTGGTCCATCACATCAGTGAGGGCTCCAGAAGCTGTTGACCCTCTCTCCAGTCACTGTTTGGTGGAGCTCTTCTCTGCTGTATCATGATGACATTGTCTAAACACCCATCTGTGCTTTTTCACCTCATGATGGAGGACGTCTTTACAGAGGGTGAAAAAAATGTTACAGTTTATTACTTGGATAGTCAAAAATCTGACATAAATGTCTACATACATAATTACAGCTACTTCAGGGACTCAAGAAATCCCATGGCTAATGCTGTGCAGTATCATTAGTTAGTAAGAAAATTAAGACCTGTTTATTCTACTATTAGAACTTAAACTATTTTTAACCTCAATTTCCACCATGGTGATCAATAAAGTTTTACATTATTATCTTAATCTGTAACGATAAACAACTGTAACTTTTTTCACTGTACACCAAATTATTAGACTGAGCAGCTGCACATCAAAGCTGATAATTTAAAAAAAATATATTTATGTAAAACATCACTGCTGCACAATTACTATGTGCTGTTACATTCATAGATGCAAATGTTGATCATATGATGAACCTGTCATACGTGTCATCTTGGTAAGGAGCAGTTAGTGGGGTCTATTCCAAGCCATATATTGGCTGATATTTTTATACTGTGGAAAATGTGAAAATGACGAGGCAGCGTTCTTTCTCAGAGTCAGCTTTATTCACATCTCCATCATTTCAAAGCAGAAAAAAGAGAATGAAACAGTAAACTCTCGTCCTTAAATATCAGGGACTTCACACCTCATAGATCACATGTCTCACAGACCACCTTGCATAATAAAGACAGTCACAATGCATTTCACGACCTTGCATAATAAAGACAGTCACAATGCATTTCCCTCCATGATATCACTTCCACTGTCTCCCACGCATCTTTTAATCGACCCCCCACAGTCTCCAACCTTGCATAACAAGGCTAAGCTTCCTGCCTTTGTTCTGACCTAAAATGCGAGTCACAGAACCAGTCCAGCAGGTCCATTGAGTGTTCACCACACAAGCCCCCCCCCCCCCAGCATTTTAGAAAAACAGAACAACAAGAAAATAACCACCTGCATGCCGTGATAGCATCAATACACATCAGTCCACATGCTGGATAGGCTTCAGCCTCCTGCCGAATCTGCTGTAGCTGGGGTTCACCGCCTCTGCGGCGCTGTCCCGCTGGGGATTTGCCGTCTGGGGCCAGAAACCCTTTGTCAGTCTCTGCGGGTGTTCTGGGGAAACATTACTTTGGGAAACATTACTGTGTGAAACCCTCCGTGGTGGTCTACCTCACCGCGGGGCCTTTGCCAACAGCACCTCCTCCTCTGCCACCACAAAAGCGGGTTTAAGTCTGTCTATGCCAATTTTCTCTTTCCTACCCCCCAAATCTAGCAAAAACTGCTTGTCCCCTGTTTCTAGCACTCTGAATGGTCCGTCATAAGGCGGTCGCAGCGGGGTTCGATGCGCATCATGTCTAACAAAAACAAACTCTGCGTTCTTCAAAGTTTTAGGCACAAAAACGCCCAGAAAACTGTGGTGCGCGGGGCCGGGCAGCATGCTTGTTTCTATGTTACTCCGCAACAGCTGAGACAGGGAGGCGTTTGGCGCAGGGTTATCTGGGAGAAACTCCCCAAGGAACCGGAGTGGCTGCGCAAACACGAGCTCCGCTGGGGAGGCTTCTAGATCCTCTTTAGGTGCAGAACGCAACCCCAATAACACCCATGGTAACTTGTCAACCCAATTTGTATCCGTCAGTGACGCTCTGAGAGCCGCTTTCAATGACCTATGAAAACGTTCGCATAACCCGTTAGCCTGCGGATTGTACGCGGTTGTGCAGTGAATTGTGACACCCAGGCTGCGGGCCATTGTCGACCAAAGCTCAGAAACAAATTGAGGGCCTCTGTCGGACGTAATGTCCAACGGAACACCGAAGCGCACCACCCAAGCTGTTAAAAACGCGCGTGCCACTTCCTCGGCCGTGGTTGATGCCAGCGGGACCACTTCAGGCCAGCGCGTGGTGCGGTCCACCATTGTCAGAAGATGTGTGCACCCCTGTGACAGCGGGAGGGGTCCAACGAGGTCCACATGAACGTGACAGAACCTCTTGGCCGGAATGTGAAACGGCTCCAAAGGAACTCTCGTGTGCCTGTGTACTTTGGCTCGTTGACACGCCGTGCAGGCTGCTGCCGACTCTTTGACCTGTTTGCGGAGGCTCGGCCAAACAAATTTCTCTCCCACCATTTTGACCGACGTGCGCACTCCAGGGTGCGCCAAAGAATGAACCAAGTCAAAAACGCGGCGGCGCCACGTGGCCGGTACTACTGGACGCGGCCGTCCAGTGGAGACATCGCAGATTGGGGGGGCATACCGTCTTGCAGCACCCTGCTCTCCAGCCTTAACCCTGTCGGTCCAGACTGGAGCGCGCGCACGTCCGCGTCATTAACCTGCTCTGCAGCCATGGCTGCATAATCTAACCCTACGCTGACTGGGGCAGCCACAGTGCGCGAGAGGCAATCTGCCACTACATTGAGTTTGCCCGCCACATGCTGAATATCAGTGGTAAACTCTGATATCGCGGCCAGCTGTCTCTGCTGCCGGCCTGACCACGGTTCCGAGACCTTGGCCAACACGAATGTTAGCGGTTTGTGATCAACGAATGCGGTGAAAGCGCGTCCTTCCAGTCAGAACTGAAAGTGGCGGATGGCCAAATGGAGAGCGAGCAGCTCCCTGTTGAACGCGCTGTATTTACGTTCGCTATCGCGCAAGGTCCTGCTGAAAAAGGCGAGGGGCTGCCAAACCCCGGCTACGTGTTGCTCCACGACCGCCCCTATGGCCACATCTGACGCGTCAGTGGTGAGCGCTATGCGGGCCGTTGGGTCTGGGTGTACCTCCGAGAACGCTTGGTCCCGCTCCGGGGACCACTCGATCTTATCCGCGGGTTTCTTTTTTTTGAGCGCGGCATACAGCGGCTGCATGAGCTGTGCCGCGCGGGGGAGAAAACGGTTATAAAAATTCACCATTCCCAAAAACTCCTGCAACGCCCTGACTGTCTGCGGCAGGGGAAAATCTGCCACAGCGCACACTTTGTCAGGCAGCGGGACTGCTCCTTCGGGGGAGATGCGGTGTCCTAAAAAATCGATCTGCGCCACCCCAAACTGACACTTCGCTGGGTTGATTATTAACCCGTGATCTCCCAACCTTCGGAAAACTGTGGCCAGGTGTTTTTCATGTTCGTCTTCGGATGCGCTGGCTACTAAAATATCGTCCAGGTAGACGAACACGAAAGGGAGATCACGAAGCACCGCGTCCATCATGCGTTGGAACGTCTGAGCAGCCCCTTTAAGTCCGAATGGCATGCTTAAAAACTCGAATAAACCAAACGGAATTATTACCGCTGTTTTGGGTATGTCCTCAGCGCGCCCTGGGACTTGGTGGTAACCGCGGACCAAGTCTATTTTAGAAAAAATGCGCGCCCCTGCCAAATGAACCGAGAAATCTTGGATATGTGGGATTGGGTAGCGGTTGTGTGCTGTAGCGTTGTTTAACCTGCGAAAATCCCCGCAAGGGCGCCATGATCCGTCAGCTTTCAGGACCATATGTAGGGGGGAAGCCCACGGACTGTTTGAACGTCGGATAATGCCCAACCTCTCCAGGTTGGCGAACTCCTCGCGTGCTATGGCTAGTTTAACTGCATCCAAGCGCTGAGCTTTTGTAAAAACGGGCGGTCCCGTAGTGGTAATAAAATGCTCCACCCCGTGCTTAGCGACTGTTGCCGAAAATGTGGGGACCGTGAGTGCTGGGAACTGAGTGAGCAGTGTGTGGAACTTACCGCCTGCTGTTGTGACGTTGGCTTGTGCTGTAGGCGGGGCCACTCGCGCTGCACAGGGGACAGAATCAAAAGAAAGTGCATTAACCAGGCGCCTGTTAGCGAGATCAACCAACAACCCATGTGAGTACAAAAAATCAGCTCCCAGCATATTGAAATTTACTGTTGCTACAACAAAAGTCCACTCATATGCACGGCCGTGTAGAGACAGAAGCAGAGTCTTCTCACCAAAGGTCTTAATCTCCGAGCCGTTCGCCGCTGTCACCAAGGGACCTCCGGAACCCGCCAGTCTGTCCGCGTAGGAAGGAGTGATGAAACTCAACTGGGAGCCTGTGTCGACGAGGAACTGCCTCCCGGAGCGTGCATCCGACAAGTAGAGCAGGTTGTTCTCTTCCCCGAGGAAGGCGGCTGCTACCGACCCCCGGTCTTGGCGTTTCCCGAATGCCCGAACTGGCACGGCGGTACACACTTGCGTGCCCTCTCTGCGAAGCGGCGATGGTAGAAACAAAAGACGTCCGGTCCACGCTCCCTGGCCCTTGCCACTGCCGTCGTCGGTGAGTCTGGCACCACTGTCTCTGGCCTCCTGTCATCTGCGGTCATCGCGCCGAGTTCCGCTGTAGCGGCCGTGGCTGCGCGCCGCTTGGTTGCGTTGACAATCCGCTGCGCCTCTCGGCCCAGCGCGCGGTAGTCCCGTAGGGCCAATAGTGGCGAACTGGCCAGGGTCGCTCTCGCTGCTGACGGTAGAGTCCTGAGGAAGAGGTGGGTGAAAATGAAGTGATCATCGTCAGAGTCTTTCAACCTCAACAACTTCTCCATCAGGCTCGTGGGCATGTCGTTTTCCCCCTCCGTCAGCGCCAGGACCCTCTCTGCTCGCTTCTCCGCCGAGGGGGTGAATTGCTGGATGAGTGCAGCCTTCAACGCGCCGTATTTGTCGCTCTCCGGCAGCTGGTCGATCAGGCTCTCCACATGCTGGGCCGTGTTGTTGTCCAGCTTTGCGACTACGTGGTAGAATTTCGTGACATCTACCGATAACCCCCGGAGGTTGAACTGCGCCTCAACTGCGTTGAACCAGGAGCGCGGATTGTTCTGCCAGAAGTCCGGTAGCTGGACTGTAGCGGCGTTCGCTTGGCTGGGGGCTCCTGACGCGGCTGGCCCGGGGGAATTTCTTTCTTCCATGATACGTCTCGGGGTCACCAGTGTGGAAAATGTGAAAATGACGAGGCAGCGTTCTTTCTCAGAGTCAGCTTTATTCACATCTCCATCATTTCAAAGCAGAAAAAAGAGAATGAAACAGTAAACTCTCGTCCTTAAATATCAGGGACTTCACACCTCATAGATCACATGTCCCACAGACCACCTTGCATAATAAAGACAGTCACAATGCATTTCACGACCTTGCATAATAAAGACAGTCACAATGCATTTCCCTCCATGATATCACTTCCACTGTCTCCCACGCATCCTTTAATCGACCCCCCCCCCCAGTCTCCAGCCTAGCATAACAAGGCTAAGTTTCCTGCCTTTGTTCTGACCTAAAATGCGAGTCACAGAACCGGTCCAACAGGTCCATTGAGTGTTCACCACAATACACTCATAATTATAATGTGAACATCCATCCATCCATTCATCCATCTTCTTTCGCTTAATCCTTTTCGGGTCGTGGGAGGGCTGGAGCCTATCCCAGCATCTTTGGGCGAGAGGCAGGGTACACCCTAGACAGATCGCCAGTTCATCGCAGGGCCAACACAGAGAAACAGACAACCATTCACTCACACAGTCATACCTAAGGACAACTTAGAATCCCCAGCTTGATGCCAATTAATCTAACTTGCATGTTTTTGGCATGTGGGAGGAAACCGGAGAAATCCCAGAGTAAACCCATTCAGACATGGGGGGAACATGCAAACTCCACACAGATCACTGTTGGTCGGGGGCTGGGATCGAACCCAGGATCCCTCGGCCAAGGGTGAGTTGCTGTGCTGCTGCAGTGCTAACCACTCTGCCACCACACTGCCCTAATGTCAGAAATAAAATTTAGTTGGTTACATAGACTTTAGACTGCAACCCCCCCGCCCTCGCGCTCTTAACAACCAGATAAGCAGCAGAAGATGAATGACCTAGTTAGCATCATCACTAGCACTGGTTAGCTTTCCTGTCAGAAGAAAAAAGGTCACCTCTGCATGACTTTTCATCCCTTTCAGACTCTTCAGTAGACATTACTGAAGAGTTAGACATTACTATTAGAGTTAGAGTTAGACATTACTATTCTTCTTCCGGCTTTCAGAGAGAGCAGACGCATTTCTCTCCTCTCCTCTTCTCTCCTCCTCCCTTGATACTGATCCCAGCTTGCTGTGTCCTGTCTGTGTTCGCTCTTCATCTGCTGCATCTCAATCCAAACGGAAATTATGGAAATTATGGAAATTATGGAATTGTGGGCTTTAATGCTATTGACACCACTATTGACACCACTTTTTAACAGAAAATCGGGCCAGGGGGAGCCCAAGTGGAGAGACTCATGGAACAATTGGAACTCATGTGTCTGCGTGATTCGACTGAAGATGTGGAAGACATCTACCTGTTTTGGCATGATCACAGGATTTCTACTGTTTGGCTCTGGAGTTTTCCTGGTGTATCGAAAATTATAGAAGTTGGATGAGCTAATCAAAATGCGGACCCGGCGTAGCTCCCTCAACAAATTCGACCAGCTGGGGAGAGCACTGATAGCGGCAAATGTGAATAACATGGAATTTACCATCTGGCATGCACTGAAGAGAGATGGACTCTGTGGACATGTTTATCTATGTTTCGGTAGGTGGAAAACATCTTGGAGTCGCTGAGTGCTCTCCAGGGAATGATTTTAAAGCCTGTGTATGGAAATTATGAAGCACAGAATCGCATGAGAGATGAAAATTCTATGCTCTAAGTGAACTGTGCCTATTAGACCTTGATTCGGCGCCCTGAAGATTTCATTCCTCCTGGAGGAAGATAAGGCAGAAGGGAGTTTTGGCTTGGCTTCTCCCTAACATAAACAACTGGTGTGCAGTAATCTGAACTCTCAAGGACAGCGTCATGTGACTGGCATGGAATTTACCATCAGACATGCACTGAGAGTTACTCTTGTGGACATGCTATCTATGTTTAGGACACTAAAGACATAACATCTAAACGTTGCTGAGGGAGGATTTTGTTGTTCACCAGTAACTGATACACACACTGCATACAACTTTACATGACTGATACACATATACTGACACTCACACACATACACTGTCTCTCTCAACTTGCTTGTGCTTTGTTAATGTGTGATCTGTATTGTCTGCTAATTGTGCATTAGAGGGTTTTTTTCTATGTGATCACAATCTTGCTCATACAAACTTTATTTTGATAAACTATGTTTTTCCTCTCTGCCCAATGTGTCATCCCCCTCCCCCTCTCCCCCTCTACCCCCCACTGTTTTGATGAGGCACCTTGCATGGCTGCCGTGTCATTAGGAAGCGCTTATCGAGCGTGCCTAATGTCAAGTCAAATTCCTCGTATGTTTTTAACATGCTTGGCAATAAAGCTCATTCTGATTCTGATTCTGATTCTGATTAGCCATCAAAAGCAGAACCCATATTTATCCTGCTCCTTTGTCATGCTATACTTGAGAACGATTGGGAAACTGATGTTTGCCTTGAGACTCAGGTATTTGGCTAAATAATTCACTACCTGGCAACCCAACAACCCAAAACGAAATGTGGCACATAACATAAAGCTAGCGATGCTATTGGATGTGACACCCTCACTGGACTTCCATGTTTGTCTAAAGGTGCGTTCACACCAAACACGAACAGGCAAATTTTTTGCGTGGCACGATTACATTATAAATCAATGTAAACACACCAATAGACATGAATAGTGAGATGCAGACAGGCAAAGTTGTCTTTCAAACTTCTGCAGCTGTGGTCAACCTGCCGTGGAAAATCCCCAAATAACGTCATGCTTAGGTTTACATTATCCGACCGGGGGCTCACCTGAAAATGTCATCTCAAGCCTCCAAAACTTTACAGATGATGGGTGTTTATGTTGCTAGCTTGCTAGGACGTCCGTGGCCGGAAACCATGGATAAATAACTCCAAAATCCCGCTGAAGAGTTCCCAGTCCTCCTGTCTCCCGGTGAGTGGGTTTCATTTTCTAACTAGTTTACTCTGCAATGGAGATAATTCTTATTTTTATTTGACAGCAGAATCTCAAAGCTAGCAGCTAGCTAGCTGCTAGCAAGCGGACACGAACCCGCGACCACACAAATTTGCGCGTACTCACGTCTTTCCATTCACTTTGCATGGATTCACACCCCCCATTTGCGTTTGGTGTGAACACACCTTTACTCCAGCTGTTGGATGTAAATATTTATATTATTGTCAGTTAATTACGAATTTTTTTTCATCAATATACTAATTTTTAGAAGAACATTAAGACTTACATTGTGCACATTTCTAAACATTTTGTTGATGTATTATTTTAAAAAAAATCTTTCAAAAAGCTTTCATGAAAATCTTCAAAATTCACCTTTAATAAATAATTCAGACACTTTTTTTCTCATTTTTCAACAAATCATGTGGAGACAATGTACAAGACCACTGTATGCAAGTCAAGCTCATGGTATCTTTATTGTCCTCGCAGGCTAATCTGGTTTACAGCTAGCAGAAACAAAAAGGCATATGCAACAATAAAATAACTGGAAAATACAGTCACACATTCTGATTGGTCACAGACTTCAGTGCAACTCCAGTGAGGAAAACAACTTGCTGTATTTACCGTTCTTGTTCTCATGGCAAAAACATCTCACCAATAAGAGGAGAGAACATGTCATAGGATTCTTGAGTGACTTGACATAATGCGCTCTGGTCCACTTGGATATGCGCTCTGGTCCACTTGGATTTTTCCCTGTGTGAAAGGGAACCGAACCAAAGGCATCAGCTAATTCAGACAAAAGAAAATGAAATGCTTCCCCGATTGTGAGACATCTAGCTTGCTAAATATCTGGGCCAGTCACAACAAGGACACATGGTGGAGAGCATGAGAGAGAGGGAGATGAAGGCTGTGCCACAGTGGACCTGGAAGGGAACAAATTTTAACTGAGTTTTGCCATTAGCAACTAGTTATCCTTACCCACACTGATGGGGCGACATGGGTAGAGTGGCTGGTGCTGTCTGCAGGAATGAGGCTAAGGCCACACATGCTGAGCTTGGGAATAGCAACTATGACTATACTTTTGGGGTCAAAAGGTCAAAGGTCAGAATGCCAAATAAACTATATCTCAACTAGGGATGGGCATTCGGTGAAATTTTCTTCACCGATCGTCGGGAGAATTAATGATTAATAATCAGTTAATCATTAACATTTTTAGGTACGTAACAAGGCAGGTAGACTACATTAGAACATCAGGTGCACGGAGAGCCACACAACTCAAATCCACCTCTCTCTCTCAAATCTCTCTCTCTCTGTTCGCTGTTCTCGTGTTGGCTCGCTCGGGAATCTCGCAAGCTGATTGGCCGAGACGTTTCACCCAGCTTCTGTGCCGCTCGCCACCCAACAAACGAAGACCGCATTCATTGCTCTATCGCTCGTGTTACTTAGTCTAGCCGCGCGGAACTTTTTGCTGTTCTCTTGTGCCATTTTGTGCGAAATAGTCTTCCCGTCGAGCCACTACGCCGCCTCCTGCTGCTTCTCTCGACGATTCTGCGCCTCTAGCACCTGAGGAGCAGTAAAGCTCTCATTAACCTGTGCAGTAAATCATTTTCATCTTGAGTTACGTATCTTGTTACAAGAATAAAAGAGTTCTAAAAACATATTTATGTACACTTTATTTATATCTACGTATGTATGTACACTTACACACACACACACACACACACACGTGTGTGTGTGTCTTCTACCGAATCTTCATGACCTTCTCAATAAAGTTTCTGAAAAAAAAAAAAAAAGAATCTTCACGACCGCCATTACTCAGCGCGCAACCACTGTTGGCAGTTTCTTCGCGTAATAAAGGTGTTCCATGGACCCTGTCGATGAGGTATATTTGTATGCTGCATTGCAGTGATTGCAGTACACCTGGTCTGAAATGGTCCCACGCAACACTTCGCCGTAACCGCTTCATGATTTGGCGATTGCCCTACGGAAGCGCGCATGTATCAACTGAGGCACGCCAGGGTATGGCGATGGTGTAATGTTGCCCCCTGGTGCCCAAATTTTGCCATTGCATTGTTTGAGGACGGCCGTGCACTAGGCCTAATAACCTCGGATTGTTTAAAAAAAAAACGGTTTGTCGACGAAAATGAACTTCCTCGGTGAAATTCTTAATGATCAATTATCGGTTAATCGGTAAATTATGCCCATCCCTAATCTCAACAACAAAAACAGCTATGGCCACCAAATTTGGTACACAGGTTGACCTTGAGATCCTGACCGAGAACAATGGGTTTGGAGTCAAAAGGTCATAGGTCAACATTGGCATTCACTATGCCCTATTAATTCAATTCAACTTTATTTGTATAGTGCCTAATCACAAGAAAAGTCATCTCAAGGCACTAGATACATAAGCACAAATCATAAGTTACTACTGTTGAACAAATAAAGCTAGGGTCACCAAACTCGGTAGACAGGTTCACCTTGGGATCATGAGCTGTGACTATAGGTTTGGGGTCCAAAGGTCAAGGTTTTAAGTCTATAGGGCTGCAAAAGGCGTTGGTCTGCATCTTGGTTGAGCACATTGTAGTTTTCTTCTGTGCAGCTTTTAATTGCACAAACAGCTTGTGGTGCTTATTTTCGTCAGACGTCCGTCTTGAAACATTATTTTACATGTAGCTTTATGAATATCTTTTCATGTTATATAACATTGTTTTGGAGACCCAACGAGCCAGTCAGGGTGAAAGCACGTATATCCATTGTCTTTTTGTCAATTGCAATAATAGCCCTGTTTTTTTTACTAATGCATTTTTAGTTCCTTGTTATGCAGACTGTTATACTGCTACTTTTCTGAAATACATTGCATGCTCTGGGGCTCATTAGTGCTATCAAGGTTTGCAAATGGATAGGGCTCCACAAAGGAATGTAGAAAGTCTGGAGGAAAATTTAGCTTTTTCTGTTTCATCTAAACAGTCAGATAGAAGTACACTTTGTTCGTCTATTACGCCAAACATCCACTCACCATTGCATAAATACACAATGTGATCACAATCACAGCATCGGTGGTTTAAATCCGACACCAACATAAATGAATATGAAGGGATGAAATAGGATTAGCCTCTTTGCTATTGATTAGGTGGCCGTGTAATAATTAAAGCAGGCTGAGCCGCAGGGCTACTGCAGTGTGTGTGTGTGTGTGTGTGCGCGTGCGCGCGTGCGCATGTGTGTGTGCATGTGATGGATACCAAGGTCCCCAAACTCAAGATCGTTCCACTCAGCACAATCACAACCACCTCTCCTCCTGCCAGCACCACTATAGAGCAACCACTGCATAGTCGTGCAAGAGCAGGTTTACAGTTTGTCTTACAGTGTGTTTGAGGATCTGTGTTGCCAAGTGAGCCAAGTATGAACTATTCTTTTTCTCAAGCTTCCCCCCACACACACTTTTTGACTTTTTTTATCTGTACATTCAAGTGGTTAAACCAAAAATATTACAGTAAATTTGTCCACTTTAATACAAACATCCCATTCACTAAAACATGGTGTGTTTGTGGGTTTTAACCTTCTAAAATACTTTCTTGGGTCACATGACTACAGTAAAAATGTTAAAATCCCTCTTCAACGTTTGGCAGAAAGGGCAGAAACCAGTTTTGCTTTTCCTGGTTCTTGCTCCCTATGTTACTGACAAATAACCAGACACGAGTTCAGTTCACAAAACAGTTCGCCGAACATAATTTGCAAAGCAAACTAACCTAAATGAACGGGCAGTTCTCGGCGAACATTTCTTCTGTTCGGCTTGTGCATTCTGTAGTTATGTACATCTATTACGGCCCTCTGTCAGCCGGTTGGAGGACCATATTTATACGGTAGCTATGGCGTAGACTGTAGCCTACTTCAACTTCATATTACCTAAGAATTCTCCATTATACCCCCACCAGAAACAATATTTTATGTGTGGTATTGTTTTACTTACAAACTAACATAACCACTACACTTAAATTGATGGAATAGCTCCGAAAAGCAAAGAAAACAAAAAGGACATTGCACGTTATCTTACCTAGCCGCCATCTTTGTTCGCTATGTGAGTCACCTCCCTGAGGAGTTCAGCCAATGAGAAAACTGTTCACGGCAATCGTGTCGTTCAGTTACCGAAACTAACGAACAATTCTGAACGGTTGCGCATGGTTTTGTCAAATGAACACAAGGCAGGGGTGAGCTCAGTTCACAAAACAGTTTGCCGAACATAGTTTGCAAGGCAAACTAACTTAAATGAACGGGCAGTTCTCGGCGAACGATTTTTTTTGTTCGGCTCGTGCATTCTGTAGTTGTGTAGATCTATGGTCCTCTGTCAGCCAGTTAGAGGATACGGTAACTACGGCGTAGACTGTAGCTGTCACCACGGGTTGAGATGCCGTCTCGGCACTCAGCCCATGTTTTCCCTCATCCCTGCTTCCCATTGAGCAGCGTCTCAGCTGGCCCCCAGCTGGCAGCATTATGGACGGCTGGGGCCAATTAGTCTTCATCAGCTGGGGCGCTGCCAATGAGGATAAATAGGAGCAGCCTCGATGACTCGGGGCTGCGACATAAACACATTGCTAAGCTGAAGCCCCTTCGTCTGGTGTCAGCTTATACTCCTCTTGCAGCATTCCTGTGTTTGTATCCCGCTGTGAGGATGTACGTCTTGTTACCCCCACGTCCGGTACGAGCTGCTTACCTCTGCGCTGTGCAACCTGTGAGTGTACGTCTGCATGAGTATCTGTGCTCTCCTCATCCCTTCCCCTTTACCCTGAATAAAATATCACGACTCACTGGCTTGCCCCTGGCTCTGATTGCCCGGCTCCCTAGAGCCGGATATGACAGTATGTCGCAGCCAGAAGAGTTGCCGGCGGCCGTGAGTCGCTGTGGAAATGTACCTTTCTGTCCGGGTGTCAGCGCTGCTAGCATGCCGTTTCCCAGGAGTCACTTCCGGCGCCAGGGCGACGAGCTGAGGTCCATCTCGGAGGCTGTCGACGGGACGCTCTTCACCCTGCACGACGCCTCCAACGCGAGACGCTGGCATCCGGGCCGTGCTGAGGAACTCCTGGACTGTCACCCTCATTCTGTGTACCATCTGGAGGACAGTGCCAGGATAGACGCTGCAGGTACACAGCGAGAGAAGCTCCACGGGGTGGATGGAAATCCCGGCAGGGAGTCGAAGTGGGCGACGTCTTTCCCCGCTTCGGAGTCCCGTTCCTGCCGTTATTCCAGTCCGGGAGTTCGCGCCAACCAGAGGACTTCCCCCGACCTGCGCCACGTCACTCGGGATTCCCTTCAAGGAGCCGCAGCTGACAGCAGTTATGTCCGGGGTCGAGTGGCTGTCGCGAGCTCTACTGTGTTTCCTGTCACCACCTTCAGGCATGTGGCGGCGGCAGTGAGATTGATGGTGAGGACTTCAGGGCTACGAAGCTTTCCCGTGCTCGGCGCCTTCCTCGCCTCGATCTCCAATCTGGAGCGGCGAATCCTGGGTTTCCCCCTCGCTTCGTTCCCCGGGAATAGCCGCCATCACATCGCCGAGTCACCTCTGCACGAACCTCGTCCGGATCCAGTTCTGAGCCATCGTCAGGACAGTTCCTCCCACGCAGCTGTCACCTCTTCGCCTCGTCTGTGTGGAGATTCTACAGCCCCGTTCCCTGAGCCTCATTTCCCCGCTGTCATTCCTGGACATTCGGGCTGGCTCACCCCGGCTGTTTTCCCCTCCTCCTCGACGCGCTTCCTGACTGCTGTGTGTGCCTGGAATTCCGGCCTGGTGAGCTCTCTGCTGGAGACAACGCGAGCGATCCTCAGACTAACTCCCGGGGGGTCCTCCGTTATCGCCGGGCGGGGAGAGGAAGAAGCAGATTCCACTACAGCAGGCGATACTCAACCTCCAGGGGGCAGGCAAGTCATTGTTTTTTCACACCTGCTTAATGATTTGCTCTGTCACATCCCTGGAGGAGAAGTTCAGGGTTCGCAGCTCCCTGAACTCTCCCCACCTGCTGTAACTTGTATTCCTAATCCCGCATCCTCTGTGTCTCTCTCCGCCGAGCGGTCCCCGGCTCCAGGTCAACGTGGTGGGATATGGAGAGGGCCTGTGGTTCCGCAGCTACATTGCGGACGGAGGAGGGGGACTGACTGCTGCGTGGAGTCTACGCCGACGACTGAGCGTCCCCAAGTCTCCACGGAGGAGCGGTTCGGTCCGGCGGGACGAGATTCTTCTGGCTTCACGGCGAGTGGATCGTCGGCGGGGTTACCTGAGCTGGAGGGATCTCAAGCTGCGCTGACCATCGTGCTGGCTGCGGGGCCCGACGCGGCTAGATGGGAGCCTGACAACGACCTCCTGACGACGGATCCTGGATCTTCGCAGTCCTGGACGGCGTCAGAACCCGAGATCACGCGAGTGCTCTCCTTTCTTTTCTCTCTTTTTATCCCCGAGCACTTCAGCCTATCTCCAGGGGAGACGAGCCGGGTGCAGCCGTCCGCTGCGTCTGAGCTCGTCTCGCCGGGTTCTGGCGCTGCCGGTGATCCTGAGCCCGGTTCTGTTTTCTCTTCTGAGCCTTCTTCCAGGGTCACCGGCAAGGAGTTGCTGTTCCTCGTGGTGCTGGAGGGTCCGGGTTCAACGTTGGAGGTCGGTTCTGGTGCAGTATTCAACGTGGGTTCGCCCGAGACCCAGTCGGGGTCCAACGTGGGTTCGCCTGAGGCCCGATCGGGGTCCGATGTGGGTGCTGCCCCAGTATTGTCCAGGTCCGGTGAGGAGGTGGCCGTTTTCCTGCGGCCTGACGCCCGCCGCCCTCGTCATCGGCTCTCCCCAGAGCCTCTTCCACCGGGATCCGCTCTGATCCTTCGCCCGTCTCTACGGTCCTGGTGGTTGAGTGATGCGGGTCGACGACCCGACCCACAGAACTTTCGGTTCGGTGATCTGGTTCCCCCCACTGGTCTGTTTCCCTCTGGGCAGCCTGGTTCGGCTGCCGGTGGACTGGATTCCTGGGATCTGGGTCCAGAGTTCGCCGTCCGAACACTTCTCTTCCCCTGATTCGCCAGCTGGACAATGGGCGGGGAGATCTCCGGAGCCATCTCGGCTATTTTTGGACTCTGCCTGCCATTCACCTCGGGTGTCACTTTTTCTTTTGTTATTAAGGTCACTCGGGTGTAATGTTTTGTCCTGTTGGTGGATTCGTTTTTATAGTGCTGTGTTTTCCATCGCTCATGCTCAGCATTTTACTTTTTGTGCCATGTTTTTAGCCTCGTTTTTTGTATTGTAGAGTTATGTCTTGTTTTCCGTAACACCATGCTCTATAATTGTCATTTGTTCCAGTCACCCTCACTTTTCTTGGTGACTGTGTGTGTATGTACTTAAATTAGCGCTGTGTATAGGTTCCCCTTTATTTAACCGTACTCAGCATTTTTTGCCCTGTACCTTTTTGGTGGTTCTTTTTTTCCTTGCTCTGGGTCACGCATGGTTGGTGCTCTCTGAGTAGTATGTAACCGGCATGCTGACCCGGTTCTTCTCCCCATCTGTACCTGGGTTAATTATTCTGTTTTGTCAGTATTGTATTTGGGTTTTTCTTTCCCGCTACCCTACATTGCCCCATTGGTGTTGTCCTTCCCTTGGCTTCTTCCCCTCCGGTCCGCCTCCCTTCCTCCCACCCTAGGTGGGGGGGGGGGGGGGCTGGGATGTTCCTGGTCGTTCAGGAGCCCGACCTTGAGGGAGGGGCTCTGTCACCACGGGTTGAGATGCCGTCTCGGCACTCAGCCCATGTTTTCCCTCATCCCTGCTTCCCATTGAGCAGCGTCTCAGCTGGCCCCCAGCTGGCAGCATTATGGACGGCTGGGGCCAATTAGTCTTCATCAGCTGGGGCGCTGCCAATGAGGATAAATAGGAGCAGCCTCGATGACTCGGGGCTGCGACATAAACACATTGCTAAGCTGAAGCCCCTTCGTCTGGTGTCAGCTTATACTCCTCTTGCAGCATTCCTGTGTTTGTATCCCGCTGTGAGGATGTACGTCTTGTTACCCCCACGTCCGGTACGAGCTGCTTACCTCTGCGCTGTGCAACCTGTGAGTGTACGTCTGCATGAGTATCTGTGCTCTCCTCATCCCTTCCCCTTTACCCTGAATAAAATATCACGACTCACTGGCTTGCCCCTGGCTCTGATTGCCCGGCTCCCTAGAGCCGGATATGACAGTAGCCTACTTCAACTTCATATCACCTAAGAATTCTCCATTATACCCCCACCAAAAACAATATTTTATGTGTGGTATTGTTTCACTTACAAACTGACATAACCACTACTCTTAAATTGATGGAATTGTTCTGAAAAGAAAAGAAAACAAAAGGATATCGCAAACTAGCTTACCTAGCTGCCATCTTTGTTTGCTACGTGAGTCACCTCCCCAGAGAGTTCAGCCAAAGAGAAAACAGTTCGCGGTGACCGTGTCGTTCAGTTACGGAAACTAACAAACAATTCCAAACAGTTTTGTCAACTGAATGCAAGGTAGGTCTCCAGTTACAACCCAACATGTGCTATTGGCTGTGATGATTCAGTCCCCACACAAGGATTTAGCTTCAGAACTAACAGTGCTAGATGATATAGACCAGCTTCCATCAAACTGCTTTTGACAGATTTGTGACCCCAAACCCCACCCACGCCCCCCCTTTACCCGCCCCCTTTGACCTGACCTGCCCTTGACCTCCCCTTTGATACGTAATTATCCTTTGATCAGCGATGCCTTTTGAGCCATAATTATCCTTTGATCAGTGACAACCTTTATGACCCTTAATTATCCTTTGATCAGCGACAACCTTTGATCCGTAATCATCCTTTTATCAGCGACGACTTTTGATCCATAATTATCCTTTGATCCATGACGACCTTTGACCCGTGCCCTGAGGGATGAGTGTGGGAATGGAATGTTGATATATATGGGAAACGGGTGGGGACAGCACCTGTTGGCCTGCCACACACACACACACACACACACACACACACCCTTGCCCACCCCACCCCTCCATTCCCACATGTATAATGATTGTGTTTTATGTATTATCATGTAGCAACATTTAATTATAAGGTACAAAGATTATTTAATTTATATCTAGAGGTGTATGTGGAAATGGAGGTTTACTTCAAGTCCATGCACACACAGGAAAAACTCATTTTTGGGGCACCAGTCCACAAGCTTTGACAATTTATTAATAACTAATCTTTATATTTTCAATCAATCAGTCTCAAATATTCGTGAATTCTACTGGGTGACTTCATAAACAGACAGGAAAAAGAAACCACAGAAACTTCCATATACCATTTACAGTTTTAATGATCAGACTCAGATTAAATGACATTACATTCAACGGATTTGTTGATAAAGTGAAATGACCAAGTATTAAGCATCACATTCAACTTGTAACTGATTATTGAGCAACAAAGTGTAATCACATTTGTGGAACCAAGGAAACCTTAGTATGAATTTGTAACTGTGATGAAAATGTAGACTGATATAACTGTAGCAAAAATAAGAAGAAAATTGGACGCAAATTTTATGAAGAAAATTATAAAAACTAATTTGTCATGGCAACCGCTGGGCCCCAGCTGCGCATACACCTGCCACCAGTAATCAGCAGGCTTTAAAAGCCGGTGCCTCTGACTGCTCGGCACGGAGTCGTCTGTCATCTTCGCCACGCATCGCGTCAAGGACACGACCTCAAGCCAGAGCTAATTCCAAGTCGTCTCGTCAAGCCACGTCACGTTAGCCACAGCAAAATTTACCCTGTCAAAGTATTCTCCCCTGTGCACAGGTGGATCTCCCTGGCGGCGGACTCGTCTCCCCAGATAACGGGATGTCATCTCCTCCTCCTCGGATCTCCTCCTCACCCTCACAGCGCCAAGCGCCACCTGCACCAAGCCACGCCAAGTCACTTAGCCGACAGGAGTCTCGCAGCGGCACCTGCAAGTAAGCAGCACGAGTCTCAGTTCTCTGTTCCAACGAGCCGCATTAATCTCTTGTGCTTGTGTGTTCCAGAGTTGCCAGGTCGCAGCAAGACCTGCTCAGCTCCAGCTGCCAGGCTACACTGCACTCACCCACACATTCACACACTCACCAAACCAATCTGAGTTAATAAATAATTGTCAAATCACTCTACTCGTGTCAGCGTCTGTCTCCTGGGTTAAGCAATCATGTCAGTATGACTCCGTCAAGACGACCCAGCAGACAGCGCGCTGGCGCACCGTTTTAACACCCTAAGCGCACGAGTAGATTTAATTGCCCATCAACAGACAGTTATTCTAAATCAATTAGCTCAGATTAACAGCCGGCTGGATCACCTGGAAGGACGCCAGGCATTCTCCCTGGTCGCTGGGCCTTCATCAGCCCCTGTAATCCCACCTGCTAGTCCATTACACCAGCCTCCTTCACCTTGCCTCACTCCCGTGCCTACTCCCGCCCGCTTTAGCGGAAAACTCGGAGAGGCACGGGGTTTTCTGCTGCAATGCGAGACAGTTTTTCACCGCATCCCGGGAGACTTTCCCACGGACCATAGCAAAATTGGGTATATCTCTAACCTGCTCGAAGGGAGGGCGTTAGCTTGGGCGTACACAGTCATGGCTAAACCCAGCTACTCCCACTTAACTTACCAGCAGTTTGTGGCAGAGTTTTTAAAGATTTTTGACCATACTGATCGGGGCGCGGTGTTAACTGACCGGTTGCTTAGCCTTCGGCAGGGCAGCAAATCTGTCGCCGATTTCGCTGTAGACTTCCGGGTGCTAGCTGCAGAGGTCGGGTGGGGGGAGTCAGCGCTTTGCAGCATTTTTCTCCGCAGCCTTAGCTCGGAGCTTAGAGATGAACTAGCGACACGGGATAAGCCAGATAAATTAGGTGAACTAATTTCTCTTACAATTAGTTTGGACAGTAGGCTGAAGGAGCGGGTGGCCGAACGTAGGGCTGCTAGCCGTTTGGGTAAACCACGCCCCCGCTCCTCCCAGTCGCCTCTTCCTGCTCTGCCCCCACCAGAGGAACTTCCGGGGCAGGAGGAAATGATTATTGGGCAATCAAGTGTTTCGGCGGCTGAAAGACAGCACCGGAGGGATCTGGGCCTGTGTTTTTACTGTGGCAATGAGTCTCATGGGGTAGCTGAGTGTCCCAATCGATTAAAAGGGGAGATATGTGGGTTACAATAGGGGGATTCACAGACGTTAAGCAGAAAAAACCCCTCACTAGTTGCCATATCCCCGTCAGACTAATTTATAAACAGAGGGAACACACAACACATGCCCTTATTGATTCTGGAGCTGAGCAAAACTTCATTTCCGGAGACCTGGCAACCCATCTGGGCCTCAGCTGTCAATCCCTTCGCCCATCTGTTAACCTCGTCACCCTGTCAAAGGCTTCACTGACCACTGTCTCCCACCAGACGGCCCCCGTGTCGGTGATTGTTTCTGGAAATCATAGGGAGGAGATCCGGGTCTTGGTGTTGCCCATCTCCTCCTCGCCTGTGATCCTGGGTTACCCGTGGCTACGTCTCCACAATCCCACGTTCGACTGGCAAGCCGGAAATATCACCGCGTGGAGCACCTTTTGCCTCAGTGCCTGCCTCCAGTCTGCAGCGTGTGCCCCCTCGGTATCGGTGACCCCGCCCTTGACGCCGCCCCCGGACCTGTCCAAGGTACCAGAAGTCTACCACGATCTGGGAGCGGTTTTCAGCAAGTCACGGGCGCTGTCCCTTCCCCCCCCACCACCCCTACGACTGTGCGATCAACCTCAGGTCAGGGGCCCCTCTCCCGGCGAGTCATTTGTATAGCCTGTCTGCCCTGGAGCGTGAGGCCATGGACACATACTGTATATTAAGGAGTCCCTCAGCTCTGGGATTATTCGACCGTCCTCCTCGGCGGTGGGGGCAGGTTTCTTCTTCATAGGGAAGAAGGATGGCTCGCTGCGCCTCTGTATCGACTTCTGGGGGCTCAATGAAATTACCATCAAGGATAAGTACACGCTGCCACTAATGAACTCGGCCTTTGACTCTCTCCAGGGGGCATCTTGGTTCACGAAGCTGGACCTCCGTAACTCTTACCACCTGGTGCGCATTAAGGAGGGCGATGAGTGGAAGACGGCGTTCTGGACCCCAAGTGGCCACTTTGAGTACTTGGTGATGCCATTTGGGTTAACCAACGCTCCGGCCGTCTTCCAGCGTTTAATTAACAACGTCCTCTAGGACTTCCTGAACTCCTTCGTGTTTGTGTATTTGGATGACATCCTGATCTTTTCACGCACGTTGGAGGAACACCAGGTGCACATGAGACGGATCCTGCAGCACCTCCTGGAGAACCAGCTGTTCGTCAAGGCCGAGAAGTGTGAGTTTCACATCGACAAGACGTCCTTTTTGGGGTTTATTATCGCACACAATCAGGTGATCCCCGACCCGGCCAAGGTCAAGGCGGTGGTGGATTGGCCCACGCCCACGTCCAGGAAGCAGTTGCAGGGTTTCTTGGGGTTCGCCAACTTCTATCGCCGTTTTGTGCCGAACTTTGGGATCATCGCCCGCCCCCTGACCGACCTCACGTCCCCCAAGACCCCCTTTCATTGGAGCGTGGAAGCGGCTGCGGCGTTCGGGAGGTTGAAGGAGGAGTTTGCCTCTGCCCACGTCCTGACCCAGGTGGACCCGGCCCTGCAGTGCCTAGTGGAGGTGGACGCCTCGGATTCTGGAGTTGAGCCGGTCCTCTCCCAACGCTCCCCGGTGGATGGAAGGATCCGGCCGTGCGCTTTCTTCTCCCACCACCTAACACCTGCTGAGAAGAATTACTGCATCGGTGACAGGGAGCTGCTGGCTGTGAAGCTCGCCTTGAAGGAATGGAGGCACTGGTTGGAGGGGGCTGCCCAGCCGTTCGTTGTCTGGACGGATCATAAAAACCTGGAGTATCTTCGGACGGCTAAACGGCTGAATGCCCGCCAGGCCCGCTGGTCTCTTTTCTTCGGCCGGTTTAACTTTACGATCACCTACCGGCCAGGGAGCAAGAACGGCAAGTCAGACGCCCTCTCCAGGCAGTTCGAGGCAAAGACCATTGGGGATCAAGAGGAGACCATCCTGCCGTCACCCTGTGTGGTGGGCGCCCTCGCGTGGGAGATCCAGGACAGGGTCAGGAGAGCACAGGAAACTGAGCCCGACCTGGGTGGGGGTCCCCCGGGCCGTTTGTTCGTTCCCCCTTCGGTCAGGAGCGAGGTCATCCAGTGGGGTCACGCATCTAAGTTGGCGTGCCATCCAGGAATCACTCACACGATCGACCTGCTTCAGAGAGCCTTCTGGTGGCCAGGGTTGAGGAAGGATGTTACCAGCTATGTCCGGGCCTGCGCTCAATGCTCCACTGGGAAATCGTCATCTTCCCCCCCGGCAGGTCTTCTCTATCCTCTGCTGGTCCCTTCCCACCCCTGGTCCCATGTGGCTCTGGATTTTGTGACCAGCCTGCCCCCCTCTGACCACTTCACCTCGGTCCTGACGATAGTGGACCACTTCTCCAAGGTAGCCCATTTTGTGCCTCTCCGGGGGTTGCCTTTAGCGCGGGAGATGGCGGATCTCCTGGTGCAGCATGTGGTCCATCTTCATGGCATCCCGGCGGATATTGTCTCGAATCGAAGCCCGCAATTTGTGTCCCAGGTATGGAAGGCGTTTTGCACGGTGTTGGGGGCCACGGCAAGTCTCTCGTCTGGGTATCATCCGCAGAGCAACGGCCAGTGTGAGCAGGCCAATCAGGAGCTGGAGGCTGCGCTCCGCTGTGTCATCTCCTCTTGTTCCTCTTCCTGAGTACGTTCCTGCCCTGGATCGAGTACGCGCACAACGCCACGGTGTCCTCAGCGACGGGGATGTCCCCGTTTAAAGCGTCTCTGGGGTATGATCCACCACTGTTCCCGGAGGAGGAGAAGGAGGTGGCTGTCCCTTCGGTTCAGGCCCATGCCAGGCGTTGCCGTCGGATCTGGACCATCACCCGCAGAGCCCTTCTCAGGACCACGGAACGCAATATCCAGGTGGCCAACCGCCACAGGAGGCCCGTCCCGGACTATAAGGTGGGTCAACAGGTTTGGCTGTCCACCAAAAATATCAATGTGCCGGCCGAGAAGCGTAAGTTGACGAAGCGCTTCATCGGTCCTTTTGTGATTTCACGCATCATTAACCCAGTGTCTGTGCGCCTAACTCTTCCCCCTTCCATGCACATCTGCCCTACTTTTCATGTCTCCCAGGTCAAGCCCTACATCTCCGACCCTCTGTGCCCGCCCCCCGCGGCTCCTTCCCCCTGAGGATGGTCGACGGCCACCCAGCTTGGGGGGTGACTGCCATCTTGGATGTCTGCCGGCGGGGCCGGGGTCTTCGGTATTTGGTGGACTGGGAGGGATTTGGCCCTGAGCACCGCTCCTGGATTCGCCCAGCGTTGATCCTTGACAAGCAGCTCATCCGCGATTTCCATCAGGCACATCCAGGTAGGATAGGGCAGGTGCTTGGAGGCACCTCTAGAGGGGGGGAGTACTGTCATGGCGGCCGCTGGGCCGTCATTAGCCCCAGCTGCGCATACACCTGCCACCAGTAATCAGCAGGCTTTAAAAGCCGGTGCCTCTGACTGCTCGGCACGGAGTTGTCTGTCGTCTTTGCCACGCATCGCGTCAAGGACACAACCTCAAGCCAGAGCTAATTCCAATTCATCTCATCAAGCCACGTCACGTAAGCCACAGCAAAATTTACCCTGTCAAAGTATTCTCCCCTGTGCACAGGTGGACCTCCCTGGCGGCGGACTCGTCTCCCCAGATAACGGGATGTCATCTCCTCCTCCTCGGATCTCCGCCTCATCCTCACAGTGCCAAGCGCCACCTGCACCAAGCCACGCCAAGTCACGGAGCCGACAGGAGTCTCGCAGCGGCACCTGCAAGTAAGCAGCACAAGTCTCAGTTCTCCGTTCCAACGAGCCGCATTAATCTCTTGTGCTTGTGTGTTCCAGGGTTGCCAGGTCGCAGCAAGACCCGCTCAGCTCCAGCTGCCAGGCTACACCGCACTCAACCACACATTCACACACTCACCAAACCACTCTGAGTTAATAAATAATTGTCAAATCACTCTACTCGTGTCAGCGTCTGTCTCCTGGGTTAAGCAATCATGTCATAATTATATGGAAAAGAAATTCTGAGTTACTCTAAGAAAGTAAACATGGAATTTAATGAAAAGATGAATATTATTTCTCTTTAATTCTATAGCTCCAATCAGAGTTACGAACTAGTTTTAAACCTGAGACAAATTATGGCATATTCAGCAGATGAAACAAAGGAATCTTGCTCACGTGAACTTTGTGTTGGCTTCTAGTTGTATCCAGGAGCTGAAGCTTTATTTGAAGATTATACCAGAGAATATCTGCCAGCAGATATTCCTTCCCAGGAACTAGCAGTCAGAAGCTGAGATCCGGCGGCAATAATGAAGCTTCTTCTTCTTCGCTGGCCGCGTAATATGCCATGTGGAACAACACGAGAATCTTTCAGCGGCATTCTCAGGTCCAAATAAATTGGATATAGTTCAGTCTGATCAAGATCACAGAATTAGAGAGACAAAATTAATTAAAAAAAAAAGATTCAAGCCACGAAATCCGAGTCCTTCAGATGACGAGGGGTTGGTGAAAAGAGCTTCCAGTGTGAGGGAACGATCAGTCCACTTTAAAACATACAGTGAGTTAATAGAATAAAATAGGAAAATGTCTGTGAACATGGAGTTTCACTCCATATAAAAGAGAAGTTTGAGCTCAAAAGGGAAGAAAAAACGTTTTTCCAGACGTTTAAAGAAAAAAGAATTTAAGGCAGGACACACAGACTTTCACACAGGACAACTCTCCCTCTCTCTCTCTCTCTGAATTAGGGCGTTCCTCACTTAAAACTGAGTAAGTTTCCTGGGGAAAAACTTGACTGACATGAAAGGGAACCAATTGTCTGCCATTGCAGGAGGTTTGAATGAACTCTGGTCCAATAAGAAAACAGTCCTTTGTCTGTAACTGACCAATAGAATGAAAGGGACGCTGTCCAACAGAGACTGTCTGGTGATTGGCTGAGCCAGTCAAATGACTTGAGTATGCTTTCCCAACAGGATGAAACACATCTTTATAACAATGAAAATTCCCTTAACTTTCAGTGAGCATGCACTTTTATAAACTTGTCCTTCTATAATTAACATGCATTAGAATAAGGTTCATTTAAGCATTTTTCAAACATGCAACACATTTAAAATCAATGATTATTGAAACATTTCGAACCTATCAGTGTCCAACACAGAGGCGGTCATCTTCAACAGTGTTCTGATCAGTATTTCCTGGAAAAATAAAGTCTTGAGGAGAAAGGATTATTTCAGCAGATAAAAAAACCCAAAGTTCCAAGGTTGATTAAATCCAACATGTCCCTGAGTTGACAGAAGGGGGCAATGTTGAGCTGTGGATAATTCCTAGCAACTTGTGGAATGCAGTCAAGGGATCTGGGGTATCTCGCAGAGTGCTCTAAACATGAAACTGCCTGGTTGGGGAGGAAGCTTCAGGATTTATGACTCGTAAAAGAATCCGTTCCTGGCATGAAATGGGATCCTTATTGGCCCTTTTTACCATGGAATGTGTTTTCCAACTGTGGTTCTTAGATGAAGGAAACAATTCTTGACCAGACTTTTTGGGCGAAACAATTTCTTTAGGGTGAAGAGTGATTTTATAGATTAGAGCCAAAGGGAGTTGATGCTACAATCATTATGAATTTCATTTTATTTATCTATTTAAATTGATTCTTGTACTGATGCAACATGTTCAAATCATTCATTCATTCAAACTGATGGATGATATTTGAGGTTTATAAACTTTTTGATCCTGCCTCAGCCAATGAGTGGCGAGGGAGGGTTTGATGGGCTGTCCAATGATGAACTAGAGGTGTACCCCTGCGGTAAACCAATGAAACTACACTGCAGTGGGTGCAAAAATTGGATCATTAAATAAAAGCAGAAAATTAAACAATGAAAAAGAGAAAAAAAAACTCACCATGACTGCGGGTTGCTGGGTACATCTGATCAGCGAGACACCTGCCTCCAGCTTTTGGTGCAGACCAGTCGAGGATTAAGTGGGAAAAAAAGGGGATTGTCTGAGCTGCATCCAGACCCCTGTGGCTGACAGCACCTCCCACAACTAATCCTGCCGTCCAATTTAAAAGAAGACCACCCAACCAGTCATTTTGCCCAAAGTAAAATGGAGACAGACCCCACATCCTAGCCAATGGCGTTCTAGAGGCGGGGTAATCCTCAACCCCAGTCAAGGGTCAACCTGCAGTAGGAAAAAACAGTGTATTGGTGATCCAGAGGTCTTCGGGAGAACTGGGATAGATTGAACTGTGCAAAAAGTAAGCCTTCAAACGTGCGTTTTTGCACCTACTTCCCTCCATTTTTTCCTTGATCAAACAACCCAATAATGACAAAAAATGTTGGAGTTTAACAACTTTTAAAAACTTTTATCTGTATGCTTGTGGTGATTAGTTTATTTTGTAATGATACTAGGAAATTTAACATTTCTCTTATTATTTTCCATTTTTTGGTGATTAGAGTTTATTTTGTGCTGATACTAGGAAATTTAACATTTCTCCTATAAAAGCATTTTATATTTTCCATTTTTTGTGTTACATCTTTTAAATGACCACACAACAGCATTGTAAGGATTGTCTGTGTGAAACAATTCTATAGAACATCCCACAGCTTGCACGTACTATTTACCAACAGTTAAATTATTTTTGTTCAATCAAACCTTTTATCATCTGCTGTGATCTGAAAACAAGATTTATAACTTTAAGCCAGACTTTTTTTTTTTAACCACTCCCACTCATGACAACTTTAAACCAGAAGTTGCAGAGAGTTTTTGGCTGTCTGCCTTTTTTTTTTTTTTTTAATAACCGTCATTCTCATAAAACAAACAAACATTTTTTTGATACAAAACAACAATCTCACAGTATTTTTACTTACTGGCATATGTAGTCCAAAACCTTAAGTGAACATAAAAAATGGATTTGAGAAGGAGAGCGTTTTTGGTATAAAATTTAAAGAATTTAGCAAATTCACCACCCAATCCCAAAAAGACATTAATTTGTTAACATTTTTCCTAATCTGTTTTCACTGCAGGAACAATCCTGTTTTTTTAGAGACATTTATCAACTTTCTAATCATTCAAAAACATTTTTCACACAATGAATTGTATAAAAAACTGTGAAAACGAATTGTCATTAAATGTATTTACTTCTTTCATCAATAAAGAGAGAGTTGTGACTCAGGTTTTTTTTTTTTAATGCTAGTTTGCAGTTATCTGAAACAGTCTTAAGGCAAAGTTTGACTTTAGATAACCCTAACCCTAATATTTGAAACAACCAGCATGTGTTTATATGTGTGTTTGATATCACCACCTAAAACCTCTATGGCAGAATGTAACGTTTATCCCTAATACTTGTAACAGCACTAACAATCAAAGCTTTACTCTTTTCAAAACTTTATCACTTCCAAGTTGAGAAGTTTGCTACACTTTAACAAAAATGATTTTAGTTATTGATACAAGTCACAGATACTTTCAACAAAACTTAGATGCAACTTTCCAGCATACTTACAAAATTATTCCACTTACATTAATCATACCACTATCAAATATAAAACCACACTTCTTTTTTTGTATTTGCACAAAACATAGATTTACTCTTTTCAAAAACTTTATCATTTACAAGTTGAGGAGTTTGCCACAGTTTAACTTAAAAGTGTAGTTTATTTTGCGGTAGCAAATTTAACATTCCTCTGGGTGACACCCCCACCATACATCAGAGCATGGGCCTTAGACGACGTCTCCATTTGGCTGTCTGCCCACCAGTCAAGAAGTGTTTGATGTTTACACACACACACACACACACACACCATCTGCGTAATGATCAGATTATCTGCAGCATGCTATTTTTTTTCATACTTGCAAAATTATTCCAGTTGTGGTGGACACAGTACATATGGCACTCCACCCAGGACAAAGGGGTTGGTGGGGGAGAAGATAGTTAGGGATGCTAATGGAGAAAGTGAGGGGAGCCAAACAAACAAAGATGTGCCTTTCACCCCCCCGCCGTGCCACGTTCACACCTGAGGATGCAGGGGTGCGAATGTATGGTAGCAAGATCTGCTCTGTGGCATGTGTGCCATTGTCATGTTAATGTGTGTGCATGTCTTTCACGTCTGTATGTTAATGTGTTTACCCTGTGTGCCAGAGGTAGGAATAAAAGTATATAAAGAAGTTCGCTCAGGCACTCAGGTGAGAGTTTCTGTGTTTTATGCTGGAAGAGGAATAAAGTTTGTGTGTCGTTCAGCTCACTGCCTCGTCTGCTTTCATCTTCCACATTGGTGACCCTAATACGTGCAATGGAGAACGCTCCGGAGACAACCTAGAGGGAGAAAACCAGCATGGCATGCGCTGCCACAGTCAAGCTCCCAGACTTCTGGCTTTACAATCTGACCACTTGGTTTCAACATGTGGAAGCCCAATTCACACTCCACGGGATCACAACAGATGACACCAAATATTATCATGTGGTCGCTGCGCTGGATGTGCACGCCATGCAGCAAGTGACAAACCTGCTCCAGGAACCGCCTGCCCAGGGGAAATACGACTCGCTCAAGCAGATGCTGATTCAGCGGTATACCCTGTCGGACAGTGAGAGAGCAGAGAGACTCCTAATGCACTCAGAGTGAGATGACAGATCAGCTGTGGAGCTGATGGAGAGCATGTTAGCATTGATGGGGAAGAACAACGAATTCTTCCTGTTCGCCCACCTCTTCCTCAGGAACCTACCTGCTACAGCGAGGGCAATCCTGCCCAACTCGCTGCTGATGGTAACCAAGAACTACTGTGCTCTGGCGCAGGACACGGACCACATCATCCTAGCGACCAGAACTCTCAGTGTGCACTCAACGACACTGGCATCCGGGAAGGACTACAGCAAGGTCGAGGAGCCATTGGTGGTGGCTGGGACAGATGCCAAGAGACGCAGGAACGGGACGTTCTGTGTCTATCACCACTGCTTTGGCTCGAATGCCCAACGCTGTCTGCCACCGTGTCAATTCAAGAAGCCAGGGAAATGGCACGGCCAGCAGTCAGTAGCAGCTGCGCCTGCTGGCAACAGGAACAAGCTGCTTTTCATCACAGACACACGTTCAGGAAGACGTTTCTTAGTGGACTCCGGCTCCCAGAAGAGCCTTATTCTGCCAGTCAGTGCAGACAGATCAGCAGGAGGCAGTGGTCCCGAGCTCACGGCTGCCAGCGGATCCAACATCAGGATGTTTGGCGAACGGACATTGACAGTGTGCTTACACAGATGCAATTACTAATTGGACTTTGTGGTAGCTGCATGTTCTGTCACCATTTTAGGCACAGATTTTTTTATGTGCTTATGGGTTGTTAGTCGATGTTGCCAACAGACGTTTAGTGGATGCTGTCTCTTTTACCTCCTTGCTCTGCACAGCTCGTGGAGTTGGGCCAACAACACAGGCTGGCATTATAGCTCCAGGAGGTAAGTACCAACATTTACTTTCACAGTTCCCAGCACTCATGGTTCCGATGTTTTCTGCTACAGTAACCAAACACAGGGTTGAACATTCCATAACCACAAGAGGCCCACCGGTGTTCGCGCGACCTCGGCGCCTGGACACGGTTAAACTAGCCAGCGTGTGTGAGGAGTTTATCGACTTAGAGCAGCTGGGCATCGTTAGGGGCTCAAACAGCCTATGGGCATCTGTGCTACACATGGTGCCTAAGGCCAATGGGTCATGGTGACCATGCAGCGATTTCCGGTGCTTGAACAGTGCCATGGAACACGATCGGTGTCCCATCCCGAACATCTAGGATTTTTCCGTGCACCTAGCCAGGACACGTGTTTTTTTGAAAGTGGATCTGGTCCTCGGGTATCATCAGGTCCTGGTGTGCACACAGGATGTTCCCAAAACAGCGGTAATAACTCCTTTTGGCCTTTTCAAGTTTTTACGCATGCCATTCAGGTTAAAGGGCATGGCGCAAACTTTTCAAAGAATGATGGACGTGTTGCTCCGTGACCTGCCTTTCGGTGTGCAGTTCGGTGTGCCAGTGATTGATTTTTTTGGGCCACCGCATTTCGCCGGAGAACGCAATTCTGCTGCCTGTTAAGGTGCGTGCCGTGTCGGATTTTCTGCATCTGCAGACCGTGAACGCCCTGCAGGAATTCTGGGGCATGGTCAACTTTTACAACCGTTTCCCTCGCTGAGCAGCCCAGTTGCTGCAGCCATTGTACGCCACGCTCAAGAAAAAGAAGCCCGCAGAAAACATCGACTGGACCCCCGAGCGAGTTCAGGCTTTTGCAAATGCCAAAACAGCGCTCACTAATGCCACTTTGCTAGCCCACCCTGCCCCGTCAGCACAGATAGAACCCATCCCAGACGCATCTGACGTTGCCATAAGGGCAGTGTTGGAACAGTTCGTTTCCAGTGCGTGGCAGCCGCTCACATTTTTCAGTCGTACTTTGCGTGACAATGAACACAAATACAGTATGTTTGACAGAGAGTTGTTGGCCCTCCATCTACGCGCCACTTCCAGTTTTGGCTAGAAGGGGGCGAATTCACCGCATTTGTTGATCATAAGCCGCTAACATACACAATGTCCAAAGTCTCTGAACCGTGGTCGGCCCCGCAGCAACAACATTTGGCCACAATCCCGAAGTTTACGACCAACATCCAGCATGTAGCCGGTAACCTTAATGTCGTGGCCAACTGCCTGCCGTGCACGTTAGTCTCCTTGGTTTACATGGGAATAGATTTCCCCGCCATGGCCGCGGAGCAAACCGGGGACGTGGACATTTGCGCGCTCCAGCTCGCGCTTACTGGGTTAAAACTGGAGAGCAGGGTGGGGCAAGAAGGGTGCCCCCCCTTGCTCTGCGACGTCTCCACTGGTTGCTGACGCCCGGTGGTTCCGAACTCTTGGTGCCGCCACATTTTTGAGTCAGTCCACTACCTTTCACACCCCAGCGTGCGCGCCTTGGTTAAACTGGTGGGGGAGAAATTTGTCTGGCCGCACTTACGCAGGGACGTGAAAGAGTGGGCTGCTGCATGCGTCGCGTGCCAGCGGGCCAAAGTGCACAAGCACACCAAAGCCCCCCTCGAGCCATTCCAAATTCCAGCCAGGAGGTTCGACCATGTCTACGTGAATTTGGTGGGCCCCCTCCCGCCGTCACAAGGTTTCCTGCACCTTTTGACAATCATGGACCACACCACGCGTTGGCCTGAAGTGGTCCTGCTGGCTTCCACCACGTCCGCGGAAGGGGCTTGCACTTTTTTGTCAGCTTGGGTTGCACGCTTTGGATCCCCATCAGACATCACCCCTGACAGTGGTCCGCAATTCATTTCAGAAATCTGGTCCGTGATGGTCCAGAGCCTGGGGGTCAGAATCTATCGCACCACCACGTACAACCCCCAGGCTAATGGGTGTAGGATGAAGTGCCTATAAAAATATTTGTCATAAGGTACAGGAATTATTTATTTTATTTAATAGTGGGTGTGAAAGGGGGCGGAGTTGAACCGTCACTTCTACACCCGCTAAATTAAATAAAAGCACTCGTAAAAGGGGCACCAGTCCTAACGGACAATAAAATTAACTTTAATTTTATTTAATTTTGTACCTTAAATTACTTAATGAATCAGTCTCAAAGTTTCAGTGAGTTTTTGTCCTGCCGTGATTAGGAAACCTGTATATGCGAAAGGAAAACGCTTCTACTGCTCTTATTCACTCTTTTATTAAAATCATTCAGGTTACATGGCATGGCGTTCAAATGATGAATAAACAGATTCAGATGATGACAGCGTAAAATATCACATCAACTGATATTGGGTTCCTGAACATAAAATCCACCTTTACACCTCTGCAGAACCAAGGAGAAACTAGACTTATGTTTCAACGGTAAATGAGGCTGGAATGTTTTAACAAAACATCGCAATTTTATGGGGAAAATTCATAAGCTAATTATCTAAAAATGACTCCTGAATTAATCTACAAAATTTAAGGGCAGTTACTTAAAAATGACTAAGAGTTTTTGCTTCAGTTTACAGCTCTATCCTGCGGCTGAGAGACTAATTGAGCCCTGAAATACGGGCCATATTCAATTGTAATTTAATTGTTAGGACATCACATTTTAACCCAGGAAATAGGAGAAATAAAAGTTTCACTCACACAACGGCCGTTGGTCCAAGTTCCGCGGGTCGGTACCGCTGGGTTTTGAAGTTAGGACGTCGGGAGGAAGCGGCTGCTGTCCTCACTCACAGCCGTGGGGTGATAACTCAGCTGGGGGGCCCTTCAAAGAGACACTTGCAGCCGTGGGTGGTTTGTCTCAGGGCGGCGTGAAAAGTCCTTGGGAAAAGAATACAAATTTTGAGGTCTCTTGTAGCGGGATAGACCAAAAAAACTGAAGGAAAAATCTTCTCAGTCTCTATTCACTTTAAACTAGGCAAATTAGAGGTCCACTTTAATGGCGTGAAAAGTCATTAAAAAAAATGTTAGAAAAACATTTACTAGGATAAGAATGGCTTCTGAGGTGAAGGAAAAAGTTTGAGAATTTGATTCTCTAAAAAGGGACGAGCTCTAAAGAAAAATGGTTTCTCCTCAGTAACCAAAAAGACTTGACAAACACACAGAGAATAAAATAAAACTTCACAGGGCCTTGAGACGGTGGAATAAAATCTTCTTCTGAGATCTAGATTACTATTCTGCTTCCTTAATCTTAATTTAGTTCCTAATCTTTCTCAAAATCTCTTTCTTTCTTCTTTCTGTGTTTCTAATTCTTAATTCTATTACCGCTTTGCTGTTCTAATCTTCCTGCCTGTTCTTTGTCTGATCTGTTCCTACTCTTTCTTTTCTCTTAACTAAACTCAAATCTAACTCCTCTCTTTTAAAGTTACCTCGCCGGGTCGTAAAACTGATGATGTAGTCGCAAGACTGACCAATCGGCCTTTTCAGAAGCAGTTTGAAATGGCTGCTATCCAATGTGAGAACACTTCTTTGTTTGAGAGCAGCCAATCAAATGAAGACACCATCCCATGAAATTTCAGAGGGAAAATCAACACTCAGTCAGTTCTTATGAGATAAATGCTCAATATAAAATCTAACTAAATTAAATGACTTGGCTAATATATGGTGATCATGCATTTATACCATTATTCCAATAACACTCATGAATATAACGTTTCTTATACATAATTATAATACATGCATTCACATTTAGATCAAGATTAGAACAGCAGAACATGCAGCAAACCATGGTTGGTGATAAGAGGGATGATTTTCAGTGTCCTTAGGATCCAGAGGATAAGCTGAAAGAAACTTAATATTTAGAACAAATTAAAAGTCATCCTACGTACTGAAAACACATTCCGTAGGTATCCGCTAGGAGGTACTGTTGAGCTGTAGATGATTTCCTTTAGTATCTGGCGAAGGTACCTGGACAGCATAGGCTATAAAACTGTCAGATTAAGTGGTTTATGACTCTTTTAAAAACATTGGTTTCCTGTGAAAAGGTACGTTATCAAATGCAGTGTTCATGTTGAGAGGTCTGGTCTCCTGAGTTTTATGTTCCTTTGAGCCTTTAAAAGTAAATTGTTTACATTGGGGTCCTGGGAAAGCAAGCATCTTTGGTCAGGCCTGGAAGAAGCCTGCATGAGTCGACATAAAAGCCAGTGATATTCCTGAGAAGGCAGAAAGGTGATATTCCTGTGTAATGAATAAAATGAAATTCCTGTAAACTGGAGAGAAGTGATCTTCTGTCTCGGTTTTGAGGAGGACGATGATGCTACACGGGTTATGCGAACATTTTCATAGGTCACTTAAAGCAGCACTCAGAGCTTCAATCATGAATGCAAATTGTATCAATCACCTGCCCTGGGTCCTGTTAGGGTTGCGTTCCACACCTAAGGAGGATCTGGCAGTCTCCCCGGCAGAACTCGTTTTTTCTCAACCGCTGCAGATCCCCGGGGAATTTTTACTGGAAAACCCTGCACCCAGGACCGACCTGCCCATGCAATTTTTTCACGGTACAGTGCCGGCCAAGGTGCCAGGTCTGGCGCACCATTGTTTTCCCCACACCTTCATCCCAAAGAGCTTACAGAGTGCCAAGTTTGTTTTTGTTAGGCACGACGCATACAGAACCCCGCTGCACCCACCGTATGACAGATCGTTCAGAGTGCTGGAAACTGGGGCAACGCATTTTGTGTTAGACTTTGGGGGGCGTAAGGCAACTGTCTGCATTGACAGGCTTAAGCTTGCTTATGTGTTGGCAGACGAACAGGTGGTGTTGGCTCAAGCTCCCCGGCACGGACGCCCACCTACAGTGGCTCCGCAAGTTGGTGTTCCCCTGCAGAGAACTGTTGGTAGCAGACTAGGTCTTTCCCATCCTCACCCTTTTCCCCTCCACAGGACTGCACGCCAGAGGCCGAGTTTGTCTCCCGCCCACCTCAACAGCAAGACGCTTCGGCTGGTCCGGCAACTCCACGTTACAGTCGTTACAGGCACCAGCTCAAGCCCAAGGTGCCAGAGGGTTAGAGCCCCTTCTGGGTGTTCGGGGTGGGGGTGGGGGGCTGTGTGGTGGACACAGTACATATGGCACTCCGCCCAGGACAAAGGGGTTGGTGGGGGAGAAGATAGTTAGGGATGATAATGGAGAAAGTGAGGGGAGCCAAACAAAGATGTGCCTTTCACCCCCCACCCCCACCCCCGCACCACGTTCACACCTGAGGACGCAGGAGTGTGAATGTATGGTAGCAAGACCTGCTCTGTGACGTGTGTGTCAATGTCATGTTAATGTGTGTCCATGTCTTTCACATCTGTGTTAATGTGTTTACCCTGTGTGCCAGAGGAGGGAATAAAAGTATATAAAGAAGTTTGCTCAGGCACTCAGGTAAGAGTTTCTGTGTTTTGTGTTGTAAGAGGAAAAAAGTTTGTGTGTCGTGCAGCTCGCTGCCTCGTCTGCTTTCGTCTTCCACAGTTACATTAATCACACCACTAACAATCAAAGATTTACTCTTTTCAAAACTTTACAAGTGTAAGTTCAGTAAAATTGCATTAAGCACACAAAATTTAACCCCTTGCACTCTGGTCAATTTCCCTAAAAATGCCAAAAAATAACATGCCCAAAGTAAATCAAAAGCTGTTCTTCAACCCTTTGCAGCATCTTCATGGGGTTGGTCTCATTTAAAAGAAAACACTTTGAATTTTTTGGCAAAACAGTCATAATCTCTCTAAGTGCTCCGGCCACTGAGTAACAGTCATCTAAACATAGTGAACTTGAAGAAAATAAATTTCGCCTGGGTGTTTTTTTGGATACAAATGCTTGCAAATAACACACAGCTTCAGATCCGGGCTGGAAAATGCAACAGAAATGTAGAACCAAGTGTTATCCAGCTGAGGTCAAAATTTTGTAACAATACCACAAAAAATGAATATATTACACAGCTTTGTTCTCAGGTTGTTCCCAGGCGTTTTTGAACTGTGCCAAATTGTGCCAAATGGCACAGTTTGGAAAAACGTCTGTAACTTTTGAATGATTCAATAAAGAAGCTTCATCTTGGGCTGTAATGAAAGGTGACACTCAGGGATGTGTGTGTGTGGGGGGGGTTGTTTATTCATTCATTCATGAATGAATGAACAAACAAGCCCCCACACACAAAGAAGCATGCCACGTAAAAAATGTGTGGCTTTTTTTTACAAGAAAAAATAACCTACAGTGCACTAAAAATTATTCTAAAATATTTGTAATGTAACAACTCCCACCCCCCCACCCCCACCCCACCGCTACAGAGGACGGACATCGGCCATCGCTACATGACTGTTCCGTCATGTGGCGATGTGGCGACTGTGGCGCACAGTCCCCACGGTCCCCCCTTTCCCCACTACAGAAGAGTAGCGGGGGGGAAGGGGTGTTCACGGTCCGGACACGGCGCACGAACCGTGTACCGCGGCACACGGACTTCGGACTTCGTGCGCCGCACAGTTGTAATTTACCGATCGGTCAAAAGTCATTTTTGATTACAATTTTTAGGGATAAAGAATAATTTAGCTTATAACACTTACCTGTTCACAACAGCATGTGGACGGTCTATGATGACCATGGAAGAGAATCCTAAACGTCTACTCTGCTGGGACAGCACCGCCTGTGGCTGAACAGGCCGATGCGCAAATGGCAGTCCCTGTCACACAGGTCACACTTGTGGGTGGTCTCCTGGCAGTTCTTCCTGCAGGTCCTTTTTTCATCTGCTGCAGCAGCCAGTCTCTCTTCACCCAGCCTTACACAAAACAGCTTTCGAACTTCTGTGCTTCAATTGGCTCGCTGCATTCGCAGTCGTTGGTAGGCGGGTCCTTCTTGCTAGGTTTTCAGTCATTGGTTCTTCAAGGTTTCAGAAACCCAATTCAAGGCTCTTATTAGTCAAATGAGAGGTCAATCATATCTAATCTGTTCGCGGCTGTGTCTGTAGTGGAAGAACGGAAATGCAGCTTTTTTTTTCAGTGTGCTCTAGGACGCAGCGCCCTCGTGCGCCCTCGTGCACTCTAGGACGCAGAGATGTGCCCACCCGCAGTACACGGGAGTGCAAGAGGTTAAAAGAATACTTTTGTCAAGTATTTAGTTGTTTTAAAAAAAGTGACAAACTGCATTTTTTGTACTCACACAAAACAGATTTATCATTTACAAGTGTATTTACCATGCCAAATTAAAAAAAAAATGTTTATTTTTAAAAATAAGCTGATAACGTTTATCTGCATTACTTGATGGTAGCTAGAACGGTAAAGTTTCCTTTTCAGGTATGATGGGTTTTTTTTTTTATTTCTCTAGCAAAAAATACTGAATATCTAACTGGTATGTTGTAAGTAAGTGTTGATAAAATATTGTGCGATCACTTGCTTTTCTAAAATACATCTTCTGAAATCACATTTACCATGTCTACCAGATTCGGCACACAGAGACATCTGTGTCATTACACCTAAGAATCAACACAACTCTACAGTTAAAAACAACGATAAAGAACTAAAGCTAACCTGCAGCATCATGTCCTGGTTACCATAGACTTTTTAGAAGAATTACCTCGGGTCTTTGGCTGGTTCTTGAAGGCGTTAAACACTTTGCACCATACTGCATTAACAGCATGAGAGTTACCAGATTCTGAAAAAAATAATTTGTAATAACAGTATACTTACTTCTTTGCATAAGAATATTTTTTATCTTTTGTAATAACAAATTACATGTTGCACAGTGTTGACACAAGCTCTGATTTTGAAACTAGTATATTCACACAAAGTTGTTTCATTATGATTAATGTGGTTAAAAATGTTCACTAGTTTCAAAAAAGAAACATTGAAACAAGTATGTGTTTGAAGGAATTACAGAAAACATTTTGTTTAGTTGTACAGAAGCATTTAAGGATTAACTAATTTGCATTACCTACCCTTAAACATTTATCATTGAAAGGCAGTAGCAACTCCATCAGCTGTATACTTGTTTCTTTGCATAACACCATTTTTAAGGACCTCTTTTTTAATCACACAAGTACATGTGTCAAGTGCATGTACATGTTTGAAGAAGCAATTTTTAACTCCCTTATTTTTTTGTATCAACTTACTCCACTTGTACTAAACACTTGTTTATTAAACACCTTATACAACTTTGTAAACGTCGATATCCCCATTTTTATTACAGTTGCAGTTTTTTAGGTGTTTTTTGTACAAACTAAACACCCTCTGGTATATTTGTGTTCATGTTTGATGAATTTAGCATAACGCCGTCCATGTTGTGTCACACACATTTTTTTGGTTTTTCTGTTGACAAAAAACGTTTTAAGTGCTACATCACTTTATCATCATCATAACTCTATAAAAGCAAGAAATCTGTGTGTCTGTGTGTGTGTCTGTCACGTTTATAGGACATCATAGGACGGCCTATGATCTCTGCCGGAACATCATAGGATGTCCTATGAACTCAGGCATCATAGGACACATAGACAAATGTGTCTTTATGATGTCATATAGACCATGTGTCTTTAAACTCAGGCATCATAGGACACAGACAAATGTGTCTTTATGATGTCATATAGACCATGGACTCAGGCTTCATAGGACAACTTGCGATGCCTATATGATGGCACATAGACAAATGTGTCTTTATTATGTCATACACATCAAGCCCACAGCACATAGACAAATGTGTATTTATGATGTCATATACAGTGACAGACATCAGGCAACATGTCTTTATGATGTCATATACATCAAGGCTGCCTTCATGTTTTTATGATGTCATCCACAGTGAGTCCATGCCGGAAAGCCTCTTTTTGCTCAGATCTATTTTCATGATCCTGTCCATGAACTAGAATTACGATGCACCTATCCCTCAACCAGTGGTCTCAATAAAGAAGAAAAAGAAGAAGACCCACCAGATGGAGAGCAATAGAATGACGACAACTGCTGCACGTCAGAAAAGATGCCATGAAGATGAAATACCTGAGGTTCCAGCAGTACATCTCACCCGTCTGAGACAGGAGGACACCTTTCACCAGCATAGGGTACGACAGACTTTAAAGCACATTTCTAGGACATTATAGGATGGCCTATGATCTCTGCCTCATCATCATAGCGCGTCCTATGAACTCAGGCATCATAGGACGACTTGCCATGCCTACATGATGGCAAATGTGTAACCTTGATGCCAGTCTACACTACAAATGTGTAAAATGCCAAGCAAAGGGCTGATTTTCTCCGGGTGCTCCGGTTTCTTGGTTTCTACGGGCATGCACGGGCCTTCCTGAACAGGATTGAAAGCCACTTTTTCAGGATCGTGCCCATGAACTGGAATTACGATGCATCTATCACTCAACCAGTGGTCTGAATGAAGAAGAAGAAGACCTACCAGATGGAAAGCAATAGAATGAGGAGAACTGCTGCACATCAGAAAGGATGCCGTGAACGTGAAACACCTCAGGTTCCACCAGTATGCCGCAGGCATGACTGTGAACAACACAGCCGTCTGAGACAGGAGGAGATCCTTCAGTGGTCTGAACGAAGAAGACCCACCAGATGATGTCTATATGACGGCACATAGACAGAGCACGACTCCCTACAAGACATATATATAGACACAGGTAAGCAACATACAGAACAGTGACAAGCAGGAGAAGAAGTAACAAGGAGGGGCAAACAGCCCCAGATGGCAGGGCATATTTTGTGTGATTTTTATATTTTACTGCATACAAAAGCCATCACATGTGATTGCCACTTAGTGCTGTGTTGCTATACCAACTGTCCTGTAACTGGCAAGAATTCTGTTCCAATGCATCCCCTCTACGGGCATGCATGGGTTTCTGCGGGCATGCACGGGTATGCACTAGTACTGACTGATTTAACACTAGGTCAGCCGAAATCGGAAGGTCCGCCCATAATCGTTCCTACAGCAGCACCCCCAGGAATAAAGTTGATAGTCAGCTATGTTACACAAAACATGTCACATTTTTTAGGGTAAAGTGATTTGCAAACAACAAGAAATAACAAAACAAACTTTGTTGATCAGAGGCGGTAGAGACTACTTTTGTTATATGTACTGTATATGTATGTATATGTCCTTTGCATAAGACCATTTTTACTGACTCGTGTTTTATCCGCAAGTACATGTCTGAAGTACATTTACATGTTTGAAGAAAGAATTTTCATAACATGTCAGTGCAGGGGTACTAAACATTATTTATACATATTGTAACGTTTGGGTTCTCTGTCTGTTCTGGGGAGGTTGTGGGGGTAGGGCTGTGTGGAAGGGGGAGAGCATGAGAAGGAGGAGGAGCGTGGATGTGTGAGGAGAGTTGGGAGAGAGAGAGACACACAGAAGTTTTCTTGCTGCTTTTTTGGTTTTTTTGGTGTGGTCATGGCCTACAGCGAGCCATCCTGTTAAAAATAAAGGTCTTAAATTGGCAACCTCTTCATGTTTTTTTTACAAGCCTTGACCACGCCAAAAAACAACTAGAAAAGCACTCGGAGAGCGCAGACCTCCGCCAAGCGCCACAGTTCCCCCCATACAGTGTTTGTGTGTACGTTTTCAGATTCCTTGACCATGAAAACATATGACTAGCAATTGGATTGACAATGATAGGATTAGTGGTTCAGTAGTTATTCACGAAAATGGCATTTTCCATAATGGCGGCCACAGTTCCCCCCATACAGTGTTTGTGTGTACGTGTTCAGATTCCTTGACCATGAAAACATATGACTAGCAATTGGATGGACAATGATAGGATTAGTGGTTCAGTGGTTATTCACGAAAATGGCATTTTCCGTAATGGCGGCCACAGTTCCCCCATGCAGTGTTTGTGTGTACGTTTTCAGATTCCTTGACCATGAAAACATATGACTAGCAATTGGATTGACAATGATAGGATTAGTGGTTCAGTAGTTATTCACGAAAATGGCATTTTCTGTAATGGCGGCCACAGTTCCCCCCATACAGTGTTTGTGTGTACGTTTTCAGATTCCTTGACCATGAAAACATATGACTAGCAATTGGATTGACAATGATAGGATAAGTGGTTCAGTAGTTATTCACGAAAATGGCATTTTCTGTAATGGCGGTTTTCTTCTGGACGGTGATCCGGATCACCACCAAAATGTAATCATCTGTAGGATACCCCATTTCTGACAATCTGTGAAAATGTCATGAAAATCCGTCCATAAGTTTTTGAGTTATCTTGCTAACAAACAAACAGACAAACAGACAGACAAACCAACGCCAATGATCACATAACCTCCTTGGCGGAGGTAAAAAAGCAACAAGAAAAACTTCTGTCTCTCTTTCTCACTCCCAACTCTCCTCACACATCCACACTCCTCCTCTTCCTCCTCATGCTTTCCCCCTTCCACACAGCCTTACCCCCACAACCTCCCCCAGAGCAGACAGAGAACCCAAACATTACAATATGTATCAATAATGTTTAGTACAACTGCACTGACATGTTACAAAAAATGAGGAAGTTAAAAATTCTTTCTTCAAACATATAAATGTACTTCAGACATGTACTTATGGATTAAACGCGAGTCAGTAAAAATGGTCTTATGCAAAGGACTATACATATAACGAAAGTAGTTTCTACTGCCTCCAATCAACAAAGTTTTTGTTTTGTTGTTTGTAAATCACTTTAGCCTAAAAAAATGTGTGACATGTTTTGTGTAACATAGCTGACTATACAAACTAAACAAAATGTTTTTGGAATTCTTCCAAACAAATACTTGTTTGAAATGTTTCTTTATGAGAAAACTAGTGAAGTTTTTAACCACATTGATCATACTGAACCAAGTTTGCATGAAAATAATAAAGCAGGTGAGTGAAATAAATATATGAAATTTGTACATTTCAATTTGAGGAACACAGTTTTATCTTAATGTAACCATTTAAAACAAGTCTTTGTCAACAGAAAAGCATCACTGTGTATGACATGACATGGGCAACGTTACGCTAGATTCCACAAACATGAACACCAGTGTATGTTGTGCAAAACAAATTTTTACAATATTGGAGGTTTTTTTTTTTCTGTCTAACTTTTGCTGTGATTGTAAGAACAAAATAAATCTGTTCTATTTACTCAAGTATGGATTACTTCTTTTTTTCATCCAAATTATTCAAAAAAATAAGATAAGATAAGCCTTTATTAGTCCCACAATGGGGAAATTCCAGGATTGTAACAGCACCTGTGCTGTAGCAACACTCAGAGCAACAATCAGAAGGCAAGAAATAAACAAGAACAGCTAGTAAACATATGTACATATTACTATAAATATATATATATATATATATATATATATATATATATATATATATATATATATATATATAGACACACAGTGCGGAGCATTATGGTTGGTGAATGTGCAGCAGAAAGTCCAAGCTCTCTCTCCGCGGATGCGACGGGCCAGCTGGAAGTCTTTGGGCATGAAATGGATAAATAGTTGAGAGTTTTGTTGTTCCTTAGGCCCTGTTTTTATTTCGCTGCAAAAAATGTGTGTTGAAAAAGGTGTTGAACTGAACAATTGAATTTCAGCAAATGCCTTGTGACTCAGGTTTTCATTATTGATGATATTGATTAAAAAATTTAAAACCGGTTACAAGATGTTCAAAAAGTAAATCAGAGTCAAGTCCGCCTAGAGGAAAAGAAAAATCACTTGTCTACAACAAACCTGTTATCCTAAAATGGGTTAGTGAAACATTTTAGTGTTACTACAACAAAAAAAAGTTGTGTGGAAAAAGAATAAACTAAATCAAAAGTTACTAATCAAGTAAGATTTTGGGGTACTTGTGTTTTTTCACATTTCACATTACACGTTAATCAGGTCGAAGTAACTTTGTTTAATATAGTTTCATTTGATTCAGGTTTACCCTTTATACTGCGAACTTCTCACACAACACAACACACTGCCATCTACAGAAGTTCTCTGATGACTCTGCGATCGTCGGCCTCATCTCCAACGGAGATCAAGCTGAGTACAGAGGACTTATCCAGGACTTCGTGGACTGGTGCCATCGGAACTGCCTCCAGATCAATGCGGGGAAAACTAAGGAGCTGGTGGTGGACTGCCACAGGCAAGGACAACCCCTCACAGCACCAGTAAACATACAGGGAACAGACATTGAGTTGGTGACATCCTACAAGTACCTGGGTGTTCATCTGAACAATAAATTAGACTGGTCACACAATACCGACGCACTCTACAAGAAGGGACAGCGCAGGCTGTTCCTACTGAGAAAACTCAGGTCTTTTGGTGTACAAGGGGCGCTGCTGAAGACATTCTATGACACGGTGGTGGCATCAGCCATCGCTTTTGGAGTGGTCTGCTGGGGCAGTGGCATTACAGCAGCCGATAGGAAGAGACTGAACAAACTGATCAAGAAAGCTAGCTCTGTCCTGGGGTAGCGCCTTGACCCAGTGGGGGAGACAGGAGAGAGAAGGATGGTGGCTAAACTGTCATCTCTGCTGGAGTCCGAGTCCCACCCTATGCAGGACATGCTGAACGCACTGAGGAGCTCATTTAGCAGCAGACTACATCATCCTAGGTGCGCAACTGAGAGGTTTCGCAGGTCCTTCCTACCTACGGCTGTCAGACTGTATAGCCTAAGCAGGGCTGCTCACAGAGATAGCAAAAAAATGTGACGACCTAATAGTATTGAATGCAAAAGACGCAATAGACTTACACAATGGTCCCCTCCAGTATACAACTAGGACAATATCGGTCGCTACGGAGGGTGACAATATGTATGGGTACATATTCATACTATGTAGGATAACTAAGCAGACGGTTATGCTATTTATTCCATCTAGCTACAATGCTCCACACTGTGTGTATATATATTTAGATATTTATTCCATCTCGCTACAATGCTCCGCACTGTGTGTTTATGTATTTATATGTTTATATATTTATATGTACATTAGTATATTCGCTGCTCTTGTTTTTCTTGTCTTCTTGATTGTTGCTCTGAGTGTTGCTATCCCTGTGCTGTTGCAATCCTGGAATTTCCCCAATGTGGGACTAATAAAGGCTTATCTTATCTTATCTGCACCGGCGGTGTGCGGCGTGACCACCCAGGAAGACGGTGGCAGGCGGCGGTGATCTGCGGCGGTGATCAGCGGAGCTCGGCTGCACCGGCGGTGTGCGGCGTGAACAGCAGCGGCGGGGCTAGCTGAGGCCCTGCCGGATTCAGTGGGTTTTTTTGTTTTGTTTTTTTTTTTACTATCCACAAAAATGGATAAAAATAAATAAAAAGCCACCAAAGAAAGACGAAATGGAAGAGATCAAAAAATCTCTGAACTTTGTGTCAGAAGAATTGGCCAAATTGACTAGCCAGCAGGCCAAATTGGCTAGCCAGCAGGCCAAAATAATAGGCCTAATAGAAGATGTACAAGCCCTACAATTAATAATTCAAGAAAAAGACAAAAAAATTAAGGGCCTGGAGCAACGTGTCGAGGATCTTGAACAAGGTTCTCGTATGGATGACCCAGTTATAAGTGGACTAGACATCAGATATCAGTCATACGCCCATGCCATAACAGGACTGAGTGGTGAGGATGCTCCCACGAGTGAATCGGTCTCCCTAGAAAATCAGGGGCTTCAGTTCCTTAATAATAGCGATATTAAGGTAGAAACTAATGCAATTTCAGCCTGTTATGCTTTACTGAAGAAAGGTAACAAAGCAAAGAAATCAATTGTGATGCGCTTTGTGAACAGAAGGGTAAAGAATGACATACTGAGGCAGGCCAGAAAGCTCCGGGGAACACAAGTTTACCTAAATGAACACCTGACAAAAACAAACGCTGAAATAGCACGGCAGGCAGGGATGCTGAAAAGACAAAATAAGATACAGGCAACCTGGACAAGAAATTGTAGAATTTGGATTAAACTAAATGGAACACCTGAGCAAGCAAAGAGTATAATGATCAGAGATGCTACTGACTTAGATAAATACAGATGAACAATGATTAAGAAAATTATGAGTCAATGATAATCCATATTCACACACACGGTAAGAATAGTTCTTTTGATACACCATGCCAAAGTACTTTTAAAAAAAAAATAAGCAAAATAAACAAAAACTTATGACCGACTCGAGTAGACATCAATTATCCCCAGTTGGAGGAAGTCATTTGACACAGAGTGAGGAAACTCAAACTCTGAAAATATGCCATTATGCTGAACATAAACCACAAGAGATGGAGAATGATATTGATCCTGATAACCACTTTTTCAATAATATTCATAACCATTGTGAATATTACACTGAAAAGCAATTCAAAAGTCAAGTGCAATTAGATGGTAAACTGTCAATAATACACTTTAACAGCAGAAGTCTTAACAAAAACTTTCCACAGATTCAGGACTATTTAAAACAGCTAGACAGAAAATTTACAGCTATCGCAGTCTCTGAAACTTGGCTTAATGAAGAGCAGGCTCCCCTGATGGCAATAGAGGGATATCAGATGTTTCATATTAACAGATCTCAAAAAAAGGGTGGTGGTGTTGCATTGTATATTGATGACCTGTATAGGTGTAAGCTTGTAAATGGAATGTCCTTTGCAGTACCAGGGATCTTGGAATGTGTCACTGTTGAGATTGACCAAGATAAAACAAAAAATCTAATCATAAGTTGTATATATAGAACGCCAGGAACTTGCATTGAGACATTCAGAGATAAATTAGTCGAGCTGTACAATAATATTACAAGTAAGAAAATGGTAGCAATTTGTGGAGATTTCAATATTGATTTGCTGAATCCACATCAACAAAATGTAGTTACAGAGTTCATGAACTCTATGTACAGCATGAGTCTATATCCCACAATAACACATCCCAGTAGAATCACAGCTCACACTGCTACACTTATTGACAACCTGTTTGTCAATGTTCTTGATAAGAAAATAGAAAGCGGATTATTGGTAAATGATATAAGTGACCACTTGCCAACCTTTGCACTTATCCATGGCCACACGGGGGCCAACACAGAAAAAATTTCAAAATCGTTCAGATACAAATCACCAAATGCAATCAGTTCTTTTAAAGAGGACTTGCTGAAGCAAGACTGGACAGAAGTCTATGTATCAGATGTAAATGAAGCCTATGACACATTTATAAACATTGTAACCACTCTTTATGAAAAAAACTGCCCATTAGTAAAAAAAAAAAGCTTAAACATAAATTTGCTGATAAGCCATGGTTAACCAAAGGACTACAAAAGGCGTGTAAAAAGAAAAATTCATTATATAAAGCTTTCCTAAAGAAAAGGACAAAAGAAGCAGAGCAGCGGTATAAAACATACAAAAATAAGTTAACATATATAATAAGATGTAGTAAAAGAGACTATTACAGTAAAGAACTGGAGAAAAACAAAGACAATATTAAAAATACATGGACAATACTCAACAGTATCCTTGGAAATAAAAGCAGAAATACAAGCAACCCAACCAATATTTCAAAAAATAATAAAGTGACTCAGAGTGTGAATATAGCTTCACCTGCAGATGAATTTAATAATTTTTTTGTTAACATTGGACCTAATTTGGCTCGAGAAATACCCACTACGGTGTCTACAGGTGATACAATATGCAATAACACTGCTGTAAAAGACTCCATCTTCATAAAGAACACAGACGAAAGAGAGGTCATTGAAATTGTTAAATCGTTCAAAAGTAAAACATCTACGGACTGTGATGGTATTGACATGCTCTTAGTCAAAACTGTTATCGGATGCCTAGTAAAACCACTGACGTATATCTGTAACCTGTCTCTCCAAACAGGTATATTTCCCAATGCAATGAAAATAGCTAAAGTAATTCCGATATACAAGACGGGCGACAGAGGGGAACTCTCAAACTATAGACCAATTTCACTATTACCGCAATTTTCCAAGATACTTGAAAAAATATTCTATGAGAGAATTGACAACTTCATACAGAAGAATAATCTATTGTGTGAGCAGCAATATGGGTTCAGACACAAGAGGACAACTGCATATGCCCTAATGGAATTTACAGAAAAAATATCAACAGCCATTGAAAATAAAGAGTATTCAGTTGGAGTATTCCTGGATCTTAAAAAAGCATTTGATACAGTAGATCATAATTTATTATTAAAGAAACTACAAAATTGTGGTATTAGAGGGGTAGCACTGTCCTGGTTAAGCAGTTACTTAAAGAATAGATATCAGTATGTATGTGTTAGCAACAAAAACTCACAATTACTGAAGGTTACCTGTGGAGTCCCACAGGGTTCAGTTTTGGGACCATTATTATTCAATATGTATATAAATGATATATGTAAAGTTTCAGAAAAAATGGACCTAATATTGTTTGCCGATGACACTAATCTATTATGCAGTGGAAACAATTTGGAACAACTTCTGGATACACTCGGAAAGGAATTAGGAAAGCTTAAACTGTGGTTTGATTCAAACAAATTAACGCTCAATTTAAGTAAGACAAAATTTATAGTCTTTAACAACCATCACAACAACCCAGTACCTAAACTCAGTGTAAATGGTGTAGAGATTGAAAGGGTATCTGAAACTAAATTTCTTGGAGTAATAATTGATAATAAACTGTGTTGGAAGTCACATATTAATTATATTAAAGGTAAAGTATCCAAATCAATTGCAATATTACACAGAGTGAAATATTTGCTGAATCAACCCACACTATACACCTTGTATCATTCATTAATACTCCCATACATGACATATTGTAATGAAGTATGGGGAAATACATATAAAACAAACATATATCCACTCTTTATGCTTCAAAAGAGAGCTATTAGAATAATAAACAAAGCAACTTACAGGGAACCAACAAACCCACTTTTTCTCAAACAAAAAACTCTCAAGTTGAAAGATCTGGTTGACTTTAAAACCGCAATAATAATGTTTAAAGTGAAGAATTTATCACTGCCCGCAAATATCCAAAAGTTGTTCCAAATAAGGGAGAAACGATATCACTTCAGAGGAACAAGTATATTTCAAAAGCCTACAGTGAGAACTACCACCAAGCAACACTGTATTTCAGTGCAAGGAGTCAGATTATGGAACGATTTTGGACCTGAATTAAAATCATGTACAACGCTTGGACAATTTAAACAAAAACTAAAGGAAGAAATACTCCTAACATATATACAAGACGACATGTAAAATCACATAAGGATTGACATATCCAGCCTGTGTTGTGTTGTAGCTTAGTTTTTTTGTTTTTGTTTTTTTTTCCTGTCACATTTTGTCTTAGATTTGTTTTTGAATAGTAATCGCTTAACTTAGCTTAGTTTTTTTTCTCTGTCACATTTTGTCTTAGTTTTGTTTTGAATTGTAATCGCTCTTGCCTGTTTTCTCTTTTTTCTCTTTGAATTCTTAGATGGTATATGGGTGGGCAATATAAGCTGTGGCTTCAGCCATCACCCATTTCGGATAACTTATGTTGAATTGTATAATCAGATGAGTCATTGTTTAATTTGACCTTGTTGTTATATTATTCAGTTTCTTTTAACCTGTATGGTACTATCTGAAAATAAAATAAATTCATTCATTCAAATTCATTCATTCATTCATTCATCTTATCTTATCGTATCTTATCTTCATGTAGCATTTAAAAAACAGTTTTGTCAACAGAAAAGCAAAAAACGAGTATGACACAACATGGATGGTGTTATGCTAAATTCATCAAACATGAACACAATGTACCAGTGTTTAGTTTGTACAAAAACACCTAAAAAAAACTGCAACCACAATAAAAACAGGGGGATGTAGACCATTTACAAACTTGTATAAGGTGTTTGATAAACAAATATTTAGTACAAGTGGAGTAAGTTGTTACAAACAGTAAAGGAATTAAAAATTCTTTCTTCAAACATGTAAATGTACTTCACACATGTACTTGTGTGATTAAAAAAGAGGTCTCTAAAATAGTGTTCTGCAAAGAAACAAGTATACATCTGATGGAGTTGCTACTGCCTTTCTATGATAAATGTTTAAGGGTAGGTAATGCAAATTAGTTTATCCTTAAATGCTTCTGTACAACTAAATAAATTGTTTTGGGGGGTTTTGTAATTCTTCCAAACAAATATTTGTTTCAATGTTTCTTTTTTTGAAACTAGTGAATGTTTTTAACCATATTAATTATAGTGAAACAACTTTGTGTGAATATATTAGTTTCAAAATCAGAGCTTGTGTCAACACTGTGCAACATGTAATTTATCATTACCAAAGATAAAAAATATTCTTATGCAAAGAAACAAGTACACTGTTATTACAAATTAATTTTTTTCAGACTCTGGTAACCCTCATGCTGTTAATGCAGTATGGCGCAAAGTCTTTAATGCTTTCAAGAACCAGCCAAAGACCCGAGGTAATTCTTTTAAAAAGTCCATAGTAACTGGGACATGATGCTGCAGGTTAGCTTTAGTTCTTTATCGTTGTTTTTAACTGTAGAGTTGTGTTGATTCTTAGGTGTAATGACACAGATGTCTCTGTGTCCTGAATCTGGTAGAAATAGCCTGCTGGAATAAACACTGATTGGCAGAGTGATCAAGTTAAAATGGTAGATGTGATTTCAGAAGATGTATTATGCACTTGCTTACAACATACCACTTGGATATTCAGTATTTTTTGCTAGAGAAATAAAAAAAAAAGCCATCATACCTAAAAAGGAAACTTTACCTTTCTAGCTACCATCAAGTAATGCAGATAAACATTATCAGCTTATTTTTAAAAATAAACTTTTAAAAAAAAAAATTGGCATGGTAAATACACTTGTGAATGATAAATCTGTTTTGTGCAAGTACAAAAAATGCAGTTTGTCACTTTTTTTAAAACAACTAAATACTTGAGAAAACTGTTCTTTTAAATTGTGTGCTTAATGCATTTTTACTGAACTTACACTTGTAAAGTTTTGAAAAGAGTAAATCTTTGATTATTACTGGTGTGATTAAAGTAACTGGAACAATTTTGCAAGTATGAAAAAAGTAGAATGCTACAGAGAATCTGATCACCACGCAGATTGTGTGTGTGTGTGTGTGTCAACATCAAACACTTTTTGACTGGTGGGCAGACAGCCAAATGGAGACATCATTTAAGGCCCATGCTCTGATGTCTGGTGGGGGGTGTCACCCAGAGGAATGTTAAATTTGCTACCGCAAAATAAACCACACTTTTAAGTTAAACTGTGGCAAACTTCTCAACTTGTAAATGATAAAGTTTTTGAAAAGAGTAAATCTATGTTTTGTGCAAATACAAAAAAGAAATGTGATTTTATATTTGGTAGTAGTGTAATTAATGAATGAATCTTTGTTTTTATTTTGGATAGATTAAAAGTAAAGATTAAAAAAAAAAGGAACAGAACAATATAACAAAGGGGGGAAAAATCCAGCAAGGTCAAATCAAACAATAACTCCTCTGATTATACAGTTCAACATAAGTTATCCGAAATGGGTGATGGCTGAAGCCGCAGCTTATATTGCCCACCCATATTCCATCCAAGAATCCAAAAGAAAAACAAAACAAGAGCGATTAACAAGTGCACCGTGCGGGCTGCACGGTGGTGCAGTGGTTAGCACTGCGGCAGCACAGTTTACCCTTGGCCGGGGGATTGTGGGGATCGTGGGATCGTGGGTTCGATCCCAGCCCCCGACCAACAGTCATCTGTGTGGAGTTTGCATGTTCTCCCCGTGTTGCGTGGGTTTACTCCGGGATTTCTCCGGTTTCCTCCCACATGCCAAAGACATGTATGTTAGGTTAATTGGCTGTTCTAAATTGTCCCTAGATATCTGTTTCCTAAAGGCCCTTAGAATAGAGGGTTAGTATTAATGAAAGCGCTTTGAGTGGTCTTTGTGACTAGAAAAGCGCTATATAAGTGCAGGTTAGTTAGTTAGTTAGTTAGATTACAATTCAGAGCAAAGCTAAGACAAAACGTGACAAAAAAAAAACTAAGCAACAACACAACACAGACTGAATATGACAATCCTTATGTGATTTTACATGTCATCTTGTATATATGTTTGGAGTATTTCTTCCTTTAGTTTTTGTTTAAATTGTCCAAGTGTTGTACATGATTTTAATTCAGGTCCAAAAGTGTTCCACAATCTGACTCCTTGCACTGAAATACAGTGTTGCTTGGTGGTAGTTCTCACTGAGGGTTTTTGAAATATGCATGTTCCTCTGAAATTATATTGTTTCTCCCTTATTTGGAACAACTTTTGGATATTTGCGGGCAGTGATAGATTCTTTACTTTAAACATAATTACTTCAGCTTTAAAGTCAACCAGATCTTTCAACTTGAGAGCTTTTAATTTAAGGAAAAGTGGGTTTGTTGGTTCCCTGTAAGCAGCTTTGTTTATTATTCTAATAGCTCTCTTCTGAAGCATAAAGACTGGATCTATGTTTGTTTTATATGTATTTCCCCATACTTCAGTGCAATATGTCATGTATGGGAGTATTAATGAATGATACAAAGTATATAATGTGGGTTGATTCAGCAAATATTTCACTCTGTGTAGTATTGCAATTGATTTGGATATTTTACCTTTAATATGATGAGTATGTGACTTCAAACACAGTTTATTATCAATTATTACTCCAAGAAATTTAGTTTCAGATACCCTTTCAATCTCTACACCATTTACACTAAGTTTAGATACTAAGTTGTTGTGAGGGTCATTAAAAACTATAAAGTTTGTCTTACTTAAATTGATCGTTAATTTGTTTGAATCAAACCACAGTTTAAGCTTTCCTAATTCCTTTCCGAGTGTATCCAAACATTGTTCCAAATTGCTTCCACTGCATAATAAATTAGTATCATCGGCAAACAATATTAAATCCATTTTTTCCAAGACTTTACATATATCATTTATAAACATATTGAATAACAGTGGCCCCAAAACTGAACCCTGTGGGACTCCACAAGTAACCTTCAGTAACTGTGAGTTTTTATTACCAACACATACATACTGATATCTGTTCTTTAAGTAACTACATAACCAGGACAGTGCTACCCCCCTAATACCACAATTTTGTAGTTTCTTTAATAATAAATTATGATCCACTGTATCAAATGCTTTTTTAAGATCCAGGAATACCCCAACTGAATACTCTTTATTTTCAATGGCAGTTGATATTTTTTCTATAAATTCCATTAGAGCAAATGCAGTTGTCCTCTTGTGTCTGAACCCATATTGCTGCTCATACAATAAATTATTCTTTATTATGAAGTTGTTAATTCTCTCACAGAATATTTTTTCAAGTATCTTGGAAAATTGCGGTAATAGTGAAATTGGTCTATAGATTGAAAATTCCTCTCTGTCACCCGTCTTGTATATCGGAATTACTTTAGCTATTTTCATTGCATTGGGAAATATACCTGTTTGGAGAGACAGGTTACAAATATACATCAGTGGTTTCACTAAGCATTCAATAATAGTTTTGACTAAGAGCATGTCAATACCATCACAGTCTGTAGATGTTTTACTTTTAAGCGATTTAAAAATTTCAATGACCTCTCTCTCGTCTGTTCTTTATGAAAATGGAATCTTTTATAGCAGTGTTTTTGCTTACTGTATTACCCGTAGGTGCCGTAATGGGTATTTCTCGAGCCAAATTAGGACCAATGTTAACAAAAAAGTTATTAAATAATGTAATGTAATAATGTAAATGGAATAATTTTGTAAGTATGCTGGAAAGTTGCATCTAAGTTTTGTTGAAAGTATAATGCTTCTGTGACTTGTGTCAAAAATGAAAATCATTTTTGTTAAACTGTAGCAAACTTCTCAACTTGTAAGTGATAACGTTTTGAAAATAGTAAATCTTTGATTGTTAGTGCTGTTAAAAGTATTAGGGATAAACGTTACATTCTGCCATAGAACTTTTAGGTGGTGATATCAAACACACATATAAACACATGCTGATTGTTTCAAATATTAGTGTTTAACTAAAGTCAAACTTTGCTTTAAGACTGTTTCACATAAATCATGGGATAAGCCATGGGATCCCTGGTTCGATCCCAGCCCCTGACCAACAGTGATCTGTGTGGAGTTTGCATGTTCTCCCCGTGTCTGTTTGGGTTTACTCCGGGATTTCTCCGGTTTCCTCCCACAAGCCAAAAACATGCAAGTTAGGTTAATTGGAGACTCTAAAGTGGCCCCAGGTGTGAATGTGTGTGTGAATGGTAAAGGGATAGCGCCGTACGGTGGCTGCTTCATCCATCCAGGTGGATGCCCTCAATTTCCCCTCTGGGGATCAATAAAGTATACAAAATCAAAAAAAATCAAAAATAATAGCAAACTATCATAAAAAAAAACCTGATTCAGAACTCTCTCTTTATTGATGGAAGAAGTAAATACATTTAATGACAATTTGTTTTCACAGTTTTTTTAATACAATAATTCATAGTGTAAAAAATGTTTTTGAATGATTAGAAAGTTGATAAATGTCTCTAAAAAAATAAAGGATTGTTCCTGTAGTGAAAATAGATTAGGAAAAATGTTAACACATTAACGTCTTTTTGGGATTGGGTGGTGAATTTGCTAAATTCTTTAAATTTTATACCAAAAACACTCTCCTTCTCAAATCCATTTTATGTACACTTGAGGTTTTGGACTGCATATGCCAGTAAGTAAAAATACTGTGAGACTGTTGTTTTGTATCAAAAAATGTTTGTTTGTTTGTTTGTTTTATGAGAAAGAAGGTTGTTTAAAAAAAATCAGACAGCCAAAAACTTTCTGTACATTCTGGTTTAAAGTTGTCATGAGTGGTTGAAAAAAAAGTCGGGCTTAAAGTTATAAAACTTGTTTTCAGATCACAACAGATGATAAAAGGTTTGATTGAACAAAAATAATTTAACTGTTGGTAAATATCGCGTACAAATTGTGGGATGTTTTACAGAATTGTTTCACACAGACAATCCTTACAACTCTGTTGACTGGTCATTTAAAAGATGTAACACAAAAAAGGGAAAATATACAATGCTTTTATAGGAGAAATGTTAAATTTCCTAGTATCAGCACAAAATAAACTCTAATCACCAAAAAATGGAAAATAATAAGAGAAATGTTAAATTTCCTAGTATCACCACAAAATAAACTCTAATTGCCACAAGCATACAGATAAAAGTTTTTAAAAGTTGTTGCACTCCAACTTTTTTTGTCATTATTGGGTTGTTTGATTAAGGAAAAAATGGAGGGAAGTAGGTGCAAAAACGTACGTTTGAAGGCTTACATTTTGCACAGTTCAATCTATCCCAGTTTGCCCGAAGACCTCTGGATCACCAATGCCCTGTTTTTTCCTACTGTAGGTTGACCCCTGAATGGGGTTGAGGATTACCCCGCCTCTAGAACGCCATGGTTGGGTGGTATTCTAAATCAGAGGGCGGGGTTAGTTGTGGGAGGTGCTGTTGGCCACAGGGGTCTGGATGCAGCTCAGACAATCCTCTTTTTTCCCCCACTTAATCCTCGACCGGTCTGCACCAAAAGCTGGAGGCAGGTGTCTCGTTGATCAGATGTGCCCAGTAACCCGCAGTCATGGTGAGTTTTTTTTTTCTGTTTTTCATTGTTTAATTTTCTGATTGTATTTAATGATCCAATTGTTGCACCACCGTGGTGTACTTTCATTGGTTAACCACAGGGTATGCCTCTAGTTCATCATTGGACAGCCCGTCAAACCTTCCCTCGCCGCTCATTGGCTGAGGCAGGATCAAAAAGTTTATAAACCTCAAATATCATTCATCGGTTTGAATGAATGAATGATTTGAATATGTTGCATCAGTACAAAAATCAATTTAAATAGATAAAACGAAATTTATAATGATAATACATAAAACACAATCATTATACATGTGAGAACGGAAGGGAGGGGTGGGCAAAGGGGAGTGGGGGAGTGTGTGTGTGTGTGTGTGTGTGTGTGTGTGTGTGTGTGTGTGTGTGTGTGTGTGTAGCAGAACAACAGGTTCCGTCCCCACCCGTTTCCCATATATATCAACATTCCATTCCCATGCTCACCCTTCAGGGCACGGGTCAAAGGTCATCATGGATCAAAGGATTATTATGGATCAAAGGTCATCGCTGATCAAAGGATAATTACGGGTCAAAAAGGTTATCGCTGATCAAAGGATAATTACAGATCAAAGCAGAGGTCAAAGGCAGGTCAGGTCAAAGGGTGCGGGGCCGGAGGCGTGGCAAAGGGGTGGGGTGTGGGCAGGGTTTGGGGGTCATAAACCTATCAAAAGTAGTTTGATGGAAGCTGGTCTATATTATCTTCTAGTGCTAGTAGGAAGTTAGCTTACCAAGTATGGCTTTTTTTTTCCTTTAAATTCCAGTCACCCTAAGAGTCACTAATCTACAGTCATAATATATCTTGTGTCATTCTGCATTGTTTTGATTTAATTTTATGTTAATGTTACTAACATGACTGACAGATCCAAGGAACAGACACAGGCTCGGGAATAGATTCAGTTATTTTTATTGTAAGCGTAGATGTGTGTGTGTGTGTGTGTGTGTGTGCGCGCGCGCGCGCGCGTGCGTGCGTGCAAGCACGCGCGCGTGTATGTATGTGTGTATGTCTGCGATGATGTCGTAGCTGGGGGTGAGCAGAGTGCCATACGACCTGACAACCCTATGGACAGAGTAGAGACACAAATGTTAGTACAGCCCTCCCAAAGGAACGTATTGTGAATGACTGGGGCTTACTGTTTGCAGAGGTGGTGATGCACTCAGGTCGGCCCGAAGGCTACAGCCAGGAGGACAGCGCCTGTTGTCACGGTGCCGCTGGTATAGAGAAGGACTCATTTGAAGGAGCGTGCCTGGGTCCGCCGCCAGGAGGAACAATTCCGCCCCCTCAGAACTCTGCCTGTGCACAGGAGACCAGCGTAGAGAACAGGTGAGTTATGAATGGCTTACTTGGAGCGTAGGAGAAGATCTTTCCAGAGGATGAGGCTGAGACAAAGATGGCTTAGGAATGCCGGCGATGGCAGGATAATTCTCAAAAGGAGGCGAAGACAAGAGCAGGACTCTTCAGCCCAAGGAGACAGACGGCTCCGCGCCGATCTGAAGGCAGAGCGGTTTAAATAGCCCGAGTGTGATGGAGAGCCGGTGTGTGCGCAGCTGCGGGAGATAATGATGCAGAGCGAGCCATCACAGTTACTGTTAGCATTAACTTGGTTAAGCGGTTGGGGTCAATCTGTCTATTGTTAGCTATAGTAAAATTAGTTTGTGGCTGGTTTTGATCACTATTTTCTGCTAATTCTGCCAACCCTCACTGGAATCCTTGTTCATCGATCAACACTTGACTCTATATGTTCTTCTTTGACATTATTTGAGCTTATTTTTCTATTCTACTCTGACCAGGACTAAAAGCGGCTGTTAGGAGCCAGTTTCCCTTTCACTCATTCAGGGTTGTGCATTGTAGGAACAATTGGTTATAAGGTACAGATTATTTAATTTATACCTAGAGTTGTGTGTGTGGAAATGGAGGTTTACTTTGTCACCACAAACACTCACAAACAAGAGGGAAATGCTCGTTTTTGGGGCACCTGTCCAAAACTTGGACAATTTATTAATAACTAACCTTTTTACCTTCATCAATCAGTCTCAAATATTCGTGAATTCTCCTGGGTGACTTTATAAACAGACACAGGAAAAACAAAATCACAGAAACTTCCATATACCATTTACAGTTTGAATGATCAGAGTTAGATTAAATGACATTACGATCAATGGACTTGTTGGTAAGGTGAAATGATCAAGTATCAAGCATTACATTCAACTTGTAACTGATTATTGAGCAAAAGAGTGTAATCACATTTGTGGAACCAAGGAAACCTTAGTATGAATTTGTAACTGTGATGAAAATGGAGACTGAAATAACTGTAACCAAAAGATGAAGAAAATTGGACGCAAATTTTATGAAGAAAATTATAAAAGCTAATTATATGGGAAAGAAATTCTGAGTTACTCTAAAAATAAAAACGGAATTTAATGAAAAGAGGAAAACTATTTCTCTTTAATTCTATAGCTCCGATCAGAGTTACGAACTAGTTTTAAACCTGAGACAAACTATGCCAAACTATGCCAAACTATGCCTGAGACAAACTATGCCATACATACACACAACATATGTGTGGGGTCCGATCGGACCCCACTCAGTAGGATGAAGGCATCGGACCCCTTCATCCTACTGAGTGGGGTCCAATCGGACCCCACACATATGTTGTTATGCACAACACGGACATATTATCGATCACAGCTATCATGCTTTATGACTTTGTTTGTCATTATCTGTGAATCACAAAAAATAAATCTGATTTAAAATACAGTTTTCTTCTGTACTGTCAGTTCAGATTTTTCATTGGGGTCCGATCGGACCCCAGGGAAAAATATGATGTTAATGATATTAAATGTATGAATTTTGTGTTATATTTCAGTGAATGATGGCTCAACGAGGTAGACGTGCAAGCTATACAGCTGCTCAGGCCCTGCAAATTATTTTGCAGTCAGATGATGACTCAGGCAAGGGGGACTCCGATGTATCAGATGATGCCGAAGACCACCTTTCCGAACCGTTGGATTACAGTGACACAGAGTCCATTCAGCCTGCTCCAGATGGTAACAATGGTGTCAACAATCTTCCTGCAGACCAAAATCCACCTGAACCTGTTAGAGGCAGAGGGCGTGCACGAGTTCGTGCCCGAGGCCGTGGTCGAGGTAGGGGTAGAGGCTGTGGTCAAGTGGACAGACAGAACCATGATGAAGATCAGGGTGATGAGGATCCTGCAGCTCAGCATGAGATACAAGACGTGCTAGTTGGACGAAATGGCACTGTGTGGCAGAAAAACCCACCAAATGTAGGTAGACGTCAGCCTCAAGATATCATCAGACAGGCGCCTGGCATAACCAATGCCGTGAACTGTACTTCACCTGTTGAAGCCTTTGGTCTCTTCATTACCCCGACAATGATAGATCTTGTAGCTCTGGAAACCAATCGAGAAGCTCGACGACAAGTCACAGCATGGAATGAAACAAATCCAGACAATCCTAAAACTTGGTTGGCTCTTGATAGTAATGAAATGAAGGCATTCATAGGATTATGCATCTTGGCTGGTGTCTACAAGTCTAACCATGAGCCAGTAGCATCACTTTGGTCAGAGAAAGAAGGAAGACTTATCTTTAGTGCCACCATGTCGCGAACTAGGTTCACCACCATTCTGAAGTAACTTAGATTTGACAACCGGGCTACTCGTGCTGAAAGGCAGGCAACCGACAAACTAGCCCCATTCCGGGATTTTTGGATCATGTTTCAAGCACAACTACCGAAATTTTATATCCCAGGAACGGATCTATGTGTGGATGAGCAATTAGTGCCATTTTGTGGTAGAGTTGGTTTTCGGCAGTATATCCCATCAAAGCCTGCTAAGTATGGTATGAAAATATGGTGGTGCTGTGATGCTGATACCAGTTATCCATTGAAGGGTGATGTGTACCTTGGTAGGCAGCCTGGTGAAGAACGCGACATCGGTCAGGGAGCTCGAGTGGTCAAGGAACTTGTTGCACCATGGCGACGAAGTGGTCGGAATGTCACTGCTGATAACTTTTTTACATCTGTTCCACTGGCTGAAGACCTACTGACTGATGGGCTCACATATGTTGGTACAATCCGTTCAAATAAGCCTCATATTCCTGATGTCATGAGAGCTGCAAACAACCGAGACGTTCACAGTTCATTGTTTGGATTCAGGAATCAAGTCACTATTGTTTCTCATATACCAAAGGCCAACAAAGCTATTTTAGCACTGTCCACGATGCACCATGATTCACAAACTGAAGGTGATGATCACAAGCCACAGATCATACTGCATTACAATACCACTAAGAGTGGAGTGGATAACCTTGACCATCTGGTGACGATGTATTCTTGTAGGCGAAAGGTGAACCGATGGCCTGTGGTTCTGTTTGGCAACTGTATAGATGTTGGAGCTGTTGCTGCATTTGTGTGCTGGGTTGCAAAGTTCCCTGAGTGGAAATCTTCTGAAAGGAAATGAAGACGACGCATGTTTCTCTTGGACGTCGGTGAGAACCTTGTCTTACCTCACATTCATGTCAGGTCCGCTAATCCAACATTGCAGCGCCATATTCGTATGGCCATGAAGATGGTTGGGGTGGAACTTCCAAACCCGGAACAACCTGATAGAGGAGGCTCTGATGGGAAGAGAAAGAGATGCTACCTTTGTCCTCGTCAAGTCGACAAGAAAGTTCATCTTAGTTGCAATTCATGTAGACAGCCTGTGTGTCCCACTCATAGTGTTCAACAAACTGTCTGTGAGCAGTGTCTGTAATGTGGTATTTCTTTACTAAATATTGCTCACAAATGACTATTTTGTTTACTTAAGGTATTATTGTTATCCACCCTCTGATTTGTTGATATCAAAGTTGATATTTGACGTTTGTGCTATGTTTGTTCCAAAGAAAAACCATAAATGTGCGTGCAAATGATAAAATTGTCATTTTCTTTCCTATTAAGATATCTCTGTAGCCTAAATGTAAGTTGGTTATAGAATTTTGAGATGAATGTTCTTTGTTTTAACCAAATAAAACATTTTAAGTGAAAAAAATACTTTGGTATTGCTTAATAATCCAATTAACAGTTAAATTTTGTGTGGGGTCCAAACGGACCCCAGTTGGTACTATTTGTATGTAAAATATGTTGGTAGGATGAAGGTTAAGGCGATGGACATCGCATTACTCAGCAGATGAAACAAAGGAATCTTGCTCACGTGACCATTGTTTGCATTGGCTTCTAGCTGGATCCTGAGCTGAAGCTTTATTTGGAGATTATACCAGAGAATATCTGCCAGCAGATATTTCATCCCAGGGCAACAGTCAGGAGCGGAGGTCCGGTGACACTGATGAGGCTGCTGGCTGCGGAGTATGCCGTGTGGACAACACGAGAATTTTTCAGCGGCGTTCTTGGGTCCAAATAAAATTGGAGATAGTTCAAAGTCTGATCAAAGTCACAGAATTTTAGACAAGATTAATTAAAAAAAATTCAAGCCACGAAATCCGAGTTCTTCCAGTGTCATGGTGACTGGCGAAAATAGTTTCCAGTGTGAGAAAAAAATGATCAGTCCACTTTAAAACACGGTGAGTTATAGAAAATCAATAGAAAAAAGTTTAACAGAATAAAATAGAAAATCGTCTGTGAACATGGAGTTTCACTCCATATAAAAGAGAAGTTTGAGCTCAAAACAGAAGAAAAAGTATTTTTCCCAGACATTTAAAGGAAAGGGAATTCAAGGCAGGACTCACAGACTTAGAAAAAAACTCAGAAAGTACAACTCTGAACTGAACTAGGGCATTCCTCCCATCACCCTTTGACATCCTTGATTGCATGAACAGATAGCACCCCCACTGCCTATAGCACAGTGCTGCACCTGTCATGTGATGTCATGTGACATGGCCAAAAACTCCCCAGGTGTACTAAGAATTCCGCCTCACAAGGTGGCAGACACATATAACTTACTGTGCTTGGCTTGGAAGACTGATGGTGGGCATAGAACCATCCTAAAACCTCACTTCTGAACACCACAGACGAAGAGTTTATAAACCAGTGTTGATGTTCGCCATCACCATAACAAGACGGAGGAGGCATTTGCTCCCAAATTTGCTAACTATGATTCTAAAAAGAGATTATTTAGCTTATGAAGGTAAATATATACATTTTGTTATAACAGAGGGTAGGTGAAGCTGGTTGATGTTCACCTGCCATTGCCCCCAGCACCATGTGACTGGAGAGAACAATCGCGCCGGTTCCGTGTCGTCATATAAGATAAATAGCTGCGGGATAAAAGCGAAATTGAGGTGGAATACTCATAACAGTTTCTGGATGTGATAGGGAAAAATAAAATGACCGACAGAAGAGAAAATAACAGCCAGGATGTTGCAAAAGGACGAAGTGAGTGAGCCGCCCGGCCAGCGGTAAGTGACAGTTTTTTTTCTTTACATTGTACTGATTTTCTGGTTCATATACTTTGAAGATAAGATAGCAAAATGCCCAAAACAAGAAACAGTGACAAAAAGAAAAATCATTCTTTGTGTAAATATGTCCAAAGTCCACTTTTGACTGAAAGTTATGCAATTCGATATGGCTGCCATGGCATTATGAAAATTAGGTGCATAAATTTACTCCTATCTCAAACTTTGGATCATATTCTACGTCTTTCTAATTGACAGTAAGCCATTATCTCTTACCACTTTCAAGTTATAGCTTCGGAAATCTCTGACATCTGAACTGAATATTTTCTTGAAAAAAACCTTGACCACTAGGAACTGACGGTGCAACAGAGCGCCATAGGCAGTCAATAGGTTAAACTAAGTAAGTTTTTAAGTGGAAAAACCTGACTGGCATGAAAGGGAACCAATTGTCTCCCATCGTGGGAGAATCGAATGAACTCTGGTCCAATAAGAAAAAAGTCCTTTGTCTGTAACCGACCAATAGAACGAAAGGGGGCGTTGTCCAACAGAGACTGGCTGGTGATTGGCTGAGCTAGTCAGATGACTTGAGTAAACTTTCCCAATAGGATGAAACACATCTTGATTACACTGAAAATTCACTTTATGTGTGTAAGCTAAACTAACTTCAGTGATTCAGAACTAATTTTCAGTGAGCATGCACTTTCATAAACTTGTCTATCTATAATTAGCATGCATTAGAATAAGGTTCATTTAAGCATTTTCAAACATGCAATACATTTAAAATCAATGATTAATGAAACATTTCAAACCCATCATTGTCCAACACAGAGGCGGTCATCTTCAACAGTGTTCTGAGCAGTATTTCTTGGAAAAAAATATCAAAGTCTTGAGGAAAGAGGATTATTTCAGGCAAATAAAACAAAAATCCCAATGTTGATTAGCTCCAACATGTTCCTGAGTTGAACAGAAGGGGGCAATGTTGAGATGTGGATAATTCCTAGCACCTTTGGAATTCATTCAATGTATCTGGAATGTCTCAAACAGTACCTGGAGCATAAAACTGCCTGGTTGGGGAGGAAGTTCCAGGATTTATGATTGCAGACGAAATCTGTTCCTGCACAAAATGGGATCCTTATCATCCCTTTTACCATGGAATGTGTTTTCATACTGTGGTTCTTAGGTGAAGAAAACAATTCTTGGCCAGACTTTTGGGTGAAACAATTTCTTTAAGGTGAAGAATAATTTTATAGATTAGAGCCAAAGGGATTGATGCTACATATCCCCCATCTGTATCAATGGTGAGCTTCGATCAGCACTGGTATACATCCTCGGCAGCTGATTCTGATTGGTGACTCTTGACCCAACTGCTGAGCTAATGGTTCTGATGTCCATAAGCCCTAAGCTTGTAAACAGTATCTTTTCCTGAGTATAGATCTTTGAGTTTGGTTTACTGAAAAAAAAAAAAAACTTCCAGGAATCTTCAAAAGTAATTTGAATAAGGACAAATATAAAAATTGTAAAATTGTCTAAAATATACTGACTGTATATGCATGCAAAGACTCAAAAATTCGGGTAGCCAAATACAAAAAGAAAATTCTGGGTACCAAAGTACAAAAATGAAAAGTATGTAATTTTGACATGCCTGAGGTAAATGTTTTGACTAAGTAATACTGAGATAACTGAAGGAGGTTCAAATTAGATTGGTTTAGCTGGATTAAACCATGGTTCCACAGATGTCGGAGCCATAGGGTGTTCGAGGCCTTCATTCTGGAAAACTGAGCGAACATGGAATGTCATCATTGTTCTTTGAATGGCAACAGGGAGTAAATTTGTGACCACTGAAAAAGGGCCAAGATAGGGTGGAAACAGGCTCATTGCTAAAGTGTTAATTGGAAAGCTAATGTTCCTAGCTACATCTGAGAGTAGCATAGACACCAGCTGTGTGTGAGCATAGTCAACCTTTAACACGAAGAGCAAAAAGTTCAAGACCTTGTTGGGTTTGACTGAAGCGTCAGAGCAAACATTCAAAACCAACACAGTATCTTGCAAAGTTTTGGTAATGGTTTGTGGTTCAACTACATGGCGTTTCGGTGTAGCGGTGTTGACCAAGTTAACAGTGGACGCGCTAAGGCTAACAAGAGGCCCTAACGATGAGGCTTTTACTGAGAATCCACCTAAGGATTGTTGACTTTTTGACTTGGCTCTGCCCAGCTCTGACTGGGTGACCGTAGGTGTGATTGCTAGGTAGAGGGCTACACTGAAAAACAGGAGGGCCTTCATCCTGGCAAACAAATAGGAATGAGTGATTTTAATCTCGACCTTCTAGTTGGTTTTTCTTTAGACACCTGAGTGGCAGATGAAAATCATTCTCAGAGGTGGAACAATTTCTTTTAGAGATTGAACTCTAAGCCATAGATAGTTTATCACTTTTAGTGGGAATTCTGATGTTGTTAGCGCAAGCTGATGGTATTGGATGTTTTGTGTGTACTATTTGAGACTAGTAAATTGATTGAAATTGATCAGATTTTACAGAGGCCTTTAAGATTAGTTTAAGGGATAATTTGGTTTTAATTTTGTCATGCGGTGGCCCTCGCGAGCCACCATAAGACGCCAAAAGTCACCAGTGAAGTTTGCATTGATGTTTATTAACGAACACAAGATAACATAAAGCCATGAACCATGGTGGGCTAAACACACAACACTAGACACAGGCAATCATAAGGCTAACACAAAGCACACTTACGATCACGAACATGAAACACTCGTTGACGTCCGAGCCGAGGGACGCTCGCTCGACGTCTGGCAAGGATAAATGTTGACATGGAATCATAGACCAGGAATAGTTGACGTGGAGTTGTTGACGAGACTGCTGCATCATTCTGCTCCCAGCGCCCGCTTAAATACAGGGCTGCTGATGAGCTGCAAATGCAGCACAACTGTCAGGCTTTGACAGCAGGAAGCCCCCCCGAGCGCTGTCACAATAAGAGCTCGGGGAGCCAGAAGGTAAACACTGCTGTCAAACCTGGCGGAGATGATGCATGGGCCAAGCGCGGACGAAATCGGCGGTCAGACCATGACAGTACCTCCCCCCCAAGGGCGGGCTCCGAACGCCCGATGACACCCAAGCCCCCCCCCCCCCCCCCCCAGGTTGGGCGGATAGGGGAACAGGCCTGGAGGGAGAGGCTCAGCCACAGACCAAAAACCATGACGATAACAGAAGCACATTGATAACCAGAAAAAATACAATACTCCCTAATACACAAATCGTAATTAAAACAGAGCACAAATGAGACAATCACAGGGCACGATAACAGAAAATACAATACTCCCAAATGCACAAATCATAATTAAGACAGAGCACAAATGAGACAATCACAGGGCACAATCAACAGAAAATACAATACCCCATAATGCACAAACCAAAGTTAACACAGGGCATAAAGGAGGCAATTACAGAGCACAATTAACGGAAAATACGATACTCCATAATGCACAAACCAAAATCAAAGCAGATACAAATGAAGCAATACAGAGCACGGTAACAAAAAATACAATACTCCATAAAGCACATTAACACACAGGGCAAGAGAAAAAAAAAACAACCAGAAAAACATGTTACGTCCCTCAAACAGAAGAGGGGAGAGAAAAAAAAACACATGCTGACAAGGCAAAAACACTTCGCAGAATTATCACACCGATAGACCTTTAACCCACACAATTCAGAGAATGACGACAGGCAGAGTCCAAAAATAACGGAGACAGTTCCGGTGGTCTCCCTGCGTCCAATGGCCAACGGGTGATAACAGTGGACAGGACATGACAGGGCAGCCTACCCCAGTCCCAGGCCCGGAAAGTCAAACCCTCCGGTGGCCGAACCAGGTCGCCCAGTTTCAAACACAGTATGTCGGGTGGCCGACCCAGGGCGCTGAACCGGCGAAGTAGTTCCTCGGGTGGCCAACCCGCATCCCTCAGCCACCAAAACCATGGGGAGACGGCCTGCAGCAGCCTTCCTGGCGGGGGGAAGACGTGGGAGAGCCGGGCCGAACGTAGAGGCCCCCCAACGGCCCCCAGCGATGATGAGCTGGGTTGGTGACTCTGACGAGGGCGATGATGATGACGACGAGCCCACACCATGTCAAGTGGCGAAGGGTCTGCAGCTCCTCCACCGACCTTGACCCATACCGATACTGCACTTGCGGCTGCACCCGCGTTGGACCCCGACTGGGTCTCGGCTGCACCTGCGTTGGACCCCCACTGGGTCTCGGCTGCACCCGCGTCGGACCCCACTGAGTCTAGACTGCACCCGTGTCGGACCCCGATTGGGCCTCGGCTGCACCCGCGTCGGACCCCAACGGGTCGGCGCAGCACCGGTGACGACCTCTGACCCCGAACCTGGAAGCTCTAGCACAGCAACCACGACTGGCTCCGCACCGGTGACTCTGGAAAAAGGCTCGGAAGACAAGAAAGGACCGGGATCAGAATCACCGGTAGCGACAGAGCCCAGCGAGACGAGCTCGGGAGCAGCAGACTGCTGCCTCTGACTCGCCTCCCCGAGAGGCAGGCAGAAATGCTCCAAGACAGAAAGGAGAAACACAAGGTAAAGCACTTGCCTGCACTCGGGTTCTGTCGCCGTCCAGGACTTCGTCGATCCAGGCTCAGGACGGAGAAGTTTGTCTTCAGGCTCCCACTCGGCCATGGCGGGTTCCGCAGCCAGCATGATGGTCTCTGCAGTCTGTGGATCCTCCAGCGCTGACGTCCACACCGATAACCCACACGGCGTGGTGGCAGGGGACCCTCAACCCGCTGGCTCGAACTGTTCCAACGTGGAGACCCGGGACACTTTCTCGTCGGTGCAGGCTCCAGGCTGCAGTCTGCTCTTCTCCTCTGGCCACGACATGGCTGCGGGGCTGGAACCAGGCTCTCTAGAACCACACACCCCCCCCCTCGTCCGGCGACGTAGGCCTGGCGTCGTGCACCGCTCAGCGGAGGGGGACACAGAGGCAGCAGGTTTAGTAATCAGAGCTACAGCAGGTGGTGGGAGCTCTGGGGACTGCGAACCCCGAACTCCGCCCCCAGGAGTCAGACAAGGCAAATCACAACTATGATGAGAAGAAGGAACTTGCACTTGGCTGTTTCCTGAAGGAAGGACGGTGCCTGCTGTAGGGGACGTTGTTCCTCCCTTTCCCCGCTGGATGGTGACAGAGGGCCCCCTGGAAGGATGAGGAGGAGCCGCTCACGAGGATCCACTCACGGGCTTCGCCGGAAGCGGATTCAGACGGGGGTCTGGCTGAGACTCTCCTTGGGCGTGACGCCAACGTCTTGGATGGCCCCCGGATGGCGCGAACTCCTGGACCAGATCGGGGACAGGAACGGGATCCCAAAACGAGGAGCGATAATGCCTCCTCTTCGGCTTTCTGCCTGCGTTTCCCTCCAGCCCACGGAGTGCCTCGCGTTGGGAGGCGATCTCTGCCCTCCTCATCATGACCTCCGGGTGGTCGAAGTAGCGAGGAAGGTTATTGAGGAGATACTCAGCATAGTCCAGGTGCCAGCGCATATCGTTGGGGGTGTCGTCGAACGTAGCGGCGAGGAGCGTTCCATCTACGTAGTCCAGGGCCTCTGGTAGCTCGTAGCCCAGGCGCCAAATGCGGCGCCTGAAAGACGACATTCTCCCCGCACGCAGTTACCCAGACAGGGAAGAACAAATGTCCAATTAAGCAAAACTCACTGGGAACGGCGTCTCAGTTTGGCGTCAATTTGGGCGCCTAGTTGGCAGCAGTCTACTGTCATGCGGTGGCCCTCGCGAGCCACCATAAGACGCCAAAAGTCACCAGTGAAGTTTGCATTGATGTTTATTAATGAACACAAGATAATATAAAGCCATGATCCACGGTGGGCTAAACACACAACACTAGACACAGGCAATCATAAGCCTAACACGAAGCACACTTACGATCACAAACATGAAACACTCGTTGACGTCCGAGCCGAGGGACGCTCACTCGACGTCTGGCAAGGATAAATGTTGACATGGAATCATAGACCAGGAATAGTTGACGTGGAGTTGTTGACGAGACTGCTGCATCATTCTGCTCCCAGCGCCCGCTTAAATACCGGGCTGCTGATGAGCCACAAATGCAGCACAGCTGTCAGGCTTTGACAGCAGGAAGCCCCTCCGAGCGCTGTCACAATAAGAGCTTGGGGAGCCAGAAGGCAAACACTGCTGTGAAACCTGGCGGAGATGATGCATGGCCCGAGCGCGGACGAAATCGGCGGTTGGACCATGACAAATTTACACTTTTTCTTTTTGGAAGTTTTGGTGAAGTTCACTGATTGCTTTTGTGAGATGCAACCGAGTGTACCTGAGGCTAATAAGATAAGATAAGATAAGATAAGATAAGATAAGATAAGATAAGCCTTTATTAATCCCACAATGGGGAAATTCCAGGATTGCAACAGCACAGGGATAGCAACACTCAGAGCAACAATCAGAAGGCAAGAAAAAAAAAAGCAAGAGCAGTTAGAGTAATAGTTAGCTAACAGTTATTTCTCTGATGCAGGCCTGATTTTAATCTTGTTTATGGACTTACTGTGAGAGTGTTGTACCCGAAAAGTCCCATGGGGTGTTGATAAATGATTCAAAGGATTCAAAGGACTCAAAGGCTTTATTATCATGTGCACAGATAAGAAAGGCTACATTTCCTGAGCAATGAAATTCTTACTTTGCTCTCCCAACGAATGCCATGGTAAAGGTACAGAAACAACAATTCTAAAAGGTCATAACACACTAACACAGTAACTCAATCCTTATACTAATGGATGCTAATAACGCACACACCAACACACAGTTAGGCAGTAGAGGAATGAAATTGAAAATTCACTGGATGACTAAAGTGATGGTATATTGATATCAGAGATGATGTGAACCTGAGATGGCATGAACCTATGTAGAGTGTGCAAATGAGCATCTTGCAACCTGATGTGAACCTGAGATGGCATAGACTTATGTACAGTGTGCAAATGAGCGTTGTGCAACGAGCAGTGTATAATTACAAATGACAAATTATTTCTGTAACGGTAGTGCCAGTAGACTGTGCACAGTAAGTAGCAGCAGAGATGATAATTAGCAGTAGTGATGATATGGACATCAGACAGTGGAGACTATATCTACTGTACAGATGAGCAATGTGCAAATTTAGCAGCCGGTGTATGAGTTCCTATATGCAAAGCTGTGTTACAGAGTTTTGGAGTTGTTATCTGTTCAGGAGCTTGATGGCAGTGGGAAAGAAGGAGTTCTTCAGTCTGGTAGTCCTGCATTTCACACTTCTGTACCTCTGGCCTGAGGGTAGAAGTGTGAATAGTCCAAGTTGGGTGTGGGTGGGGTCCTGGAGGATGGAGGCAGCTCTCCTTTGAACTCTGCGGTGATAGATGCTCTGCAGAGAGGGGAGTGGAGTCCTGATGATCTTCTCCGCTGTCTTCACCACTCTTTGCAGGCATTTGCGCTTCAGGGCAGTGGTGCTGCCGTACCACGCAGTGATGCAGTTGGTCAGGATGCTCTCGATGATGCAGCTGTAGAAATTTTTGAGCATCCTGGAAGATATGCCAAACTTCTTCAATTCAATTCAATTCAATTTATTTATATAGCGTCAAATCACAACACAGGTTGTCTCAAGGCACTTTACAGAAAAGAGTGGGTTTAGGCCTCACTCTTAGTTTATAGAACCCAGCAGAGACCCCTAAGAGCAAGCACTGCGGCGACACAGGCAAGGAAAAACTTCCCTTTAATGGGCAGAAACCTCAGGCAGAACCATAGCTCATAGAGGACGGCCATCAGCCTCGACCGGCTGGGTTGAGTTGCTACATTCAAAAACAAACACACAAATACAACATTCAAAGCCAAACAGTCCAGTACCAAGCCCGGCCAGGCTGCACATGCAAGCAAAGGCCCGGCAGGGGCAGCATTTCTAACTAAAGGCCTTATCAAACAGAAAAGATTTCAACTTGCTCTTGAATAAAGAGATAGTGTCTGCCTCCACAAACTGAACTGGGAAGATGGTTCCACAGGAAGAGAGTTTGATAACTGAAAGCTCTACCTCCCAGTCTACTTCTAGATACCTTGGGGACCACTAGTACCTTGGATTTTTGGGAGCGCAGAGCTCTGGTTGGATGATAATCAAATCAAATCAAACTTTATTGTCATATTGCTGTACATACAACTGTAGTGCAGGCAAGATGAAATTGCGTTTCTCTCGGCATCCATATAAATAGAAGCAGCATGATTTAAGACACACTCCCACATAGCTCCACCCCCCACCCCCACCCCCCCATCCATTCACACATCCCTGAGACATACTTGGGGGGAAAAAAAAAACTAACTATAATATACAAATAATATACAAAATGTCCGTAGGTGCAGTAGTGTGTATGAGAGATTCCGGGTCAACTGTTCAGCATCCTGACAGCTTGTGGAAGGAAGCTGTTGATCAGTCTGGTGGTTCTGCCTCTGATGCTCTGGAATCGTTTACCAGATGGAAGAAGTTTAAAGTGTTTATGCAGAGGGTGAGAACGGTCCTTGACAATGTTCAGTGCCCTGCTCCTGCAACGGTTCTGAAAAAGTTCTTGGACAGAGGGGAGGGAGACTCCAATTACCCTCTCAGCCCCCTTGACTATACTCTGCAGGGCTTTTTTGTCTGACAAACTGCAACTGGAGTACCATGTAGCAATGCAGTACATCAGAACACTCTCCACCACACCTCTGTAGAAGGTCCTGAGGATGCAGATGGGGAGAGAGGCCTGTTTGAGTTTCCTCAAGAAGTGCAGTCTCTGCTGAGCCCGCTTCCTGATCTCCAAGGAATTCTTGCTCCAGGTCAGGTCCTGTGAGATCTGCACTCCGAGGAACTTGATGTTCTCTACTCTCTCCACTAAACGGCCGCCGATGCTGAGGGGGACGTGCTCAGGCTGTGACCGCCGGAAGTCGATAATCATCTCCTTCGTTTTGTCCACGTTGAGCACCAGATTGTTTTCCCTGCACCAGCCCTCCAGGTCTCTCACTTCTTCCCTGTACATAAGGAACTAAGAGTTCTTGCAGGTAGAACTCTGATTGAAGGAGCCATACCATTAGGAGCTTTATAGGTTAACAGCAATATCTTGAATTCAATTCTATATTTTATTGGGAGCCAATGTAATGAAGCTAAAACTGGAGTAATGTGATCTCTTCTCCCTGTTCTCATAAGGATACGTGCAGCTGCATTCTGAATGAGTTGGAGAAACTTTATGGACTTATTTGGGCAACCTGATAAAAGTGAGTTACAATAGTCAAGTCTAGAGGTGATAAAGGTGTGGACAAGTTTCTCTGCATCTTTATGAGACAGGATGGACCTAATTTTAGAAATATTATGCAGATGGAAGAAGGCGGTCTTAATGGTTTGCTGTATGTGAGAGTTGAAAGACACATCTTGGTCAAAGATAACTCAAAGATTCCTAACAGAAGATGCAGAAGCGAGTGCAATGCCATCTAGTGTTGTTATCTTGCTAAAAAAGAGTACTTCTAGCATGTTTGGGGCCAAGGATGATGACTTCAGTTTTATCTGTATTCAGCAATAGAAAGTTGTAGTTCATCCAGGTTCATCCAGTAAACCCAACTGGCTGGGATCATCTGGATTGATGGATAAATACAACTGAGTGTCGTCAGCGTAACAATGAAAAGGAATAGAATGCTTCCTCATAATGTCTCCCAAAGGCAGCATGTATAATGTAAACAATGCTGGTCCAAGTATTGTTGATCCCTGCTGAACTCCATAGCTAATCGTGGTCTGAGTAGAGGACTTGTTATGGACATGAACAAACTGGGAACGATCTGATAGAGAAGACTGGAACCATCTTAGTGTTGTTCCATTCAGGCCAATTTGCTGTTCAAGTCTCTCTAGCAGAATATGGTGGTCAGTGGTATCAAAGGCAGAGCTGAGGTCCAATAAAACAAGGACAAAGACAAGTCCTTTGTCAAATGCCATAAGGATGTCATCGGTAACTTTCACTAAGGCTGTCTCTGTGCTGTGATGTTTCCTAAAACCTGACTGAAATTTCTCAAATATAGAATTTTTTTTTTTTTCTAAAAAGGTGCATAGTTGATTGGCGACCACTTTTTCGAGGATCCTGGAAAAGTAGGGGAGGTTAGATTTTGGTCTATAATTGGCCAAAATCCCAGAATCAAGTGAAAGTTTTTTAAGTAGAGGTTTAATTACTGCCAGTTTAAATGACTGCGGTACATGTCCTGTCAATAGGGACGTATTAATTATGTTCAAAAGAGATGGACTAATCAGAGGTAGTGATTCCTTCACTAGTCTAGCGGGGATTGGATCTAAAAGACAGGTAGTTGATTTAGAGGCTGACACTATTAGGGCTAGATCAGAATGATTAATACGAGAAAATTTAGAAAAGTGAAGTTCTGAGCCTGTGGACACAGCAGTGTTAGGTAGAGGCTTGGTATTTTTAGGGGGGCTATTTTTTGGGAATATTATTCCTAATACTGACAATTTTATCATTAAAAAAATTCAAAAAGTTGTCAGCACTAAGAGTTGGAGGCATGTAGGGATCTATAGCATTTTGGCTCTTGGTTAGCTGAGCCACAGTGTTAAAGAGAAATCTATAGTTGTTTTTATTTTCTTCTATCAAGGATGAATAGTACTGTCGTCTAGCACTATGGAGAGCTTTCTTATAGGTGGTAAGGCTGGCATTCCAGGCTGAACAAGATTCTTCTGTCTTATTTGCACGCCAAAGCCTTTCACAGGATCTAATTTTCTGTTTTTAACTTACGGGTGTGGGAGTTGTACCATGGAGCTAGTCTCCTATCTTTAATAGTTTTCTTTTTAAGAGGGGTTATGGAGTCAAGTGTCGACTGCAGTGAGGCTGCAGTACTACCAACTAAAAGGTCTAATTCTAATGGATTCAAGTAGTCAGTGCTGTCTGCTATATTGAGACATGGTAATAGAGTAAGTGCTGAAGGAATTAATTCTTTAAAGTGAGACACGACACGATCAGTTAAGTATCTGGTAACTATATTTCTGCTTGATGCTGTGAAATCGGATAGCACAAATTTGAACATTATCAAATAGTGGTCAGTCAGCGCAGGATTTTGAGGGATGACAAGCAGCTCATCAATTTCTACACCGTAGGCCAAGACTAGGTCAAGGGTGTGATTATGATGATGGGTTGGTTTACTAACACTGAGAAAAATCAGTTGAATTTAAGAAGGAGAGAAATGCTACACTATGACTATCATTATCAACATCTATATGAATATTAAAGTCACCAGCTATGATAATCTTGTCTGAATTAAGAACTAAGGTTGTTAAGAACTCAGAGAATTCAGACATAAATTCAGCAAAAGAAGCACTGGGAGGGCAATATACTGTGGTAAAATAAAATAGGCTGCTCTGACCTCCAGGATGGATGTGCTAAGCTAAAAATTAAGCATTCAAAAGAGTTATAATTTGAGTTTAGCTTAGGCTGAGGGTTCATTGGTAATGTGGATTCATATATTATCCCGACACCACCACCTCGGCCAGTGTTTCTAGGAATATGAATATTACCATAGCGGGGGGGGGGGCTCATTGATACTAACAAATTCAACGGGGCGTAGCCATGTCTCTGTGAGACAGGGTATATTTATATTGTAATCCATGATCATATCATTAATTAAGGTCGCTTTATCTGACAGAGATCTTATATTCAGCAGTCTGCATTTAATTATTTTATTTAACTGTGGTAAATTAGTGGTTTTAATCTTTTTCAAGTTATGTTGTATTTGTCTTGGATTATAATGTTTTGGGTAGCGGGAGACAGACACAATCTCTATGGGGTTATGAATTGAAGACTGATCTAAACAGCGGGAATTATTTGGATTAATAGGATTAATATGAGAAGTGGAAACGAAGGGCTGGTTGGCAGACCCAGGTACTTTGGGGTGAGTTAACACGCCAGATTTCAATCACTGTACTAAAAAATGCTGAATGGAATAAAACAGATTGTCCCTTAGAACACGTGCACTGAGTCTATTTGGATGGATGCCATCTGGCCTCATAAATAATGGGCGGCTCCAGAACAAGTTGAAATTGTCTATAAAACCAATGTTAAAAGTAGGACATGTTGAACACAACCAGGTATTAAGTCTAAGAGTTCTGCTAAAATAATTGCAACCTCTTCTAAAAAGCACAAGTGGTCCAGAAATAAACACACATCTGCCACAGTTCTTAAGAGTGCACAGAAGGCTCCTGAAGTTTCTCTTTAAGATCTCAGAGGCTTCATCTGGGATGCTGTTGCATCCAACATGCACAATGACAGTTTTAGTGTGGGGGTATTCATTTAATAGGTCAGGGATAACAGCCTCAATGTCTGACACTTTAGCCCCAGGAAAAAATTTTGTAACACAGTACCTGCTTCTGACGTTCCTCATTATGGAATCACCAATTACCAGCGTCGTCTGGGGGGACTTTGTCGGTGGCTTCTGAAATGGTGGATAGTTTTGCCGTTGTTGTTGCTGCAGTGGCGGCGGGGTGCCGGTGTGGGGGTGATGTGGGGGATTGCGCTGTCTTCTTTTTGGAGCTGGTGTAAAGTTTGGCACACCTAAGGTAGTTTTAATCCGGGGTTTGAGGGTTTGGGCCACTGCTGAAGGAAGAGGGGCAGCCATGGGAGGAAAATCAAGGTCCAGGTGGGGGAAGTCTTCCAGGGAAAGGATGTCAAATTTGTTTTCCCGCAAGAGGGGAAGGGAGGAGGTGCGGCCATGTCTGGTCAATCCCCAGCGTTTGCTATTGGGTCAAACCATGGCCCAGGGCATGCATTGAGGCTGTGAAGAACCACCTGGGGCTTTGGGTTTAGCTCCGAGCTGAAGCCAGTGTTTGGAGATGGAGTCCTGGACAGCTGAGGTGACCGGAGCAGGGGTGGAGGTGGATGGCAATATGCTAGTTTCACTCAGGTAAGTAGCCGTCTCTGCTAGCTGCAAGTCCGTCACTGGTGCCGATGTCCGTCCAGAAATGATAGTATCCAGATGGTTTTCACCCTCCCGGATCTTATAGAGGTTAGAGAGTCTCAATTCCAACTCAGAAACCTTCTTAGAGATGGAAACACAGCTGACACAGGTTGGGGATAGAGCCATGGCTTTCCAGGCCAGAAGTGACTAGCTAGCTAGCTAAAACAGATGGGTTAGCCTAACCCGGTGAACTGCCCTGATCGGGGTCTGATTCATCTGTGAGCCAGTATGGGCTGTTGTATTTACTGAGCTAACACTAAGTAAAAAGTTAATATCAGTAAAACGGAAAAAAGGAGATAAAAGTTTAAAACGGAGCTAATACAACAAACAAAAACATACAAGATAACCAGTATGTGTAGAAGTGACTGAGTTTACAAACAGACGCCGACACATGCGCAAAAAAAAAGTGGACACCTGAGAAAAGACAGTGGCCAAGGGCCTCACCTCAACACCAGGGGGGAGGCTGATGATGTTGACAGCATGCAGAGTACCAAGAGCCTCCTCAGTTTTCAGCCTCCTCAGAAAGTACAGTCGCTGTTGAGCTCTCTTAACCAGCTCTGTGGTGTTGTGTGTCCATTTAAGGTCCTCGCTGATGTGGATGCCCAGGCTTTTAAAGCTGTTCACCCTCTCCACCTCAAGCTTCCGGATGAACAGCGGCCGATGGGGTCTCCTCCTCCCTTTCCTCATGTCCACTATCATCTCCTTTGTTTTGTCCATGTTGAGGGTGAGATTGTTGTCCTCACACCATGACACCAGGTTTGCCACCTCCCTCCTGTAGGATGCTTCGTCATCACCAGTGATGCATCCTATCACTGCTGTGTCATCTGCAAACTTTAGGATGATATTGTCCTTGTGGGAGGCAGCACAGTCATGGGTGAAGAGGCTGTAGAGGATGGGGCTGAGAACACAACCCTGTGGGACACCTGTGTTTGTGATGATGCTGGCTGAGGTCCTGTTACCCATCCTGACAGACTGGAGCCTGGCAGTTAGAAAGTCCAGAAGCCAGCCGCAGAGGGTGGGGTGCAGGCCAAGTGTAGACTTTCACTTCCGCCCTCCCAAGAGAGTAGACGCTTTTTCCTTCTCTCCTGCTCTGACTTTTTTTCCTTCCCCCCCAACTATTGGATCTACTAACTAACTAACTAACCTGCACTTATATAGCGCTTTTCTAGTCACAAAGACCACTCAAAGCGCTTTCACTAATACTAACCCTCTATTCTAAGGGCCTATAGGAAACAGATATCTAGGGACAATTTAGAACAACCAATTAACCTAACATGCATGTCTTTGGATTGTGGGAGGAAACCGGAGCCCCCGGAGTAAACCCACACAGCACAGGGAGAACATGCAAACTCCACACAGAAAGGTTCCAACCCCTGCCAACCTGGGGATTCGAACCAGGAACCTTCTAGCTGTAAGGCAACAGTGCTAACCACTGCACCACCGTGCTGCCCAAGCTTCCGTTCTGAGGGCCCACCCAGGTATGTTGTCTGGTCCTGCTGCCTGATGTTCCTCAGTGCTTTGTTAACCTGGCGTGGTGGGACTTTTACTGGGGGGGGAGGGGGGCGTGACTGTGTGTCTCTTCTCTGTGCTGTGGCTGGTGGTCTCGAAGCGGGTGTAAAAGATGTTGAGATTGTCCACCAGGCTGTCTGTAGAGCTAGTGGTGCTGCTGTTGGTCCTCTTGTAGTCTGTCATGTGTTGCAGGCCTTGCCACATGCACCCCGGGTCAGGAGTGGAGTAGAGGCTGTCCAGCTTTTCTCTGTACTGCCTCTTGGCTGTTGTTATAGCCTCTCTCAGTCCATACTTTGCAGCTTTGTACTCAACCTCACAGCCTGATTTAAATGCACGAGAGCGAGTACATAGCATCTGACTACCTGACTGTTGATCCAGGGCTTCTGGTTGGGGAACTTCCTGACCTGTATGGTGGGTACAATGGTATCAACGCATGTGCTGATGTACCCAGTCACGTATTCAGCATAATTCTGTATGTATACAGAAGAGTCCTCTTGGGTGGCTGCAGCTTTAAACACATCCCAGTCTGTGCAGGCAAAACAGTCTTGTAGGGCGCTCTCAGTCTCTGGAGTCCAGCGCTTAATTTGCTTAATAACAGGGTTTGTTTGTTTCAGCTTTTGTCTGTAGGCTGGGTGCATAAACAGTGAGATGTGATCTGACTGTCCAAAGTGAGGGCGGGGTGCCGCTCTGTAGGTGCCACTTTTGTTGGAATAAACATGATCCAATGTGCTTTTATCACGGGTGGGAATGTCCACATGCTAGTAATATTTGGGGAGTGCAGTCTGTACATTGCACTGATTAAAGTCACCAGCAACAAATCAGGATGTTTCGTCTCTACTGCGCTGATGACGTCATGGAGTTTGTTTAGCGCTACTGTGTAGTTGCTCTGTAGACAAATGTAAACAGCGGCCAAAAACACAGCGGTAAATTCCCTTGGTAGATAGCAGGAATGGCATTTCAGCAGTAAAAAGTCCACGTCAGGCGAGCAGTGCTTGTAGATGCTTTGTACATCTCCACACAACGAGTGGTTTATAAATACACACACACACACACACACACACACACACCTCGTCTTACCAGAGTCCCCTGTTCTGTCTGCGTGGTGTGTTGAGTGGGTCTATAGCTGAATGGCGCTGTCTGGGACTCTGAAAGCCAGGTCTTGCAGAAAATTAGGGCACAGCACTCTCTTGTCTCCCACTGGTCTTCCATCCTTGCTCTTAGTTCGTCTAGCTTATTTTCCAAAGACCAAATGTTGGCCATTATGAGACTGGGTAGTAGTGGCCAGCTGGAGCGAGCCTTTAGCCTAGCATGTAGCCTTCTTTCCTTGCCTTCGGCGCCTTCAGCCCCGCCTCCAACATGCTCTCTTGGGGTCAGCATGCTCACGTGGGCTTGGTGCTTCGGGGCCTTCCTGGGGGTGCTGATGGTCACCGTGGGGGCGGACAAAGCATTGCAGGTTGGGTGGTATAAAGCCGGTAAACTGCATGGCTGCTTGTCTTGGCGATATCCAGTAGTGTCTGTTGGTTGCATGTTAGCAGTGCATGACCTCCATGTACTGTAGAAAGAACACCAACTTTGCAAAAAGGAGAAAAGTCGGTAATCGGAAGAAGAACGAGCAAAGACATTCGCCAATGGTGGGCGCCATCTTGAATACTACATCTTGAATAAAGTTTACTCTGATTTTGATGGGCCCATTTGAAAATGGGGTCCTGGATTTTGTACTTAAGTGGCCAAAGTTTGTTGTTGACAACGTGTGGATTCATCCACCCAGGCAGGAATTTAGGAGCGATTTTCCCTGCCTGTAGATTGATTTGTTGTGTTTGCAGTACAAATGCATAGTGGAAGACCTTGTTCCCCCCCTTGAGGTTTGCCATGGGAAGCTTTTTGGTTGTTGTACGCTTTGTGTCATTTGGCAGATCAGTCCCAGTGTTTTTGAAATGTGGCCTTGGGAGCAGTGTACATCATTTTGATGCCTCTGTGTTCTGCAGCTGGAAAGTCATGGGCGTCAGCAGTCATCACCCTCCTCTGGTTTTGAGGAACTATGAGCGGTGGTGATGATTGTCGGAAGCAGGAATATGAGTGCCATTGTGTAGCTGCAGAGAAGGCTGCGTTGCAGGAAGTGCTTCCAATTTTGGTATTTTGAAGGAATTTGACACGGGGAGCGCGTGTATGGTTGGGTCCAACTGGTGTTTGATGGTTTTTTGGACCACGGAGTGATGAGCTTGAGTAGAGGTGCGCCTCGAGTTCAGAAAACTTTGGTCCACCGATGCATAACCTTGAGGTTGCGGAGCTTCCGGGTAGCCGGTTGTTTTGGCTCCAGTGATCACGCAGGCCGCAGGGGTGGGTGGGGTTCAGAAGGTAACACCAACGTTACATCAACGGTATCAAGGGGGCCAAGTGGAGCTTTCTGCTTGGCCAGTGAGTTCCCAAGGTCATTTGCTTCCTTTGACTTGTAGAGGACAGTGTTCACTTTGGTCTTTGCGGTCGCTTTCAATGGGTTTCGGTTGTTCCAATAGTGCTAGTTGTGTGAGACGGGGTGTCCAAAGTGTCAAGAATCAAGCACTGTGATTCAGTTGTCCTTGTTAGGTCGAATGGGTGAGGTTGTTGAGTTTGAGCCAATAGTTTGAAATTCTTAAAATCAATCAGTGGCTCAAAGCGGTTCAGTAGATCTTTGCTGATGAGCAATGGAATGGAGTTAAGTTTGGACACATAGACCGGATGAGTAAAGGTCATGGGGCCAATGGAGACTTTGACTAGTGACACACCAAACAGGGTCGTTTTAGTGAGCGCATATGGTCGAATGGCTAATGAACAGGGTTCCAGTTTTAAATCCTTGTAAGCACGGTTAGCAGCTACATGTAGTTTGTCAAAAAGGTTGTGTGACATAAGAGTGATGTCAGCAGTGGTGTCTAAAAGATCAGCCTGACACATCACGTCTTCAAAGGTCAGTGGAAGACAAAATTTTCGCGCCACCCCCGTCTCGTTTAAGTCGCACAGAAATTGTGGAACCAGTGGTTCAACACAGATTTGCAAAATGTTTTTAAAGGAGTGGTGTTTGACTTGTGGTTGGGCTGCCATAACAGCACTGGACTGCATTGGGTCCTTTGGTTCTCCTCCAGTTAAAAGAGGGATTTTCTTTTTGCCTTTTCTTCCCTTTTCTTCGTGGTTTAGAGCGTTTGTTCTGAGTTGGCATAGCTGCGATAGCTAGGATGTCAGCAGTTTCATTTTCTGTATTGTTTTGAATCTCCGCTAGGCGGTGTTTGACATCTTCTATATCTTCTCTACTGAGAGTAGGAGTTTCTTACTTCTTCCAAGGTTTGTGATTGGTCTCTGCTTCTGAGCTTATGTGGCGAGGTGGAGGAGACAATTTCCTGCAGTCACGCATGTTTTTGTATCGGTATCTTTCATCTTGGGAGTCCATACCGTGTTCTTGCAACCTGTCTGGTGGATATGGCCTACGACGGTAGTCAGATTTTCACAAAGTTGGTCCTGAGTGAGATCCAGTGGCCGTAGTTTGATTTTGACCTTGATGAGGTCGGTTGGAGAAACGTATCAGTTTTTTATGTAATCGCGGTGTAGGAAATGGAGTAGAGCGAGGTGCTCCTTCCAACTCCAAGGTGTCAGACGCAGCACTGATAGCTAGCATGGTGGCAGGTTCGATGTGCTTGTTGCAACTTTATTGCTGTTTTTGAAATGCATAATGTGCAAACTCTCACAGCTGACTTATTGAGCTTGACCTTGGGTTAGCTGTAACTCCAAGGTGATGACTCACAGTGGGCTGGAGGGTCTGGATGAAGAGGGTCTTGAAATTGTGGTCTTCTTCCATCCCTGGTGTATTTTGAGATCCAAAATATGCAAGAAGGAGTCGCTGGTAGTAGGCCTGTGGAGGCTCTGAGCGACCCTGTTTCACGGACAGGGCTGTCGGTAGCCCTGATTGTAGGCAGTCATCGGAGAATTCCTTTTCGATGGCTTCGCAAAGTAGCATGCAGTCTATCCTGATATCTGTTGGCTGTCTGTCTATATATTTTGATACTGACCTCTTAGATGTTAACTTAATCAAATAGATGTGATCGTCGACCGTAGCATAAGGGTATTTGCGCAGGTAGTAGTCAATGTCTTGTAAATAGGCTTTGGTATCAGGTGAACCCGTAGGGCCTGGATCAAATTTCATAAGATTTTGTGCAATCTTTTCAAGGTCGCAGTCTGAAGGGGCACACACTGACTGTCCATACGATCGTCCGTAGTCAAAATGGGAATCAGGCGATGGAGCGCACCGGAAGTCCCAGTCTTTATGTGCTTCCTGTAGGAGCAGTTGACACTCCTTGTAGTCAGACTTCACATTTTCAAGTTGACCTTCAACTCTTCTAAGTTCCTTCTTCGTGTCCTGAAGGGCATCTTCAAGTTCACTCTTCTCTTGGTAAAGCAAGTCACTGTCATGCGTCAACCATTGCTTTCCTGACTCTGCCTGGTCCAAATCTCATAACACGTCATCAAGTTGAACTTGAGTATTGTTGTTTTTATCTTGAGATTGGTTCAGTTTTTCCTTTAGTGATTTGTTCTCTTCCTGGAGAGAGAGGATTGTTGATTTTCTAGCTCGTTCTCAGATATTTTTAATCTTGCAGCTAATGCTAGCGTGAACTTACCTAACAAAATGGGGAGATCCTTTCCTTCTGGTGGCTTTTCAGTGTAGTCATCCAAAAGGTCTTCATTGAGTTGCTTCAGATCTTCGGGCTGTGTTTTCTTGACCTGTGTTGTGAAGCTAGATATAAAATCAGAAGTCCATCCTTCCAATGTTACTTGAAGGTCATCCAGTTTGGTAAATCGGTCGGTTGTCTGTTGACCCACCATGTTTTACCGTTTGTTGTTAGTTAACTTAAAAATCAACTTGTTGATCATAGCTTAATTTGTTTGTCAAGGGTTAACCTTGAATGTTATTTTATAACTGTGTTAGTTATAAGCTCTTTTTAGAACTTGTTCCAACTTACAGGCTTGTAAGCAGGGCGGTAGAATTTTGAAATTGTTGTAGAAATTGGGAGATGTGTTAATTTATTTGTGGAAACTGTATCTTTGTTCGCAGCTTAAAATGTGTGTGGATTGACTTCTTTATTTAAATTTTCAAAGCCTAGTATTGGAATCATCATCAATAACTAGCTTTGTAATTTTTTTGTTGAAGGTCACTTTAAAGTAATGATTTTATTTACAAAAGAGAACAACAAAAATAGGAAAGGTTAAATGCTTTAGAGATTAGCATTAGAGAAGGTTATAAGTTTCCACTTCCTTTTCAAACTAAGGTTGACTATCTTTATTGTTAAAGCAAATTCTCATTTAAAGCTTTTTAAATGTTTAATAGTTACAGATTAGGAAACACAAGTGAATTGTTTTTGTGTATTTTCACCAAGGCTTTCTTAGGATTAAAGTTAATGGTGATTTGTTTGATTGCTATCTATAAAGTTTTTTTATTTACAGACATCAATGTTTTCATCTTTTGACTTTCCTATTTTAAATCCTGGTGAGAAATACTGAGTTGGTTACTGTTTTCCTTTTCCTGTGGAGAAAAACATGAACCAAGAATAGCACAATGACTTTAAATAACACCTAGAGCTTTTAAGTGTTAATTGATTAACGTGGTTTCCTATTTTTGAAAAACTTTGGTAAATATTTAGTGAATCACTAAATCCTTTACCAGCATGCAAAGGATTAACACTACTTTAAGGTCACTCTTGAATAAACATTAGATTTATTAGAATCTTTAAACTAAAATGGGCTTCCTGTGGAAGAAATCACACAATGCAGCATTAAAAAAATAAAAAATAAAAAACATATATATATATATATACTGTATATATACTGTATATATACTGTGTATATATATATATATATATATATATATATATATATACAGTATATACTGTATATATATATATATATAGCTTCAACAGTTTGCAATTGTTGCATAAAATGTGTAAATATATGTGTCTTTAACTTTAAAGATGAAAATGTGTGGTTAACATAAGTGATTAGGTAGAAAGTGTATGCTTTTATATGCTTTTGCTGTGTTTATATGTGGTAAAATGTAGTCCACCAATGAGAATAAACCTTCAACAACTTGAACAAGCTGTAAAAATATATTGCACATAATTTAGGTACCTATTTATTAACTCCATTTTATATTTACTTATTTTTGTAGGATGTCACTTGGGTTCTAAATATTTTATTGGGTTTTAGACCTTTGAGTTTTTAACCTCTTTGACTAGTTTTTAACTTTTAATATGACCCTTCTCTCTTACCTCTGGTTTTTCTCCCATCTCTTTGTCTTTTTATACCCTGATTGATGGAGCCTTGAGTATTCTTATCATGTTTATAGTCAGCTTCATATGTGCCTGTGTTTGTGTCTATGTTGAATGTAATTTGTGGCTTGTAAATATGGATGTCACCAGACTGCAAAACAAATCTACCTACGGGTACAAATAAAGTAACCTGAACCTGAACCTGAAGTATCAAGCATTACATTCAAAGCCAAAGGGATTGATGCTACAGCATATTGTACTCCATGGAGCAGTCATATCATATCGACCACTGAAACCACACACCCCTGTCCACCATCTATTATTTAAGACAAATTTACATTAATTGGCTCAGGCTGTGTCCACTACCCGAGCTATTGACCAGCCAGCTAATATTAACAACCCCACCCTTTCTCGTTCATCATTTAGGATGTTGCAAACATCATGGGCTAATGTTAGCTGGCTACCTAATAGCTTGGGTAGTGAACACACCCCTGTCCACCATTAATTATTGGTAGATGGCTTTCACTTATATAGCGCTTTTTACTCAACTCTGGATGACCAAAGCACTTTACAGATCCTGCTATCCATCCATTCACACACTGATGGTGGCGGAGCAGCCATGTACAGGCACTGGTCTGACCCACCAAGAGCAACTGGGGGTTCAGTGTCTTGCTCAAGGACACTTCAACATCCAGATTGCAGACAGAGCAGGAATCGAACCACTGACCCTCTGATCAATAGTCGGCTACACTGCACCTGCACCACAGCCACCCCATTATTTAAGAAGAATTTACATTAGTTGACTCAGACTGTGTTCACTAACCGAGCTAGCTAACCAGCTAACATTAGCCAGTGACATTAGCAACATCCTAAATGACAAAAGAGAGAGTAGGGTTAATTGGGGCTCATGACCATGTAAAGATGCATGCAGTAAAACTAGCCATTCTGAGGAAGGCTGCCATAATTAAATATTTAAAAGCAATTTGACCAAAATATGTTACAGACATTTCACTAAGATGTGGGGGACCTGTAAACATGGGAAAAGTGCAGTGAATGGTCCAATTCTGTCTACACACGTAGAGACCGACATGTGTGCATGTGTTGTATGTACACCACTGAGCAGTTAGTCCTCTTTCTCCCTGCAGCATAATCTCTTGATTTGTGGGATTGACCCCTCTTAATTCAATGGAAGAGAATTGCTGTGACAGCAACACTGAATGGATTTTCAATGCACTGCACCTGCTCTAATAAGTTTAAGGATAACCACCTCCTTCTGGCACACACACACTCGCACAGAGCGCCACTGAGAAGGTGGAATGGATCACACTTGCAGATATTGTAGATACTGAATGAAGTCATTGGACTGAATCAGCTGATTGAATTCTTCCATTCTGTTCACATGTCTTCACCCCCCCAGTCTCTGTAAATGTGTCTCTTCAGTCTGGTGCATCTGATCAATGTCTTCTCTATGGCTTCTGTCTCGGTGGACTCATCCCAGGACATCTTCATTAGGAGTCTGTTGCCAGATCTCTCTCGTAGAGTGCCGACAATGAAGCCCATTAAACCTCTGATCCATCTGTCTGATATCTGGCTGTCAAATTGCTTACGTTTTACATTTGAGGATGTTGGCTGACACTCTTATCCACACTGAGAAAGCATATCTCTCCCAAGAGAGAGGGTTCAAGATGGCTGCTGATGCACTGGAACTGTATGAAGACTTTCAACCTATAGTGTTTTTTTAGTCATGAAAGACTTTGGCCTCTTGCAGCATATGCCGTGTCCGAGTCATTGTCTAGAGGTGAGCGTTTTCCAGAGGCTGTGGAAGGTCACAGAGAAGCTCACCTCTGCTTTACACCAAAGAAAGAAGGGGAAAGGAGGTGAAGGAGAAATGAAGGAGAGCATGTTGGCTAATGAGCTAAGCTGTGTGGATGATTCGAAACTGTGGCAGTGCAACCTAGAAGTCAGCAGTGGAAGCTACATTTATTGGAAAATATGGGGTAAAGAGGTAAATTTTTATTTCCTAAAATAGTGGCCTATATCAAGTGAGTCAGGAGACATTTATTTGAAGGAACCCTTTGTTAGAGTAGGTCCTTATTTCAACACTTCCTTTGCTTTTTCAACAAAATTAGCCATGTTTATGCTGGTATTCCCCATAGCTGCTGCAGACTGCTATTTACCTCCAACATCAGTGCGTCTAAGGGAATTGCCTGCGATTAATTACACTTAGAGGCATTATAACACTGTGAAAGGACAAGGAAAGCATCACTTTCAAGGATGCCTGGTAGTCATTAATGTTACTGCAGGCATTAGCTAAAGTCAATGCATTCTGTTATTAAGTGGAGCTAACATTGTCAGACTCAGTAAAGGTAGCTGTTTGCAGTTTAGTGGTTAGATTTTGCTACTTGCAAAGTTTTCATGGGGGGCTTTGTGGTTCTCCTGTTCATCTTTTTTACTACATGTAAGACTTACAAGACTTAGGGGCAGATTTACTAAGGCAGTGCAAATTAGCGAGTGTGTAAATTAGAGTGCCTCAGAGAGTGGCCAATTTTTGCCAGTGATCTACTAACAACACGCAAAATTATGAACACAGACGCAGTCACTTCATTTCAATAATGACCACTCATCCGCCAAGAGCACCGCAAAATTGCACACAGGCACAGCCAGTTCAGAGGAGCATAATATATAAAGCTTTTGTTAAAAGTTTTTGTTTAAGCACAAACCCCACTAAAATAGCCTATTTTTGTTCATTATATTTCAAAATTTAGATTTTCATTTAACATGGCAGACTTTTTTGTTTAATATGCTTAAATGAAGCATTTGTATCTAATTTAATAAAGGACTACTCATGAATAAATTGATTATTTGACCAACGTGTTTATTTTATTAACACTAGAACCATCAAGATGGTCTGATGGAAACTCTAGGGTTTTATTATGTGAATAACTTTGTTTTAATAAAATCTATAGGTCTCCTAATTCACACCTTTTTATAAATGCCATTGAGTTACGGTGTTGCAATTTTGGGGGACGTTTCTATGGATCTGTGCGCTCTTTTTGTTAATAATCTCATTAATGTTTTCCTCCTATATTGTGTATCCTGAACTGGGAGAGAGAAATGGAGAGAAGAGGGAACTGAACTATCATTTTATGCATAGCAAAAAGAAATACTGTAAATATAGAAATATGGCTAGAGAAAAAACCACAAAGAAAATTAGCAATGTGGAAGATTTTGCTTCAAGAGTGAGGGAGAGCTGATAGGAGAGAACAACTCCAGATCCCAGTCTAACCTCCGCAAAAAAGAAAAAAAAAAAGAGTCATTATCGGCTGACACCACTGTATGTCCATGGTGGGTATAAGGGCTCCTATTGTATCCTATTTTATGGATACAAATTCATGTAGTAGGCTATATACAATATAAACAAATGAAATTATAAAAAAAAAAAAAAATGCTGGCTGATGTCCAGTTCAGCATAACACCGATCTCTGTGACAGCGTTGATGTTCATATAATCTGTTCTTCTGTCATGCCAAATAAAGTCATGGGCAGAGAGAAGCTTCTGCCACGTGTCCTCAGTTCTTGCCAGCATCTCCTCCTGGCACCAACGATCGCTATCATGTCAGGCGCAGATGAATTAAGACAACCTTTTTAGGGGCATTAAATCCTGGCACATTTAACAGGAGACTGACAACCACAAACCATAATAAATCACCTTGCACCAGTGTCTCATGAGTCTGAACCAGAGCTCAGACTGCCTTTGTAGTCTTGAGTATTTTTCTGTCTGTTATTATTTTCTTATGTTGGTTGTGTGACACGAGCCTCTTTCCTTCTCTCCCAGACACGACCATTCACTCACAGTTTGTTTTCCAGTTCCCAGCTGTGAGTGATTGCACCTGCTAGTCTCCCACTCACTGCTCCCAGTCTGCTTTCCTATCAGCTGGGAGCAGTTTTGCAATCAGCTCTTCTGCCAGCTCAGCTCTCACACCTGCATCTTACAGATGTGGACAAAATTGTTGGTACCCCTCTGTTAATGAAAGAAAAACCCACAATGGTCACAGAAATAACTTGAATCTGACAAAGGTGGTAATAAATAAAAAATTCTATGAAAATTAACCAATGAAAATCAGACAATGCTTTTGAATTGTGGTTCAACAGAATTATTTTCAAAAACAAACTCATGAAACAGGCCTGGACAAAAATGATGGTACCCTTAACTTAATATTTTGTTGCACAACCTTTTGAGGCAATCACTGCAATCAAACAATTTCTGTAACTGTCAATGAGACTTCTGCACCTCTCAGCAGGCATTTTGGCCCACTCCTCATGAGCAAACTGCTCCAGTTGTCTCAGGTTTGAAGGGTGCCTTCTCCAGACGGCATGTTTCAGCTCCTTCCACAGATGTTCAATAGGATTTAGATCAGGGCTCATAGAAGGCCACTTTAGAATAGTCCAGTGTTTCACTCTTAGCCATTCTTGGGTGTTTAGCTGTGTGTTTTGGGTCATTATCCTGTTGCAAGACCTATGACCTGCGACTAAGACCAAGGTGTCTGACACTGGGCAGCATATTTCTCTCTAGAATACCTTGATAGTCTTGAGATTTCATTGTACCCTGCACAGATTCAAGACACCCTGTGCCAGATGCAGCAAAGCAGCCCCAGAACATAACAGAACCTCCTCCATGTTTCACAGTAGGGACAATGTTCTTTTCTTGGTATGCTTCATTTTTGCGTCTGTGAACATTCAGCTGATGTGCCTTGCCAAAAAGTTCCAGTTTTGTCTCGTCTGTCCATAGGACATTCTCCCAGAAGCTTTTTTTTTTTTTTTTTTTTGGACTTATTTTGTACCCGTAGGTAGATTTGTTCTGCAGTCCGGTGACAAGCCACCAGCTACCGGTCGCTGCGTGCGCAAGCGCCCTTTAACTCCCTAACCTGCATGTTTTGGCATGTGGGAGGAAACCGGAGAAATCCCGGAGTAAACCCACGCAAACATGGGGAGAACATGCAAACTCCACACAAATCACTGTTGGCCGGGGGTAGGGATCGAACCCACGATCTCATGATCCCCGCGATCCCCCGGCCGAGGGTAAACTGTGCTGCCGCGGTGCTAACCACTGCGCCACTGTGCAGCTTTGTGGCTTGTCGGCATGCAGTTTGGCAAATTCCAGTCTGGCTTTTTTATGATTTGTTTTCAACAGTGGTGTCCTCCTTGGTCGTCTCCCATGAAGTCCACTTTGGCTCAAACAACGACGGATGGTGCGATCTGACACTGATGTACCTTGACCTTGGAGTTCACCATGAATGTGTTTAGAGGTTGTTCTGGGCTCTTTTGTTGCCATTCGTATTATCCGTCTCTTCCATTTTTCATCAAGTTTCCTCCTGCGGCCACATCCAGGGAGGTTGGCTACAGTCCCGTGGATCTTAAATTTCTGAATAATATGTGCAACTGTAGTCACAGGAACATCAAGCTGCTTGGAGATGGTCTTATAGCCTTTACCTTTAATATGCTTGTCTATAATTTTCTTTCTAATCTCCTGAGACAACTCTCTCCTTTGCTTCCTCTGGTCCATGTTTAGTGTTGTACACACCATGTCCCCAAACAGCACAGTGACTACTTGTCACCCTTTAAACAGGCCGACTGACTGATTACAAGTTTGTAGACACCTGTGATGTTAATTAGAGGACACATCTTAGTTGAACATGTCCCTATGGTCACATTATTTTCAATCTTTTCTAGGGGTACCATCATTTTTGTCCAGGCCTGTTTCATGAGTTTGTTTTTTAAAATAATTCTGTTGAATCACAATTCAAAAACATAGTCTGATTTTCATTGGTTAATTTTCATAGAATTTTTATTTATTACCACTTTTGTCAGATTCAAGTTATTTCTGTGACCATTGTGGGTTTTTCTTTCATTAACAGAAGGGTACCAACAATTTTGTCCACGTCTGTATCTACTTTCATGTATTTAAGGACTGCTGTCTTGTGTCTAATTGTGTCTGCATTGTCATTCCTTCATGGACTGCTTGCCTATAGTCTGTGACCCTCATCTATGGTCAATTCCAGTATTTGCAGAACGATTCCAGCTCTGGAGCAGTATTTGTAAGTTTTTCCCTTATTTACATTTTTGTATGTCTTACACAGTTTTTGGACTTATGTTCTCTTTTGTTAATAAATGTCACCAACAGTTCAGCGTGTGAATCTGTTCCTCTTTGCCCAGCGGGGTGTTCATGACACAGTCAATTAAATACTCCCCTCCCTCAAATTTGTGTGTTGGCATGACAGCTCCCACAAATACATATGCAATGAGGCCAGACCCAAAATTAACATAGTCCACACCTTTTCACCATAAATTTTGCCCTGCGCCCTTTAGTAAATCTCAGCAGTAGTTTTTTAATGCCAAAACAGGGTTTTGCGATGGTGCAGCATGTTAGTAAATCTGTCCCTAAGTCTATGGGCATTTTCTCATTGTTTTCTCAGTGTTTGCACCAATGTCCGAATCAAGTGCCATATTTTTTGTTATATTGACATTTGGTCCAAGTAGGTTTCGTTTCACACTGCTGCTTTTCCAAGCAAACTAAACAACTTTACATGATGCACCAACATCATGTTGCATATATTTACACTGTTAGCACAGGCCTGTAGCTAGCAAACATGCAACTCACCCTCTGAGGCAGAGGGTGCACTCTTTTCTTCAGCTCTGGGCTTTAAGTTGAAACTGGGGAAGAATCCGTCATATTAGTCGGTGACCTAGTTTAATGAGGCTAGAAAACTGTCAAAGTCTTCATTAAAAATGGGGTCTATCTTTCTCACCAGGCATGATGACATTCAGGTGGCACTGCTTGTCCATTTTTTCACACAGACTCTGTTGCATCCTCTCCAAAAATAGTTGGTAAGTTTCTGCATTTTTATGTTTTTTTTTTTAAGTTGACTGTGCCACTAAATTCAGTTCAATGGAAAAAAAAATGCCACTAAATTTAGTTAAATTAAAAGCTGTATCTCTTCCTCTCTCCAAGGGCTACATAGCTCATTTCTCTTAATTTCCCATGTTTGGTCAGAAAATCTGAATATATCTGAAAATTGCTTTTACACTCTACACAAACCGGACCATGGTTCAGTTTTATCCAAACAGAGACCATCTTTTTTTTTTTTTTTTTTTTTTTGCCAGACTAAATTTCGGATTTTTGGTCCAGACTGTGGTTCGGGGAAGGTTTCACACCTGCAATTTTGGTCTGACTCAAACTGAAAAGTCCACAAGTCTGGACCAAACTGGTTAGGTGTGAAAGCACCCTAAAAGTATGAGCCTTTGATTGGAAAGGAAGGTACACCTTTTAGAAAATATGACTTTGGAGAATTGGCCACCATATGTTTTGTAAAATTATGACTTAAAATGACCTAAAATTATATGTAAAATCATGGAAATGATTAAATGATGAAAAGAGGTGATTTTAAAACTCTTTTTGTGTTATAGGCAGCTAAATAAAAATTGTGTGTTTTATTGTATCTCTTAAAAATCACATTAAAAGGCACTTCAAAACCTACTGATATGCATCCTGAATCCATGTGATCTCCGTTCTTTCAATATTTCCTTTCTGAAACAAAAATAGAACAAATGGAAGTTCTGTTATATGGATTGAACCTTGTCAAAGTAAAATCAGAATCAAGCTAAACTGGATAATGGCGCTGATTTTGTTAGTCTCCTAATGATGCCAGGAACTAAGTTGTCAAGAGTAACGCCCCTGGTTGGGTCTTCCAAAACAAATTGGTCTTGGGTGAAGGTCCAGATAGAGAGCGGTCCAGTAGATCCCATGAAAAGTTATGACACTGACCCAGCGAACCCACAGCAGCCACATGGGTCTTCCCTCCAGTGGGCTCACCACCTGCAGGAGGGATCATGGTGATTATCTACTATGTGAACTGGGTGGCAGTCTGGGCTTCTCTGCTTGAACTGCTGCCCCCGCGACCCAGACTCCTGGCTAAGTGGTGATGGATGGATGGATGGATGGATGGATGGATGGATGGATGGATGGATGTTTGGGTCACACCTGGAATTAAGAGCCAGAAGTTATGAAAAAAAAACAAAAAAACATGTGCTTTTACAATTTGTTATTGTGTTAATTTATTGAAAGATAAATGTGATAATTTCTGTAAAACAAACATTACTGGCAAAAGCAACAGCTGAATCTGATACTAAGCAGATCTAAATATGAAAAAAGTTAAATACATTTCCAGTTGTAACCAAAGCAATAAAACAAACAACCAAAACACAATTAATGAAATCATATTCGTTATCCCGTTTTGGCTCAATTCCTATTTTGACAAGACCAAAACCCTGTGACGGTTATTTCTGGTCGGGATGGGCATACCAGTATTTTTTCCTTCTGATAAGATACCATTGATTTATGGGACTTTTTCTTCGATACCGATACGTTTTGCCCCTTAAAGGACAATCACATGATTGCAGTTTCATTAACAACTTTATTGCAGGGGCAATATGAAATATGAATAAAACTCATGAACATAAAAACTTGAAAGAAATGCTTATAAAATGGTAATAAAATAGGACAATGAGCAAAGTAAATAAAAATAAAATGAATTTTGTTTCAATTATAATAAAAATAATTAAGACTTAAAATGAATGTAAAATTAATTCAATTTCTTAATTTGGTGAAGATTCTCAGTCATCCAGGTGGGTAAGTACAGTATGCTGAATGAAAGCTCAGTCAAGTCAACCGGATTCAAGTATTTTTACTTCTGAAATGTTTCAGCATTCATCCAAATTCTATGGTAATACCAAGCAGCATATACAGAATGTGTAATTTTTTTTCACAATGCAATGTTTTCTTATTTTTATTTATTTATTTATTTTACACTGTTATTTTACAAACTTAAATAGTGCTTATTTTGTTTATTTTTTAAAATTATGCTGCTTGGTATCTGACATGGTTCAGGTGACCCACAGAACAGACATGACTCAGGGTAAATACAATTAACGTACTTTTATTGTAAACGTGAGTGAGTGGGTGTGTGAGTGCAGGATATGAGGTGTAATGTTGTGTAGTGCGATCCGTAATCTCCAGCTGGGGGCCGGCAGAGCACCATACAACCTGGCAACCCTGTAATTAGACAAGGGCCGTTAGGTTACAGTTCAACCTATGCCGCACTACGGATGTTACAGCGCTTACTGTCAGGAGATGTTGGGGAAGCTCAGGTAGCGCTGAAGCTGCAGCCAGGGAGACAGTGTCTGCTGGGTTGGCTAGCTGGAGGTGAGAGGATGAGTCCGCCACCTGGAGGGAGAAGGAGGACCGCCACCGCGGATCTCCGCCTGTGCACAGGAGAATTGGACAAGATGAGAAGCAAGTAGGCTTACTTGGTAGTTGGTCTGGGTGGAACCGGCCTGGACGAGGGTCAGCAGGGCTAGGAAGCCGAAGGCTGGAGAGTTGAGTGCTGGGAGGCACGGAGGCAGGCGTAACAGGATTCAGCATAGAGAATCAGACGACTCCGCGCCCAGCACTGGTCCTGGTGGAATAAATAGACCGCAGGAGATGACAGGCAGGTGCGTGCACAGGTGCCGTGATTGGCGGCCATGACAGTACTCCCCCCCTACGGCACGTCTCTCAGCGGGCGTTCCAACCTACCCGGGTGCGTCCGATGGAAATCCCTGATGAGCTGCTTGTCGAGCACGAAGGCAGGACGCACCCAGGACCTCCACTCCGGCCCGTAGCCCTCCCAGTCCACCAGGTCCTGCAGGCCACGCCCCCAGCGGCGGACGTCCAAGATGGAGGAGACGGACCACGCCGGGTCGCCGTCGATCACCCTCAGTGGAGGTGGAGACCTGGGAGGGGGACACAACGGGCTGGAGGAGACGGGCTTCACCTGAGAGACATGAAAAGTTGGACAGATGCGGGGGAGGAGGGGAGAGTTAGACGCACAGACACTGGTTAATGAGTTAATTAACCATTAATGATCCGACATATGGGAAATGGACCAATAAACCGTTGGGCAGTCTTCTTCCACTCAGCCTTCAGGTTGATGTGCTTGGTAGAGAGCCATGCCTGCTGACCCACCTGGTAAACCGGACCCGGAACCCTGCATCAGTTGGCCACCGTGGTGTTGCGTTCCGTCGTCCGTCGTAATGCCGCTCTGGCCGTCCTCCAGATCCGCCGACAACGCCTTAGGTGGGCCCGAACTGATGGAACGGCGATGTCCCCCTCCTCTTCAGGAAACAGCGGGGGGTTGTAACCCAACGAGGCCTCGAAGGGGGACATGCTGGTGGCAGTGGACACCGCCGTGTTATGGGCGTATTCGATCCAGGGGAGGTGTGTGCTCCATGACGATGGGTTGGCGGCTGCGACACACCGCAACCCTGCTTCCACCTCCTGGTTGGCCCGTTCACATTGCCCGTTAGATTGAGGGTGGTAACCAGAGGACAAACTAGCTGTAGCCCCTAAAACAGCGCAGAATGCCTTCCAGACCCTGGAGATGAACTGGGGCCCTCGGTCCGAAACGATGTCCTGCGGGATACCATGCAGTCGAATGACATGTTTGACCAGCAGATAGGCCGTCTCCTTGGCAGAAGGTAACCCTCGCAGAGGGATGAAGTGGGCGGCTTTAGAAAACCTCTCCACCAGCGTGAGGATGGTGGTGAAATTTTTGGACGTGGGGAGACCTGTGACGAAATCTAGTGCCATGTGGGACCATGGCCTGCCCAGGACGGGTAGGAGATGAAGCAGCCCGGCCGGCGGAGAAGAGGACGTCTTTCCCATTGCGCACTCAGGACAGGCGCAGATGTACTCCCCCACGTCCTTCTGGAGGGATGGCCACCAAAACAACCTCTGTAGGAGTGCCACAGTGCGTGCCCTTCCCAAGTGGCAGGCGAACTTGGAGGTATGCCCCCACTGGATGACCTCCCCTCGGACCGCTGCTGGGATGAATAACTTGCCCGCTGGATCCCCCCCCCCCCCCAGGTCGGTCTCATCAGACTGCGCCCTTATGACCTTATCCCTAATGCCCGACGCGAGGGCGCCCACGATGCATGCTGGGGGAAGGATGGGGTGCTCAACCTTTTCTGCCGTCTCCGGGGCGATCTGACGAGACAGGGCGTCGGGCTTGGTGTTCTTTGACCCAGGGTGGTAGGTGATGGTGAAGTCGAACCATCCAAAGAAGAGCGACCAGTGGGCCTGTCGGGCGTTCAGCCGTTTAGCGGTGCGAAGGTACTCCAGGTTTTTATGGTCGGTCCAGACGATGAACGGCTGTGACGCTCCCTCCAACCAGTGCCACCACTCCTCCAGGGCCAGTTTAACCGCCAACAACTCCCTGTCACCGATGTCGTAGTTTTGCTCTGCTGGGGACAGGCGACAAGAGAAGTAGGCGCAGGGGTGGATTTTACAGTCAGCTGGAGAGCGCTGGGACAAAACAGCCCCCACCCCAGAATATGAGGCGTCCACCTCCACCAGGCACTGAAGAGCGGGATCAACCTGCGTCAGAATTGGTGACGACGAGAACCTGACCTTCAGCTCAGAGAACACAGCGTCCGCCTCTTCCGTCCAGCGAAAAGGCACCTTGGTGGAGGTCAAATTGGTGAGGGGGAGGGCGATGTGGCTGTAGTCCTTGACAAAGCGGCGATAGAAGTTCGCAAAGCCCAGGAACTGCAGAAGCTGTTTCCTCGATGAGGGAGTAGGCCAGTCCACCACCGCCTTCACCTTGGCTGGATCCGGGATAATCTCCTTCGGGGCGATGATAAAGCCGAGGAAGGAAGTCCGGGTGACGTGGAACTCACACTTTTCTGCCTTGACGAAGAGTTTATTCTCCAGCAGCCGCTGCAAGACCCGCCTGACGTGAATGCGATGCTCCTCCATAGACTGAGAAAAAAATGAGGATATTGTCAAGGTAGACAAAAACAAAAGTGCCCAGAAAATCCCTCAATACATCATTAATAAGGTGCTGGAAAACGGCCGGGGCATTGGTCAGCCCGAACGGCATGACCAGGTATTCGAAATGCCCGCTAGGGGTCCTAAAGGCCGTCTTCCACTCATCCCCCTCTCGTATCCACACCAGGTGATAGGCATTGTGCAGGTCTAACTTGGTAAAGCAGCAAGCCCCCCGGAGGGAATCGAATGCTGAGTTGAGGAGAGGGAGAGTGTACTTATCCTTAATGGTGATGTTATTAAGTTCCCGGAAGTCAATGCAGGGCCTAAGGGAGCCGTCCTTCCCCATGAAGAAAAAACCCGCCCCCACCGCCAAAGATGAAGGTCTAATTATGCCTGAGCTTAGTGACTCCTTAATATACGAGTCCATGGCCGCGCGCTCCGGAGCAGACAGGTTGTAAAGTCTGCTTGATGGCAACGGAGTGCCGGCCCGCAGATTGATAATACAGTCATACAGTCGGTGAGGGGGAACAGAAAGGGCCTGAGATTTACTGAAGACGGCCCCAAGGTCATGGTATTCCGGTAGCACTTTTGACAGTGTCAGGAGGGGGTCGGGAGGTCGGGAGGGGGAGGGGCAGGGAGACCCAGAGGCATGGCAGGCGAGCATGCAGCAGACTGCAGACAGGCACTTAGGCAGAAAGGGCGAAACTACACTCCCCGAATGCCAGTCAATAGACGGGTTATGCAGGCACAGCCAAGGATAGCCCAGGATGACCGGAGAGGACAACACCGGCAGAACGTACAGGTCCAATTCCTCCCAATGGTTGCCCGAAATAATAACTGGCACTGAGGTGACCCGATGAGTGACAGTGGCTAACGAGGCTTTTGACAGGGCAATGAGTTTGAGGGGACTCTTCAACGGCTGCATAGGTAAACCCAGACGGGTTGCCAGGCTACTAGAAATAAAGCTCTGCTCGGCCCCTGAGTCAATGAGTGCATGTGTGTTATGTTCCTTATGACCAAAGCAAAATCGGATAGGAATTAGAAAACGGGTGAGGGGATTATTGTGGGTTACGTCCGTGAGACCCCCTACTGCGACGCACGGACTTCCCCTTTTGGCCACTTGGGACAGGAATTAAGGTCATGCTCCTCGCTTTCCAACTCTCGGTGGTGCTGTCTCTCCGCAACAGGAAGTTTTGACCCACCCATGACCATAGGCTCTTGGTCCTCTGGGAAGTCAGTTGACGGGATGGCCAGCAGGGGGGGCTGGAGGGAGCAGAGCGGCATATCTCCCAAGCGGCCGGAAGTTTTGCACTCAGCCGCCCGTTCCCTCAGACGGTTGTCAATGCTAAAGGCCAGGGAGATACACTCATGCAGCGTAGCGGGTTTCTCCAGGCGGGCCAGCTCGTCCAGCAGGCTAGGGCTCAAATTTCTAAGGAATATACTACTCAGAGAGGCATCCTCCCACCCGACCTCCGTAGCCACAACCCGGAAGTCCACGGCATAATCGGCGACCGCCCTCGACCCCTGCTGAAGATTTAATAGGGGAGAGGTGAGTACGTCCTCCCGGTCCGAGTGACTGAAAACCTCCTGAAATTCCTGTGTGAATTGTACATATGTCATAGAAGCATATTCTGCCCTGGCCATTACCGCATATGCCCAAGCTAAAGCCCGTCCTTCTAATAAATTGATCATGTAGCCGATGCGGCTCTGGTCAGTGGGAAAATCCCCGGGTACCCGTTGGAATACTATTTCGCACTGCATGAGGAACCCCCTGGCCTCCCCCAACACACCTCTGAAGCGAGCGGGAGTAGGGATGGGAGTGAGCCGATAAGCGGGGGCCGAAGAGGAAGGGATAGGTGTAGAGCTAGCGGTGGAGCTAGCGGTAGAGCTAGCAGGAGCAAAGGAGCTAGCTGGAGCTGTGGGAAAACCCCGTGGGCTAACCAATTGATCTAACCTGTCGGTGCTGTGGGTTAGCTGAGTTAGCATCACCTGCTGCTGATACGCTAATTGATCTACCCGAGACTCTAGATGTTTTATTCTGCACGCGAGCGCGCTGTCTGCCGGGCCACTTTGGCAGAGTTGTACTGACATGGTTCAGGTGACCCACAGAACAGACACAACTCAGGGTAAATACAATTAACGTACTTTTGTTGTAAACGTGAGTGAGTGGGTGTGTGAGTGCAGGATATGAGGTGTAATGTTGTGTAGTGCGATCCGTAATCTCCAGCTGGGGGCCGGCAGAGCACCGTACAACCTGGCAACCCTGTAATGAGACAAGGGCCGTTAGTTTACAGTTCAACCTATGCAGCACTACGGATGTTACAGCACTTACCGTCAGGAGATGTTGGGGAAGCTCAGGTAGCACCGAAGCTGCAGCCAGGGAGACAGTGTCTGCTGGGTTGGCTAGCTGGAGGTGAGAGGATGAGTCCGCCGCTTGGAGGGAGAAGGAGGACCGCCACCGCGGATTTCCGCCTGTGCACAGGGGAATTGGACAAGATGAGAAGCGAGTAGGCTTACTTGGAAGTTGGTCCGGGTGGAACCGGTCCGGACGAGGGTCAGCAGGGCTAGGAAGCCAAAGGCTGGAGAGTTGAGTGCTGGGAAGCACGGAGGCAGGCATAACAGGATTCATCATAGAGAATCAGACGACTCCTCACCCAGCACTGGTCCTGGTGGAATAAATAGGCCGCAGGAGATGACAGGCAGGTGCGTGCACAGGTGCCGTGATTGGCGGCCATGACAGTATCACCATAGAATTTGGATGAATGGTGTAACATTTCATAAGTAAAAAAATACTTGAATCCCGTTGACTGAGTTTTCATACAGTATTCAATTTCTTAAATTGAAAGACCAACATATTGCTCAAGAACCTGCATTAAACCATGGTCACCATTACTAGCAGCAGCATCATCATCCTCAACATCAGCAGCAACATCACTCACACCCACCCATACTGCTGTTTCGGCTATCCATACTTCTGCCGCCTGCAACGGTGACACTGCTCTGCATGGGAGTCAGTGAGTCCTTGACTGAAGGTATGTATCCACTAGTTCCGTCGTTTTTCCGCTTCCCATTCATTGTGTATTGGAAACACAGCGGAAAGCATTTGGATGCTGACCGGTGAAAACCGGACTGTGGTGTGCAGAATCTCCCATGGGTCCCCTACAGCTCATTTTCATACTCGGGATGATTGGTCGTGCTATTTTCCGTATGGTCATGAACCAGAGGCAGCACTCTCGTCCTGAACTTTTAAACCAGCGGTTTTTGATGTCAAATAACAACAGATTCATTAACTGAACCTACTATTTCTCATACGAAGTGATGTCAGAAACACTTTTCACTGGCTCGTTTTAAAAATATGGAGACTAAGGATGCCATATTGTCCAGGTAGCAGCAGGGAGCTGAAGACCGCCCACAGACAGATCCCTCGACCAATCCAGTGAACCAGCCAGCTGGAGGAGAAGACCAGTTTGAGAGGGGGGGGGGGGGGATCTGTACGTTACCTGTTGTTGTGAAGACATGAAGGAGAAATTAATAACTGCTGTTTCAGGCATCCCGATACCATATGACCACTCCTTGCCGTCATATTGAAACAACATAAAAAAGAATGAGGCGTGGAGAGCAGTGGAACATGGGCTCATCCAGCCAAAGCTCACGAACCAGGCGGTCAAATTCGACATGCATTCTGCGGGTCTGCAGGATTGGGTGAACACAAAATCGGCAGCGACGATGACAAAGTCGCCTTTTGTAGTGCAAATATACCAGCACTATTAAAATGGTTAATAATGACTATTCCAGTATTTCCTCCCACATTGCTCAACTCTGCCTAGCTGCTACATGCCCCTTTCTGCACCTCACAGGTTCCGGTATCCGATTCCTTTCCGAAAAATCCTGACCAGTGGACACGCAGCATATGGCTGCACTGTGCGCAGTGAGTCTTCGGCTCTGTCATCTGATAGGCTGCTATAATCACGTGATGCAGCAGACCATCTCTAAAATATGCCTGGGCTTGTTTTTCACTGGTTTTCACACACAAATTTAATGCTTAAAACTCTCAGAAGTGAAAACAAATTGTCAAATCAAATCAAAATCAAATCAAATCAAATCAACCTTTATTGTCATATTGCTGTACATACAAGTGTAGTGCAGGCAAGATGAAATTGTGTTTCTCTCAGCATCCATACAAGTAAAAGAACATAATTTAAGACACACTCACACACACACTCACCCTCACCCCCGCCCTCCCCCCACATCCATTCACACATCCCTGAGACATACTTGAAAACTAACCAGAACTATAATATACAAATAATATACATAATGTCCGTAGGTGCAGTAGTATGTATGAGAGATTCCGTATCAGCTGTTCAGCATCCTAACAGCTTGTGGAAGGAAGCCGTTAATCAGTCTGGTGGTTCTGCCTCTGATGCTCCGGAATCGTTTGCCAGATGGCAGGACTTCAAAGTGTTTATGCAGAGGGTGAGAACGGTCCTTGACAATGTTCAGTGCCCTGCTCCTGCAACATTTCTGAAAAAGTTCTTGGACAGAGGGGAGGGAGACTCCAATTACCCTCTCAGCTCCCTTGACTATCCTCTGCAGGGCTTTTTTGTCTGACATACTGCAGCTGGAGTACCATGTAGCAATGCAGTACGTCAGAACACTCTCCACCACACCTCTGTAGAAGGTCCTGAGGATGCAGATGGAGAGAGAGGCCTGTTTGAGTTTCCTCAAGAAGTGCAGTCTCTGCTGGGCCCGCTTCCTAATCCCCAAGGAATTCTTGCTCCAGGTCAGGTCCTGCGAGATCTGCACTCCGAGGAACTTGATGTTCTCCACTCTCTCCACTGAACGGCCACTGATGCTGAGGGGGATGTGTTCAGGCTGTGAACGCCGGAAGTCGATAATCATCTCCTTCGTTTTGTCCACGTTGAGCACCAGATTGTTCTCACTGCACCAGCCCTCCAGGTCTCTAACTTCTTCCCTGTACATTGATTCCTCATCCCTCTGAATAAGTCCCACCACTGTGGTGTCGTCTGCAAACTTAATAATCTGGTTCCCCTCGTGTCTGGATACACAGTCATGTGCTAGAAGTGTAAACAACAGTGGACTGAGTATGCAGCCTTGAGGGGATCCGATGCTCAGCGTGACAGAGTTGGAGATGTTGTTTTCAACCCGGACAAACTCAGGTCTCTCAGTCAGGAAATCCAGGATCCAGAGATATGTGGCGGTGTTCAGACCAAGAAGGAGAAATTTCTCCATCAGTCTCTGGGGAATAATGGTGTTGAATGCTGAACTGAAATCAATGTACAAGAGTCTGGCGTAGGTGTCTTTCTGATCCAGGTGGGTGATGACAGAGTGCAGGGTGGTGACTATAGCATCCTCCGTGGAGCAGTTTGAACGATATGCAAACTGGAGCAGGTCATGTGATGCAGGGAGGTAGGCTATAATGTGTGGTTTGACGAGTCGTTCGAAACACTTCATCACAATTGGTGTTAGTGCAACAGGACGATAGTCATTCAGACAGGATACAACTTGTTTCTTTGCCACCAGTACTATGATAGAGGTCTTGAAGCATCTGGGAACGATGGCCTGACTCAGCGAGATGTTATAAATGTCAGTCAGGACATCCGCCAACTCACTCGCGCAGTCTCGGAGCACACATCCCAGGATGTTGTCTGGACCTGCAGCTTTATGTGGGTTGACCCTGGTTAGTGTCCTCCGTGTGTCCGCTGTGTTGATGGTGAAAACTGGTCCGACCGATGGTAGGGATAGGCCAGCCCTTCCTCTTGTTGTCAGGTTTGATGCTTCAAAATGTGCAAAGAAGTCGTTGAGCCTGTCTGGAAGCGAAGCGTCGTCATCATCAACCCCCTGCCTAGACTTATAGCCCGTCAATGTCCGAACTCCCTGCCACATCTGCTTGGTGTTCCTAGTGTCACAGAGGTGTCCCTGGATTTTCTCCGCATAGGCGCGCTTCGCCGTCTTAATTCCCTTTGACAGCGCAGACCTGGCTGAGCAGAGGGCGATCCTGTCCTTCGCTCTGAAGGCTGCATCTCTGGCTGTAAGCAGCAAGCGCACCTCTGCGGTCATCCAGGGCTTACGGTTTCCCCGTACAGTGATGGTCTTCACAGTAGTGACATCCTCTGTGCACTTCACAATGTAGCTGGTGACCGTTTCAGCATACTCCTCCACATCTGTCTTGTCTTCCTGGGAGGCTGCTATTTTGAAGACCTCCCAGTCTGTGTGCAGAAAACAGTCTTTCAGTGGAGATGTTGCACTCTCTGGCCAAATCCTGATTTGTTTCATTGCTGGCCTGCTGCGCTTCAATAAAGGTTTGTAGGCAGGCACCAGCATCACGGATATGTGGTCAGAAAGGCCGAAATGGGGGCGGGGTATATCCTTATATGCATCTGTGTTTGTGTACACTAAGTCCAACATATTCTCTCCTCTGGTCTTAAAGTCTACACAATGTCTAAACTTGGGGAGCACAATGCACGTTTTGCATTAAAGTCAAAGTGCCTTTATTGTCATTCCATAGTTAAAAAAAACAATACAGTGAAATTAAGATGCTGCTTCGTAGAACAATCCTAGAACAATCCTAGAACAATCACATTCACTGTTCATTCATGATTTTTTTTTTTTTTTTTTTTTTTTCCGGTTCCGGTTCCGCCGGACCGGCGGCGCCACACGAGTCGGCTGCCTGTTGCAACAGCCTTTTTTATCTTCCTTCTTCTTTCTACACCTTTCACTCTGTATATATATCACGGACGCACGGATCGCCCCGGGGGTCTCCCGGGTCGGCGGACGGAGCCACGGTTTGCAGCGGGAGACGTTACAGCGGGGAGGAGCTAGTGCTAGCTAGCACTTGGCCGCCGCCCGGTGCTAATGGGAAACTCGACATACCGGGAGCTGTAACGAAAACGAAGCGGGTGCCGGGCTGGAGTTTAGGCGGCGTGAAAGAAATATAAGACAGAATAATAAAGAGCGATGGCATGAACCAAGCAGACCGCCCGTAAAATCTACTGGAGGAAGAAGCCCCCCAGGAGACAGCTAGCCACAGGGCTGCTCGGAGAGGCGCTCTGGCCACCGGCAGAGTGAAGAGGCCTCGCCGTCACAGGCCCGTGGCTCTGAGAGAGATCCGTCGCTACCAGAAATCCACGGAGCTGCTCATCCGTAAGCTGCCCGTCCAGCGCCTGGTGAGGGAGATCGCTCAGGACTTCAAGACCGTCCTTCGTTTCCTGAGCTTCGCCGTCATGGCTCTGCAGGAGACCAGCGAGACCCACCTGGTGGTCTCTTCTTCGCTAAGGGGGTCACCATCATGCCCAAAGACTTCCAGCTGGCCCGCTGCATCCGCGGAGAGAGAGCTTAGACTTTCTGCTGCACATTCACCAACCATAATGCTCTGCACTGTGTGTCTGTATATATACATTTATAGTAATATGGACATATGTTTACTAGATGTTGTTTTTCTTGCCTTCTGATTGTTGCTCTGAGTGTTGCTATCCCTATGCTGTTGCAATCCTGGAATTTCCCCATTGTGGGACTAATAAAGGCTTATCTTATCTTATCTTAATTTGCATCCTCATAATTACAACAGTAAATAATGCCTAGAGCAATAACACCTAAAAAAGATTTAAATAAAATATATCTGTTATGTATGTAAATAGGCTGGTATGACCAAGATGGCGGCCGAGATGGTCATGGGATAGACCAGAGTAGCCATTTCTGGTGGTGACGCCGCCCAGGGTATAAAAGAGTGGGTGGAAGAGGCTCTGCCTCTTTCGTCGTGGAGCCACCTGGCCAGCAGGAGAGTGCAGTAAGCCTCTGTATATAGTCTGTGTTATATCCTGAATAAACTCTGTTAACCGAGGTGAGACTTATTCGTTATTCCTACATTATGGACACAACATTTGGTGACGTGGTAAAAGCGGTAATGGAACGCCCTGTTGCTAGTTTTCGGCCATTCCTCGATGCTCCAGGCGAGCCGCTCGTGCTGTGGCCTAGGTGGTTCGCTGCCTTTACCAACTATCTTGTTGTCCAGGGTTTGGGAGATATGGAGAAACTCCGTGCACGTGCTGTGTTGGTACATAATTTAGGAATGGAAGGGCAGAGGATTCTAGAGAATCTTGGAGGTGCGGACAGTTTTGACGAAGTGGTGCAGCTAATGGCGCAATACTTTAAGGCGCCGGAGAACATCATTGTGAGACGCATTCAGTTTCGACAGCGCCACCAGCGGTCGGGAGAGCCCGTGCGAAGATTCATGGTGGACCTCCGCAAGCTGGCAAGGGAATGCAGATTCGGGGCCCTGGAGGATGAAATGATTCAGGACCAGTTGGCGGAGCACGTCTGTTGCACGGCGGCCCGGTCCAGGTTGTTGACGCACCCAGGAGAGATGACGCTAGCTGAGGCTGTCGAGCTTGCCCAACAGTACGAGGTAGCAGAGACCATCGCGAGGGGCCTTACTGAAGGGGCCCCTCTTGAGAAGAATGAGTCTTGCACTAAGGCACTGAGCCTGGACCCTGGTGATGGCGAATGCAGAGAGGATGATTTTGCCTCCGTGGTCAGGATAAGGTCTGCCCCTGGTACGCCAAAATGTTATGGATGTGGGTCCACTGAGCACCGCTATAAGTCCAGAGTGTGCCCGGCAAAAGGAAAGCATTGTGGCAAATGCGGTCTTTTAAACCATTTTGCCAGGGTGTGCAAAAACTTTGTATGCAGGAGCCGTGGGAGAGATCCAGGTGCTGCGCAGAAGATGCCGACAGTTGTGCATACCATCTCCTCAGAGACAACAGGGAGGATTGGTTGCAACGTCACGTTGGATGGAGTCGAGGTCCCGCTCCTAGTGGACACGGGAGTGGTGATCTCTGTCCTGAATCTGGAAACCATGGAAAGACTGTTTCCCTACCGACAGATAAGAAGGCAACGAGTGGAATATTATGGTTATGGGCGGAACAGGTTGGCTATATTGGGCTATGTGGAGATGGAGGCCCGATAAAAGGACAGTGTGGCGCCCAGTGTTCGCATTAACGTTTCTGCATCCGGTGTTAACATTATGGGTTGCAACCTATTTTACAGCCTTGGGTTCACCATTATGAACGTCTCCGGTGAAGAATGGTCTGGATATGGACTGTGGGGCCGACCTGTTCCTGCCGTGGAGGGTGCTGAGGTGTGGGATTCGGACTGGATGGTCAATGTGAATTTGGGAGTGCACACACCGCGCCACGCGGAGACCTCTCGGGATGGACCCGATGCTGTCACGCAGGCTGCCCTGGAGGAGGGAGCCGGACGGCACGACGGGACCCCCAATGAGGCTCATCAGGACGAGGTGCCAACGCCGGGAGAAAACGGGGCTAGACCGTGGAGCATGGTTATCGTAAAGCACTCCCAGCGACGACCTGCCAAGAGGAGACCCAGGAGAGCCCGTGTGTTGGAGCAGCTGGAGTCGGGGGCCAGTCGCAGGGCCGGTGATCTGATAAAAAGGAAGTGGGGTCCTTCGAAGACCAAGGCTGAAGCTCGAGTACGTAGAGATCACAGTCCACACAAGCAGCGGGACAACCAGAGGCGGTTCCAGGTGGAGCCCGGTCGGATGGAGGAAGATGGGTGCAGGTCTATTCGCGTCTGGAGACACCCGAGGGATATGCGGCTGCCGGAGGTGGAGAGGAGACGGCGCAGCAGGAGCCCTGATGTGAAGAGACGGAGACGCCTTGAAAGGGATCCATCTGGGGACTGAGGGTTTTATTTTGCATGTTTGTGTTGTTTCTTCAGTCCTGTTTTAGTGTTGGTTTCTATTTGGTGCCCTGGAAAATTGTAAAAAAAAGAAGGGAGAGGAAAAAGAAGGTGAAATGTACAGAGTGAGTATGAGTGCGAGTGGCGTCCTTTTGGTGTTTAATAGCTATTTTTGTCTATTTTGCATGTCTTATGTGAATGCCTGTGTATATGCACTGTGCTTTTGATCTGTTTTGAAAATTGGGTTTTGTGCCAAATTTTGATTTAATTAGTCTGGCCGGTGGCTTCTCTGTGTGGATTTACGTTAGTATTTTCTAGAGTTTGCCTGGCTTGAATGATTTATTTTGATTGGGTTTTAAGTATTTTCTGGAATTTGGTTTAATTGAATTGTTTTATTTGTGTAGCCCCTTTTGTGTATGTCACTCAGTATGCCCATTGTGGGGTGGGAGTTGGGGTGGGGGCTGCCTATAGGAATTGTCTTATATTTTATTGTATGTGTTTTGATGTGTTTAAAGGGATTATTTTCAGTTAGACACACAGCTTATTATTTTGTTTGTTTGTTCCCCTATCCCAAGCGGCAGAATAATCTCCTCAGCCGTGTAGGGGGTGCTGGTGGTCCACCCAGCCCCTCAGCCTTAGTTGTGTGAGTGGATGGGTGTTTTGTTTATTTTCTGTACATATTTTTGGATTGGTGCATGTGTCGGGTGACAAATTTGGGTGGGTTATTTGTGTGCTTGGCATTTTTTTTTTAAGGGGGGATAATGTTATGTATGTAAACAGCTGGTACAACCAAGATGGCGGCCGGGTTGGTCATGGGATAGACCGGCGTGGCCACAGCCGGTTTCCTGTGGTGACGTCGCCCAGGGTATAAAAGAGTGGGCGGAAGAGGCTTTGCCTCTTTCATCGGGGAGCCACCTGGCCAGCAGGAGAGTGCCGTAAGCCTCTGTATATAGTCTGTGTTATATCCTGAATAAACCCTGTTAACCGAGGCGAGACTTACTCGTCATTCCTACATTATGGACACAACAATATCCACCTTATTCCTAGGCCCCATGATGCCTTGTGTGAATTATAGTAGCAACTTCCGGTACTAGTTTACAACGTATGGTTGTCACTGAAACGGTACACTTTCCTTGTTAAAAAACAATGACTTTGGCATCAGAAATGTGGGAACATAGCTTTTTGCACTTCAAAAACAGTAATATAATCATACCGCTTCTCACAACTATCGAGAGATGAGAAGATTACCTTAAAAAGTGGTCTGGCAGACTGTAGCTCCATTTGTTAGCACCGCTGCTAAGATGCTAACACTATAAACAAATGACCCGGGCTGGCAAATTTTTTTTATTTTTTTTTTTAGATTTAGTATACTTTATTGATCCCCAGAGGGGAAATTGAGGGCATCCACCACCTGGATGGATGAAGCAGCCACGATACGGCGCTATCCCTTAACCATTCACACACACATTCACACCTAGGGCCACTTTAGAGTCTCTAATTAACCTAACCTGCATGCTTTTTGGCATGTGGGAGGAAACCGGAGAAATCCTGGAGTAAACCCACGCAAACACGGGGAGAACATGCAAACTCCACACAGATCACTGTTGGTCGGGAGCTGGGATCAAACCCACGATCCCCTGGCCAAGGGTAAACTGTGCTGCCGCAGTGCTAACCACTGTGCCACCGTGCAGCCCCCCAAAATGAGTCACTTTGAGGACATTTTCAAAACTGATTTAACGTTATTTCCACGTTCTGTATTGAAAGACCTTCAAAATGATATTTAATTTGTAGGAAATGCGCAAAAACGGATGGTAAAAGACAATTTGTTTATATTTTGGCTAAGCTGAAAACTCGCATTCGATCGGTCGGGAGTTACGTCTTCTGCAAAAACATGTATTTTTAGAAAGTACGATTTCTAAGTTTTCCAATGATACCAGGCACTCATGGGGGTTTCCCCGGGACTTGCCGCTAGCAAACAAAGAGGGTCATGATTTATGACTTCTCTGCCTGTAGCTTGTAATGACGCGGTGCACATTCCGATTCCGACTCATTTTGCCAGCACGGGTCACATATATCAACGTCTCCACCGCAATAAAGTGGGCTGCATTTTGTTAAAATGTTTTGTTTGTTTTTTTTCACTTCTTTGAATGTGTGCGTGTGCATGTATGTGCCCCTCCCCCCCAAAAAAATCCCTAATCCCCAGTTGTTATTCTTGCTTTTCCCTGGTGAGAGGCAAAAATGTCAATTAGCAACCCTGTAAGTAACTTGCATATAAATTTTATCAGCTGGAATTTTAATGGTCTAAATAATCCCATGAAAAGACAGTGAGTTCTTGACCATCTTCATCATCCGAATGTGAGTATTGCCTTTTTGCAGGAGACACACCTTCGCACTCTTGACCAGTTTAGGATCAGGAAAGAATGGATGGGGCAGCGTGTCCATTCAAACTTCCACTCCAAAAGCAGAGGTACCACTATCCTCATCCATAAAGATGTTCCCTTTCTTGTCTCCAACTCTATTTTAGACCCTAATGGTCGTTACGTTATGATCTTTGGTACTCTTTATAATGCTGCCTTTGCACTTGTTAACATTTATGCTCCTTACTAGAATGACATCAATTTTTTTAACCATCTTTTCAGCTCCATCCCAAATTTAGACAGACACCCCCTAATTTTTGGCAGGGATTTTAGATTCTAGTCTTGACCGTTCTTGTAACAAACCCTGTCCCATCAAAATCATCAGAAGCAATTAAATTATTTATGAATGATCATGAATATGTTGACCCTTGGTGTTTTAAATTCCCATCCTCAAAATCCTTTTCTTTTTTTTCACCTGTACATAATTCTTTTTCTCGAATAGATTATTTTTTTTATCAACGCCTTTTTACTTGGCTCAGTGAAAGCCTGTGACTATGAAGGTACTGTTATCTCAGACCACGCACCCTGTAAACTTCAGCTTGCTATACAGGAAAATATGTCACCTAGACCCTGGCGCTTCAGTCTTCAGACCCTAATTTTGTATCTTATTTAACAGACAAAATTGATTTATTTCTTGAAACTAATTCTATTTCGGACACTTCAGCATCTATTCACTGGGAAGCGTTAAAGGCTTATTTGCATGGACAGATAATCTCCTTTACTTCTCACACTAACAAGCATTGCAAAAGTAAAATTTCTGAGCTCACCTCTTCTATTCTCCACCTGGACCATCAGTATGCAATAAGCCCCACACCGGGGCTCCTTAAAGAAAGGACAATCTTAAAGACTGAATTTGACCTCTTAACAACTCAGCATGCAGAGGAATCTCTTCTTAAATCTCCACAAAAAATATTTGAAAATGGGGATAAACCTACCAGACTATCTTCAAATATTTTTTGCAGAGATTTAAGAGGAGATTCCTCTGCACTACCGTCCCACCCCCACACAGCAAGATGGATTATTCTGCCATCTGAGCTAAATAAAACAGTCCATATAAAACTGAAAAACTCTGTGTTCCTAAAATAATATGAATGACATAGTTCAATGACCCAGTGACAACACACAGACTCCGAATCGATACAATCAAGTTTATTAACAACCAGGTAATGTGAATGTGGTATGAGTGTTGTCTGGAACTGCCGGGAACTGAGCGAGACACCGTACAGCATGGCAACCCTGAGGACACACAAGGAAAGAGGATTACTGGGTGTCACTACTGGAGTTTAACAGTTACACTGAACTTACTGTGGGAACAGATGGTAGCTAGCTCCAGTTCAGCGTGACAGCTGTGGCCAGGAAGACAGTGCTCTTCAGGTGGTGGAGTGACTCCGGCAGGTGAGTAGACGTGCTGGTGGTGGTGAGTAGATATAATGAATGGTCCGCCGCCTGGGAGGAGAAGGCTGGGAATCCGCTGCCGAGGCTGCTGCCTGTGCACAGGAGAACTGAATCACAAGATGAGTGGAAATGAGCGTTTACTTGGCGGGCTGGATGGCTCCTTGGACGAAGCAGAGGACGAGCGCTGGCTGTAGCATAGCAAGAAGGCAGGAAACAGTGATGAAGTTCTCCTGAAGCGCAGTGAGACATCTCCACACTAACCCGAAGGTCAGAGCGGTAGATATAGGCGGCGTCTGATGAGAACCAGGTGTGAGCGCAGCTGACAGTGATGAGCGGAGCGGACCATGACTGTAACTCCCCCCCTAACGAGCGCCTTTTGGCGGTTGCTCCAGTCTCCCTGGATGCGTCTGATGAAATTCCCTGATGAGGTCCTTATCGAGGATGAAGTCAGGACACACCCAGGACCTGGTCTCCAGGCCATAGCCCTGCCAGTCCACCAGGTATTGCAATCCACGGCCCCGACGACGAACATCCAGGTTGGCAGTCACGGTCCAGGCCGGGCTGCCGTCGATTATCCGCGGAGGAGGTGGTGGCTTGGGGGGGTGGACACAGAGGACTGGAAGACACAGGCTTGATCTGCAAGACATGGACGGAGGGAGGGGGGGGGGGGATCAAGTCGAACAGAAACAGGGTTGACCAATGCGGGATACAGCGAAGGATCCAATGAACCACTGCTGCATCTTCTTGTGCTCAGCCTTCAGATTAATGTTTTTGGTAGAGAGCCATACCTGCTGGCCTACCTGGTACGCTGGGGCTGGGGTCCTGCGGCGATTGGCCACTGCGGTGTTGCGTTTCGCCGTGTGCTGTAGTGCGGCCCGGGTCGCCCTCCAGAGACGTCGACAGCGCTTCAGATGTGCCCGGACTGATGGAACAGTGATGTCACCCTCCTCTTCTGGAAACAAGGGAGGAGAATACCCGAGAGAGGCTTGGAAAGGGGACATACCTATAGCCGAGGACACAGTCGAGTTGTGGGTGTACTTGATCCAAGGTAGGAAGGAGCTCCATGCTGTCGAGCTGGACGCTGCCACACAGCGCAGCGCCGCCTCCAGGTCCTGGTTGGCTCATTCGCACTGGCCATTAGATTGTGGATGGTATCCTGATGACAGGCTCACCGTAGCCCCAAGGGCAGTGCAAAATGACCTCCATACCTGTGAAATAAATTGGGGCCCCCGATCAGAGACGATGTCCAGGGGGATCCCATGAAGCCTCACCACATGTTGCACCAGAAGATCGGCAGTCTCCTTGGCCGAGGGTAGACCCAGAAGGGGGACGAAGTGGGCTGCTTTGGAGAATCTGTCAACTATGGTGAGGACCACGGTATGGTTGTTGGAAGGAGGGAGGCCGGAGACGAAATCCAACGCCACATAGGACCAGGGCCTGCCGGGTATTGGGAGGGGATGAAGCAATCCAGTTGGTGGGGACGATGGGGTCTTGCCGGTAGCCCACTGGGGACAGGCCCAGATATACTCCCTGATGTCCCTTTGGAGAGAGGTCCACCAAAACGAGTGTTGCAGCAGTTCCTCCCCAGGTGGCAGGTGAACTGGGAGGAATGAGCCCATTGGATGACGTCACCCTGGATGGACAAAGGAACAAACAGTTTCCCTGCTGACCCTCCGCCTGGGTCCCTCTCCATCTCCTGGGCCTTCAGAACCTTCTCCTTGATCCCCCACGAGACGACGCCCAAGACACAAGAGGCAGGGAGAACAGGGTGGTCTTTGGGCTCTGGCACGTCCGTGGTGAATTACCTGGAGAGGGCATCTGGCTTGGTGTTTTTTGACCCAGGGCGATATGTGATGGTGAAATTAAACCAGCCAAAAAACAGGGACCAACGGGCCTGGCGGGCATTCAGGCGCTTAACAGTCCTGAGGTACTCCAGGTTGTGATGATCCATCCAAACCACGAACGGTTGTGAGGACCCTTCCAACCAGTGGTGCCACTCCTCCAGGGCCAGCTTCACAGCCAGCAATTCCCTATCCCCGATGCTGTAATTGCGCTCAGCCGGTGACAGTCGACGGGAGAAGAAGGCGCATGGATGGACCTTGCCATCTGCCGGGGAATGCTGAGAAAGGACAGCCCCCATCCCTGAATCCGAGGCATCCACTTACATGAGGCACTGTAGATCTGGATCCACCTGAGCCAGAATAGGGGACTTGGAGAACTGCTTCTTGAGATCCGAAAAGGCCACGGCCGCCTCCTCTGACCACTGGAAAGGGGCCTTGGAGGAAGTGAGGCGCGTCAGAGGAAGAGCCAGGCAGCTGTAGCTCTTAATAAACCGGCAGTAGAAATTGGCGAAACCCAGGAACTGCTGGAGCTGTTTCCTGGAGGCTGGAACTGGCCACTCCACCACCGCCTTGATCTTGCCCGGGTCAGGGAGGATCTCCTTGTGTTAGATGACAAAGCCCAAGAAGGATGTCTTGGAGGTGTGAAACTCACACTTCTCAGCTTTAACAAACAATTGATTTTCCAACAGTCGCTGCAGAACACGTCTGACGTGTTTTCAGTGCTCATCTAGGGAACGGGAGAAGATTAGAATGTCATCCAGATAAACAAACACGAACACATTCAGAAAGTCTCTCAGGACTTCGTTAATAAGCCTCTGGAAGACAGCAGGTGCATTGGTCAACCCAAATGGCATCACAAGGTACTCAAAGTGACCACTAGGGGTCCAGAAACCTGTCTTCCATTCGTCCCCCTCACGGATCCGCACCAGATGGTAGGCATTGCACAGGTCCAATTTCGTGAAGAAGGACGCCCCCGGAGAGAGTCAAAGGCAGTGTTAAGTAGTGGGAGGGTGTATCTGTCTTTGACCGTGATATTGTTCACCTCCCTGAAGTCAATACATGGTCTCAGAGACCCGTCCTTCTTCCCCACAAAGAAGAAACCCGCCCCCACCTCTCGAACACCTCTCAACCGGGCCCCCTCCCTGGGTCGAACCGTATCCGCGACCCCCAGAAGGGCCCCACTCGGCTTCCAGTGTCTCTGTTTGGCATGTCGTCCCACCGTGCCAGCCAGTCCTGCCTGTCTTTCATTTTCGCTGCCGGCGTCGCCATTGTGTCCCCTTGCTCTCCAGTCCTTTTCAGACGAATTCCGGGAGTAGAATGGGCCCTCCACTCGACACCACCTGGCGTCACGGGTGTCCCACTGTGCCGCCCAGTTCCCTCAACTAGGGTTACTTGGGCACTGGCACTGAGACCCTCCCACAATGGCCCTGGGTGGAGTTGGTCCTGCTCATTGTCCAGATTACTAGGGAAAAGGTTCGTCCCACACAGCTCCATCCATCGTTCGCAGAACCAGCCGGTCCTACAAACCACAGTCCGACCACTCTTCTCCAACCCGATACTGTGGGAAGAAACTCCTCATGGTTGTCCAATTTAACACAGATCTCACCGCTCCCATGTCGATCAGCAACGGCACTGTTACCCATCCAATTCCACCATACAGTAAGAACGACCATTGGTACTTGGGGATACACTGCGAATAACCATTGGAGGTGAAACATGGAGATCCTCCATGGGTCTTGGATCCCCTCACTCGAATCTGTAACATGCCCTGGAGAAATGATGCAAGAGTCCGCATGCGCTGTAGCGTTTTCTTCTTGGCAGACACTCTAGCCTTAGAACGGTGGATGGTGGACCCACAACCCAAACACTTAAGCGATCCCGGAGTGGACCTCATCTTTACAGCATTAGCGCATCCTTCACCCTCCACGCCATCGTCACTGTCCAGGTCCACTGCCTGCACCATTGACTGTGGTTCAAAATGGCAGTGTGACACTCTCTCACCGAGCTCCCATGATAGCTTGTCTGCCGCCTCAAACTGTTGAGCTAACTCGATGGAAATGGCTAACATCAGCTCACCTGAGTGTGTGAGGAGCTTTGACCTTGTCGCTGGGTAAACAGTGTGTTCCGCCAATTGGTCACAGACCATAGGTCCTCTACCGCTCCAAACTGACAGTCCTTGGCCAGCTGATGTAGGTCTGCTACATACTACTGCACTGACTTGCCAGTCCGCTGGCGGCGCTGCCGAAACTGGATCCTCCAGAAGATGATGTTTTCTGGGGGTGGGGGGCAAAAATGTCGCACCATTAGCTCAACCACTTCTTTAAAGCTGTCACCCTCACCTAAGGTACTAAGGATATGTTGTCCTTCCATTCGCAAGTTGTGAAACAACAGTGCCCATGCCCGCAACGCTCCAGTCTTTCAAGGTCCAATGCTACTAAATAATTTTGAAAGGCGGCGAACCACCTTGCCCAAGGGATGAGCGGCTCAGTGGGAAGCTCCAAAAACAGCCGAATTGAAGTAATCTCCGTGTCCATACTTTTTACCCTCATCGCCAAATGTTATGTTGGTAAAAGGGAGCCAAGGACGAGACCGAGCGTTGAAATGGACACAACTTTATTAGTGACTCACTCTCGCAATACATGCGCATCCGTTTGGCTGAGAGGAGGCCAAGAGACTGCCCCTCTCCCTCACAGCCCTCTTATACCCCGGGTGGTGACGGAACCAGAAAGGTGGAGCCATCACCCATGTCACACAATAATATGTCCCAAAACACAACACATAGGCTTATCAATAATGAGTTTAAAAGTTTTTACTCTAAGTTATATATATACATACGTGGACAAAATTGTTGGTACCCCTCTGTTAATGAAAGAAAAACCCACAGTGGTCACAGAAATAACTTGAATCTGACAAAAGTGGTAATAAATAAAAATTCTATGAAAATTAACCAATGAAAATCAGACAATGCTTTTGAATTGTGGTTCAACAGAATTATTTTAAAAAACAAACTCATGAAATAGGCCTGGACAAAAATGATGGTACCCCTAGAAAAGATTGAATATAATGTGACCATAGGGACATGCTCAACCAAGATGTGTCCTCTAATTAACATCACAGGTGTCTACAAACTTGTAATCAGTCAGTCGGCCTATTTAAAGGGTGACAAGTAGTCACTGTGCTGTTTGGTGACATGGTGTTTAGTACTCTAAACATGGACCAGAGGAAGCAAAGAAGAGAGTTGTCTCAGGAGATTAGAAAGAAAATTATAGACAAGCATATTAAAGGTAAAGGCTATAAGACCATCTCCAAGCAGCTTGATGTTCCTGTGACTACAGTTGCACATATTATTCAGAAATTTAAGATCCACAGGACTGTAGCCAACCTCCCTAGACGTGGCCGCAGGAGGAAACTTGATGAAGAATGGTAACAAAAGAGCCCAGAACAACCTCTAAACACATTTAAGGTGAACTCCAAGGTCAAGGTACATCAGTGTCAGATCGCACCATCTGTCGTTGTTTGAGCCAAAGTGGACTTCATGGGAGACAACCAAGGAGGACACCACTGTTGAAAACAAATCATAAAAAAGCCAGACTGGAATTTGCCAAACTGCATGTTGACAAGCCACAAAGCTTCTGGGAGAATGTCCTATGGACAGATGAGACAAAACTGGAACTTTTTGGCAAGGTACATCAGCGCTATGTTCACAGACGCAAAAATGAAGCATACCAAGAAAAGAACACTGTCCCTACTGTGAAACATGGAGGAGGTTCTGTTATGTTCTGGGGCTGCTTTGCTGCATCTGGCACAGGGTGTCTTGAATCTGTGTAGGGTACAATGAAATCTCAAGACTATCAAGGTATTCTAGAGAGAAATGTGTTGTCCAGTGTCAGACAGCTTGGTCTCAGTCGCAGGTCATGGGTCTTGCAACAGGATAACGACCCAAAACACACAGCTAAAAACACCCAAGAATGGCTAAGAGTGAAACATTGGACTATTCTAAAGTGGCCTTCTATGAGCCCTGATCTAAATCCTATTGAACATCTGTGGAAGGAGCTGAAACATGCCGTCTGGAGAGGGCACAGTTCAAACCTGAGACAACTGGAGCAGTTTGCTCATGAGGAGTGGGCCAAAATACCTGCTGAGAGGTGCAGAAGTCTCATTGACAGTTACAGAAATCGTTTGATTGCAGTGATTGCCTCAAAAAGTTGTGCAACAAAATATTAAGTTAAGGGTACCATCATTTTTGTCCAGGCCTGTTTCATGAGTTTGTTTTTTAAAATGATTCTGTTGAACCACAATTCAAAAGCACTGTCTGATTTTCATTGGTTAATTTTCATAGAATTTTTATTTATTACCACTTTTGTCAGATTCAAGTTATTTCTGTGACCATTGTGGGTTTTTCTTTCATTAACAGAGGGATACCAACAATTTTGTCCACAGCTGTATATAATTCTCAAAGTGACCAAATCTATTCTATAAGAATTCTATTCTAATCTATTCTAATCTATTCTAATGTATTCTATAAGAAATTTTGTAACAAGCTTGTGCCTCTCCTACATGCAATGTATATGGAGTTATTTCAGGTAAAAGCACTCCCCCCAACTTTATATCAAGCCACCATTTCACTTTTATTAAAAAACGATAAAGACCCCCCGTACTGCTCTTCTTATCAACCAATAAGCCTTCTTAATCAGGACTTCAAAATTCTAGCCAAAGCCCTTGGTCAGAGTTTAGAATTAATCCTCCACCAATGTCCTGATTGGTGGAGCCTTGAGTACTTTTATCATGTTTATAGTCAGCTTCATGTGTGACTGTGTTTGTGTTCATGTTGAATGTGACTGTAGTTTGTAAATATGGATGTCACCTGACTGCAAAACAAATCTACCTACGGGTACAAATAAAGTAACCTGAACCTGAACCTCCATTATCTCTGACGATCAGACTGGCTTCATCCGTAACAGACAGTCATTTTCTAATGTGCGCAGACTACTCAACATTTTACACACTCCCTCTGTGCACTCTGCTCATGAGGCTGTCATTTCACTCAATGCAGAAAAGGCCTTTGACCGTGTCGAGTGGGATTACCTCTTCTTCACACTGGGCAAATTTGGCTTTGGCCCTAATTTCATCTCATGGGTTCGGCTGTTATATGCTTCACCTATGGCCTCCATTCTTACCAACCAACTAATGTCTGACCATTTCCACTTACATAGAGACAGGAGACAGGGGTGCCCTCTGAGCCTCTTCTTGTTTGCTATTGCTATGGAACCTCTTGCTGTAGCATTGAGACAGCACAATAGGATAGAGGGAATTGTCCGGGGTGGTCAGGTACATACAGTCTCTTTTTATGCGGACGACCTCCTTCTTTTTAATCACAAACCCTACCACGACTCTCCCCCATGTCTTTTCAACACTCAGTGCTTTTGGAGCCATTTCTAGCTATAAGCTTAATTTGCAGAAAAGTGAGTATTTCTCTTTAATTTCTTCCTTCACTCTCCTAATAAATGTACCTTTTAAAATTGTGAATTCTTTTCATTACCTTGGCATAACTATTACTAGGTCATATTCAAAACTTTTCCAAGCTAATTTCATCCCCCCCTTCTTGAACGCTGTAAATCCAACTTTGCAAGATGGGCTGCCCTTCCGCTTTCTTTAACTGGCAAACTTAATTCACTGAAAATGAATACCCTCCCCAAATTTCTCTACCTGTTTCAGTGTCTTCCTATCTTCATTCTGCACTCATTTTTTAAAACACTGCAACAATTAATCTCTGGTTTTATTTGGGGAGGAAGACCAGCAATGATACGTAAAGAATTTCCTGAGAGGCCTAAACATCTGGGAGGTCTTTCTGTCATGTCCGCTGCATAACCTCACAGCGAACATATAAATTGGCAGTGAGCCCAACGTGCAGTAAAGTAGCGTGTTTATTAACAAAGGAAAAATGTACACAATGTCTATACAACAGTCACTGACAGATGATGAGACAACCGGCGACAAGCATCATTGGCGGGGAAGAACAGCCAAGCGCCCTCCAAACTGAACAGGAGTGGAGAGAAAGGCAATAATAAAAGGACATACATACACGTTGGAGCGGAAAGGCTCTGGGGTAACAACACGATTCAGTCCAGGGGAAAAAGCCAACAGTCCATGAGCCAGGGAGTCCAGAGTAGACTTAAGCTGCCACACTGACTGATCACACTGCCTCCCAAAAGTACTCTAATCACTAATGAGAGCAAGTGGACACAGCCATGTGGCAAGCCAGTGCGTGACTGATTGGAGTATGTGTGTGTGTGTGTGTGTGCATGTGAGTGTGTGTGTGCATGCATATGGGTAAATGTGGTGATCCCAAACACCTGGTGAATGTCTGGTGAGAGGAGTAAGGCGTGGCTGTAGGACTGTCAGAGAGCAAGGCTCAGTCTGCCAGCTGGAATAAATAAGTAATAATCAAAACCCTACAGCCACAGGTCATGGACGGGGCTGAAAACAACCCCGAACATGACACTTTTCAATTCTACTATTGGGCTTCTAATCTGAGTAACGTGTCTTTCTGGCTTCTTCCTCCAGATAATACAAACCATCCTGCATGGGTTAACATTGAGGCCTCACTGTGTCGTCCCTACTCTCCAGTGGCTCTCCTCAGAGCGTCGCTTCCTCTTCCGGTCTCCATTTCCAAAAAGAGCGTGGTGGTGTGGCATTTGTTAAAGATTTTGAAGCAGTTTAAGTTGACTCTTGGTATACATGGCATTTCTCTATTCTCTCCTATTCTGGATAACCCCTTATTCCCTCCTGCCACTCATTCCTCTTCTTTTTTTAGCTGGGCTGCCAGGGACATACAGAATCTCCATCACTTGTACATAGATAATACTTTCGCCAGTTTCACCCAGTTTGCAATCAAATTTAACTTGCCGCGCAGTCACTTCTTTCAATATCTTCAGATAGGGGATTTGGTCAGAAAGAAGTTTCCCAATTTCCCACTCTATCCACCTGAAACTCACCTGGACCATATCATGACCAAGTGCCTGGTCATGATATGAGGAGGAGGCTCGCTAAAATATATGAATATAGTATTTCAATTAGTACACCTTCATTAGCTATCATTAAACAACACTGGGAAGATGAGCTTGGTTTTGACATTGAGGATGATATTTGGGACATGGTCCTTAAATGTGTACACTCTTCATCTATTTGTGCACGTCAGAGTTTGATCCAGTTTAAAGTATTGCATCGTCTCCATTATTCCAAATCTGCCCTAGCTAAAATATATCTGAACACAGATCCCGTGTGATAGATGCAAACTAGTGCCCACGACCCTTTATCATATATTTTGGGGATGTTCTGAGCTAGATCATTTCTGGTCCTCATTCTTTAGTTTATTCTGTAGAATATTTAAGAAAACTCTCTCTCCTTCCCCCCGACTGCTATTTTTGGGGTACCCCCAACAAACACATCTACAACTTTCAAACAGAATAAGGCTCTCACTTTTGCATCCTTACTAGCACGACGATTAATATTGTTGAATTGGAAAAACACTGCTCCGCCCACCCACACTCACCTCATTCGTAATATTATGTCTAATCTTAAAGTGGAAAAGATTCGATACACTGTAAATGGTGCCCTCCAGGACTTTCACAGCAGGACTTTCACAGGCTTTATAAACCTTGTGAAGGAGCTGGATGGTCTACAATTAGACTGAAGGACATTCAGCAGTCTGTTTATTCTGATATGCACTGGTTGACAATAATTCACCTTTGTTCATACAACTGGCGACCCCCCCCCCCCACGTGTGTCCTGTCTTACGTGGTGTTGATTGTTTTTATGAATGAGTGGTGTGTGCAGGGGTTTTGGTTTTTGTCTTTTTTTTTTTCTTTAATTTTACTATTTTTCTCTTCTCTGTTTTGTTCAGGGTTTACCAATGTTTAGGGTGTTGATACATTGTGGATTCTGTTTTACATTCAGGCCGTGTCTTTGTCATATGAATGTATCGTAGAGGCTAGGTTAATCATCTCAGACTGGATGCAGAGGGTAAACAGAGAAGGACAATGGGTATGGAGATTATGGTGAGGTGGCAGGAAGAAGGAGTTGGGGGAGAAGGGATGAATGTATTGTGATGCGAGATGTCATGCAGATGTGAGATGGGCGGTTGATATAAAAGGAGAACCCCTGGTGTATTGAGACATGCTTTTTCTGTGTATGACTGATGTGAGAGTGAATAAAGTCGTCTGCTGCATAAATCTGTCTCCGTTATTTACACTCTCCACACTGGTGACCCTTTGACGAATTATGGAACATGAGGCAAGAACCCCGGAATCGGCCCGGACGGGAAGCCCCAGCGATGCGGCAAGCATCCCAGAGACGGCCTGGATGGGAACCCCCAGCAATGCGTGCGCTGTTTCAGTCAAACTGCCGGACTTTTGGCTACACAACCTGCGGTCTTGGTTCCACCACACCAAGGCTCAGTTTGCCCTCCGGGGAATAACGGCAAACGACACCAAATATTACTATGTGGTCTCAGCGCTGGACGCTCGCACGTCTCAGCAAGTAGCGAGCCTGCTCCAACAGCCTCCAGCCCACGACAAATACAGGGTTCTCAAGGCCGCGCTGACCCGGCACTACACGCTCTCAGACTGCGAGAGAGCAGAGAGGCTCCTGAGGCACTCCGAGTTAGGAGATGGGTCGGCGGTCGAACTAATGGAGAAGATGTTAGCGTTGATGGGCACGGACGACGAGCATTTTCATTTGCCCACCTTTTCCTCCGGAACCTCCCAACAGTGGCCAGAGCGGTCCTGGCCAATTCGCCATTGCTGGCCGCGCGTGACTACCGTGCGCTAGCCCATGAGGCAGATCGGATCATTCTCACCACCAGAGCCCTCACAGTGAACGCGGTGGCGCCGGAACCCAGCGAGACGACCAGCGGAGGCGAGGAGCCGCCGACAGTAGCGGCAGTGGGGGCCAGGAAGCGCCAGAGAGACACGCTCTGCTTCTACCACCGCTTTGGAGAGAACGCATGCAGATGTGTGTCACCGTGCCAATTCAAGTGTTCGGGAAATGCCAAGGCCGGCAGTCGGTAGCAGCTGCGACCGCCGGTGAAGAGAACAAGCTGCTCTATGTGATGGACTTGAGCTCGGGGAGACGGTTCCTCATAGACACCGGCACCCAGAAGAGCATCATCCTGCCGTCCTATGCTGACCGGTTAGCGGGAGCTAGCGGCCCAAGGCTGGTAGCAGTAAACGGCTTGGACATTAAGACTTTTGGTGAGAGAACACTGACTTTATCCCTACACAGCCGTATGTACGAGTGGACTTTTGTCATAGCGGCATTGAGTTTCCCAATCCTGGGAGTTGATTTTCTGTGTGCACATGGATTGCTAGTCGATGTTGCTAACAGACACTTGGTTAATGCAATGTCTTTTGATTCTCTCCCCTGTACAGCTCGAAGGGCTGGGCCAATAACACAAGCCAACGTCACAGCTCCAGGCGGTAAGTTCCACACACTGCTCACTCAGTTCCCAGCACGACCTCGGCGCCTGGATGCAGCTAAGCTGGCCATAGCGCGCAAGGAGTTTGCCAACTTGGAAAGGTTGGGCATCATCAGGCGCTCAAACAGCCCATGGGCATCCCCCGCTACACATGGTCCCTAAGACCGAGGGATCGTGGCGACCGTGTGGAGATTTCCGCAGGTTGAATAACGCCACAGCGCACGACTGCTACCCGATTCCCCATATTCAGGATTTTTCCGTTTACCTCGTCGGGGCACGCATTTTTTCTAAAATAGACCTGGTCCGCGGTTACCACCAGGTCCCAGTGCGCGAGGAGGACATACCCAAAACAGCGGTAATAACTCTGTTTGGCTTGTTTGAGTTTTTACGCATGCCCTTCGGTTTAAAAGGAGCGGCACAGTCATTCCAACGCATGATGGATGCGGTGTTGCGCGATCTGCCGTTTGTGTTTGTCTACCTGGATGACATCCTGGTGGCCAGTGCGTCCGAGGATGAACACATAATCCACCTCAGGATGGTTTTCCGGAGGTTGGAGGATTACGGGTTAATAATCAACCCGGCGAAATGCCAGTTCGGCATGATGGGGATTGATTTTTTGGGGCACCGCGTCTCACCGGAGGGAGCGATACCCTTGCCCGACAAAGTGCGCACCGTGGCGAATTTTCCCCGGCCTCAGACGGTCAGGGCACTGCAAGAATTTTTGGGGATGGTTAACTTTTATAACCGGTTCCTCCCCCACGCAGCTCAACTCATGCAGTCATTGTACGCCGCGCTCAAGAAACGGAAACCCGCGGACAGAGTCGAATGGACTCCGGAGCGGGAGCAGGCATTCTCTGAGGTTAAAACAGCCCTGGCAAACGCCGCACTGTTGGCGCACCCGGACCCGGTGGCCCGGATAGCGCTCACTACCGACACCTCGGACGTGGCCATAGGGGCCGTCGTGGAGCAACGTGTCGCCGGTTCTTGGCAGCCGCTCGCTTTTTTCAGCAGGGCTTTACGCGACAGTGAGCGTAAATACAGCGCGTTCGACAGAGAGTTGCTGGCTCTCCACCTGGCCATACACCACTTCCAGTTCTGGCTGGAAGGGGGCAGCTTCACTGCGTTCGTGGACCACAAGCCGCTAACGTTTGTGATCGCCAAGGTTTCAGAACCATGGTCGGGCCAGCAGCAGAGACAGCTGGCCGCGATCTCGGAGTTTATGACCGATATTCAGCATGTGTTGGGTAAACTTAATGTGGTGGCGGACTGCCTCTCACGCGCAGTAGTGGCACCGGTCTGCATGGGGATAGATTATACAGCCATGGCCACAGAGCAGATTGGTGATATGGACATGTGCGCGCTCCAGTCTGGACCAACAGGGTTAAGGCTGGAGAGCAAAGTACTGCAAGACGGCAGCCCTCCCCTAATCTGCAACGTCTCCACGGGACGCCCGCGCCCGGTGGTTCCAGTTGCTTGGCGCCGCCCCGTGTTTGAGTCAGTTCACGCTCTGGCGCACCCAGGAGTGCGCGCATCAGTCGAAATGGTGGGAGTGAAGTTCGTGTGGCCAGGCCTGCGCAAACAAGTGAAAGAGTGGGCTGCAGCCTGCGTAGCGTGCCAACAAGCCAAAGTACACAGACACACGAAGGCTCCTTTGGAGCCGTTTCGTATACCAGCAAAAAGGTTCGACCATGTTCACGTGGACCTCGTGGGCCCCCTCCCGCCATCGCAGGGGTTCACGCACCTTCTGACAGTGGTGGACCGCACCACACGCTGGCCAGAAGCAGTCCCACTGGCGGCAACCACGTCCGCGGATGTGGCGCGCACTTTTTTGACGACATGGGTGGCACGTTTTGGAATCCCATCGGACATCACGTCCGATAGGGGCCCTCAGTTTGTTTCCATCCTCTGGTCCGCGATGGCCCGTAGCCTGGGTGTTGCAATTCATCGCACAACCGCGTACAACCCACAGGCCAATGGGTTATGCGAGCGTTTTCATAGGTCACTGAAAGCAGCGCTCAGGGCTTCGCTGACAGATGCAAATTGGGTAGACCAGTTGCTGTGGGTTTTATTGGGGTTGCGTTCCGCACCAAAAGAGGATTTGGAAGCTTCCCCGGCGGAGCTTGTTTTTTTTCAGCCACTGCGGCTGCCCAGGGAATTTTTGCCAGATAATCCCGCGCCGGACAACTGCCCGTCTCAGCGTTTGCAGCATAGTGCAGATACAGGCACGCTGCCCGGCCCGGCCCACCACTGTTTTCCACGCGCTTTTGTGCCAAAAACTTTGAAGAACGCGGCGTTCATGTTTGTCAGGCACGATGCCCACCGCCCTCCATTGCACCCACCCTACGATGGCCCGTTCAGAGTGCTGGAAACAGGGGACGAAACATTTTTTGTTAGACTTGGGGGGTTGTCGGGAGAAAATAGGCATAGACAGACTTAAGCCCGCCTTTGTGGTGACGGACGAGCAAGTGCTGTTGGCTTGGGCCCCTCGGCGTGGAAGACCCCCACTGAGAACTCCCCAGGTAAACGATTCATCAGAGCAGCCACACGGGCAAGTCGAAGGTCCCCCCCCCCCCCCCTTGTCATGGCCCACCCGCAGACAGACACACCCCCAGGAGCCCCCCGCCGGCACAGCAGCGCCGTGGAGGCGGTAAACCCCCGTTACAGCAGATATGGGAGGAGACTGAAGCCAAAAGGACGTGAGGACTGAAGCTCGGTCTGAGATTCTGGGGGGGGGCGGTGTAGAGGCTGGGTTAATCATCTCAGACTGGATGCAGAGGGTAAACAGAGAAGGACAATGGGTATGGAGATTATGGTGAGGTGGCAGGAAGAAGGAGTTGGGGGGAGAAGGGATGAATGTATTGTGATGTGAGATGTCATGCAGATGTGAGATGGGCGGTTGATATAAAAGAAGAACCCCTGGTGTACTGAGACATGCTTTTTCTGTGTATGACTGATGTGAGAGTGAATAAATTCATCTGCTGCATAAATCTGCCTCCGTTATTTATACTCTCCACAGTATAGTACTAATCCTGTATGTACAGCCAAGAAAATTCAATAAAAATACTTTAAAAAAATATGTTGGACATAATCAGATTTACCTCAGAGCAGACACAGAATCTAGTCAGAGCCACAAAGAAACCTCCATTTATACAGTCTATGGCACAACCAAGAACACCAGCAACAAGTACCAGAATTATGCCAAAACATTCAAAAAAATACAAAAACTACACGAGCTGAAATTAGCTGCCACTTGAGTGCAAAACACGTATATATGTGGACTATACATTAAAATGAATTTGAAAAACTTTTAAAAATGTTATTTTAAATGTCCCTGCTACTCCACTCTTATTGACTGATTTAACACTACAGCAGCCAAAAACGGAAGCTCTGCCCATAATCACTTCTACAGCGGCACCCCCAGGAAAAAGGTGGATACATAGCAGTAAATAAGAGCATACTGGGCAGTGAATAGAATAAGACCATCTTGTACACAAGGCTATTACCCACAAAATAGCCTAAAAAACACGGTGGTATCGCGATATTTTAAACAAGTATCGAACAGCTGACTCGAAATATCGATACTAGAGTATCGATATGCCCATCTCTAATTTCTGGTTGTTCTGTTTTTTGTTTCAGAAATGAAAAATTGAAGGAATGAAAAGTACACGGATTATCCTGATTCTGCAGTAAAACTCTTAATGTCTTTTGTCCTTCGAGAATAGTGTCAGTTCTCAGATCTGTAAAGTAAGTGAGTTTATAAATACAACTGCTGTATTTAGCTTCCACTTTATTCTCAATTTCCTTGCTCTCTTCAGCTTTTTTAGCATTTCTCTTTCTTAAGGTGCAATAAGAAGAAATCTAGAGGTGTGAGATAATCGAAACATCTGAAGCAAATGTGTAGCTTGTCCTTTTTCTGTTTCCATACCGTGTTCATGTTCTTCCTGAACACACTCAACTAATTGTCTCCTCTCCCTTTCTCCATTTACAGTCCTGTAGCTGTTGTTATCTGTCACCGAGATCAATGCAAAACCAATAATACTCACCAGTTAACAGTCACGAAGTGTGCACCACAGTGATACAAACAGCTCACTCAAACACATAACTGCAACCTCCGCTTCCTCTGAGTAATAGCTTTTTAATTAAGAACTAGGTGAATTTGTTAGTGGATAACTAATATCTTATGCTGAGGTGACAGACTGATAAGAATACTGTAGAAAGAGCTGAGTGGGCCCTCTAGTGCTCAATGTGGAGAAGTACCTTAGCCTTATCGGCACATCAAAGTGAAAGATCCCCAGACATCCAATGCAATCAGCACCTGAGAGGACAAGTCATCCAGTAAAAACGTCTTTTTCCCCCCCTTCGACTTTGCCTCTAAAAAAATATTGCTCCTCACTTTTAATACTTTAAATATTATCACGGCGCTCTACTGTACCTACAGATGCCCAATAAAGCAGATGGATGCTAGGGACTGATTCCGACTGTGATATTCATCAAGCCTGAACAGGATTATTTGTGGAGCATTACATCACTCAACTGTAAGCAATCCTTCACTTTTACACGGCGCATTATCCACGCCATGTAATGCACATGAGTGGCTGCTTCTCATAAAGAAATATTGTAAAGTTTTTACCCGGCCTCCTGAGCTCCTCTTTATACAGATAGAGTAATAACCTGAGTGGACTTCAGACTGTTACAATAAAGCTGGAGCAGTAAAAAGAGCCACGCTTAATCCAGGATTGTGATGATTGGTTACAACAAGGCATGCATCTCTTTCTAGTTACATGGCACTCACACAAATATAAATCCTTTCACATAAAAACCCGTGATTCAAATGTTTTTGAAGAACATGGGATAGGCTCCAGGTTTAGGAGCCATACTGATTACTATTTTATATAATAATGTTGGTTGACTGATTAGAATTGGAGCAAGCATGACTTCTGGACTTGCACAACAAGACCTTCAGTTGGAAGTTTGCAAGACTTTCCATTGTTAGCAATTATTTTGAAATAATAAATAAAATGGAGGAGTTTAAGCATTACTGGGTGTTATTCATGAGTGAGGGGAGAATGGAGATTGACGGGGATTGGCGAGGCATCTGTAGTGATGTGGACATTGTGCTGGTCTGTTGTAGTGAAGCGGGAGCTGAGCTCCAGTGCAAAGCTGTTGATTTACCGGTAAATCTATGTTTCTCCCCTCATCTATGGTCATGTAATTTTGGTAATGATCAGAAGAATGAGATAATGGATACAAGCAGCTGAAATGAGCTTTCTTTGTAGGGTGACTGGACTCACCCGTAGAGGTAGGGTGAGGAGCTCAGTTATCCAGGAGAGGCTTATCATTTGGTGATGGTGGAGAGGAAAAACTCCCTTTTAGCAGTTAGAAACCTCCAGCAGAACCCACACACACATTTACAGAAGTATATGTGTTCTGTAGACTGCGTTTGCGTACACAGCAGTATTCAGAGTGGTTTTTTTGAGGCACTGCAGCTGCCACTCAGCAGCCATGTTTTATGCATGCACATTGAATATAATCTGCAATTCACATGCCTGTACTGTCAGTGGCAGCCAAGATCCACCAAACTGATTTGAACAGCTGCAATCCAAACACAAAAGAAGAGCACAGTGGTGGATGTTTTACATGGGGAAGCGATGGCGGTATGTGAATGCGATGATGATCATGATGAACAGGAACTTTTGCTGTTTAGTGACAGAGGAAGAAAACAGACAGGCAAAAAGACGGACATATAATCTCCCAGTTTTGGCAGATTGCTCAGTACTTTCCCCTGGCGGGAGTTTCCTGGCGCACACGCAGTTCACTGCAACCACTTGTATACTTGTACGTGCATTCACTTTTTGGTGGGCTGCATGCGCTCAGTCGGTGCTCACCCTCTGCATAGGATTTGCGCAAAAAATGCATCCACTGTGCTCGCTCATGTACCAATGTGTTTTTGCCACTATGATTTGGGCTTAAAGTGCTGATGACACATTTTTGACTTCCTCTAATTTTTCAACTAATACAATATGACAAAATAGGTTGGTCTGTGCAACTCTAAGTCAAACAGGCTTTTTTTCACGCGAATATCCGATGTTTTCATGAGCGCCACGTCACCAATTACGTCAGTGGCTGGAAAACCCTGCTGCCATCTAGTCACGTCATCGACAGAACACAGCGCTTGGCTGCCCTTTGTACACACAGGATGGAAGCAGTTGAAAACATCGACAATGGTTCCAGCACATGTAGTCTGGAATTGGTTTGTGTTGTCCAATCTTCAGACGATTATAGTTCAGAAGAATGGGATGACAATGAAGAATCTGGGGGCATCAAACCATATAGGTTTGAGCCGTGCCAAGCGGGCATTATGCCTAGCGAGTCAGACTCAGTGACAGTCAGCTGTTCATGTTTTGTGTGCATCATCTGCCATGTTGTCAGCCAGCCAATATTGCCAACACTATCACGACGTGTTAACCACTCCACACAGCCATGGTTCTGTTGCGCCCCTTGTAGCGATGGGGCGCTCTGGGGTGCAACCGTGGTTAACACGTCTCCTCTCCATGTTCACTAGGCGATGTCGGCCCCGAACGCCTACTGTTTGTGTTTCTGTGTATTTTTGTAAGTCTTCACCTTTTGGGATCAGTACTTTATGTTCGATACATGTGCTGTGGTGAATCCTACGCGTAAATCCTCATTATTTACGCTTAAATCCTCCCTCTCCGTGCGCTCTTATGCAGAGCATGGAGAGGGAGCATGAAATAACGATGATTTACGTACAGGGTTCACCACAGTACATTTAATATAGAATGACAGACAATTCCCAAAAAGGTGAAGACGTACAAAAAACACAAACACACTTAATGATGACATTTGGAGGACGGCATCACCCAGAGAACGAATGAGAGGAGACGTGTTAGCCACAGGTGCGCCCCAGAGCCGACATTGCTTCAAGGACTCATGAGAACCATGGCGAACAAGGAGTGACTAACGTTGTGAGAGTGCTGAAAATACTGGCAGACTAACAGCAAAGATGACAATACTATGGCCCAGCAGTGCATGTACTTCGTGGCCGTTTGCCAGTGATGCACTGCTGGTGATGGTGTGATGAGAAGCACCTGGGCGAGGACCAGGAAACATGATCAGCGGAAGGGGAATCAGCTGGTGATAATGATAGAGGGGACGTGGCCAGACCAGTGAGATGTCAGCATGGGATCACAGGAAGTAGGTCAAAGCTGTGCGTAAATCCATTAATCCTTCCCCTCCTCTGTGCTCCTCCTACCTAAAAGCGCACGAGGAGGCTTATGACAGTTGGAGCTGAAGCGTGTGATGTGGTCTTTCATGGTCTGCTGTGTATCTAAGCCTGCAACACAACACGAAGGCATAGCCGTAAAATTAAAACAAGAAACCAGAGAAACTGTGAGCTACAAAGCTGCTGTCATTCCAGTCAACAACACCGGAGTCCGTTCTGTCAATTACGTCATTGGAGTGTCGCCCTTAATTCGGTGGGCGGCACCATAGTCCAGTCAGCGGCTGCAGTTTTTTGATAACTAGTTTATGCAGACGCTGTTGTAAATATTATATTGATCATAGACAATGACTTTTGGGTTTACACAACATCCTAAAAAATGTCAAAAACATGTCATCAGCACTTTAAGGTGTATGTAGCACGTCCCACTGGGAGAAGACCCCAGGGCAGACCTAGGATATGTCTTCCAGCTGACCAGGGAAGGCCTTAGTATCCTCCTTGAAGAGCTGGAGGACGAGGCTGGGGAGAGGGAAGTCTGGGCTTCTCTGCTTAGACTGCTGCCCCCATGACCTGGACTACTGCAAAAGGGGTAGAAAATGGATGGATGGATGGATGGAAATAAAGAATCAAAGATAAAGTTTGGAACTTTTGTTTAACCTCTCAGCACTTCAACCAATTTCCCTAAAAATGCCAAAAGATAGCATACACAAAGTAAATCAAATTCTTTCTTCACAATGTGGCAGTAGAAAACTTGAAACGTCCCACAGGCAGGACACTGGAATTTTAAGAGGTTAAAACATTCAAACAACAGCTCCTTTCTTTTTTGTTTAAAATCACTAAAGTAACTTGTACAAAATCACTAAAATAAATATTTCTCAAGTATTTCTCAAATTTCTCAAATATTTCTCAAGTTTTAAATGGTAGCTTATCAAAGTTCTTCAAGCAGACCGGGAAAAACGCCTGGTCCCAAAACTGAAAAAAGACTATTTGACAACTTTGTAACAGTCATTGCAAACAATAAAATCTTATTATAAATATAAGGCCAGAGAGAAGCATCAAAACGATAGGAAACCGGGAGATGGCCTTCAAATGCCAGAAACACCTGGGAAAATAGGAGTGTTGGCAGGTATGTTTTCAGAGTAATGACAAACATGATTTTGGTGATAACGGTGCCAAACGTTTTTATGTTGGTAATGAAAGTATTGAAAATACAGCACATACTGTATTAGAATTTACTGGTGCCATCTGGATTGATTTCTATTTGAGCCACTAGAGGGCAGCGGCACAACCTGTTGAAATAAGTAAATTTACTGTATAGTATGTCAAATACTCAACAGGATTGTGTAACTGGTTTTGAACCGCATGCATTTTTCTTTCTTTTTTTGCAGGAACTCTTTCCTAATTGTTTAAAACCTGTTTATAATTTCTATACAGAGTAATGTTAACTTGATAATTCTTAAGTACTTCGGATTCATGTGGATGCTACATTGCTGTTACGTCCCACATTGGTGGCTCTAGTGGTAGAACCCCAACCCCACAATGGGGAGGCTGTGGGTTCAAGTCCCAGCCGGGTCATACCAGAGAGTGTGTGGTACATCCTGCCTTTTCCGTTGGCACTCATCATAATAGAAGGTGGGAAGGAAAACTGTTCATGGTGGCACCTTTCATGGCAGCAGTCTGTCCAGTTCTAGATGTGATATAAATATGAGAAAACACTGGCTGGATAGATTGAATGACAGTAAAGTTGGCTTTCATGTAAACATGGCTTTATCTCAAAAACACCTGCTGTACCTTGGAAAACACACCTTCACCCCACAATGGCTAAGGTTTCCCCCAAAGCATCATGCAACCTGCTTAATGAAATTAACTAAGAAGCCTCGGCATTGACCAGGTCCTCAGAACTCCCTGATCCAATCTGATGGAAAGTCCAATGTCCCCCTGTCAGCATACTGATACCACATAACCCAGACGTTTGGTGTCCATTCATTGCATGGTCAGCTGGCCGTATGGCTTCATATCTTAGAGGTTAAGCTTTTGATGTCTTGTTCTTATGGAGCAGACTGTTGAGCCAACTGTCCCAACAATCCATTCGTGCTGCTTGCTTGTGTTATGTGGATGAGCCGTGGCTCATGCTTCCTATTTTGCTGGCTTGTGTGGGGACCCCCCCCCCCCCGCCTCTTTTGTCTGGCCCCTATAATACCTTCTAAGTCCCTAGCCCTACATCACCATCTCCTCCGTTGTTAGGCCACTGTTGGGGTGGAAGTCGACAGAGCGCCACGGCCCCTGTATGGCATGAAAAGCCCTCTCATTATTTCTGCAGAGAAAGACTCGATTACTGAGCTCCAGACTCCTTACTGCTGAGAGCAGCCTTTCCCTGCATGCATTGATTTCTCCGGCCCCTTTCAGCCCTCGCCTCCCTCTCCCTCCCTCTGTCCACGCCAGCTCAGCACTCACATTCCTCCACACTGAATCATCTGAATATCATAATACAGTCCATGATGAATGCTAACTAGACAGCAGCTCCGGCTTTGATTAATGAAGATAGCATGCTGGTTCACAACAGCAGACCTGGTGCTTCACAGCCCAAACCACAGATAACTGTTCAAAGGATCTTAATCATGATTAACCAGGCAGCCATTCCTTACAGGACGAATGGAGTAGCTTACTGTGGACATAGAGGTATGATGAGACCACACACAAGCACATTCTCCATACCTACATGTGTATATTCACATACAGCTATGAGAATACACAATACACAAGGTGATCTTTTGAAGCAAATTTAATTACATTTTGGCCCGCTTCACCTTGTTGGCCAGTTTGTAACACGGTTATTATTTTGTCGTGATTTTTCTCCTGAGTTAGCAATCCCATTCAAAACATGTCATTAATCTTTATTGCATTCACATTTTAAAGGCTTTGTGGCTTTTTCTTGCTTTCTGTATGGGGAAATAAGATGACTTTGAGTTACAAGTCTTCAGCAACACAGACGGGCATCTCATCCAGCAGGTATGTCCAGCCTGTTGTCATTCCAAGAGCATCACTTACTTGGTACACCTCTGTCAAGGCCACTGGTGTGTCCTGATTGTATGATCACTATATGGACAAAAATATTGGGCAACCTGCACATTTTAAATTCCAGTTCCAGCTTTTGGGGGGCCCTTTTGTAATGGGGAAGAGTTTAAACCCTTTAAAATGGAAGAAAAAAAAATCTCCCTGCTCACAAAAAAATAATAAAAAACAGGTCATTATCTAGATCAGTGGTTTTAAACCAGGGTTCTCTGGAATGTTCAGGCTTCTGTGAGAAATTGTCTAATTTTACTATTTAATTGGCCTCAAAAATTTTAAATAATTTGCCATTGTTGTGCATGGATGAACATAAAGTAAAATATAGCTGCAAGTGTCGATCATCGGATTTCAAGCAGCTGTAGACTTCAAGGTCTTGTACCGTTAAACAACAGTATTTAAAACTTAAGGTTTGCAATGCTGTACTTCGGCTGTTCTGAGGGATAAGACTTCCCTTTGACCTCCAGCATACCAACTGATTGCCTTAACTGCTACCATGCAGCATTTAAAACTTAAGATATGCTATACATTAGGTTTTCAAATGCATAGGAGGCATGTTGTACTTCAGAAGAATGACACTTTGGTCAGAGAACTTGAACCTAAGGTCTACAGCATACCAGACAACCACCTTAACCACTACACCATACAACTTCTTTGGCTCACATGCTGACCTTGTCACACATTCACAAAATGCTCCACTGACAAGACAGAGATTGATAGAGATTTCTTGAACATGATTTTTTGGAAATTGAACAGAATGCAAGAAGTTAGGCTAAATATTTTTCCAAAATTGTGATTTAAATTAATTCTTTAAAATTTCTAGCACATTTTCACCAGTCCAAAACCTGAAAAAAAAAAAAAAAACTCTGGATATCCAGACCTGTAACCATTGTTTGTGGACTCTGAATGGTGTCTCTTGTGCCTGTAGTTGTAGTTGCATATTCCTTTATAGCAAAGAACTTCCAGTTCTGAAATCTTTGAAAAAAAATGCAGCACTGAAAACACTGGGTTATGATATTACTAAGCAAGAGGGAGGACAGTATCAATGAATATGTCATTGTAGTGCTTCAGTCATAGGCTGATGTCAAGCAAAGGGCTATAAACATCACTGCAGTGATATATTCATGATACTGCACAACCTTGAGTGTAACATTGCTTTCATCAGTCCCTCCAGGATTTTGCGGGATGTTTTTATGACTGTTGCGGCCCAAAAACCCTGAATTCGCGGGAGCCTTTTCAGAAAGTTGCGATGAAAATTGCAATGTTTTGAGAGTTTTTTTTTACACTAAAAGTTGTTGGACGAATTACAAATTTTAAAGCAGATGTTTTTTTTTTCCAGTTTACTGCAGTGATATTCTATATAACAATACAAGAAAAGCACAGGATTGTCAAATATTTCCTATTACAGTGATTTGTAAATTAAGCAGAAACTTCTGCTATACAGAAAAACTCTTTTGTGCAACAGCAAATACAGACTTTAACACAATATCCATTACAACAGCTAAATTGCATTGAATGCATGATAAAGAGTAGAGATTTGGAAATTATTGGCAGAACCTTCACTTGAAAACTCCCTATGGTCCCCAACCACTCGGTACTGAGTGGAGAGGAAAAAATAAATAATTTATTCTGTTGCTCTGTATTGTCAATTGGAGTCTGTGTTTTTCTGAAAAAAAAATTACAGACAATATTCTCTCTCTTTCTGTGCCTAACTCCTACCTTTCTACACGTCTTGACACACACACTTGTCTCTTCAGACACACATCTGTGATTTATGGGGGGGTGGGGGGGGGGTCCATATCCAGACCGGAGATTCAAAATTTTAAAGCTCATTGACAAGATGTAGTAATGATTTTACCTCTAAAGATGTATAAAATGTTCAAACATTGGCTATAGTGTTAGATTTACTCGTTTTGTTTGTGGTTTTACGGTATCTGTCCTCACGCACACGCCAGTGATGGGGTGCTTTTGGGGCAGGCGGACGTTTTTCAACACAAACCTAGCACTTAGTACACGCGGTCAGGATGGAGATGTGGCGAGACGTCCACTGGCAGGCTGGGGGCGACGGAGGAAGGGATGGTGTTGGAAACTTCGCCGGTGAGTGGGTTTTTTTTTTTAAATCATACACTCTGTTTTTGCTGATGTGTTCCGATAATACTCACTGTAAACACGGAAGTGAACGAGGTGCAGCGATTCAATTCAATTCAACTTTATTTATATAGCGCCATATCACAACAAAAGTCATCTCATAGCACTTTCAAATGTAGGGGAAACCCCACAATTGCAGAAAGACCCCAGCAATCAGGCAATCCCCTGTGAGCAAGCACTAGGCGACAGTGGAGAGGGAAAACTCCCTTTTAACAGGAAGAAACCTCTAGCAGAAACAGGCTCAGGGAGGGGCAGTCATCTGCTGCAACTGGCTGGGGGGTGAGGGGATAGAGAATATGAAAAGAACAGACATGTAGAGAGCAAACATTAACAGAGAGAACCCGAGTACATTTTTGGAGGTCACCCAGCAGTCTAAATCTATTAACAGCAAAACAAAGGGAGGGTTAAAAGACACAGGATCGTTCCCTAATCGTAGACTACATTGAAGAGGAAGGTTTTTACCCTTTTCTTAAAAACAGAGAATGAGTCTGACTCCCGAACCCAAATTAGTAACTGGTTCCACAGGAAGGGAGCTTGATAGCAGAAACAAATCTACCTATGGGTACAAATAAAGTAACCTGAACCTGAACCTGAACCTGAAGGCTCTGCCTCCCATTGTACTTTTGGAGATTCTAGGTATTACAAGTAATCCAACATTTTGGGAGCGTAGTGCTCTGTTAGGATGATAGGGTAATATCAGATCTTTTATATAAGAGGGGGCCTGATTATTAAGAGCTTTGTAAGTGAGAAGAAGGATTTTAAACTTAATTCTAAACTCTATGGGAAGCCAATGAAGGGAGGCCAGAACCGGAGAGATATGATCTCTCTTTCTAGTACCTGTTAAAACTCTTGCTGCAGCATTTTGGATCAACTGAAGACTTTTTAAAGATATTTTAGGACAACCTGATAATAACAAATTACAGTAATCTAATCTAGAGCTAGCAAAAGTGTGGATCAATTTCTCGGCATCACTCAAAGACAAGATGCTCCTAATCTTGGCAATATTACGCAAATGATAGAAGGCAGTCTTAGAAACAAATTTAATATGTGAATTAAAAAACAGATCTTGATCAAAAATAACTCCAAGGTTCTTCACAGAACTATTCAGAGTAAGAGTAGCCACATCCAAATTAAGAGTTTGATTTGGAAAGGTATTTCTAAGGCGATGCATTTGATTGGTTAGACTGAGCCTTTGAGCACCACTCAGAGACCAATTTGATTGATGAAGATTGGCTAAAATTGCGGGAAAGTTGAGGTGGTTGGACAAAGTTGCAAGGTTGTGCAATAGTCACGCTGATTGACTGATTTTGCGTGAATTGTCGTGATCACAACGTTGCAAAATCCTGGAGGCACTGTTTTATACAACAGTTCCATAAGCAGTTTAGTAAATGACAGTAATGCAGGACAAAATATTATGATTTTGGTTTGTTTAACCAGTTACTGTGCTCTGCTGAGAAAAAAAGTCCCTTCCCAACTATTATCAAGCACCTTAATAAGTATAATATAGAAAAGAATAGGCCTATTGTCACTTCACATACGTCACACACATAGGGTCTGTGGATCACGTGGCTTGCATCGACAGCTAGTTAGCTTATTAGCTGTGTTGAGAGAGTCCTTTATGGGGATTATGAGTCTCTGATCGGAATGGTAAATACAACCTCAGCTTGTCCATTTTGTTGTCCGTTCCTCCACTGTATATCGAGCTGACAAGGACAGCGATTAGAGGTTTACAGTGATTTAGCTTTGGTGCATTCCCGTGCTAGTTTCTGCACACCACTTTCTTTTTCTTGGCATTTTTCGATAAAACAAAGAGTCCATCACCACAAAGTTATTTGGGTTTGCTAATCAAGACATCAAATCCAACTCTAACTTGTCTATGTTGTTGTAAACAGATGTGAAATATCGAGCCACAAGGGCAGCACTTCTGGATCACGGAGGTCTGGATTTTTAGGACCGTCTGTTTTCAAACAGTGCCTCACTGTGGAACTTAAGGAGTACAACACAGTATGACAATTCTCACAGGCCAAGCGGAGTGCAGCTCGGGTGGTTGCTAAAGCAAAAACTCGGGTGTGGGAGGAGTTTGGTGAGGCCATGGAACAAGACTTTCAGTCAGCCTCAAAGAGATTCTGGCAAACTGTCCGGCGACTCAGGCGGGGGAAGCAGCTCCTTGTCCACACTGTGTATGGTGTGGATGGAGCACTACTGACTTCAACTGGGGACATTGGCAAGCGGTGGAAGGCATACTTCGAGGATCTCCTCAATCACACTGACACACCTTCCATAGAGGAAGCAGGGTTTAAGGATGAGGGGGACAACTCGCCTATCACAGGGATTGAGGTCGCTGAAGTGGTTAAAAAACTCTTTGGTGGCCGGGCCCCGGGGATGGATGAGGTTCGCCCTGAGTACCTCAAGGCCCTGGATGTTGTAGGGCTACCATGGTTGGCGCACCTCTGCAATGTTGCATGGAAGTCAGGGACTGTGCCCTTGGTATGGCAAACCAGGGTGGTCGTTCCGCTTTTTAAAAAGGGGGGACCGGAGGGTGTGTTCCAACTTTAGGGGGATCACACTTCTCAGCCTCCCCGGGAAGTTCTATGCCAAGGTACTGGAGAGGAGAGTCCGACTGCTGGTCGAACTCAGGAGGAGCAATGTGGTTTTTGTCCTGGCCATGGCACATTGGACCAGCTCTTTACCCTCTCGAGAATCCTTGAGGGTTTGTGGGAGTTTGCCCAACCAGTCCACATGTGTTTTGTGGACTTGGAAAGAGCATTCAACTGCGTTCCTCATGGTCTCTTGTGGAATGTGCTGCGGGTGTATGGGGTATTGGACTCGTTGTTACAAGCTATCTGGTCTCTATAAGGCCATTGCAAGAGTTTGGTTTGTATTGCCAAAATCCAGTTGGACTCATTTCCAGTGAGAGTTGGACTCCGCCAGGGCTGCCCTTTGTCACTGATCCTGTTCATAATTTTTACAGACAGGATATCAAGGCGCAGCCAAGGATTGGAGGGTGTCATGCTTGGTGACCACAGGATTTCACCTCTGCTGTTTGCAGATGATATTGTCCTGTTGGCTTCATCAAACAATGACCTACAGGCCTTGCTGGAATGGTTTGCTACTGAGTGTAAGGCGACTGGGTTGAGACTCAGCACCTCCAAGTCCGAGTCCATGGTCCTCAGCCAGAAAAAGGTGGATTGTCCTCTCTGAGTTGGAGACAAGCTCCTGCCCCAAGTGGAGGAGTTTAAGTATCTTGGGGTCTCATTCATGAGTGAGGGGAGAATGGAGCAAAAGATTGGAGCAGCCTCTGCAGTGATGCAGATGTTGTAGCGTTGTACTGTTTGTGCTGTTGTGGTGAAGAGGGAGCTAAGCTCTAACGCAATTTACTGTCGATTTACTGGTCAATCTACATTCCTACCCTCACCTATGGTCATGAACTTTGGGTAATGACCGAAAGAATGAGATTGTGGATACAAGCGGCTGAAATTGGCTTTCTCCATAGGATTGCTGAACTCACCCTCAGAGATAGGGTGTGGAGCTCAGTCATCCAGGAGAAGCTCAGAGTAGAACCACTGTTCCTCCATATCAAAAGGAGCCAGTTGAGGTGGTTTGGGCATCTGATCCGGATGCCTCCTGAACGCCTTCCACTTGAGGTGTTTTGGGCATGTCCCACTGAAAGGAGACACCGGGGCAGACCCAGGACATGCTGGAGAAACTACATCTCCCAGCTGGCCTGGGAACGTATTGGTATCCTCTCTGAAGAGCTGGAGCAGGTGGCCGAGGAGAGGGAAGTTTGGGCTTCTCTGCTTGAACTGCTGCCTCTGCGACCCGGACCTCTGGAAAAGCAGTAGAAAATGGATGGCTGGACGGATGGATGGATGGACTCTGCAAGGGAGGAGAGGTGTTTTTTTTATTTTCAGTGTTACAGTTTTAATAAAAATATATATTTTCAATCCATCTATTTTAGCCATACTTTTAATTTCTTTGAAATTAAAACACTTTACAGTCAAGTCCCCCCATGACGAACAATGATTCGAATTAAATGTGCTGCAGCCTCTTGTAATTAAAGTCAATTATATTCAAGCTCAAACAGAATATGGTTGCCTTCTTTGGCCTACTTACCAGTCCCACATACACGATGCTGCCATTGGTGACATCCATTGCAGAGCAGGGCTTCCTGTTGTGGCCGTACCTCCTTGGTACAAGCCAACCAGTTGTTGTCTTCCATGATGAGAGTTCAGGTAATGCACAGCCTACATTTATATGCTTGTGGGGTGAGTTTGTTGTGGGGTGAGTTGGGCGTGGAGCGAGCTGGTTATGGGGTGGCTATAACTGGCTGTGGCGAGTTGGTTATGGGGGGACTTGACTGGTAACTGCAACATGTTATGACTGGTAAGAAACAACTTTCACACCCTGTTGTTTTTAGCAGTGGTGGAGGAAGTACTCAATTTTTTTCTTTTAAGTTAAAGTACAGATAAAGTGCCAAAACTAAAGAAGCACAATTTCCACTTAAGTAAAAATATTAAGGGTGTGCTCCAACTTTAGAGGGATCACACTCCTCAGCCTCCCTGGGAAGGTCTATGCCAAGGTACTGGAGAGGAGAGTCCGTCCGTTGGTCGAACCTCGGATTCAGGAGGAGCAATGTGGTTTTCGTCCTGGCCGTGGCACATCGGACCAGCTCTTTACCCTCTCGAGAATTCTTGAGGGTTCGTGGGAGTTTGCCCAACCAGTTTACATGTGTTTTGTGGACTTGGAGAAGGCATTTGACCGCGTCCTTCGTGGTTTTTTGTGGAGGGGGTGCTTCAAGAGTATGGAGTATCGGGCTTGTTGTTACGAGCTATTCGGTCTCTGTACGACCGTTGTGAGAGTTTGGTTCATATTGCCAACACTCGGTCAGAATCATTCCCAGTGAGAGTTGGAGTCCGACGATCCTGTTCATAATTTTTATGGACAGGATTTCTAGGCGCAGCCAGGGAATGGAGGGTGTCATGCTTGGTGACCACAGGATCTCATCTCTGTTGTTTGCAGATGATGTTGTCCTGTTGGCTTCATCCAGCAATGACCTACAGCGCTTGCTGGGACGGTTTGCCGCTGAGTGTGAAGCGGCTGGGATGAGAATCAGCACCTCCAAGTCCGAGTCCATGGTCCTCAGCCAGAAAAAGGTGGATTGTCCTCTCTGGGTTGGGGACAGGCTCCTGCCCCAAGTGGAGGAGTTTAAGTATCTTGGGGTCTTATTCATGAGTGAGGGGAAAATGGAGCGAGAGATGGACAGATGGATTGGAGCAGCATCTGCAGTGATGCGGACGTTGTACCGGTCTGTTGTGGTGAAGAGGGAGCTTAGTTCTAAGGCAAAGCTGTCGATTTACCAGTCAATCTACGTTCCTACTCTCACCTATGGTCACAAGCTTTGGGTAATGACCGAAAGAACGAGATCGCGGATACAAGCGGCTGAAATGAGCTTTCTCCGTAGGATTTGTGGACTCACTCTCAGAGATGGGGTGAGGAGCTCAGTCATCCGGGAGAGGCTCAGAGTAGAACCGATGCTCCTCCACATTGAAAGGAGTCAGTTGAGGTGGTATGGGCATCTGATTAGGATGCCTCCCGGACGCCTCCCACTTGAGGTGTTTCGGGCACGTCCCACTGGGAGGAGACCCCGGGGCAGACCCAGGACTCAGTGGAAAGACTATGTCTCCCAGCTGGTCTGGGAACGCCTTGGTATCCTCTGAAGAGCTGGAGCAGGTGGCTGGGGAGAGGGAAGTCTGGTCTTCTCTGCTTGAACTGCTGCCTCCGCGACCCGGACCTCCAGAAAAGCGGTAGAAGATGGATGGATGGATGGTTGGATGGATAAAAATATTAAAAGAACTCACTTTTGACTGTGCTTGAAGTATAATAGTGAAAGTACTAGATTCAATTCAACTGAATGTATTAACGCATTCTGATTGCTGAGGCCACAGTAAAAACAAATGATTTTAAACATAACCCAGCCCTTGTAAAATCTACTTTCTTGAAGTGCAACTACAAGAAAATTGTGCTTAAATACAAAGTACTTTTTTGTCACATTCCACCACTGGCTTTTAGCAACACGTGTATTTCACAAATATATGTTTTAAACTTGCTTTGGTTAACCACCACCCATTTCTGTCTTTCAACTAGGCAAGAGGAAAGTGATCCACTCCAAACCGGACCTTACAGCATTATTTACAGAGATGCAGGCTGAAGATCTGCTGAACCAGGACCAGCATGAGCGGCACATCCAGCTGCTTCTCAGTGAGGCAAGGGAGCATGAAACTACCTTATAAAGGGAGGATTTGGCTCAGAATCAGTGTTGCCAGATGGGAAATGTTTAAGTATTGTACCTGCAGCTTAAAATAATCGTATTTTGAGGAAAATTATCGTACACACCCAGTTTTCATTCTGACGCGACTCAGGACAATCTGCTTCAGTAGCACATTATCACACATTATGCATATTACAGCCTATAATGCAGTTTTACCTTGAAATAATCTAACAAACCAGGAAGTCGTGGGTTCAAATCCCGGCCAGGTCATAACAAAGACCATATAAAAATGGTACTTTCCGCCTTCTAGCTTGGTGCTCAGCATAATAGAACAGGGAAAGGAAAGTTAACGCACAGAGCTACCAGAGGACTGACCCCCACTGTAGCTTCCAGTACTCACAGTAGCTGTGTGGCCTAGGGTCAGTGAAACAGAGATAGGTGCTGCCCCATACACCACATGGTGTCCCACATGCTGTGGAAGGGATTAACTAACAAACTAACTTGAAAATAATGGCTCATTTTTAAGAAAAAGTAACCAAAAACAATTATTTTATTTACTGAAGACTGTATTGTTGGATGTTCCAATGCAGAAGACACTGCACACTTTAGTGATAGTACCAGTATATGGAGGAATTCTGTGCCATATTAGCATCTGTATTTCCTAATAACGGGTTAGGGTTTATTGGGATTTAACATGTTTTAACACAAACTGCTTTATGGTTCATAATTCTGTTGATAGACATACCAAACCAAACATGATTTCTCAAACTGAAACAAGCTGGATTATTCTTAGACAGCTTCCCCAGTCTTTTAGCATTAAATTTATGTCAAATCTTGGTAACCTTCACAAATAAAACATAAAAGTGGAGATACATCTGCAAAAGGTACAAAAGTCTATTGTCAAAATTCCTAGTGCAATACAAAAGTACATATAGTACATTGTTAATGGATAGAATACATATTTATACAGTATCTACATGTATATGCCAATAAATCATGTATTTTTCATGTAACCTTGTGATTGCATTACTTGAGGGTGCTTTCACACCTAAATTTATTTAATTTGGTCCAAATCAGTTGACAAGTTTGTTACTTTGTATCATTTTCTCCTTGGTTTTTTTCCCTTTCACACAGGCAAAAATTCAAGCGAACCAAACTGCGTCACGTTAAATCCCACGAGACTTATGTCAGAGTGTTCTCTGTTCTTATTGGTCAGATTTTTTGTCGCGAGAACAGGAAAGTGATGCGTATGTATCATGGCCTGCACCTCGGACACAGTCCAAGAATGGATAATTTTTTCACACATAAGGAGTTGTTCAGAACTCCTTACACAATGATAAAGAGTGATGATAATCAAGTCAGTGGCGGAAAGGCACCTGTAAGGTGGTTGCCAACCACCAATCCAATCTAAAAGCAGAACGTAAACGCACCAAGTAGGATGACTACTGTGCATTTATGCATTTCTGGGGAGAAAATAATACAAATCGAAGCATAATCTACGGGGGGTTTGCATTGCCCTGGTTATCGTTGTTATATGTGCATACACCACTTCTGGCAAATTATACAGTTTGGAAATGAAGCATGGCTACGGATGGAAAATAGCATGCTAATGTTCGTTAATCCTCCAGAACTGTGACATGCTCAGTAACAGATATTTTCAAAAATCCATCAGGTATGTACATCCATCCATCGTCTACCACTTAATCCTTTTCGGGTCGCGGGGGAGCTGCAGCCTATCCCAGCATCTTTGGGTGAGAGGCAGGGTACACCCTGGACAGATTGCCATTCCAGGTATGTACAGTGGCATAAAATTTTGTACAGTGGCATAAAACCTGCAGGACCACACCAGAGTTCGCCACTTGATCTGAATCGAGACCACCTCTTTTAGGAGGTCTCGGTTCGGTTGGTTTGGTGTGCACCTGAGTACGATTACCATGTTCTCACCAGACAAAACAAACCACACCAACAGAGAAAAACAAACTTGAGTTTGATTGAAACGAACTAAAGCCTGTAGGTGTGAAAGCATCCTTAGAAGCAACATGCCTCCAACCCACAGTCTGTCAGTGGGCCTGCATTTCTCATTCAGATGTTAATAACTAATCACTTTTAACAGAAAATAACTTTATGATTTGCATATGGTGATTTATTCACTTGAAAGCTGAGTTGATTATAAACACTGCCCGGGTTGCTGTCCTGTTTTGTCATTCTGGGGCTATCATGCCATCCTTTAGGCCTTTTGTGGAAGCATTGCATTATGGGCCGTAGTTAGGTTTTATTGTTTATTGCGTTGGTGTTAGACAACATCAGTCACTTTAGCAAATGCCCCAAAAAGACATCTCGTGGCTCCTCAAATAAAAGCCATTGCTGAGTTAAAAGCTGGATTTCTGGGACACAATCAAATAAAAGCAATTGCCATATAGCTTTCAAATGTTTCACAATAAAAGCTCTATTATGGGTTTCTCTCCAATGAAATGCTGAAGGGCGTAAAACAAGTGCACAGCATATTGCAGTAACTTTAACATGACCGGTGGGAACAGATCAAAAGATGCTTTGTTCTAAAATATGACACATTGATCAAAAAGAGGAGAGCGATTACAGGGATTCCACAAATTAAAGGCTGATATCTTGTTTATGGAGGCCTTCAGTACCTTTTCATGAAAAAGTGTCCTTGCTGGCAATTAAAGAAGAGAGTCACTGGACAAGCCATAAACCGAGTTGTCGTGGTGGTTTACTAAAACACAACTTCAACATGGGAGCACACTGAAATGTAATGTTTCCTGCTTCAAAATGAAAGGCAGCAATGCGTCAATTAGTCCCTGAAGTGTAGATTTTAGACTAAATATTTTCCAAAAGTGTGGTAGTAAATTCATTCATTCATCATCTTCTTCCACTTAATCCTGTTCGGGTCGTGGGGGGGCTGGAACCTATCCCAGCATCTTTGGGCGACAGGCAGGGTACACCCTGGACAAATCGCCAGTCCATCACAGGGCCAACACAGAGAGACAGACAACCATTCACTCTCATAGTCATACCTAAGGACAATTTAGAATCCCCAGTTTTGATGCCAATTAACCTAACTTGCATGTTTTTGGCATGTGGGAGGAAACCAGAGAAATCCCGGAGTAAACCCACGCAGACATGGGGAGAACATGCAAACTCCACACAGATCACTGTTGGTCAGGGGCTGGGATTGAGCCCAGGATCCCCCGGCCAAGGGTGAGTTGCTGTGCTGCCGCGGTGCTAACCACTCCGCCACCGCGCCGCGGTAGTAAATTGATTCTTTAAAATTTTGGTGCATTTTCACAACAGTCTAGAACCTGAAGAAAACTAGATATGCAACCATTGTTTGTGGACACTGAATGGCATCTCTTCTGCCTGTAGATGTAGTAGCGTATTCATTTTTAGCAATGGACTTCCAGTTCTTCATTTTTTTTCCCCCTTGTCCTGTCAGGCAGCTAGGCAAGCAGAACAGGGATCTGTCACCCTTGTTGTGCCAAAAACAGATTTACTTTGCCAAGAGGAGCTTATACAATACCTAACTTTGTATTGTATATTGTTGTAAACTCCTCCTGTGATAACTTTTAATACTTTATTTTAATTATTTTACCCATGGAAGACCCAACATTATGGGGAAGAGGGAAAGGAAGTGTGTGGAGGGGGAAAGAAAAGGGAAGGGAACAGACAAAAAGACAAACAAACCAACAACTAAAACAAACAGAAAACAAACTGCTTCTTCCACCGAAGATGTCTCAACACGAGTCTGGTTTCCGCACCTGTTAAAGGAGACACTTGTGCGTCTGTGTGCGTATATATTGGGCAGCACGGTGGTGCAGTGGTTAGCACTGTTGCCTCACAGCTAGAAGGTTCCTGGTTCGAATCCCCAGGCTGGCAGGGGTTGGAACCTTTCTGTGTGGAGTTTGCATGTTCTCCCTGTGCTGCGTGGGTTTACTCCGGGGGCTCCGGTTTCCTCCCACAATCCAAAGACATGCATGTTAGGTTAATTGGCTGTTCTAAATTGTCCCTAGATATCTGTTTCCTATAGGCCCTTAGAATAGAGGGTTAGTACTAGTGAAAGCGCTTTGAGTGGTCTTTGTGACTAGAAAAGCGCTATATAAGTGCAGGTTAGTTAGTTAGTTAGATATATGAGAGAGCATGCAAAATAAGTGTCTGCATGTGAGTGATTTGTCAGGAAGCGGGGGGCCGGTCGCAGCAGCTCTCCCCCGAGAACCCCGAGCAGGAAAGCCAGGCATCCGCCCCCGGAGGGACGATCGAGGGAAGCCAGGTGACCAGGCAGCCGGCGCAGCAAGTCCACACCCCTGGACCCAGCAGCCCCCTACCCCCCCCCCCGGCGGGGTCAACGCCCACCCCCGGGCCCCAGGTGCCAGGAGGCCAGCGACCCCACCTTCCGGGCCGGATACTGGCCCACGGCCCCCAGCACAAGCCCCCCCAAGCACCCCCACAGCGGGTCCCCCCCAGCGCCACCACCACACACCCCGGGGACTCACATGCTCAAAGAAGTCCCCCCCTCCCCACGTCCAGGGGAGCCCACATTGCCGAGAGGCACTGCCCCCTGTTAATCCAGCACCTCCCGACTCGCAGACACACCCCTCCCCACACCTTCACACTCACATGCTCCCATGCGCACCCATATGCACTCCCTCACTCTCACTCACCTGGACCCACCCATTCTCTCTCACTCCTGTACCCGTTCAATCTCACCCCTCATTCACCCTTGTTTCTTAAGGTGGCTGCGAAGCAGATGCAGCGAGCCTGAACGTGCACCAGCGCCCGACAGCGGCCGACTTCTAGTTCTGAAATCTCTGAAAAAAAATGCAGCATGGAAAACACTGAGTTATGATATTACTAGGCAATGTTGCACAAGAGGGAGGACAGAATCAATGAATATATCACTGTGGTGCTTCAGTCATAGGCCGATGTTAAGCAAAAGGCTGTAAACATCACTACAGGGATATATTCATGATACTGCACGACCTTGAGTGGAATATTGCTTTTATACAACAGTTCCACAAGCAAAGTTTAGTAAAAGACAGCAATACAGGACAAAATATTATGATTTGTTTAACCAGTTATTGTGCCCTGCTGAGAAAAATAGTCCCGTCCCAACTGTTATTAAGCACCTCAATAAGCATAATAGAGAAAAGAATAAGCCTATCGTCACTTCACATACGTCACACACATAGGGTCTGTGGGTCACGTGACTCACACCAGCAGTGAGTTAGCTTGTTAGCTGTGTTGTCCTTCACGGGGATTACGAGTCTCTGATCGGGATGGTAAATACAACCTCAGTTTGTCCATTTTGTTGTTCGTTCGTCCACTGTACATCAAGATGACAAGGACAGCAGTTAGAGGTCAACAGTGATTTAGCTTTGGTGCATTCCCGTGCTAGTTTCTGCACACTTCACTCTTTTTCTTGACATTTTCCAATAAAACAAAGAGGCCATCACCATAAAGTTATTTTGGTTTGCTAATCAAGACAATAAATCCAACTCTAGCTTGTCTATGTTGTTGTAAACTGAAATAAGGACTGTCTGTTTTCAAACAGCGCCTCAGTGTGGAAATTAAGGTATACAGCACAGTATGACAATTCTCAGTCATTGATAACTTTAGTCTGAAGATTATTTGAACACAGCTGAAGCGGAGTGATATATGTTCTGTGAAATGTCTGAGTGTGATTATTGGTGAATATAGTAACTCCTGAAATCCCTATTGTTCAATCAGATTGCTTGGTCAGAACTGATGTATAAAACTCTATAACAAAGTCAGTTATTATTTTCAATTCACTGCAGGTTTTCTTTTAGGAGCTGTACTTTAACCAGCTTTTCAACACAAAAAATGTTCAGATGTAAATATACAGTATGTACAGAATGTTCTGCCAAAACACAGCAAACAACACTTTTGTAAATATTAGCCATTTACTGCAGAGAATTCACTGATGGGTCATGGCACGTCTGTGGTTACATGACTGTTGTACATGTTTTCTCAGCTTAAATTAAGTACAAAACAGGAATACAAATAAATTTAGCATCTTTTGGAACTTTTCCTTTAAATGCCATCATGCCAGGTCCTGTCTGTGTTATTGCAGTGTATAGCTGGTCACATTTATGTTATGATTTCCGCCTATTGAAGAAGTCACAACACAATTAATCTGTCATACAGAATCTGAAGGCCAAACTACCTGGATTTAAGATGCAACTTGTAGCTGTGATGTGTGCAGATTTGTTGAGCTGCAAAGCCATATTACTGTCTTTCATGTAGCCAGAGTAAGGACACTTTTGAAATGAGGCAAGAAAGAGTTTTGGACAATCTATTGATGCCCTGGGCATGAGCATCTTTTATATGGTCAGGCTTGAACAGTGACGACTAAATAAAACATCATGATTCCCATACATCCTTTATTATCAAAGAAAAATGACAAAATAATGTGCTTTACAGGCAAAGAATAGACCCAGGTCAATGGAAAATACAAAAATTTCCACAAATAAATCAACTACAAACTAAGACCTAATTACAATACATGCAAAATCTATCTTGGTACCATTTGTGTATATATTAAGTGCAGAGGCATCTAGAGGACTTAACAAAAAAGTCAAACTCTCATCAAAAGTGTATCATCAGCTTGATCTTTTCATGTGGACCAAACTGGAGGCATCTACATAAAGGACAGTAATGGATAAACAAATGAAAGTCAAAAGAATATCTTGGCAGGTACACAAGTAAAGACCAAGCATATTCTCAAACATCAATTCAACCAAAACCTGTAAATACAATCAAAATGCTCTTTTTAGAAACTCAAACACATTCTGAATCCAGACTGCTGCACACCAGCTTCAAACGGCAATTACACACAATAACAAAGGATGGAGTACAGCGCCCTCAAGTGGTGCCAAGGAGACAACGTGAAACCACAGACCCATATACCATGAAGTTTAAACCAACAATCAAGATCTGACAGTAGATACTGACTTACAAAACTGAAACTTGGAGGGGAAAAGTACAATTTACTAAGCCTATAATGGATAGATCACACCATAAACCACAAAACTGTTTCAAAGTATCCATTTGTACAACAAATAGTGAAGCAATTTTTTTAACCCTTTAACTGCCTGCTTGACCAAATGGTTTAGCACATTTTGATTAAATATATTTCAATGAGATGAGTGTCTAACTTAACTCAACCTAATTGAGCCATCTCTACCACTTGGCTGAGGTATGTTATGCTAAAAAAAAAAATAAATAAAAATAATCCAACAGATGTCATTGTTTCTGTGAATTGTAAGCTTCTTCATTCACTCTCCAACCAGGAAATAAAAAACAAGAAAATCAAGACATTTTGATTGTTTTCGGTGCAACTGTAAAAGATAGGAATACTTTTTTGATATAGGATAGTGTTTGAGGCCTTACTGAACAGAAATATGTTACTTAACCTGTTGAACTCTGCTCAACTTCCCTAAAAACGCCTAAAAATAACATGCCCAAAGTAAATCAAAAGCTGTTCTTCAACCCTTTGCAGAGTTTTTTGGCAAAACAGTCAATCTCTTTAAGTGCTCCTGCCACTGAGTAACAAGAAAGTTCACCTGGGTGGGGGGTTTTTTTAGATACAAATGCTTGCAAATAACATACAGCTGTCAGATACTGGCTGGAAAACAACAGAAATGTAGAACCAAGTGTTTTCAAGCTCAGGTCAAAATTTTGTAAAAATACCACCAAAAATGAATATATTACACAGCTTTTTTCTCAGGTTGTAACAAGGCTGTGTCTGTACTGGAAGACCGGAAATACAGCTTTTTTTTTTTCAGTGCGCACTGAGACGCACTAAGATGCAGAGATGTGCCCTCCCGCAAAATTCACAGAGTTCAAGGGGTTAATACCACTAAAAAACTCAAATTTAATATCTAATAATTTTTTAAAAACATGCTTGTCACTTTATGTAATTATAACTGAATATTTATTTTAAAATCAAACTTCTGTTTATCCATTGTTGTAAATGTGAAACATTAAGTGTTTGTATATAGTGAATATGCTGAAAGAATTTTTACTAAGTATTTTTTGATACTTTGAGTTGATTTTTAGTAAATATGGTTAAAAAAATCTAGAATAAGAACATGGAAGTCATGAATATCACAGTTCATTTTGTTTTAGCTAAATGCCATTACCATGATTGCAGTTGTTGATTAGAATTTCTTTTTGACTTGTTTTACAAGTACTAGATGGACAGGAAAACATTCTATGGTGTAAGACCACACACTCTTCTGGCCCTTGTACTCGAAAATCCTCAAGACTCTGATGCTGGCCCGAGTGATAATGATGACCCATTAGACTCTAATGATTAGAGGATCCTGATTATCACCCAACACAAGCAGAAGGTACAGGTGACAGTTCTTTTGAATCCCTAGATGAAGAGGAGGCTCCCTCAACAAGCAGATCTTCCACGCGGCTACCTCGTAAGAAGAGCAGAAAAGGCAAACAGACCCCAAAAACAGTTTCCTTGGAGGAACCAGGGGACAGCGCTGACCCAAGTTCCCAGTCAGGCCCAAACAAAAGCACGAGAAGAATCTGGAAGTATGAAGACATTGATGAATTCCAGGTTCCGGATTCAAGATTTGAACCCCCTGAGACTGTACAACACACCCTTTCAGGACTTCAAAATAATCTTCACTGATGAGATGATTGAACATATTGCCCATCATCCAAATCTATACTTTGTTCAAGTGTTGGGAGATCCAGTTAAGACTAGCCCTGAAGAAATTCAGGATTTCTTGGCCATCCTTCATCCTTGCCCACAGTTTGAAAAAGTCAACAAGCCAGCATCCAGAGTTGGCCAACTATCATTCAGCTCTCTACCACCACAGGAGAAAGGCTACATCCCAAGACCCTCATCCACAACCAGATGTACGTTATGATAACTTGGTACACTGGCCTTTTCACTATGACAAGCGGGGATGATGCAACCTTTCTCTAAAGGGTGTATCAAGGTGGAAATGTTAACAAATGCATTGTTTTTCTGTATTTGAACACAAACCAGGAATGCCTTCTTGCATATCATCATAGGTAAAGTGGATCTGATGCTCAAAAGGCATTTGTACTGTTGCACAGTCACATAGATGAGATCCAAAGTGTAATGTTTTTATACGTTTGGCAAAGTTTTCCTGCGTTTTCAATGTTTCATAGTTAAAATGGAAATCATCTTTATTGATCTGCCAGAAATATGGATCTTGTGTCCCAAATAACATTAGTGCTGTTGCACCACTGAGATGCTGAAGTAGGAAATGCAACAGTTGTTTGTTTTTGAATGCAAAAATGAATGTTTTGTACTGTAGCATTCAGTCAGAAGTTGACTGAGAATTTTGTGCTGTTGCATCTCAAGACAGTTGCAGTTGAGCTGACAAAGTTGGAAATGCAATCTTTCCTTGTTTGATGCAGTATTTTCCTTTGCTGAAATGAAAACCAGTACTGTTTTGTGGCATACTACCAAAAATAAAGTGCATCAAATGCCCTGGATGTTTTTAGTTGTCTATTTCTTTATAAAATTTGCATTTTATTTGACTTTATCTAATGTTTATGGTATTTGTATGAAATTTCATACCTTAACCATGAAATGAAATCTCAATCATTTGGTAGGGGTCAATATTTTAAAAATTACAGGGACTGTTGATTAAAAAAAATAATAATAATAATTGACTGTAGTTAATACTGACCCAAGAGAAAAAGAAATGAAAACAAAAAAATGTTTCCACTGCTTTTTTCTTGGTGGGGTTGTTAAAGGGATAAGTTTTCATCATTTTCCTAGTCACCCCTTAGGTACAGTTAGTGTTTTGTGTATATTTACGTACATCTCATTGTAGTCACTATTAAGCAGAAGTAGCCGTTTGACAAACTTCTTAGGTTAGATTAGAAAGTGAAAAAATATGGCTTATGACCAACTACTGAATTCCTTAAAGTTATCCATTAGTTTGGGATCAAAAAGGTACATCTATCATTAAAGACCAATTTTGCAAAATCTTTTAGGATAAAATGCTTAACTGGTTCCTTACCAAGCATGCCATTTACCCAAGATAACGAAGAGCTACTGAGCCATTTCCACTTCGGGAACTGTTTTAGCTATGAGAAACGGCTCCAGAATCTCAAGAACCAACTCTGTGAGGAAAAAGATTCTCCTAGTTCACCATAAACTTTAAAAGGGTGTCTCTTTCCCATTAAAAACAAAATCTGAGGCGTTTTCACTAGGGCTGCAACTAAAGATTATTTTAGCAGTCGACTAACGACTATTTTTTTTTTCCAACTAATCGACTAATTGCATTTATTTATCTCATGTCCACCATCTCGGTTTCTTGTCTAGTGCATATTTTACCTCAGCTGCTGTTTCATACCTCTTAACGTTCCGTCTCCCGTGGGCAAGAGGCATTTAAATGCCATTTTGTCACTGCTGGACACAGTGCAACTAATATTCAGAATGAGGGCCAATATTAACAAAGATGAAAAAGCGATGGCGACTCCTGTAATTTCAATCATTTACTGCATTCAACACATTAGCCATGACAGCTCATCCCTGAGCAACCAGAGAGCTTATTGTCAAACAGGTAAGCTAACATTAACAGCACATACTAACAGTATTGTCATTTTTCTAAAGCTTGAAACAGTTGGCCATTGAAAATAAGCGGCGCCAACTTTTACTCGCTAAAACTTAGACGGCAGACGGTAATGTCGTGGCTCCCAGATGCCATTGTTTCAGATGCTCATGCATCACTGTAGTGCTGCCATGGTTAAAGACGTCTGCCTTGCAAAGTCTGCATTGCATTTTACTTGTTTTGTTTTTTTCGTCTTCTGTAAAATGTTCCCAAACAACAGAAAGTTTGGGTCTGTCTTTTTTTTTTTAAATCCACTTTCACATTCGCCATATTCAGAGCCGTAAATGTGCTCCTCTGCTTCTTCGCTGGAAATTGTTCACGCATGCCAGACAACAGAGGCACTACTGCCCTCAGCAGTTCCGGTCGTGCATTGCAGTTACAGCTGAACATTACCGCGGCATGCATATAAACTTTATAATTAAACGATTTGTCGACAATAAAAATATTTGTCGACAAATTTTTATTGTCGACGTTATCCACAGAGTCGACTAATCGTTTCAGCCCTAGTTATCACTGTAAGTTACTTAAGAATATATTTACATTTCTCTTTTTAAAGATTTTTAAAGGTTCATTGCCTTGCTCCTGAAATAGGCTTCTACTTCCATAGTTTCCAGGACTTTAGAGAAATTGCTGTATGTACCATTACATGTCCTGTCTGTTTCAGCACTAATGGTACATGTCAACAGTCCTCATTCACAGTAGTGTGAAAAAGTGTTTGCCCCCTTCCTGATTTCTCTCTTTTTTTTTTTGTATGTTAATCACACTTCAATATTTCAGATCAAGCAAATTTAAATATTAGACAAACATAACACAAGTAAACACAAAATGCAGTTTTTAATTGAAGGCGTTTATTATTAAGGGTAAAAAAAAAAATCCAAACCTACATGGCCCTGTGTGAAAAAGTGATCCCCCCCCCCCCCATTAAAACAAATTAACTGTGCTTTATCACATCTTTGGAAAGCTGAGTTCAATTTTCTAGCCATTTCTAAAGCTTTGGGACTCCAACAAACCACAGTGAGAGCCATTAGCCACAAATGGTGAAAACATGGAACAGTGGTGAAGCGTCCCAGGAGTGGCCGGCCGACCAAAATTACCCCAAGAGCACAGCGACGACTCATCCAAGAGGTCACAAAAGACCCCGCAACAACATCCAAAGAACTGCTGGCTTCACTTGCCTCAGTTAAGGTCAGTGTTCATGACTCCATCATAAGAAAAAGACTGGGCAAAAATGGCCTGCATGGCAGAGTTCCAAGACGAAAACCACTGCTGAGCCAAAAGAACATAAAGGCTCATCTCAGTTTTGCCAGAAAACATCTTGATGATCCCGAAGACTTTTGGGAAAATACTCTGTGGACTGACGAGACAAAAGTTGAACTTTTTGGAAGGTGTGTCCCATTACATCTGGCATAAAAGTAACAGCATTTCAGAAAAGGAACATCATACCAACAGTAAAATATAGTGGTGGTAGTGTGATGGTCTGTGGTTGTTTTGCTGCTTCAGGACCTGGAAGACTTACTGTGGTAAATGGAACCATAAATTCTGCTGTCTACCAAAAAATCCTAAAGGAGAATGTCCGGCCATCTGTTCGTGACCTCAAGCTGAAGCGCACTTGGGTTCTGCAGCAGGACAATGATCCAAAACACACCAGCAAATCCACCTCTGAATGGCTTAAGAAAAACAAAATGAAGACTTTAGAGTGGCCTGGTCAAAGTCCTGACCTGACCTGAAGTGGCATGACCTTAAAAAGGCGGTTCTGTCATGCGGTGACCCTCGTGGATCACCATAAGATGCCAAAAGTCCACCAGTGAGTTTTGCAAAGATGGTGATTTATTAACACACGAGACAGGACAAGACTGTGAGCCGCTCTCGGCAAAAACACACATAAATTAATACATGAGCTCGCAGGGCGAACCCCAGCCACTACGAACTAAACTGTGGCATAACATGAGACAACGAACCTGACATGAAGGTCCAATGACGCTCTGACAAGACTTGACAAGGTTTTGACAAAGTGTTGACAAAGTCTGACAATACTCCTGCAACCTTACTGCCACTAGTGCCCGCTTTATGAAGGCGAACACTAACGAGCAGTAATGACACACAGCTGACCAGCCTTGACAGGCGGAAGCCCCACCAAGCACCTTCACAATAAGAGCCCGGTGAGGCCAGAATACAACCCACAGCTGTCAAGGCCGGCAGCGAGTAGAGCTTAGCCCGAGCGTGAACAGAACCCAGTGCTCGGGTCGTAACAGTACCCTCCCTCCGAGGGCGAGCTCAGAACGCCCCAAGGACCACCCTGCCCCCCCCCCACCCCCCAGCGTGGGTGGCTGGGGGTAGGTGCAGAGGGAGAGAGACCAAACCCAGAAACAAAACAGCGACAAGAACAACTACATACAGGACAGTGACAAGGATAACTACTCAGATTAAATCAAAAAATGCACATGGAGAAAACAAAAAACCAGAACTACTGGATCAGAACTACTAAACACAAGACTATGACAAAATACCAAATACTCAAAATCAGACAAAATACACAGAGGAAAACAAGGCAACAGTAGAACATAACACATACTAGGGCAACTGCAAGACATAGCCATAACACAAAATACACAGGACAGCAAGAACAAGAAAAAAAAGACACTGTGACAGATTAACCCAGAAAAACCACTACCCGCCTCCCCCCCCGACAGTTTATGCTGACCGGCGGAGACCAAGCGCCACAGGAACAGTTCAGGTGGTCTCCCCGCGTCCAACAGCCGGCGGGTGGTCTTAGGATCTGGAGCATGACCAGTTGGCTCACCAGAGTCCAACGCCCAGCACGTCCGCTCCTCTGGTGGTCGAACCAGGTCGCCCGAAAACACACACAACACGTCGGGTGGCCGACCCGAGGCGCCGAACCGGCGAAACAGTTCCTCAGGCAGCCGACCCGTGTCCCTCAACCACCAGTCCTGGGGAAAAACAGCCCGCGGCGGCCTCCCTGACGAGGACAAAACTCGGGAGAGCCGGGGCGAGCGAACAGGAGCCCCCAAGGCCCCCGGCGATGATGCACAGGGGCGGTGACTCAGTAGAGGGGACAGATGACCAGGATGAGCCTGTAATCCGTTCGACGGTGAAAGGTCTGCAGCTCCTCCCCCGTCCGCGGACCACGCTGGCGCTACACCTCCGCTGGACCCCGATTGGGTCCCAGCTGCACCCACGTTGGGCCCCGATTGGGCCGGAACCGCACCCGTGGTGGACCCCGATTGGGCCTCTGGTGCACCCACGTCGGACCCCGATTGGACCACAGCAGCCTCCACAACGGACCCCGACTGGGTTGGTGCAGCTCCGCTGACGATCTCCACCCCCAAACCTGGGACCTCCAACCCAGTGACTCCGACTCGTTCCATGCCGGCGACACTGCAACAAGGCTCAGAAACAAGAAAACCGGGATCAGAATCACCGGTAGCAACAGAACCCAGGGAGACGAGCTCGGGCGCAGCAGGCGGCTGCTCCTCACTCGCCTCCCCGAGATGCAGGCAAAAATGCTCCAACACAGGGGACAGAGACACCAGAGGGAGCACTTGCCTGCACTCGGGTTCTGTTGCCACCCAGGACTCCGACGATCCAGGTTCAGAGTGGCGACTCTCGTCAGCAGGCTCAAACTCAGCTGCGTCGGGCTCTGCAGCTGGCAGGATGTCATCTGCAGCCTGAGGTTCCTCCCGCGCTGCTGTCCACACTGATGACCCGTATGGCGTGGGGGCAGGGGACCCTCGACCCACTGGCTCGGACCGCTCTGGCGAGGAGACCCGGGGACGCTTCTTCGTCGGCTCAGGCTCCAGGCCACAGTCCGCTCTTCTCCTCTGTCCACGACGTGGCTGCAGGGCTGGATCCAGGCTTTCCAGCACTGCAGGTCCCCTCTTCATCCAACGACGTTGGCCTGGCGTCGCAGACCGCTCGACGGGGGGGGGGGGGGGGGGGGGGGGGGGGTACACAGAGGCAGCAGGTTTAGTAATTCTTTCTACAGCAGGTGGAGGAAGCTCGGAGGGCTGCGAACCCCGAACTCCACCCCCAGGAGTCAGACAAGGCAGATCATAATCAAGATGTAACAAATTATCATGCACTTGCCTTTCTCCCAGGGAAGAGATGGTTCCTGCTGTAAGGGACGTTGTTCCTCCTTCTCCCCGCTGGATGGCGACAGAGGGCCCCCTGGAAGGACGAGGTGGGGCCGCTCTCAGCGGTTCGCTGATGGACTCCGCCGGCAGCAGGTCCAGCCGGGGATTCTGCTGAGGGTGACCTGGGTTGTTGCACCGACGTCGTCATCGGCCCCCAGATGGCGCGCACTCCTGGACCAGTTCCAGGACAGGAACGGGACTCCAACGCGGGGAGTGAGGATGCCTCCTCCTCTGCTTCCTGCCTTCTTCCTCCTCCATCCCACAAAGTGTCTCGCGCTGCGTAGCGAGTTCTTCTCTCCTCATAATCACCTCCGGGTGATCGTCATAATGGAGAGGGAGGTTGTCCAGGAGTTCCTCAGCGCAGTCTAGGTGCCAGCGCATATAGCGGGAGTTGACGTCGAAGGTAGCGGCGAGGAGCACCTCGTCGACATACTCCAGCGCGCTCGCTAGCTCCTTGCCCAGGCGTCGACCGCGGCCCCTGGATGACAGCATTCTCCCAGACGTTGACACCCAAACAGGGAAGAACGATTGTCCAATTACTGCAAAAACTCGGTGTGGCGTCTCCGTTTAGACGTCCTGGCAGGAGCATGCTGTCATGCGGTGACCCTCGCGGATCACCATAAGACGCCAAAAGTCCACCAGTGAGTTTTGCGAAGATGGTGATTTATTAACACATGAGACAGGACAAGACTGTGAGCCGCTCTCGGCAAAAACACACATAAATCAATACATGAGCTCGCAGGGCGAACCCCAGCCACTACGAGCTAAACTGTGGCATAACATGAGACAACGAATCTGACATGAAGGTCCAATGACCCTCTGATAAGACTTGACGAGGTTTTGACAAAGTGTTGACAAAGTCTGACAATACTTCTGCAACCTTACTGCCACTAGTGCCCGCTTTATGAAGGTGAACACTAACGAGCAGTAATGACACACAGCTGACCAGCCTTGACAGGTGGAAGCCCCACCGGGCACCTTCACAATAAGAGCCCGGTGAGGCCAGAATACAACCCACAGCTGTCAAGGCCGGCAGCGAGCAGAGCTTAGCCCGAGCGCGAACAGAACCCAGCGCTCGGGTCGTAACAGGTTCATGCTGGAAAACCCTCCAATGTGGCTGAATTACAACAATTCTGCAAAGATGAGTGGACCAAAATTCCTCTACAGCGCTGTAAAAGACTCACTGCCAGTTATCGCAAGAACTTGATTGCAGTTGTTGCTACTAAGGGTGGCCCAGCCAGTTATTAGGCTTAGGGCGCCATCACTTTTTCCACACAGGGCCATGTAGGTTTGGATTTTTTTTCTCCTTAATCATAAACACCTTAATTTAAAAACTGCATTTTGTCTTTACTTGTGTTATCGTTGTCTAATATTTAAATTTGTTTGATAATCTGAAACATTTACATGTGACAAACATACAAAATAAAATGAGAAATTAGGAAGGGGGCAAACACTTTTTCACACCACTGTATTCCCTACAGCATATAGCCCACAGTGCAGTGCATAGGTGTTGCAGCTGGAGCAGAAAGTCACCAGCAACAATTTGAAGGCTGCTCTATATAAACAGTGGATCCAATTTTCAACTGCATTTCTAGATAGACTAAGATAATTTTCAATGATGCATGGCTTCTTTTTCGCAAATGATGTCAACATATGAAACATTATTGATGCATGAAAGTAGTTTAAAAAGTGCCAATTTTTCAGTTTGCTACAACCTAGATGACATAGCTTTACGAAGTTACCAAATGCAGTAACTCTAATTTATAGTGTAGTCAAGACCAGATCGAGACCAGAGTGTGGAAAGTCTGAGACTTTAAGGGGTTGAGAACAAGTCGAAACCAAGACCACTGTAATTGCAATCAAAATTATTCAATCCCTAGTGCAAATTAGGTATTTTTAGCAAAATGTACAAAGTAGCAGCTGTTTTTAATAAACAAATCAAACAAGAACAATTTAAATTGCTCAGCACAACTAATATTACAAGTGGTTTCTCCCAATTCAACACAAAATGCCACTTTTAATAACTACTGCAGTTTCAAAATTTATCAACTCCTTTATGACAAGCATCTTTAGTGTTTAGTAGAGCACCCTTTTGCTGTTATGACCTGCTGCAAACATGATGCATAGCCAGACACCAGCTTCTGGCAGCAGTGTGAAGAAGCTTAGCCCATTCCTTCTGGGCAAAAACTTTCAGTTCACTAATATTCTTGGGTTTGTGTGCTGCAACCGCCTTTTTTTGTTTTTTAAACCCACCAGAGATTTCTCAATGGGGTTCAAGTCAGGTAACTGTGATGGCCCCTCTAGTATCTTCCAGGACCTTTTCTGAAACAAATCCTCAGTGGACTTCGAGGTATGCTTGGAATCACTGTCCTGTTGGAAAGTCCAATGACACCCAAGCTTCAGCTTCCTCACAGATGAACAGATACTTGATTGAATCCATCTTACTGACCACACACTGCAGGTCAGTGCCAGAGGAAGCAAAGCAGCCCCAGAGCATCACCGAGCCACTGCCATGCTTCACTGGTAGGCAGGGTGTTCTTTTTAGCATAGACTTCATTCTTCATTCTCCAGAAGTCTGAAAAGTTGGCTCTAGTTTGCTCAAAACTATATAAATAAATAAACTATATAAATAAACCAAAGATGTTTGTGGACTCTGTTCTGTGGAGTGATGAAACAAAACTGGAACTTTTGATTGCAACTGCATGTTGGCCTTGGCACACTCTGGTCACCCTGGGCTTGATGAGATCTTGACTACAACACTACTAATTTAATGGCCAAGTACTGTATATCCTAATGGTTCATTGCAAATTTTAATACCAGCACACAGTCAAAGGGTTGAAATCTGGGTTTCTGTATCTCACACCGAGGTATGCTGACACTGGCATGGTCACATGGACCAAGCTCATGGAGTGAATGTGTGTCATATTGTCTGCATCATAGAAGGATAGATTCTTAGATGAGCAGTTGAGATAGATCCCAATCTTCTGAGGTATGCCTTCAAAGCCTACCTCTGTGTTCACATTCTGACGACAGGTGGTGTATTTTTGCCCTTCATATTTAATGAAATAATTTTTTATCCCAAGTTCCCAATAGTCCCTGCTTCCTACGTCTATTTCCCAGTAATGCTGCCCTTCAGAGAACTCACCGACACTGATTGTGCAGCTTGTCTCAGGTTGTACGGTGAAGTCTGTGTTGTCAATAAGGTAATCTGATTCTGATTCTGAGTCAATAAGGTAATCTGATTCTGATTCTGATTCTGAATCAAATAGATTACGCTGGACTTTATATTGTTCTCTTCGTAGTACATTTTGTGTGGTGGTACCAAATGTAAATTGAGGATCAGGTACAAAGCTAAAACCTTGACCTGCTTCGGTTACTTTATATTGTTCTCCTCGTAGTACATTTTGTGTGGTGGTACCAAATGCAAATTGAGGACCAGGTGCAAAGCTAAAACCTTGACCTGCTTCGGTTACTTTATATTGTTCTCTTCGTAGTACATTTTGTGTGGTGGTACCAAATGCAAATTGAGGACCAGGTGCAAAGCTAAAACCTTGACCTGCTTCGGTTACTTTATATTGTTCTCTTCGTAGTACATTTTGTGTGGTGGTACCAAATGCAAATTGAGGACCAGGTGCAAAGCTAAAACCTTGACCTGCTTCGGTTACTTCAGTCCAAAACAATCTTCTCCCATCATCTGACACAGTTGAAGCTGGACTGTTGCTTTTGAGTAAAAGTCTTTCAGGTCGGGGTTGGATCACCTGAAGCATCTGTTTCCACACAAAGAACTCCAGGTGACTTTCATAAGGCCCCAGAGAAATAGAGGTGTTTATCACTTGTGAATGTCCTCCCCTGGGTCGAAAGGAGCGCTTTGCAGTTATCATGCTTTGATCCTCAGTCCAGGTCTTCAAAAATTTCTCAGGATCTGTGATTTTCAGGACTGATGTCACCATTCCCTCCAGCTTTCTGCTCTCACACAGATCCATTTCTAAATGTTTTAAGTTCTTGTTCATTTTCTCAATGCCATCTTTTTCTTTGTGCTTCAGTTCATTCTGTATCTCATCTTCCCTCTTCCTCAGGAACTGGTGCATCACCTCAAACTGGCTTCTGATCTGTGTCATCAGCTGCTGAGACATCTCTTTGGTTTTTGTTATTTTTTCTCTTTGTTTGTTGGCCTGGCTTTGTATAGTGCAGATATCACCAAAAACATTCTCCATAAATGCCTCCAACTCCTTCCTTAAAGAGGCAGCTGCCTCTTTGATTGGTTTGAACTTGTGTCCTTCATGTTTCTCCCAATCTCTGCATATGATGCAAGCAAACTGCTGATCCGTGACACAGAACAACTTGAGCTTTTCTTCATGTTCAGCACACAACCACTCAGTAACCTGTTAAAAAATATTCATAGATATATAATAGCTATATGATACAAGAGAGAGAAAAAAACAAGTTTGAAGATCTGTGACTGAAGCTGTATTGAATTTTTAGCACTTCAGCAGCCTGTTGGGGTTGGACACCAACCAGGACTTTACCTTTCTTGACTCTTGCCCGCTTAACCAAAAGCTGGCCCTCTGAGGTCCAAGCCTTCATTAGAGTTTAGGGTTAGGTCAAAAACTAAACCTATGATTTTAAATCAGAGGGGGAAAACAAAACTTTCCATAGAGTAAAATCAATTGTCCTTATATGTGTTAACTGGTTGTTATTATGGCTAAGTTGCAGTTGCAAGTACCTACTTTTGCTGTCAATCTGCAATCATCCCACTTCCATGATAACATGCTTTAATAGTAACCAGTGCCAATTAGCCAATTTTAGGTCAATTTATAGAGAAAAGAAACAGATTTCAATGTTCAGACACTTTACATACGCATAAGGGCTGGCTTTAAAGTGACACGCCGGTGAAAATCTTTTTTTTGTTAACATGTTTTTTTGACTTACAAGATATAGCAAGAGCAAAATCACCTGTAAGTGTCATGTCTGTGTTTTTCTGCTGTGAAAGTTCAATTCCCTTCCCCCCTTCAAAAGGCAGGGTTTGACAGAACGCATTTGTGATGTCCCAAATACAGGTACTAAGCACTGGATATGGCCTCGGAGGAAGAGGGCAGAACTGAGGATTCAGTTTAGCCTCCAGTGTCAGTTGGCATTTTTGGACAGCTGCTTTGAAAACTTGACCCAAATTAAGATGAGTTTTACCATTAAACTGCTTTTAAAAACTGATGCATTGCAATCATTATCCTGGGCCGCCATGCATACAAGCTGGCATGTAATTCTACCAGTAAGTCTGTTTTTATCCATCTATCTTCTACCACTGTTCCAGAATTCCGGGTCGCGGAGGCAGTAGTTCAAGCAGAGGAGTCCAGACTTCCCTCTCCCCAGCCACCTGCTCCAGCTCTTCGGAGAGGATACCAAGGCATTCCCAGACCAGCTGAGAGACAGTCTCTCCAGCGAGTCCTGGGTCTGCCCCGGGGTCTCCTGCCAGTGGGACGTGCCCGAAACACCTCAAGTGGGAGGCGTCCAGGAGGCATCCTGATCAGATGCCCATACCACCTCAACTGGCTCCTTTCAAGGTGGAGGAGCAGTGGTTCTACTCTGAGCCTCTTCCGGATGACTGAGCTCCTCACCCCATCTCTGAGAGTGAGTCCACAAATCCTACAGAGAAAGCTCATTTCAGCCGCTTGTATCTGCAATCTCGTTCTTTTGATCATTACCCAAAGCTCGTGACCATAGGTGAGAGTAGGAACGTAGATTGACTGGTAAATTGACAGCTTTGCCTTAGAACTCAGCTCCTTCTTCACCACAACAGACCGGTACAACGTCCACATCACTGCAGATGCTGCTCCGATCCGTCTGTCAATTTCTCGCTCCATTCTCCCCTCACTCGTGAATAAGACCCCAAGATACTTAAACTCCTCCACTTGGGGCAGGAGCCTGTCCCCAATCCGGAGAGGACAATCCACCTTTTTCTGACTGAGGACCATGGACTCGGACTTGGAGGTGCTGATTCTCATCCCAGCTGCTTCACACTCCGCAGCAAACCACCTCAGCAAGAACTGTAGGTCATTGCTGGATGAAGCCAACAGGGCAACATCATCTGGATCGTCACCTTATCATGGTGGGGGTTTGCGTGCCCCAGTGATCCCAGGAGCTATGTTGTCAGGGGCAATTTGCTTCTGATAGGGTCACCCAAGACAAACTGGTCCTGGTTGAAGGGCCTGACTAAGAACGATCCAACAGACTCATGATAAATATTAGAACAAGGATTTAGTGTACCCTGCCCGGTATGGCGTTACCGGGGCCCCACCCTGGAGCCAGGCCTGGGGGAGTTGCTCGATGGCCAGCGTCTGGTGGCTGGGTTTCCACCTATGGGACCCGGCCGGGCTCAGCCCGAAGGAGTTACATGGGTCCGCCCTCCAGTGGGCTCACCACCTGCAGGAGGGATCATGGGGTCTGGTGCTATGTGGATCAGGTGGCGGTCAAAGGCGGAGACCTTGGTGGATTGATCCCAAGCTTTCTAAACTGGCTTTCTTTCTGTTTTTATCATGGGATTTATTCTGTTAGGTTAATATAAGGCCGCCATTAGTCTGTTAATGTACTTGATTCATACAGCAGAACCAGTAGCTTACCAACAGTACAACTTTATGTTCAGTAAATGTCAAAGCTTTGTGTCAAATAGGTAACATGCTAGAGAGAAGATGATCTACAAATATCCAGATAATATTTAGATGCTACATGTGTTGATTTGTTTTCTCAGACTTTTTTTGAAAAACACAGCTGCACGTTAAAGACAGGAGGAGAAAAGAGATGGAAATCAGATGGGGTTGACTGACAGTTTTTCTCTGATGCAATGTGGCAAAGTAAAATACTTTTGGAGTGTGTCAAGCTCCTCCAGAGATGATTGTGCACAGAATGAATGTGTAGTTCGGTTGGTAACTGCTGAGAAGACTGGAGCTGCAGGGCACAGAGTCTGTCTGCTCTCGGGCTGCAGGCTCCCGGAGTCGCTGGCCTTGTCTCTCTGCTGCGTTGCGTGCTAACCCAGCGTATGTGGGGTCACATGTGATATACAATAGATGTGGTTGTTCCTTTCCACGGTCATGGTGGTGTTAATTTCTGAAGTTTTGGATAATACAGGAACGCGAGCATCAGTGGGGACTTGCGGTCTGCTTTTGGACAGCTGTATGTAGCTTACGTCCACTGGAGGACAGTAGTGGTGGCAGGTGTGTGCGCTGTGCTGCTTTGCTGTGGTGTTCCAGTGCTCTGCATGTGCTGAGCAGCTGCAGTCATTGCAGCACTAATTTTTTTAACATTAGTTCTTCAGTACTATTGTTTTCTGGTCAAATTTGCCAGCTTGCAGATTTGTATGTGTGGTTGCTGTGGTCCTTGAGAACAGGTGGCGTGTTAGCGTCCTTGTGGGCGGGATGTGGTTGGGCCCAATTAGAATATTCATAGATCCCAGCATTTAAGATGAGGAAAAGGGAAACATTTTCACAAGCAACTCTAAAACCACGAAAGGTTTTTTGTGGAAAAAGGGACATAAGATTACCATGCTAGACAATATAGATTTTTAAAGAGGATTTATATCCACCAGAGTGCATCTTAAAGATTTCTCTATTCACTTTTGTCGTTGTACTGCAAGTTTCACCAACTAATTTTCAGACTCTAACCTACACGTATTACGACACCACATAGCCACTCATTTGTTTAACTGTAGTTATACAAGTTTAACAGGTTTTTCTTGCACATACTCTTTTCCCAAATCCCAAGGCTAATCTCTTAGTTATCTAATTCTAAATTCCACCCCATGTCAAGTAAAAATAGTGTGGACATGGCAGCAAGAGCAGGTAGCAAACCAGCAGCCCTCCAATCATAGGTTGGCCACACTCTACACCTGCGTCATACATTTCAGCTGATCTGAAAAGGTTTTGTCAGATTGTCAGCTCTCCGTTTCTGTAGACATTCCCTTAAGTTATTGTATATCCATGTAGCTGCATATATTTGGAACAGAGTCAGCATTAAATCATTCCTGCTTAGCCTGCCTTGGCTTGCCAGTCCTTTTGGTGACACAAGTAGAATGCCAAATTCCAGAGCCGGAGGTTGTGAGTTTGAAACCTTGGTTGGCCATTACCAGTAACTTCTATTTGAACACTGCAATTATATTTACATTCACCGAACACTGATTTTCACTCACAAAATTTTATGCAATTAGATGGTGCACAGTGGGTTAATATTCTGACCTTCCTGCTGTGGTTGTGCTTTATCACACAGCTACAGCAATCTAATGACCCGTCTGCTGACAGATAAGGGAGCTCACACTTGGTGGAAAAAAAAATGTTTTCTGGGGCAGTGCAAGTGCAAATTACACAGTTTTATTCAAGCACAGTGAAGGCAAGTGGGCCTGAAAATTTGACCTTAAATATGTTATGGTCATTTAAATGTTGACATGTGGCCATAGTATACTAAGCAATCAGATTAATCAGCCATCAACTAAATGTATTTATTTTTATTTTGTCTATGATAATAGTACTCTAAGTTTTCGTGACTTCTTATTCTTGTTTTGTCCTCCCCCCCCAACTTAATCACAAACTGTGCATCATACCAGGTTAAACCTAAGCTGTACTTTGCACTCAATTTACAAGAAAATTAACTATCGTTCAAATGGTACTTCAACTCCTAAAAGGACACACATGAATGTCATTATTCCCTGATTACCCTCACCTCTTTCTTTTTCCTCTCTGCTTCTTTGGCCTTCTCAGCGAGGCTTTTCAGAATGAGGCTCGTCTGCAGACTCGTTGCCTCAGTATTAATTTCTGCCCTACACTGTGGACACTGCTGCTGGGTCTTCAGCACATCTGTAATACACTGTCGGCAGAAAACGTGTCCGCACACCACAGTCACTGGGTCGGTGAAGAGTGTCAGACAAACGGAACAGGTCAGATCTTCAGAATAGAAATCAGACGCCATGGCTCACAAATCCCCGTCAACTGTGCTCTACCAAACCGGTTTTATCTAGTATAGTGTCAGTTTCAGTTTCCTGGAAAAGCCACACCCATGGAGAAAGAAAATATTTTTATAACATGTAGCCTCTGATGAAGACCAGGAATGTCACATTTTTTATATTATTAAAATATAAATTATTATTATTATTATTATTATTATTATTATTATTATATATCCACCTTATTCCTGGGGGTGCCGCTGTAGGAATGATTACAGGCTGAGCTTCCAGTTTCGGCTGCAGTAGTGTTAAATCAGTCAGTAAGAGTGGAGCAGCAGGGACATTTCAAATTCAAATTCAAATTCAAATTCAAACGTTTATTTCAAACTCAGGGTTCATATTATGAGCAAAACTAAAACGAGTAGAAAATAGATAAATAAAAAAATAAATAAAAGTATATACAGATCAGCAGACACTCGGCGCTCTTGTAACAACAATAACATACAATAATGGGCTCAGTATAAAATGGAACGCCACCACTTCCAAATGCTGGAATGAAGTGTGAGTGACGAGTTGACAATTGCTGATATAAGATGATTGTTACATGCCAGCAACCTTCTCAAAAAACTGTAAACATTTAAAATATTTACATTTAAAATAGCATTTTTAAAAGTTTTTCAAATTCATTTTAATGTATAGTCCACATACGTGTTTTGCACTCAAGTGGCAGCTAATTTCATCTCTTCTAGTTTTTGTATTTTTTGAATGTTTTGGCATAGTCCTGGTACTTGCTGCTGGTGTTCATGGTTGTGCCAGACTGGATAAATGGAGGCTTCTCACCACACGGTGACAGACGACATCCAAGCACGGTGCTGTGGCGTATGTCTGCTTTAAGGTAAATTTGATTATGTCCAACATATTTTAACAAAATGCAGCCAACTTTGTTGCAGTGGAGACGTGCTGGTCGGAATGCCCACCACGTCATTATGAGTACAGGCAATGAGAAGTCATAAATCATCACCCTTTTTTTTTTGTTTGGTAGCAGCAAAGTCCCAGGAAAACCCCCATGAGTGCCTTGTATCATTGGAAAGCTTAGAAATCGTACTTTCTAAAAATGCCTATGTTTTTGTGGAAGACGTAACTCCCGACCAATCGAACACGAGTTTTCAACTTAGCTAAAATAGAAACAAATCGTTTTTTTCTGGGTGAGTTTTTCTGCACTTCCTACAAATTAAATATCATTTTGAAGATCTTTCAATACAGAATATGGAAATAACGTTACATTGTGGAGAAAGGAAACAGATGAGGCAGCAAGCTAGATGACACACAAACTTTATTCTTTTTCCAACATCAAGTACAGTAAAAGAGCTCCCAGGTCTCTGTGCATTCCTCTTTTATACCTTTAATTCCATATATTAAGACCCGGAGCTTCTGAGCATAATTCATTATTTGGAACAAAGACCTGTGTGGCACATTAACATGACATAACGCCGGCACCACTCTCACACCCTTTCCCCTTCCAGCAGCTCCAGAAGTTCCTCCTCTCCCCGGGGAGCGCATAGTCCTTACTGTCCCATCTGATACCCCCCGGTGACACTTCCTCCTTCAATCCATTGTACCCCCTTCCCCAGCTGCCATCTCTGGGTGGAGAATCCCCCACCCGTACCACCACACAGCCCCCCACCTGAACACCCAGAAAGGGCACTAACCCCCCCAAACCTTTGGGCTTGAGCCAGCGTCCATAGCGTCTGTAGCGGGGGGTCGCCAATCCAGCTGAAACACCCTGTTGGCAAGGTGTACAGAAGGGCACGTCAGTCTATGGAGGGAAAAAGGGAGGGGGGGGGACACATCAGCGTCGCGGGCACAGGTCCATAGAGAGGGAACACCAACTTGCAGAGCCACCAACGGTGGGCGTCTGCGCCAGGGAGCTTGGGCCAACACCACCTGCTCGTCTGCCAATTCAAAAGCGGGCTTCAGCCTGTCGATGCCGACAGTCTTCCTACACCCCCCCCCCCCAAGTCTAACACAAAATGTTTCACCCCAGGTTCCAACACCCTGAACAGTCCATCGTACGGTGGGTGCAGCGGGGTCCAGCGCACATCGTGCCTGACAAAAACAAAGCTGGCGTTTTGTAAACTCTTGGGGACAAAAGTGTGGGGAAAACAATGGTGGGCCAGGCCCGGTACGTTAAAAGTCTCCATGCTGTGCAAAAATTGCACGGGCGGATCAGCCTTGGGCACAGGGTTTTCCGGTCAAAACTCTCCAGGGATCCGCAGCGGCTGAGAAAAAACGAGTTCTGCCAGGGAAGCTGCCAAATCCTCCTTAGGCACGGAGCACAACCCTAAAAGAACCCAGGGCAGGCGGTCGACCCAATTTGTGTCTGTGAGTGAAGCTCTGAGCGCTGCTTTAAGCAGCCTATGAAAACGCTCACTCAACCCGTTAGCTTGGGGGTTGTACACAGTAGTGCAGTGAATTTTGACTCCCAGGCTCTGGGCCATTGCAGACCAGAGGTCTGAAACAAATTGCAGACCCCTGTCGGAAGTGATGTCCAATGGGGATCCAAACCGTGCAACCCAACCCAAGACGACAAAAAAAGCACGAGCTACTTCCACGGACGTGGTAGAAGCCAGCAGAACCACTTCAGGCCAGTGCGTGGTGCAGTCCACGATTGTCATAAGGTGCATGAAGCCTTGCAACGGCGGGAGGGCTCCCACCAAATCCACGTGGATGTGGTTGAACCTTCTGGCCGGGATTTGGGAGGGCTCGAGGGGGGCTCTGGTGTGCTTGTGCACTTTGGCCCACTGGCACACGCCACAAGCGGCAGCCCACTCTTTCACGTCCTTGCGCAAGCGTGGCCAGATGAATTTTGCCCCCACTAGCTTCACCGAAACGTGCACTCCCAGATGCAAAAGGGAGTGGACTGACTCAAAAATGCAGCGCCGCCAAGAGCTCAGAACCACCGGGCGCGGGCGGCCGGTAGAGACATCATAAAGCAAGGGAGGGCACCCTTCTTGCACCACCCTGCTCTCCAGCCTTAACCCAGTAGGCGCCAACTGGAGCGTGCAAATGTCCATGTCCCTGGCTTCCTCTGCGGCCATAGCAGGGAAATCTATTCCCATGTAGACTGGGAAGACTAACGCGCGCAACAGACAATCGGCCACGATGTTGAGCTTACTGGCAACGTGTTGAATGTCGATTGTAAACTCCGAGATTGCAGACAAATGCCATTGCTGCCAGGCCGACCATGGTTCAGAGATCTTGGACATCGCATACGTCAGCAGCTTATGGTCCACGAATGTGGTGAACTCGCGCCCTTCTAGTCAAAACTGGAAATGGCGTGTCGCCAGGTGGAGAGCCAACAACTCTGTCAAATGTGCTGTATTTGCGTTTGTTGTCGTGCAAAATTCAACTAAAAAATGCAAGCAACTGCCATGAACTGGAGACATACTGCTCCACCACTGCTCCTATGGTGCCATCAGACACGTCCGTAGTGAGCATTATCCGTGCCGACGGATTTGGATGGGCTAGCAACACGGCATCCACCAGCGCTGCTTTGGCGTCCTTGAAAGCCTGGACTCGCTCGGGAGTCCAGTCGATGTTTTCTGTGGACTTCTTTTTTTTCAGCGTGGCATACAACGGCTGCAAAAGCTGGGCTGCCCGGGGAAGGGAACGGTTATAAAAATTGATCATTCCCAAAAACTCCTGTAGGGTTTTCATGGTTTGCGGACGCGGAAAGTCCAACACGGCACGCACCTTATCCAGTAGTGGAATCGCGCCCTCCAGCGAAATGCGGTGGCCCAAAAAAATCAATCACTGGCACACCAAACTGGCACTTCGCCGGGTTCACTATAAGTCTGCGCGCTTCCAACCTCTGGAAAACCGTCTTGAGATGGGCGATGTGCTCCTCCTCTCACGCACTAGCTACCAGAATGTTGTCTAAGTAGACAAAAACAAAGGACAAGTCACGAAGCACTGCGTCCATCATTCTCTGGAAAGTCTGTGCCGCACCTTTTAATCTGAACGGCATGCGTAAAAACTCGAAAAGGCCGAAAGGAATTATTACCGTTGTTTTCAGAACATCTTCCGCGTGCACCGGGACCTGATGGTGTCCGCAGACCAGATCCATTTTTGAAAAAACGCGCCCCGGCCAGGTGCACGGAAAAATCCTGGATGTGCAGAATAGGATAACAATCGTGTTCCATGGCGTTGTTCAAGCACCGGAAATCGCCGCACAGTTGCCACAACCCATCGGCTTTAGGCACCATGTGAAGTAGGGATGTCCACGGGCTGTTGGAGCACCTGACAATGCCCAACTGCTCTAAGTTGGCAAACTCCTTGCGTGCACTGGCCAGCTTAGCCGCATCCAGGCACCAAGGATGCACGAACACCGACGGGCCTTTTGTAGTTATGATTTGTTTACAGCGTTAGCATCTTAGCAGCGGTGCTAACTAATGGAGCTACTGTCTACGAGGCCACTTTATAAGGTCATCTTCCCATCCCTTGATAGTCGTGGGAAGTGGTATGATAATACTACTGTTTTGAGGTGCAAGAGGCCATGTTCCCGGCATTTCTGATGCGATATGTTCTAAATTAGTCCTGAAAGTTGCTACCATAATTCACACAAGGCTTCATGGGGCCGAGGAATAAGGTGTGTGTGTGTATATATATATATATATATATATATATATATACACACACCTTATTCCTTTATATATATATATATCAGAATCAGAATCAGAATGAGATTTATTGCCATTGTTCATGTAGTACACAAACTAGGAATTTGTCTCGGTGCAATGCTGCAACATTAAACATGGAGTAGCACTAAAGATAAAAATAAAAAACTATGCATGCAATAAAATGTAGAATATGAATGAGTAATACTAATCTATGCAATTTTTAAATATATTAACAAGCAACAGATATTGTGGAGTTCCACATAGTGCAGTCGGTAGTGCAAAAGAAAACAGTGATAATTATCATGAGTCCGATTGAGCTGCTGTACGTAGTGCACGAGAGTCTAATAAGTCACTTAGTGTTCAGCAGTCTGATGGCAGAGGGGAAGAAGCTGTTCATGTAGCGGGAGGTTTTAGTCTGAATGGACCGAAGTCTTCTGCCTGAGGGGAGGGGGGCAAACAGTGCATGTCCAGGGTGTGAAGGGTCGGCTATGATCCAACCTGCACGCCTCCGGGTCCTGGAGATGTACAGGTCCTGGAGGGATGGGAGCTTGCAGCCGATCACCTTCTCAGCAGCGCGCACAACGCGCTGCAGTCTTAGTCTGTCCCTGGCAGTGGCTCCTGCGTACCACACGGTGATGGAGGTGGTGAGGATGGACTCGATGATGGCCGTGTAGAACTGCACCAACATCTTGGTGGGTAGCTTGAGCTTCCTCAGCTGCTGCAGGAAGAACATCCTCTGCTGGGCCTTTTTGATGAGGGAGCTGATGGTCGGCTCCCACTTGAGGTCCCGGGTGATGGTGGTGCCCAGGAAGCGGAAGGAATCTGCAGTGGTGATGGGAGAGTCTGTGAGGGTAAGGGGGGGGCAGAGGGGCTGTGACTTTTCTGAAGTCCACGATCATCTCCACTGTCTTCAGAGCGTTCAGCTGCAGGTTGTTGTGGCTGCACCAGGACGCCAGCTGGGCCACCTCTCTCCTGTAGACGGACTCGTCGCCGTTGGAGATGAGCCCGATGAGGGTGGTGTCGTCCGCAAACTTGATCAGCTTGACAGACTGGTGGCTGGAGGTGCAGGAGTTGGTGTACAGGGAGAAGAGCAGGGGGGAAGTACACAGCCCTGGGGTGATCCGGTGCTGATGCTAACAGAGTCTGAGACAGTCTTTCCCAGCCGCACATGCTGCCTCCGGTCCATCAGGAAGTCAGTGATCCACCTGCAGAGGGAGTCAGGCACGTTGAGCAGGGACAGCTTGTCCTGGAGCAGAGCGGGGCGGATGGTATTGAATGCAGAGCTGAAGTCCACAAACAGGATCCTGACGTAGGTTGCCAGGAAGTCCAGGTGCTGCAGGATGGAGTGGAGGGCCAGGTTGACTGCGTCGTCCACAGACCTGTTGGCTCTGTAGGCAAACTGCAGCGGGTCCAGGAGGGGAGTGGTGATGGTCTTGAGGTGGGGCAGGACCAGGCGCTCAAAGGACTTCATGACTACAGAGGTGAGCGCTACAGGTCTGTAGTCGTTAAGTCCAGTGATCCGTGGCTTCTTGGGGACAGGGACGATGGTAGAGGTTTTGAGGCAGGCCGGCACGTGGCATGACCTCAGGGAGGTGTTAAAAATGTCTGTGAAGACAGGAGTCAGCTCCTCCGCATAGTGTCTCAGGGTGGAGGGAGACACGCCGTCCGGACCGGGGGCCTTGCCCGGGTTCAGTCTGGAGAACTGTCTGTGCACGTCCTGCTCACTGATGGCAAGGGCTGGGGGGGAGGAGGGGGGGCGCCTTTGATGAAGTGGGGACCATGGAGGCAGTGGCGCTGGGGGGAGGGGGGGAGTTGGACACAGCTGACGAGGTGTTAAAACGGGCATAGTGTTGGGACAGTCTTTGACAAAGGGCTTTGTCATCCTGACCCTTAGAAGCCTGAGGCCGATAGTTGGTGATTTGCCTCAGTCCTCTCCACACAGAAGCAGAGTCGTTAGCAGTGAACTGTTGCTGGAGTCTCTCAGAATACACAGATTTAGCTTTCCTCAGCTCTCTGCTAAACCAGTATTTGACCTCCCTGTAGCAGTCCCTGTCTCCACTTTTCAACGCTGCTTATACTGTATATATATATATATATATACTGTATATATATATATATATATATATATATATATATATATATATATATATATATATATATATAGAGAGAGAGAGAGAGAGAGAGAGAGAGAGAGAGATTGTAATTTGGGGAACCTATGCTTGTGGTATGACATTACTGGATTTTATTTTTTTTTTTTTTTACAGTAGCACTTTTATATGTGAGACAGGCCTGAAAAGCTGTTGCAGGGCCGTCTCTTGCTTTTTGGGGGTCCCATGCAAGATTGTGTTTGGGGGGCTGTTTTTGCAGTGGGAGAGAGCTTGAAACTTTTAAAATGGGGGGAAAATCTCATTTACAAGAAAAAAAATTAAATAAAATACATGGAAAAACTTACAAGGTTGCAAGAAAAAGTTGCAAATTTTTGAGGAAAAAAGTAGCAATTCTGCAATAAGAAAGGAGTACACTTACAAGAAAAAATTCTCAAATATATGGGAAAAAATTATAAATTTCCAAGACCAAAAAGTTTCAGATTTATAAGAAAAATGCTGCACATTCAGAAGAAAAAGGCAGAAAATTTATGACAAAAATGTTTTAAGTTTATGAGGAAAAAAAAGTCACAACGTTAAAATAAAAATTAAAAGTAATTGTAATTCTCCAAACAAATGTTAATTGTGAACTTGTAGCTTTAGCGTCCCCTAGTGTCTGAGGGGATAAATAGCATTATTGTACTCTGATTTTCAGCCAGAAAGTGCTCCAAGAAATTGTAAACTTTTCACAACTTTAAAATCATTTCTCTTTAAACTTAAAACCAGTTCATCCATGCATCATTCTGGCACTGTGTGTATTTTTTTGCATATTGTATGATTTGGTCAGTGGTTGTAACTATATTTTGCAAATGAGCAGTTCCCAGTCAGGGTTATGAGGGTGATGTTGCGTAGATATGAAAATGTGATTTTGTTTGCTTTGAACCAGAAGGCCAACATGAAGGCAGCAAAGAAAACCTTTCCTGGTCTACTGCATTTAAATTAAAAGTTTAAACCAGGGCTTACTGAAGTGGCTTTTGCAGATATGGATTAAAATAGTCTCAGACTTGTAATAGTCTTGAGTAAATAGTCTGATTTCTTGAAGGAAGACTAGAGCTAATCCTGATCAAAATGAGGATTTAAATTAAACCTAGTCAGAGGCAGATTGAACTTCAGATTAACAGCTGTTTGCCTCCTGGTGCATGTTGAAAATGGATTACCTTGATGATATCAATGACACTGAAAGACCAACACCACCAAGACCAGAGAGAAAATTGCTCAGAGACAGGAGTAAGCAGCTGAAGGAATTTGACAACATAGACTGTCATGACCGTTTCCATATATACAAAGACAGTGCAGCTGAATTCTTTGCTTTGCTTCAGACACAGCTTTCATGTGATTTAGCGAGGGGAACCCCTATGCCTCCTTCCTTACCTTGAGGTTTTTGGCATGTGGAACCTTCCATTGTGAAGCGGCAGATTTGTGTAGTGTTTTAAGTCAATCAACTGTGTGCAAAAAATTATCTGCATTATGTATTTTTTTGGGGGGAAAAAAAAGTTGGTTTGTTGCTTTAATAACTTTTTGTTGAATGGTTACTGAATTGCAACAAAGGTTTGTATTTCAAAAAGGCACATAGATAGATATGTAGATGGATAGATGGATGGATGGATGGATGTAGTGCAACACTGCAGTGTAACAGCAGCATGGCAGTAGACAACCAAACAGAAACACACACAGCATGATAGACGAAGGGATTACCCATGGGAAGTAAAACTACTAAAAAAGCTTATCTATGTGGGGAGACTTGAATAACGAAACCGAATTGCCTTTAATTCCAGTTTATTTCAAGTAACCATTCCACAGTCTGCTCTCATCTTGAGCAGCGAACAAAGAGGGTGAACACACCAAAGTTCTCCCTTTTAAACATTCTCACATCAAACCATTTCTCTCGCAGGGGAAATCACACATCTATATCAAAATCTCTTTATTCACATTCATTAACCTTTTATTTACATAACTCCCCCTTCTCTCCTCTCGAGCCTCAGCGGTCAGGAAGTCTTCTGTCCCCTGTCCTCCGCAGGGGGTCCAGGCTCTGTGGCTCCGCACTGCAGGGGGCTGGCTCTCCTTCATCGTGAGGTTAAATCACATATGCAGTGTCCCACATATACATGTCTAACAACACAGCCATATAACCCCCCCCAAACGATGAAGAACAGACTAATTCCTAAAATTTAATAGCACCTTACTCACTACTGAATAATCAACACCAACATTCAGTCTGTGCGCCGCTTGGGCTTCAGCCGTCTGCCGAATCTGCTGTGAGTTGGCCCCGCCTTGCCTGCGGCGCTTTTCTGCTTCGGCTCTGTTGACTGAGGAAGAGAGTGATTATTTGCCCTTCGCGGGGGCCTGCCTCGTCGAGGCGCCACTGCGACCGGTACAGACACGTCCTTCATGACAAAAGCAGGTTTTAGTCTGTCAATACTGACTCTTTTCTGTCTCCAAAATCTAGCACAAATTGCTTATCACCTGCCTCCAGCACTCGAAATGGCCCTTCGTAAGGTGGTTTGAGCGTTGCTTTTAGGGCTTCGCGCCTGACAAAAACGAAGTCAGCATTTTTCAAAGCCTTGGGGACGAAAACTCGTGGAAAAGCGTGATGAGCCGGACCCGGGAGTGTGTCTGCTCCCGTGCCGACTAACGGTCCCAGAGCAGAGAGAGGTGGGGGCTCTGGGTGCTCTGGTAAAAACTCACCCGGCAGCCTCAGAGTTTGTGCGAATACCAGCTCCGCTGGGGAGGCGTCTAAGTCCTCTTTAGGCGCAGAACGCAACCCTAATAAAACCCATGGCAGTTTATTTACCCAATCTGCATCCGTGAGCGACGCTCTGAGTGCTGCCTTCAAAGATCTATGAAAACGCTCGCATAAACCATTGGCCTGAGGGTGGTAAGCCGTAGTGCGGTGAATTTTGGCTCCTAAGCCGTTGGCCATCGCTGACCACAGCTCAGAGATGAATTGCGGTCCTCTATCGGACGTAATGTCCGACGGAACCCCGAAGCGCGCCACCCAAGCCGTTAAAAAAACGCGAGCCACCTCCGCGGCCGTGGTCGTCGCAAGTGGGACCACTTCCGGCCAACGTGTGGTGCGGTCCACCATTGTCAAAAGATACGTGAACCCCTGTGATGCCGGTAGGGGGCCCACAAGGTCGACGTGCACATGGTCGAACCTTCTGGCCGGAATGCGGAACGGTTCTAACGGGGCTCTTGTGTGCTTGTGAAATTTGGCCCGTTGACAGGAGATGCAGGTTTTTGCCCATTCCTTCACGTGCTTGCGCAGGCACGGCCAAACAAACTTTTCCGCCACTAGTTTCACCGACGCGCGCACCCCCGGGTGCGCCAGTGAGTGGACCGAGTCAAAAACACAGCGGCGCCACGTGGCCGGAACCACCGGACGCGGGCGCCCCGTCGACATGTCGCAGATCAGGGGGGGCATACCGGTTTGTAAACACTTGCTCTCCAGCCTCAACCCTGTTGGTCCAGACTGGAGCGCGCGCACGTCTGCGTCCGCCCCCTGGTCCGCTGCCATGGCTGCGTAATCTATACCCACGTGCACCGGGGCTGCGCGCGCCACCGTGCCGCTCTCCTGCAGCGCGGTCACGGTGGCCCGTTCTGCCTCTGCGCGTGTTGGAGTCGTGAACGCGCACGAGAGACAGTCTGCTACAACATTGAATTTGCCCGCGACGTGCCTAATGTCAGTGGTAAATTCCGAGATTGCGGCCAGCTGCCTCTGCTGCCTGCCGGACCACGGATCTGAAATTTTGGCCATGGCGTATGTGAGCGGCTTGTGGTCCACATAAGCGGTGAAGCACCGTCCTTCCAGCCAGAACTGGAAATGACGAATAGCCAAATGCAGCGCCAACAGTTCTCTGTCGAACGCGCTGTATTTTCGTTCAGCCGCGCTTAAAGATTTGCTAAAGAAAGCCAAAGGCTGCCAAACTCCGGCTACCTGTTGCTCAATAACGGCCCCTATGGCTAAATCTGAAGCGTCTGTCGTCAGCGCGATACGTGCTGCAGGGTCTGGGTGGGCCAGGAGCGCAGCGTCAGCCAAGGCTTTTTTAACCTCTGTGAACACGCGCTCCCGCTCCTGGGACCATTCGACCGCCTGGGTTGGTTTTTGTTTTTTGAGCGCAGCATATAACGGTTGCATGATTTGAGCTGCGTGGGGCAGGAATCGGTTATAAAAATTCACCATCCCCAAGAATTCCTGTAGTGATTTGACCGTTTGTGGACGGGGAAAATCCGCTACCGCGCGTACTTTATCTGGTAACGGAACCGCTCACTCCGGGGAGATGTGGTGACCCAAAAAATCGATCCGCTCGACGCCGAACTGGCACTTGGCTGGGTTAACTATTAAGCCGTGCTCTCCCAGCCTCCTAAAAACTGCTGTGAGGTGCGTTTCGTGTTCGTCCTCTGAAGTACTCGCGACCAAAATGTCGTCGAGGTACACAAACACGAAAGGGAGATCGCGTAACACGGCATCCATCATCCGCTGAAATGTTTGCGCCGCCCCTTTGAGACCAAACGGCATGCGTAAAAATTCGAAAAGTCCGAACGGGGTTATTACCGCTGTTTTAGGAATGTCCTCCGGTTGGACTGGGACTTGGTGATAGCCACGAACTAGGTCAATCTTTGAAAAAATGCGCGCCCCCCGCCAGGTGCACCGAAAAATCCTGAATGTGCGGGATGGGATAACGATCGTGCGCCGTAGCGTTGTTTAGCCTGCGGTAATCCCCGCACGGTCTCCAGGAGCCATCGGCTTTCGGTACCATGTGCAGCGGCGAAGCCCACGGGCTCTTCGACCTACGAACGATGCCCAACCTCTCCAGGCTGGCGAACTCCTCGCGCGCAATGGCGAGCTTAACTGCATCCAAGCGCCGAGCTTTTGCAAACACGGGAGGACAAGACGTGGGGATAAAGTGTTTCACCCCGTGCTTCGCGACGGTCGCCGAAAAAGTGGGCACAGTGAGCACTGGAAATTGGGTGAGGAGTGTGTGAAACTTACCACCTGCTGTAGCGACGTGGGTCTGTACTGGTGGCGGGGACACTCGAGCTGAACAGGGGAGAGAGTAAAAAGAGAGTGCATTTACCAGCCGTCTATTAGCAAGATCAACTAACAGATTGTGTGAACACAAAAAATCCGCGCCCAACATGTTGAAACTCACCGCCGCTATTACAAAAGTCCATTCATATGTGCGGCCATGTAAGCACAAAGGCAAGGTCCTTCTCCCGTAGGTGTTGATGTTCGAGCCATTTGCCGCTGTAGCTCCGCTACCGTGGGGTCCAGCCACCCGGTCCGCGTATGTTGGGGTGATGAAGCTCACTTGTGCTCCGGTGTCGATGAGGAACTCTCGTCCGGAGCGTGCATCCGTGATGTAGAGCAGCTTGCTGCGTTCTCCGAGGATCGAAGCTGCCAGCGACCCCCGGTCTTGCCGTTTCCCGAACTCCTGAAGTTGCAGGGCGGCACACACCTGCGTGCCTTCTCTGCGAACCTCCGATGGTAAAAGCAGAGATCTTCTCCTCCGCTGTGTCGTGTCCGCGCCTCTGCTGCCGGGCTATTGGCTCCACCTCGTCGCGGCCGTGCTGCCGCCGTCGTCGGCCAGTCTGGGTCTGCCGCCTCTGCCTCCCCGCTGTCTCGGGTCGCCGCTGTGGTTGCTTGCCCGCCGCAGGTGTCCAGGATCCCATCTGCTTCCTGGGCCAGCTCCCGGAACTCCTCCAGGGTGTGACACTTTTTGCCGGCCAGCGTGCTTCTCGCATGCGCCGGGAGGTTGGAGAGGAAGATGAACTGAAAAATGAAATCATCGTTGTCCAACCCTCTCAGCTGTATCATCTCCTCCATCAGGGTGCTCGGCCTGTGTCCTCTTTGGTCTAGCAAAGACAGGATCCTCCTCGCCCTCACTTCAGCCGAGGGGGTGAAAAACTTGATGAGGGTGGATTTCAGCTTGCCGTACCTGTCGGTCGCGGGTGGCTGCTCCACCAAGCTCTGCACGCACCGAGCTGTGCTGTTGTCCAGTTTAGCGATGACATGGTGGAACTTAGTGTCATCCACCGTTACTCCTGCGAGCGCGAACTGCGACTCTGCTTGCAGAAACCACGACCGTGGGTTATCCTGCCAGAAATCAGGCAGCTTAACGGCCACTGCGCTCGCCAGCTCTGAGCGCTGTGAGTCCGGGACCCTGAGAACTTCTTCGTTCATTCTCAATGTCGTCAGTCACCAATGTGGGGAGACTTGAATAACGAAACCGAATTGCCTTTAATTCCAGTTTATTTCAAGTAACCATTCCACAGTCTGCTCTCATCTTGAGCAGCGAACAAAGAGGGTGAACACACCAAAGTTCTCCCTTTTAAACATTCTCACATCAAACCATTTCTCTTGCAGGGGAAATCACACATCTATATCAAAATCTCTTTATTCACATTCATTAACCTTTTATTTACATAACTCCCCCTTCTCTCCTCTCGAGCCTCAGCGGTCAGGAAGTCTTCTGTCCCCTGTCCTCCGCAGGGGGTCCAGGCTCTGTGGCTCCGCACCGCAGGGGGCTGGCTCTCCTTCATCGTGAGGTTAAATCACATATGCAGTGTCCCACATATACATGTCTAACAACACAGCCATAATCTGCATCATAGATGAATAGATGGTGACCCGTGTAGATACATGAATCATACCCGCTGTACAATGGAGAACTATTAGGTGCAGAGTGAGATGTGAGGTACCAATTAGACTGTAAAGTGCAGTATGGCAACATTGCTAGTTTGACCCCAGCAGACAGTAGCAAAGAAGATGGTGCTGGCGACAATGGTCTGGTAGAAAAGCTCCAGCATCCTGCTGCACACGCTGAAGGATCTCAGCTTCCTCAGGAAGTAGAGTCTGCCCATCCCCTTCTTGTGTGCAGCATCGGTGTTGGATTTCCAGTCCAGCCCATTGCTGATCATGACACCCAGGTATTTGTAGTCCTCAACCACCTCCACATTCTCCTCCCTAATCTGCAATGACTGAGAAGGTGTCCTCTTCTTCCTGAAGTCAATTACCATCTCTCTGGTCTTGCTGACATTCAGCTTCAGGTGATTCTGCTTGATCCACTCCACAAATCCCAAATCTGTCTACCAATACCGTGCACTTCCCCTCCTCTCCCCCTCTTATACACCCAACAACAGCTGAGTCATCAGAGAATTTCTGCAGGTGGCATGACTCGGTGTTGTACTGAAAGTCAGTGGTGTATAAGGTGAAGAGAAAAGGAGAGAGCACAGTCCCCTGTGGAGCTCCTGTGTCACTAACCACCATGTCAGACAAGACACTGCCCACCCGGACAAACTGTGGCCTGCCTGTCAAGAAGTCAGTAATCCAGGAGATCACAGAGCTGTCGACCCCCATCACCTGCAGCTTCTCACCCAGCAGCAGTGGCTGGATGGTGTTAAAGGCACTGAAGAAATCAAAGAATGTGATTCTCACAGTGTCTCCTCTGCCATCCAGGTGCAGATGGGCTCATTGCAGCAGGTAGATGACAGTGTCTTCAACTCCTAAATGGGGCTGATAAGCGAACTGTAGAGGGTCCAGCCACGTCTTTACCTGCGGCCTCAGGTGGACTAAGACCAGTCTCTCCAGGACCATCATCACATGAGATGTGAGGGAACTGGTCGTCATTCAGGTCAGATGGAGATGACTTCTTGGGGACAGGAACCAGGCAGAGCATCTTCCACAGCACCGGTACTCTCTCCACACTCAGGCTCAGGTTGTACAGGTGTTTCAGTACCGAAGCTAACTGGTTGGCACAGGTTCTCAGGATCCTGGCGGAGATGCCATCCAGGCCCCCCTGCCTTCCGCTGACGGAGTCTCTCCAGCTGTTTCTTAGCTTGATCTGTAGTTACAGTAATGTGTGTGTGTGTGGGGGGGGGGGGGGCTGGTGTCCCCAGAGGAGGGGAGGGAGGTGAGGGGGGAGGGGGGTGGAGAGAAGTGCTGCACAGGAGGGTGGAGGGGAGGGGTGTGTGGAGGTCTGGCTGTGTTGTGGGGGTGACAGGAGGGTGGGGGGAGGGGTGTGGGGTGGCCTGGCTGTGTTGTGGGGGGGAGGGGGACAGACGGTGAGTTGAACCTATTAAAAAACAGATTCAGCTCATCAGCTCTCTCATGGCTCCCAGATGTCTGTCTGTCTCTCCCCTTGCACCCAGTTATTTGTTTCATTCCCATCTACACATCCTTGGTATTGTTTTGCCTGAGTTTATGCTCCAACTTCCTTCTGTAATTGTCTTCACATCTCCTCAGCATCCCTCTCAGTTCGTGCTGCACTCTCCTCAGTTTTTCCTTGTCTCCAGACCTAAAAGCTCTCTTCTTCTTGTTCAGAAGTGCTTTCAGGTCACTGGTGACCCATGGTTTGTTGTTGGGGAAACAGTGTACGGTCTGAGCTGGCATGGTTGTGTTTTCACAGAATCTGGTGTGTTCTGTGATGCATTCGGTCAAATTGTCTATGTCCACCATGTGGTTCACAGAGTACGCCCCAGTCCATTGTCTCGAAGCAGTCCTGTAGTGCATCAGCAGCCTCCTGTGTCCACCTCCTCACAGTCCGTGAATAAGCAGGCTGCCTTTGCACAAGGGGAATGTACCTGGAATGTACCTGGGTGATAACATGACCATGCAGTGATTTGTTTTGCCATTGGGGGGTAGGGCTGTGGCACTATATGCATCTCTTGCATTGACATACAGTAGATCCAGTGTTTTATTTTCTCTAGTGGGACAGTCAACAAACTGGTCAAAGTTTGGTACTGTTTTTCCCAGTGAGACATGATTAAAATCACCTGTGATGGCCATAAAAGTGACAGGGTGCTTCTGTGGCAGTAGTGGAGCTACTAACAGGCATTGTTTACAGGCATTGTTGCAAAGAACACTGACATATTGCTCTTGCTGCTGCTGCTTCATGTCTCTCTCCATGTCTTTGATAGACAACTCAACATGAAGGATTTGAGTTCGTGTTCTTCTTTTTAATACCTTAGTCTGAGACTCCGTAGTCTGGAACTAGTTAATCTGCAGTTAAGTAACATCTCAGAAAGCCACTGGATTAATGTGGATTAATATAGACCAGATTAGCTCAGTCCTGGTTTGATTTAAACCTTGAACATTAAACCGGCCCATAGAGTTTAATATTATTGATATTATTAAAGATATTTCTTGATTTACAGGCATATCAGAGTGAAATATACATCTCAGAGCAAATAAATCAGTTTTACATTTAAGTACAATAACAATCATAATTCTGAATGAAATATGTATGAATAGATATTTTTGCCTTGATTATCTTTATTATAGTGATACATTACAATTCGTGATATACACACTGATAAGAGACACATCAAGATTTACATCATTTTAAGATAAGATAAGATAAGATAAGATAAGCCTTTATTAGTCCCACAACGGGGAAATTCCAGGATTGCAACAGCACAGGGATAGCAACACTCAGAGCAACAATCAGAAGGCAAGAAAAAAAAAAGAAAAAAAAAAACAAGCAAGCAAGAGCAGCTAATATACATATGTACATATTACTATAAAATATATATATACACACACACACACACAGACACACAGTGCAGAGCATTGTAGCTGGATGGAATAAATATATGAATATATGAACACACAGTGCAGAGCATTGTAGCTAGATGGAATAAATATGTAAATATATAAACACCCACAGTACGGAGCATTGCAGCTAGGTGGAATAAATATGCAAGTATATAAACACACACAGTGCGGAGCAATGTAGCTAGATGGAATAAATATATAGATATATAAATATAAACACACCCAGTGCTGAGCATTGTAGCTAGATGGAATAAATATATAGATATATAAATATAAACACACCCAGTGCAGAGCATTGTAGCTAGATGGAATAAATATGTAAATATATAAACACACACAGTGCAGAGCATTGTTGCTAGGTGGGATGAAACAGCATAACCGTCTATTTAGTTATCCTACGTGGTATGATTATGTGCCCATACATATTCTCACCCTCGATAGCGACCGGTATGTTCCTAGTTGTATACCGGAGAGGACCATTGTGTAAGTCTATTGCATCTTTTGCATTCAAAAAAAACTATTAGTTTGTTACGTCTTTTTGCTATCTCTGCGAGCAGCCCTGCTTAGGTTGTACAGTCTGACAGCCGTTGGTAGGAAGGACCTACGAAACCTCTCGGTTGTGCACCTGGGATGATGTAGTCTGCTGCTAAATGAGCTCCTCAGTGCATCCAGTATGTCCTGCATAGGGTGGAACTCGGACTCCAGCAGAGATGACAGTTTAGCCACCGTCCTTCTCTCTCCTATCTCCTCCATCGGATCAAGGATCAGATCATTTTAACTCTGTGTTTGAATTTGCATTGGTATTATCATTAAATAATTTCTGACCACACTGTTATGTCTGAATATCATGAGACTGGAGTCGCATTCAACTGAGCACTGAACTGACTTTATTAAAGAAACAACTCAATATACTGTATTCTCTAGCTGTAGCACGCCTGACATCATCACCCCCAACCACCTCGGCCAGGCTACAGCAAGCCCGAAGAGTCAAATCCCCCCTCCCCCACCCCCTCACACTTAGTTCCTTTTCCTTTTCCTCTTTCAGCAAGACTTTTCAGAATGTGATTTGCTGGAAAGTTGGTCCTGTCTGCATCAATAGTTGCCTAACACTGTGGACACTGATACTGTGAACTGAGAATGAGTTTGATGAGCTCTCTGCAGAAAGAGTATCCACAAGGGAGGATGACAAGCTCAGTGAAGACAGTCAGACAAATGTAACAATTCAGATCTTCAATGCAACATGAAACAGGCACCACGGCTTAGTTCTCCTCAGTGCTATCCTGTGCTATATCAATTGAATATTATTTCCTGGAAAGGATACACCCATTTATGTGTCTAAGCTAACAGATTTCTTTGCAGGTTTTTCCAGATGGAGGTAGAGATGTGTTTGCATACTTTTACAAGTACATGTGAGAAACTACTTTTTAACCTTTTGAAATTCCGGTGTCCTGCCCGTGGGACATTTCAAATTTTCTACTGCCACTCATTGAAGAAAGAATTTGATTTACTTTGCATATGCTATCATTTGGAATTTTTAGGAAAAATGGCCAGAAAATCAGTTCATTCTTTAAGGAGCAGCTCAGTGGCACAGTGGTTAGCACTGTGGCAGCACAGGAAGAAGGTCACGGGATCAATTCCACCCCTGACCACCGTGGGTTCGATCCCACCCCCTGACTATCAGTGACCCCTCTGTGTGGGCTTTGCACGTTCTCCTGTGTGGGTTTACTCCAGATACTCCGGTTTCCTCCCACAGGCCAAACACATGCAAGTTATGAGACTCTAAAGTGGCCCTAAGTGTGTGTGTGTGTGTGTGTGTGTGAGCGAGAGAGAATGGTAAAGGGATTGGCACCGCACCGTGGTGGCCTCATCCATCCAGTTGGATGCCCTGTAATTTCCCCACTGTGAGACTAATAAAGGATTATTTTTTTTTAAAAAGGTAGTTTACTCCACTTTTAATTCATGTTGACAGTTCCCACAGGCCTTGAATGAGTAAATGAAATGTTTGGCAGCCTTCCTCAGAACTGGTGATTTCAGTGGATGTCTTTTTAAATGCCCATGAGCTGGAGTGAATTCTGCCCTCCCTCTTACATCACTTGTGTTAATCTTAGTTGGCTTGCTCCTAACTCAGGTAGCAAGCCAAAGGCAACTAAGGTAAATTGATATTAATGACTGAATGAAATAAAGCATCTCTGGTGGACAGGGGTGTGTGGTTTCAGTGGTCGATACGTATATGACTGGTCCCTGGAGTACAATAAACACAGAAACATTTGCAAATGAGTGACACTAACAGCTGGATAGCTGCCAGCATCAGCTAGCCACCTTGGGTTTAGGTTACGAAGAAAACTATTGTAAATTAAGCTAAAATAGTGTCTAAGAATGACATATATGGTCAAGTGTTGGTAGATGACGAGGGATTCCAGTGGGGGTGAATCGAATTTACAGCGATCAAAACCAGCCAAATCGACAGTTAAGCTAATGCCAGGCGGCCTGTCTATCAGCCTCTCAGGTGAGATCTAATGTGGTTAGACTGACCAACTCTAACCGTCTAGCCAAGCTAATGATGGTTTGATGTCGCATCACTGTGAAAATATAACTAAATAAGCCAGAATGACTCCAAGATATATTATAGACTGTTTATTAATAAACCAGGTGGAAACAAGGATGTCTATTACGGAAACTGAAATTTGAAGAAAATAACAATATAAACCATGCTTGGTAAGCTAACTTTCTAGTAGTGCTGTCAGCGCTGAAGCTATGCCATGTGCTGAGAAACTCTGTGCAGGGACTGAATCATCACACACTGTAAAAAAAAAATGGGTGAATCTTATGGTATATTACTGGCAGCTGTGGTTGCCAGTAATTTACTGTAAAAAATACGGTGTTATTAAGGTATACCTTCAAGAGTATACCTCTTGAAGGTATACTGTTTTGGCAACAGTAAATTACAGTTTAGCTTTAGTTTGGAAGGGGATGATTGGGAGGAACGGCCTACCCAGTCTGAACCCGAGTGGTGTTCAGTTACTAGACTTCTGTGCTAACCACAGTTTGTCCATAATGAACACCATGTTCAAGCATAAGGGTGTCCGTATGTGCACCTGGCACCAGGACACCCTAGGTCGCAGGTCGATGATCGATTTTGTTATCATGTCATCAGACCTACAACCATATGTCTTGGACACTTGAGTAAAGAGAGGTGCAGAGCTGTCAACTGATCACCACCTGGTGGTGAGTTGGATCTGATGGCAGGGGAGGATGCCATTCAAACCTGGTAGACCCAAACGTGCAGTGAGGGTGTAATGGGAATGTCTGGCTGAGGCCTCTGTCAGGGAGGTCTTCAACTTCCACCTCTGGAAGAACTTTGACCACATTCCAAGAGAGTCTGGAGACATGGAGTCTGAATGGGCCATGTTCTCCACCTCCACTGTTGAAGCAACTGCCCAGAGCTGTGGCCGCAAGGTCATTGGTGCATCTCGTGGTGGCAACCTCCGAACCAAGTGGTGGACACCAGTGGTGAGGGGGGCCATTAGGCTGAAGAAGGAGTCCTATCGAGCTTGGTTGGCTTATGGGACTCCCAAAGCAGCTGAGGTGTACCGGCAGGCCAAGCGGAGTGCAGCCTGGGTGGTTGCTAAAGCAAAAACTCGGCTGTGGGAGGAGTTCAGTGAAACCATAGAACAAGACTTTCGGTTGGCCTTGAAGAGATTCTGGCAAACTGTCTGGTGGCTCAGGAGGGGGAAGTAGCTCCCTGTCCACACTGTGTATGGTGCGGATGGGGTGCTGCTGACTTCAGCTGGGGATATCGTCGGGCGGTGGAAGGAATACTTCAAGGATCTCCTCAATCCCACTGACACACCTTCCACAGAGGAAGCAAGGCTTGTGGATGAGGGGGATGACTCGCCCATCACAGGGGCTGAGATTGCCCCTTGGTGCTCCTTGGTGGCCGGGCCCCGGAGGTGGACAAGATTTGCCCTGAGTACCTCAAGGCCCTGGATGTTGTAGGGCTGTCATGGTTGACACGCCTCTGCAACATTGCATGGAGGTCCGGGACAGTACCTCAGACATGGCAAACCGGGGTGGTGGTTCCTCTCTTCAAGAAAGGGGACCGGAGGGTGCGCTCCAACTTTAGAGGGATCACACTCCTCAGCCTCCCTAGGAAGGTCTATGCCAAGGTACTGGAGAGGAGAGTCCGGCCATTGATCAAACCTTGGATTCAGGAGGAGCAATGTGGTTTTCGTCCTGGCTGTGGCACATTGGACCAACTCTTTACCCTCTTGAGAATCCTTGAGGGTTCGTGGGAGTTTGCCCAACCAGTTTACATGTGTTTTGTGGAGTTGGAGAAAGCATTCGACCGCGTCCCTCGTGGCTTTTTGTAGGGAGTGCTTCGGGAGTATAGGGTATTGGGCTTGTTGTTAAGAGCTATCCGGTCTCTATATGACCATTGTGAGAGATTGGTTTGTATTGCAAACACTCCGTTGGACTCATTCCCAGTGAGAGTCGGACTCCGCCAGGGTTGCCCTTTGTCACCGATCCTGTTCATAATTTTTATGGACAGGATTTCTAGGTGCAGCCAGGGAACGGAGGCTATCATGCTTGGTGACCACAGGATCTCATCTCTGTTGTTTGCAGATGATGTTGTCCGGTTGGCTTCATCCAGCAATGACCTACAGGTCCTACTGGGATGGTTTATCGCTGAGTGTGAAGCGGCTGGGACGAGAATCAGCACCTCCAAGTCCGAGTCCATGGTCCTCAGCCGGAAAAAGGTGGATTGTCCTCTCCGGGTTGGGGACAAGCTCTTGCCCCAAGTGGAGGAGTTTAAGTATCTCAGAGTCTTATTCAAGAGTGAGGGGAGAATGGAGCGATAGGTTGACAGACGGATCTGAGCAGCATCTGCAGTGATGTGGACGTTGTACCGGTCCGTTGTGGTGAAGAGGGAGCTAAACTCTAAGGCAAAGCAGTCGATTTACCGGTCAATCTACGTTCCTACTCTCACCTGTGGTCATGAGTTTTGGGTAATGACCGAAAGAATGAGATCGCAGATACAAGTGGCTGAAATAAGCTTTCTTTGTAGGCTTGCTAGACTCACCCTTAGAGATAGGGTGAGGAGCTCAGTCATCTGGGAGAGGCTCAGAGTAGAACCACTGCTCATCCACATTGAAAGAAGCCAGATGAGGTGGTTTGAGCATCTGATCAGGATGCCTCCTGGACTTCTCCCACTTGAGTTTTTTTGGGCACGTCCCACTGGGAGCAGACCGGAGTGGTGGCTTAGTTGGTAGAGAATCCGCCCCACACCCGGGAGGCAGGGGTTCAAATCCTGGCCGGGTCATACCAAAGACCATATAAAAATGGTACTTTCTGCCTTCTAGCATGGTGCTCCGCATAATGGAACGGGGAAAGTAAAGTTACGCACAGAGCTACCAGAGGACTGACCCCCCACTGTAGCTTTCACTACTTACAGTAGCTGTGTGGCCTAGGGTCAGAGAAACGGAGATAGGCGCCGCCCCATACACCAACATGGTGTGAAGGGAATTAACTACTACTACCACTGGGAGCAGACCCCAGGGCAGACCCAGGACTCGGTGGAGAGACTACATCTCCCAGTTGGTCTGGGAATGACTTGGTATCCTCTCTGAAGAGCTGGAGCAGGTGGCTGTGGAGAGGGAAGTCTGAGCTTCTTTGCTTGAACTGCTGCCTCCGTGACCCAGACCTCCGGAAAAGCAGTAGAAGATGGATGGATGGATGGAAAATGCAGCGTTATTAAGGTATACCGTTTTGGCAACCGTAAATTACAGTTTAGAACTGTCCTTTTAACTGTCATGAGTCTGAGCCAGTGTTCAGACTCCCCTTGTAATTTTGAGTGTTTTCTGTCTGTTATTATTTTCTTGTCAGTTTGTTATGTTGTTTGGGTGGCACGAGCCTCTTTCCTCCTTTCCCAGACACACCCATCTTTTACTCAGTCTGTTTCAGTTCATCAGCTGTGAACTTGATATTTCACATATGATAATTCTTATCATCATTATCAATGATAATTCTTATCATAATTATCATTGTGGTGATAATTATGATAAGAATATGGTAGTAAATAAAATGAATAAATTTTTTGTAAATGTTGGACCAGAGTTGGCAGCAAAAATTCCAAGCCAAGAAAGAGACACCGTGAGTGAGACATTGATTGAAAATAACCCTCGGTCGATCTTTCTCTCAGGGGTGGATGAACTAGAGGTAAAATCTGTTGTTGAAAAGTGTAAAAATAAATTATCTACTGATTGTGATGGTATTGATATGGCACTAGTAAAAAGAACTGTTGATGGCATATTAAAACCATTCAAGCTATCATTTCAAACTGGCTCATTCCCGCAGAAAATGAAAATAGCAAAAGTAATACCACTAGTCAAGCAAGGGAATAAACACCAATACACAAACTACAGACCAGTATCGCTTCTCCCACAATTTTCAAAGATTCTGGAAAAACTTTTCAACAACAGATTAGAAAACTTTTTAAATAAACATGATGTGCTTAATCAGAACCAATATGGATTTAGAGTCAAGAGTACAACATCGTTGGCGATAATGGAAGCAACAGAGGAAATAATAAATGCATTAGATCAAGGAAAATATGCAATTGGTGTATTTATAGAGAAAAGCATTTGATACAATAAATCAGAATCAGAATCAGAATCAGAATCAGGTTTATTGCCATTGTTCATGTAGTACACAAACTAGGAATTTGTCTCGGTACAATGCTGCAACATTAAACATGATAAGATAAGAGAAATAAACTATACATGTAATAAAGTGTAGGATAAGATTAAGTGATACTGGTCAACAGTTAAAATATATATATATATTAGCCAGCAGCAGATACTGTGGAGAACTATATAGTGCAGTCGGTAATGCAGGAAGAAAACAGTGATAAATCATTCAATACTTCTCAATAAACTGCAAATGTATGGTATTAGGGGAATGGCTCTGAATTGGGTTACATATTATCTATCTGAGAGACAACAATTTGTGAAGATGGGAGAATATCTGTCTGGGTGTATGGGAATTGCCTGTGGGGTCCCCCAGGGGTCAGTACTGGGCCCCAAATTATTTAACATATATATAAATGATATATTCCAAGTTTCTAAATTATTAAAAATAATATTATTTGCTGATGATACTAATATATTTTATTCTGGAAGTAATTGTAATCAACTAATCCATACTCTAAATAATGAATTAAATAAGCTTAAAAAATGGATGGATTTTAATAAATTATCACTAAATATAGATAAAACTAAGGTAATGATATTTGGTAAATGTAAAAATAAAGAAGATATACATATTCATATAGATAATGTGATTATTGAAAAAGTTAAGGAGATCAAGTTTTTGGGTGTAATACTAGATGATAAAATTAGTTGGAAACCACACGTCAGACACATACAAAACAAAGTTGCAAAAAATATTGCAATTATAAATAAAATTAAGCAGGTCCTAGATTACAAATCACTTCATATCTTGTATTGCGCATTAGTACTTCCATACTTGACCTATTATATACAGTATATATGTATATATATATATATATATATATATATATATATACATATATACAGTATATATATATATATATATATAGACTTCCAGTGCAGTTGCAATGTCTGATATGAGCCGAGATATGAGCCGAGAATTTTAAGCAAAACCATCAAAATAAGGACTTCAGTTGGCTACCAACAAACGTGGGGAATACCCTTACAACCCAGTGCTGACCTGGTGAAGGTTCTGGCAGCTCTGGCTCCGTTTCGCCCCGTTTCCGACCTCTAAAGGCTCGCCTCTGATGCTAACCCAGATGCTAACCCAGAGAAACTGCAGCAGTGAGAAGGTATTCATTACGTCTGGCGAATGGTCATCTGTGTGTGATGAAATAGATAATGGTGTCGTCTACCGTTACTCCCCGGAGGGCGAACTGATCCGCAGTGCGGTGGAACCAAGAGCGCGTGTGTATTAATTCACACAAGAGCGCAATTTACTGAATCTATCACGCTAACGCTAAGCTAACGCTAATGCTAAGCTAACGCTAATGCTAAGCTAACGTTAGCCCCGCCAATCCAATGATCAGCCCCGCTGAACGTTACTCCTGTTGGGCTTCAAAGCTATCCAAGCTAACAAAGCTATCTCGGTAAACCTATGCTGGTTTGCTAAATACATGTCAGTATCTTGTTAGATCACCACCTGAATTGTCTTCTGGACTAAACGAACTAACGCCAGATATGGCTGGTGACATCTATGGTGACAACCCTCCCCCGCATGGGCCACCTACAGCATTCCCACGTCAGATGTCCGTCTGCGAGCTGCTGTGCTTTATGCAGAACAAGATGGATGTTGCCCCGATGGACTATCTTGTGAAACTGGTTAGCGACTTCTATGATGAGAACCAGGTTAAAGGAGCAAAGAAGTTGCTGTTCGAGCAGTGTCCAGAGGGAAAATCGTGGTTTAAGAAGAGGATGAAGAAGGAAGACAACATCACCGATATCTACCACAAGCTGAATGAGGCTGGTCAGCTGGCACCACAATACGTTGCCCTGAACCTCAAGGATTTGCCACCAGCTTCGTTGGAGTCATTTGACCTTGCCAGGCTGTCTAAGGATGTGTGCCGTCTGATGTCCCTTGGAGAGAGCTTTGTTACCGCGTTCAAAACGATATCAGCTATCCAGGACGACATGGCTGCAATAAAGTCCAAACTCGGCGACACACCCCCTCCAACTGACGTCCTGGTCGTGGAAGATGATGATGAAGATGACGATGAGGCTTGCAGTACTCAGAGTGCTGTCAACATCCCCAGCGATGAGGAGACTGTGGTAGCAGCTGTCGACCACGCCCCGGTCACCATTGCAGCCCGTGGTCCTCCACCTACTGCCACGGCCGAAGGGGAGAATGCGGACGAGGTCGCCAACTCTACAAAGACCAGTTTTGTTGACGTTGTCGGCAGCAACCCTTCTGGGGTTGCCAAAGCTGCCAAAGTTGCTGTAATTGCTGAAGAACGCGAGAGTGAGTTCAAGGAAGTTGAGAGTCGTCGTTCCAAGAAGAAGAAGAGGTCCTACGCTGATGCTCTTCAATCGTCTGACAACCAACCGTCTGACAAGCAGACCACGAACCAGCTATAGGCTGTCAACAAGACACGCCCCCACCCACAGTTACGCGTTGTACCAAAGTCTGGTAGGAGGTCTGGCGGACATCAGGGTCAAGGTCAAGGTCATAAGATGCACCAAGTCTTCATCAGTCGACTTGACCCCACCACCAGACCCCATCATGTCCGGTCCTACATCAAAACCCATGTTAAATTAAATGACAATATCAAGATTGAGCAACTAGAAACCAAGTATGATGGTTATGCCTCTTTTAAGATTACATGTCCTGCCAGTTGCAGCAAGAAGTTGCTTGACAAAAATGTGTGGCCATCTGGTTTATACCTCCGACAGTTTTTTGAGAGGAAATGATCTACATGTGACTGTCATTATTGCGTTTGTCATTATACTCATTCAATAGTAGGACCAACCTTAGAATATGTTCATTTAACTGCCAGAATGTAAAAACTTCATCTAATGAGATCTCCAGTTTATGTGATAACCATGACATTGTGTTGTTGCAGGAACACTGGTTATTCAAAAACGAATTGTCTATTCTGAGCGGATTACATGGTGACTTTATAGGACAAGGTGTCTCCTTTATGGATACGGAAGAACGTGTTATTTTAGGTCGCCCCTATCGAGGTATCCCTATTTACATTGTTAGCATCCTGCTATACTGGTACAGAAGGCAGTCTATGGTTGTTAGATGGGGCAATGTCACCTCATCCAAATTTCATGTGACCAACGGTGTTAAACAAGGTGGTATACTGTCACCCTTGTTGTTTAATGTCTATGTTGATGATCTGTGTACTGTTGAACAATACTAATGTGGGCGGCTCCTTTAACGGTGCACTGTTAAATCACATTTTCTACGCTGATGACCTCTGTTTGTTAAGTTTATCTACCGCAGCGATGCAACATCTCCTTTCTGTATGTGAAAAATTTGGTAAAAAAAAATGACATCCTGTTCAACTGTACTAAATCTAAGCTTTTGACAGGATTAACCACTGGGGTTTGTTCAGAAAATTGATCGATCGAGGTATCCCTATTTACATTGTTAGCATCCTGCTATACTGGTACAGAAGGCAGTCTATGGTTGTTAGATGGGGCAATGTCACCTCATCCAAATTTCATGTGACCAACGGTGTTAAACCAGGTGGTATACTGTCACCCTTGTTGTTTAATGTCTATGTTGATGATCTCAGTGTACTGTTGAACAATACTAATGTGGGCGGCTCCTTTAACGGTGCACTGTTAAATCACATTTTCTACGCTGATGACCTCTGTTTGTTAAGTTTATCTACTGCAGCGATGCAACATCTCCTTTCTGTATGTGAAAAATTTGGTAAAAAAAATGACATCCTGTTCAACTGTACTAAATCTATGTGTATGGCTTTCAAAACAAAGGGCGTCAATACGTCGAATCCTGTTATGTCACTTTGTGGTAATAGCTTGAACTTTGTTGAAAAAGTCAAATACCTAGGTGTGTGGATTGAATCTGATAAGACCAATGCTGATTGTAACAGGCATCTCAGGAAACTGTACGCTCAAACCAATTTACTGTTGCGTAATTTCCATAGATGTTCTCCTGAAGTCAAATGTATGTTGTTCAAGACCTTCTGTACCTCAATGTACTGCTCGCCTTTATGGTTTAATAGCAATGTTGCTGTTAGGAACAAAATCCGCATTGCATATAATAACTCCCTAAGAAGGTTGTTAGATGTACCACGAAGGTCGAGTGCAAGCAAGCTGTTTGTGTCTGTGAACATTCCGTCTTTTGGAGAATTGATACGTAAGAATGTTTACAGTTTTTTGAGAAGACTGCTGGAATGTAACAATCATCTTATATCAGCAATTGTCAACTTGTCACTCACACTTCATTCCAGCATTTGGAAGTGGTGGCGTTCCATTTTATACTGAGCCCATTATGTTTTTTGTTGTTACAAGAGCGCCGAGTGTCTGCTGATCTGTATATACTTTATTTATTTATCTATTTGTAATATGAACCCTGAGTTTGAAATAAACGTTTGAATTGAATTGAATTGAATATAGAGGTCTGGGGTAACAATTATAAAAGTACACTTAATTCATTGCTAATATGGGCTGCACGGTGGCGCAGTGGTTTAGCACTGTGGCAGCACAGTTTTACCCTCGGCCGGGGGATCGCGGGGATCATGAGATCGTGGGTTTGATCCCAGCCCCCGACCAACAGTGAGCTGTGTGGAGTTTGCATGTTCTCCCCGTGTTGCGTGGGTTTACTCCGGGATTTCTCCGGTTTCCTCCCGCATACCAAAAACATGTAGGTTTAGGGCGCTCGCGCACGCAGCGACCGGCAGCCAGTGGCTTGTCACCAGACTGCAAACCAAATCTACCTACGGGTACAAATAAGTAACAACAAAAAAAAAAAATATTACAAAAAAGGGCAGTCCGTGTTATACACAAAGTCGGGTATCTTGAACATACTAATTTATTGTTTTTACATTCAAAGTTATTGAAATTACGGGATCTGGTTCATTATTATACAGCACAATTAATGTTTAAAGTCAGTAAAAACCTTTTGCCACACAGTATACAAAATCTTTTCAGGGAGAGAGAAGGGAAATATAATTTACGGGGGAACACAAAATTTAAAATGCACTTAGTAAGATCTACTAGGAAGGGTTTTTGTGTGTCTGTGTGTGGGGTAAAATTGTGGAATGGGTTGAGGGAGAAGCACAGGCAATGTCCAAACATCCATATATTTAAATCAACATATAAAGAAATGATTTTTGAGCAATATAAAAATAAAGGGCAGTAATATTACAATGTGTCTTCAATGAAAAAAGGTTGTTATTGTGTGTGTTATTGTGTTATGGTGATTGTGATGGTGATGGTGTTGCTGTGTTTGTGTTGAACATGCCAGAAGTATTTATTTATTATTGTTACAATTATTGTTGGATGTTGGTATTGTTGTCAATATGGACTGTTGTCGTTGTGTCATTTCTGTTGCATAATTTGACTATGGGGTGTATTATGGTGAATGTGGTTGTGGGATGAATGATGACTAAGAGTGTTGTTGTAATTTGTTGGGTATGGAAAAGGGGTGGGACTATATAAGCGTTGGCTTCTTCCCACTCCTTTTGAACATTTTATTTTTGGCTTGAGTTTTGTTTTAAATTCTTTTTTTCTTTTGTTGGAATGTTCAAATAAATAAAATCAATCAATCAATCAACTGTGTTTTAGGACTCCTGTTACTTCCCCTCTTACTGCTATCAGTCTGCTCTCTTATCAGCTGGGAGCAGTTACGCAATTAGTTTACCTGCCAGCTCAGCTCTCACAACTGCTGCTCATTGTTCTTCATGTATTTAAACACTGCCCTTTCACTCTGTCTTTGTGGCAGTCACAGTTGTGTTTAGACTGGACTCCTTCACCTTGGACAGTCTCCCCCTCCTTTCCTCCAGGGATTTCTCAGCCCTGGAGAAGCTCTTCTGTGTAAGGTATTCTTGTTCGCCTTTTTGTATTGTCTGCACAGTTATTTTTGGACTGTTTATGTTTTTTCTGTTACTAAATGTCCCAACTGCAGTCAAGCGCCTGGGTTTGTTTTTGCCCTGGAGGGGCGTACATGACATTAACAGTAAATCACCATTAAAAAACTCCAAAATTGTAATAGCCCAGTGATGTATTGTAACTGAAGACTGAAGCATTTGTCTGTGACATAGTGGAAAGGATCCTGGAGGAGTGGCTGGCTTCTGCCCATTTTGCTGAAATCTTAAAATATAATTATTTCTAAGTGAAGAGAGATTTTAATGTTTTTACTGTCGGCATATGACCCAAGAAAGCAATTTAGGTTAAAACCCACAAACACACCATGTTTGAGTAAATGGGGCCTTTAAAGAAATAAAATAAAAACACAGTGTGCATGTGATGTGATATACAGTGGGCTGAAAAAGTGTTTGCCCCCTTCCTGATTTCTCATTCTTTTGTGTTTGTCACACTTAAATGTTTCAGATTATCAAACAAATTTAAATATTAGACAACGATAACACAAGTAAACACAAAATGCAGTTTTTTAATGAAGGTGTTTATTATTAGGGGTAAAAAAAAAATATATGCATGGCCCTGTGTGAAAAAGTGATCCCGCCCCCCACTAAAACATAAATTAACCCCTTGCACTCTGGTCAATTTCCCTAAAAACGCCTAAAAATAACATACCCAAAATAAATCAAAAGCTGTTCTTCAACCCTTTGCAGAATCTTCATGGGGTTGGTCTCATTTAAAAGAAAACACTTTGAATTTTTTGGCAAAACAGTTATAATCTCTCTAAGTGCGCCTGCCACTGAGTAACAGTCATCTAAACATACTAAACTTGAAGAAAATAAAGTTCCCCTGGGTGTTTTTTTGGATACAAATGCTTGCAAATAACACACAGCTGTCAGATACGGGCTGGAAAATGCAACAGAAATGTAGAACCAAGTGTTATCCAGCTGAGGTCAAAATTTTGTAACAATACTACAAAAAAGGAATATATTACACAGCTTTTTTCTCAGGTTGTTCCCAGGGGTTTTTGAACTGTGCCAAATTGTGCCAAATGGCACAGTTTGGAAAAACGTCTATAACTTTTGAATGATTCAATATAGAAGCTCGATCTTGGGCTCTAATGAAAGGTAACACTCAGGGCTGTGTGTGTGTGTGTGTGGGGGGGGTTGTTTATTCATTCATGAATGAATGAACAAACAAGCCCCCCACACACAAAGAAGCATGCCACGTAAAAAATGTGTGTCCTTTTTTTAACAAGAAAAAATAACCTACAGTGCAATAAAAATTATACTAAAATATCTGCAATGTAGAGGATAACAACCCCCCCCCGCCCCCGCCACATGACAGACCGCGGCGTATGGACCGGACCGTGCGCCGCGGTCCGTCATGTGGCGATGATGCACAGTTGTACTAAAATATCTGCAATGTAGAGGATAACAACCCCCCCCCCCCCCACACACACTACAGAGGAGCGCGGCGCATTGTCCGGTCCGTGCGCCGCGGTCCGTCATGTGGCGATGACGCACAGTTGTAATTTACCGATTGGTCAAAAGTCATTTTTATGACTATTTTCAGTGATAAAGAATAATTTAGCTTATAACACTTACCTGTCCACAACAGCAGTGTCGCTGGCGAACATCTGTTCCTCATTGTCAGATGAACATGACGCTGGTCCGCTTGTTATGACTCGTGGTTCTGGTCACGCGACCCGGTCAAACCATGATTCCATTATTGCGGTTTTGCGCTTCCATGATTGCGGTTTTGGTGAACGATTTTTCAAAACAAATAAGAACAATAGTAATAAAAAAAGACTGGCGAACGCTACCGTTACACACAGCGGCTTACACAAAACAGATTTTACGCACGGGACGCACACTTTCAATCGTCGAACTTCTCTGCTTCATTTGGCTCACTGTATTCGCAGCCGTTGGTAGGCGGGTCCTTCTTGCTAGGTTTTCAGTCATTGGTTCTTCAAGGTTTCAGAAACCCAATTCAAGGCTCTTATTAGTCGAATGAGAGGTCAATCAAATCTAAACCAATCAAAGCACTCCTTTGGCTTTCTGTTCAGCGGCTGTGTCTGTAGTGGAAGAACGGAAATGCAGCTTTTTTTTTTCAGTGCGCACTAGGACGCACTAGGACGCAGAGACGTGACTGCCCGTGGTATCCCAGAGTGCAAGAGGTTAACTGTGGTTTATCACATCTTTTGAAAGCTGAGTTCAATTTCTCGAGTCACACCCAGGCCTGATTACTGCCACACCTGTTCTCAATCAAGAAATCGCTTAAATAGGACCTGCCTGACAAAGTGAAGTAGACCAAAAGATCCTCAGAAAGCTAGACATCATGCTGTGATCCAAAGAAATTCAGGAACAAATGAGAAACAAAGTAATTGAGATCTGGGGACGGCAGTGGCTCAGGAGGTAGAGCAGGTTGTCCAATAACCACATGGTTGGCGGTTCAAATCCCGCTCTCCCCAGATAAATCCTGCCATTGTGTCCCTGGGCAAGACACTTCACCCCAATTGCTCCTGGTGGGTCTGGAAGCGCCATGTTAGGCAGCATGCCACCATCAGTGTGTGAATGTGTGTGTGAATGGGTGGATAGCAGGATCTGTAAAGCGCTTTGGTCATCAAGAGATGAGATTACTGATGATGCTAACAGATGACTCTGTTAGCATCAGCACCGGATCACCCCAGGGCTGTGTACTTCCCCCCTACTCTTCTCCCTTTATACCAACTCCTGCACCTCCAGCCACCAGTCTGTCAAGCTGATCAAGTTTGCGGATGACACCACCCTCATCAGGCTCATCTCCAACGGCGACGAGTCCGTCTACAGGAGAGAGGTGGCCCAGCTGGCGTCCTGGTGCAGCCACAACAACCTGCAGCTGAACGCTCTGAAGACAGTGGAGATGATTGTGGACTTCAGGAAAGTCACAACCCCTCTGCCCCCCCTCACCCTCACAGGCTCTCCCATCACCACTGCAGATTCCTTCCGCTTCCTGGGCACCACCATCACCCGGGACCTCAAGTGGGAGCCGACCATCAGCTCCCTCATCAAAAAGGCCCAGCAGAGGATGTTCTTCCTGCGGCAGCTGAGGAAGCTCAAGCTACCCACCAAGATGTTGGTACAGTTCTGCACAGCCATCGAGTCCATCCTCACCACCTCCATAACCATGTGGTACGCAGGAGCCACTGCCAGGGACAGACCAAGGCTGCAGCGCGTCGTGCGTGCTGCTGAGAAGGTGATCGGCTGCAAGCTCCCATCCCTCTAGGACCTGTACATCTCCAGGACCCGGAGGTGTGCAGGCCGGATCATAGCCGATCCTTCACACCCTGGTCACGTACTGTTTGCCCCCCTCCCCTCAGGTAGAAGACTTCGGTCCATTCGGACTAAAACCTCCTGTCACATGAACAGCTTCTTCCCCTCTGCCATCAGACTGCTGAACACTAAGTGACTTATTGACTCTCGTGCACTATGTACAGCAGCTCAACCAGACTCATGTCAATCATCACTGTTTTCTTTTTGCATTACCGACTGCACTATGTGGTACTCCACAATATCTGCTGCTCGCTAATATATTTAAAAATTGCTTTGACTAGTATTACTCATTCTTATTCTACATTTTATTGCATGTACAGTTTTTTATTCTATCTTTTATTTTTATCATGTTTAATGTTGCAGCATTGCACCGAGACAAATTCCTAGTTTGTGTACTACATGAACAATGGCAATAAATCTCATTCTGATTGTGATTCTGATTCTGATTAAAAGCGCTATATAAGTGAATGCTATTTACCATTTACCATTTACCAGTCTGGAAAAGGTTATAAAGCCATTTCTAAAGCTTTGGGACTCCAGTGAGCCACAGTGAATCCATTATCCACAAATGGCACAAACATGGAACAGTGGTGAATGTTCCCAGGAGTAGACGGCCGACCAAAATTACCCCAAGAGCACAGTGACGACTCATCCAAGAGGTCACAAAAGACCCCACAACAACATCCAGAGAACTGCAGGCCTCACTTGCCTCAGTGAAGGCCAGTGTTCATGACTCCACCATAAGAAAGAGACTGGGCAAAAATGGCCTGCATGGCAGAGTTCGAAGACGAAAACCACTGCTGAGCAAAAAGAACATAAAGGCTCTTCTCAGTTTTGCCAGAAAACATCTTGATGATCCCCAAGACTTTTGGGAAAATGCTTTGTGGACTGACGTGACAAAAGCTGGACTTTTTGGAAGGTGTGTGTCCCATTACATCTGACATAAAAGTAACACAGCATTTCAGAAAAGGAACATCATACCTACAGTAAAATATGGTCTGTGGCTGTTTTGCTGCTTCAAGACCTGGAAGACTTGCTGTTGTAAATGGAACCATGAATTCTGCTGTCTACCAAAAAATCCTGAAGGAGAATGTCCGGCCATCTGTCCATGACCTCAAGCTGAATCGCAAAATTTTCTGCAGCGGAAAAATGATCCAAAACACACCGGCAAGTCCACCTCTGAATGGCTTAAGAAAAACAAAATGAAGACTTTGGAGTGACCTAGTCAAAGTCCTGACCTGAATCCAATTGAGATGCTGTGGCATGGCCTTAAAAAGGCGGTTCATGTTGGAAAACCCTCCAATGTGGCTGAATTACAACAATTCTGCAAAGATGAGTGGGCCAAAATTTCTCCACAGCACTGTAAAGGACTCATTGCCAGTTATCGCAAATGCTTGATTGCAGTTGTTGCTGCTAAGGGTGGCCCAACCAGTTGTTAGGTTTAGGAAGCAATCACTTTTTCACACAGGGCCATGTAGGTTTGGATTTTTTTCCCCCTTAATGATAAACACCTTCATTTAAAAACTGCATTTTGTGTTTACTTGTGTTATCTTTGTCTAATATTTAAATTTGTTTGATGATCTGAAACATTTAAATGTGACAAACATACAAAAAAAAAAGAGAAATCAAGAGGGGGCAAACACCTTTTCGCACCACTGTAATCAATAATGTAATGCTTAATGTGTTTGTTGTGCAGGGGCAAGGACTATTTCAGTTTCCAATCTATAGAAAGTACTGAAATTGTAGACTTGTGCTAACAAGCATTGCTGCCAGAAAATGTGCAAATTATAACACTTTAGTCACAATGTAAATGGAGCATGGTTTGGGTCGCGGGGGGGGGGGGGGCTGGAGCCTATCCAGCATCGTTGGGCGAGAGGCAGGGTACACCCTGGACAGATCGCCAGTCCATTGCAGGGCCAACACAGAGAGACAGACAACCATTCACTCTCACAGTCATACCTAAGGACAATCTAGAATCCCCAGTTGATGCCAGTTAACCTAACTTGCATCTTTTTGGCATGTGGGAGGAAACCGGAGAAATCCCGGAGTAAACCCACGCAGACACGGGGAGAACATGCAAACTCCACACAGATCACTGTTGGTCGGGGGCTGGGATCGAACCCGGGATCCCCCGGCCAAGGGTGAGTTGCTGTGCTGCCGCAGTACTAACCACTCCGCCACCGTGTTGCCCAGCATGGTTTGGGTTAGTATGAAATGAAACGGCATAGTACTGTTGTGTAAAATGAACGCTTCTCCGGTATTGCCTTACCTCCGCAAAATGCAATGCTGCACTCTAGTGGGGAGAGCTTAGAACTGATGGTTTCAATGTAATCCCATGGAAAAGCACCAGGTGTAAGTAAATACAGAAATGCAGACACAAATGTGAATACAAGAACGGGTCAAATTGACCCGTTTTAAAGTTTGAACATCTAGGAAAAATAGTTAAAAGTATTTTTTCAGTATGAAACTTCTTCTGCTTGCCTTAATTAGTGTAATCAACATATAATATGAAAATGATTCATCTCACATATTTGCAATGATCCCCTGCATATTAATATCACATAGATACTGTTTGGGTCAATGTGACCCAGCAGTCAAACTGGAGGTAAAAGGGTGTCAGAAATGTCAGACTATTTCTTTCTTTGCACCTTATTGCAACATATTTCACACACACACACACACACACACACACACACACACACACACACACACACACACACACAGGTGCAGGTGTTATGACTTTTGACGGGAACCGTTTATGTTCTCGCGGGAAAACTCCACCCATATTCAGTGGACACTCAACAGGGGAGGGACAAAACATTTAAAAGCTTCTCTGCATGAGAGTCCTACCAACATTACACTGTCAGGCAGACCTTTACAAAATGAGCAGCAGAAGCAAAAGGATGACAGTCCAGGAGGCTCTGGAAGCCATCTTTGATCGTGACAGTGAAATAGAGGAGCATGTGTCTGAAGATGAAGACTATCTTGAGCTAAATTCTGATTCTAATGATTCTCATTTTGAACCAGATGAGGGAATAGCTATTCCTGTTCCTCCAAGCAAGACATTTATGTCAAAAAATGGTGAAATACATTGGTCTTCATCCCCAAATGTGCATCAGGCAAAACTGTGTGCAGAAAACATATTAAAGACAGTGCCAGGGCCCACTAGGATGGCAGTGACTCGTGTGACTGACATCAAGTCAGCTTTTGAGTTGGTCATGCCAGATTCAATACAGAAAATCATTCTGGAAATGACTAATCTAGAAGGGAGGCGTGTTTTTGGGGAGAAGTGGAAGGAGCTGGACAAAACACATTTAGATGCGTATTTGGGGCTCCTCATCCTCGCTGGGGTCTATAAATCGAAGGATGAATCAACAGCCAGTCTGTGGGATGCAGAGACAGGGAGGCCGATATTTCGAGCCACAATGTTTCTGGGGACTTTTCGCATTTTCTCCAGAGTAATCCAATTTGATAATCGAGAGACAAGGGCTGGTAGATGGGAGAGAGACAAGCTGGCAGCTATTAGGACAGTGTGGGACAAGTGGGTAGAGCAACTTCCACTACTCTATAACCCAGGCCCTAATAGCACAGTAGATGAAAGGCTGGTGGCATTCAGAGGTCCATTTAGGCAATATATGCCTTCCAAACCAGCTAAATATGGAATAAAAATCTGGGCAGCATGTGATGCAAACACCAGCTATGCATTGAACATGCAGGTTTACACTGGAAAGCCGGTTGGAGGAGCCCCGGAGAAGAATCAGGGCACAAGGGTCGTGCTTGACATGGCACGGGGTCTCAAGGGGCACAACATAACCTGTGACAATTTTTTCACAAACTACAACTTGGGTCAGGAGCTTCTGAAGAGAAAGCTCACAATGGTCGGAACTATCCGAAAGAACAGGGCTGAACTCCCTGCTGAGCTGCTGGTAATCAAGAACAGGACCCCTCAATCTTCCATGTTTGCCTTCACAGACACCACAGCCCTAGTGTCTTACTGCCCCAAAAAGGGAAAAAATGTTGTGCTCATGAGCACTCTGCGCAAAAATGCTGAAATAAGCACAAGAGAGGACCAGAAACCAAGCATGATCCTGGATTACAATGCCACCAAATGGGGGTTAGACAACTTGGACAAAGTAACAGGGTCCTACAGCACCAAATGAATGACTGCGCACTGGCCATTGGTCATCTTTTATAACATGATCGATGTATCGGCCTACAACGCATTTGTCATTTGGACTGAGATCTTTTCTGACTGGAATGTGTCAAAGCTGTACAAGAGGCGCATCTTTCTCGAGGAGCTGGGGAAGGCGCTTGTGACACCGCACATCCAACGGAGGGAGCACCTGCCAAGGACCCCAGTGTGGCAGCCGCTGCAGCCACAGTGAGGGAGATCCAGGAGAGGACTGCACCAAGTACACCAGTGCGTGAGGTAAGTAAGTGTTTGTGTGTATATATAAGTGTATGAGAGTGCGGTGTGTGTGTCTTGGGATCAGCAAAAAGACAGCATAGTAAAGTAATCATGGTCCTCTTGGTTCTAGTTTGCTGCTGAGGGGAAAAGAAAGAGGAAGAGGTGCCAGGTCTGCAGGCCATCTGATGATGTCAAGACAAGCATGACCTGTGCGAAATGTGGAAAATTCATTTGCACAAAGCACAGTGTGATGACATGTCACTCAAGTGCTGCGTCGATGTAAAGACAGACAGACACACACACCTTGTTCATATTGTGTTATTTTGTTCATTAGTGGTTCACAAACAGTGCATGTATGTAAAACAAAATTTAAATGTTATGTTTCAATGTTATGTTTTATATGTTGGTCTTTCAAAAGTAATAAAGTGGTGAAACATTAAAAAAAAGTTTGAACATGTTTTTTTTTATGAAAAACGAGTGAATTATCCTAATTGAACCATTACCTATTAGAGGTAAGGAACACCAATGCACTAAATATTGATAGAATAGTTAGTAATGGAATTAGTAATGAAATATTAACAATGTTTGTTAGGATTTTTTTGGTTTCGGACATCTTTTGGATAATTAAACATGCACCGGGTCAAATTGACCCGGGAACACCATTGTTGTTCCTGACAAGTAAGGAAGCTTATCCTGTCATGAGATACAAGAAGGGCACACACAGCACAGTTCAGCAGCTTATTGCAGGGTTTAGAATGTTGCACTCATATGAACGTTTTTGAACCCATATGAACATATGAACTATTATTGATATCTCAGAGTGGTTCAGTCCCAGTTCCACGTGGCCTTATTATCGAACGTTGTCAAACTTTTAAAGGAGTCATTGACTGAAAAATTGGGTTTCTGCTTTAACCTTCTGAAATGCATCTGTTGGTAACATAAATATCGAAAAAATATCAAAACACTCACTTCTCATAAAAAAACACGATGTAGGTTGGTGTCTAACTGTTAAAGTATAAGGTTAGGAAAATATACATAAACTGAAAAACTACACAGACTCGCGTAACTTAGGTCATCGTTTTAGAAAAGTGCCCAGGGGGAAGTAACTGACAGTCCTCTGGATCAGCTGCAGTGCTCAAAATACAGTACAATACATTTGTGTTGTTTTTCTCCTGCTTTGATCCCTCCTTTATTGGTAAGAAAACAGGAACTGCCATAATCATGGTTGGTGATGTGTATAGTCCAAGATCTAGTCCATTAAGCGGTTCAGAAAACTAAATATTACTCATTTATTGTACAACAACCTACAACTTTAATTATGTGGAAAATTATTTAAAAAGAGAAACATATGTGTAATTCGTGGCAAAGTTTATTCAGGATCAAAAGATAATTTCTCTCTTGCCATTCATTCCAATGGAAAAAATTTTCAGAAGTAATGTCCCATATGCGGGAGTAGAGGGGACAGTGACTTAAGCTCTCTATAGTGATGTAAGAGGGAGGGTGGAGTTAAATATGACCTTAGAGATTTAAAGAGGCATGCACTGAAACCAGCCATTCTTAGAAAAGCTAAAAGACGATTCATACTACAGTGATTAAATAATTAAAGAAAATTTGACTAAAATACGCCACAAATATTACATTAAGACATATGTGAGCTGTTAAAATATGGAAAAAAGTGCAGTCGATGAGCCCTTTAACTTAATATTGACCCACAATTGCAGTTTATAGTATTGCAGTAAGCAGATATACAAGTTTTCCTATACAGTATTTAACTGAAGATGACTGGCTAAGTGGCATTTACTAACAATAGCTATCAATACAAATAATGACTGATCATAATAAAGAATGATGATGGGGATTCTGTCACGTTCAGGAGGTGTTATTCTCATGCATCAAGTACCCATAGTTCTTACAACTATTGGACTGTTGTGTTTTTTTGTCCTATTTTGTTTCCTCTACAAGTTTGGTCAGCTCTATCTCTGAGTCAGTCAGTGTGCATTCTGAGAACCGCTGGTTTGACTTAAAGACAGCGATTGGTCTGGAGCTGATTGCACCACAAGCCTTGACCATCAATGGATGAGACAGTCCCCTCTGAAACAATCCTAAGTTGAATAATTTCTCAGTAGAGTAGCATAAGTAGGAGGAATTTCAGCAGCAGTATTAGTAACATAATAGAAATTCATTACAGGATTAAAGGTGCAGTGTCTAATATTTTGGGCTGTCTGAATTCCAAAATCTAATGAAGCATAAACCCTAATTTAGTTTTCATTGTTATATAATTAAAATTTGCTGCATTTTTGCATCATGAAATCGGTTTGGGGATTTTTTCTACACAGGAAGAGGGTCCCTTCCATGTAGACAGCCATCTTGAATTACCCTAAATTTTAAGTCACACTTTAATTACACAAATGACTTTTGTAGATTATAGGTTATTAGTAGTTAAGAAGGGAGTAATAACCAGTGTATGGTGAAATATTTGCATTTTTATTACACTAAGATTACAGAAAATCCATTCTGACATCAATCCACACAATTTTTTTTAGAGTAACTATTAAGAGGGACTTTATACGCACTTCTTCCCATTGTTGGCTGGAAAATTTACGGTTAAATGACATTTACTTATATAGTGCTTTTTTTTTTTTATCTCTAGATGACCAAAGCGCCTTACAGATCCTGCTATCCACCCATTCACACACTAATGGAGATGGAGCTGCCATACACCAGCGCTGGCCTGACCCACCAAGGAGCAACTGGGGGTTCAGTGTCTTGCTCACGGACACTTCGACATGCAGACGGCAGACAGCGTGGGAATCAAACCCCTGACCCTCTGGTCAGTAGTTGGCCACACTACACCTGCGCCACAGCCACCCCCAATAATAAAGGGAGTACCAGTGTACCCTGATTTTTAATTGTAATCATAATAATAAATGTAATCACAAATGATCCTTGTCAGTCAAATAGTCTGTAATTGTACAGAGATTTTTGCTCATTCAAACAGCAATGCCAAAAAGAACATTAGATGCCCAGTACAATGTACTGTATATGAGAGCAGTTTTCCAAATTACAATTAGTTATTATGTTATGATGTTATAACTAAATATGCACTGATAAACATAATAAAGATGATTTCAGTGAGAGTTTGCCATGTAAATGTATTCGGTAAATATAGTCTAACCCCAAATCTGTTTCTGAAGATTTACAAGAACATACAAGTTATTTTCACTTAGATTCTAAAGTGTCTTAAAGGGGTCATTGACTGCACTTTTTACACATAAACAGCTCACTCACATCTTAATGAAATGTTTGTGATATATTTTGTTCACATTTTCTTAATTTTTTTTTTAATTATTCAAGCAAATACGTTTTTTATTTTTAGTGGCTTTCTTGACATGCTCTGATTTAAAGCCTGTCACTTTAAGAAACATCCTTCAACTATTCAACTCCGTCCTCCCTCTTATGTCAGTTAGCCATTAGCTGACAAGCTTCTAGCCTCCTTCTAGCTTGGATGAGCAGCGCTGGTTCACCGATCCGCAGTCGTTTGTGCCTCTCGCATCGCCTCGACCCACCCCCAACAACCCCGCTGAGATGCCACAACAAATCGCCAGCACCATGTGCCAAGTGACCCACCAATCGCTGCAACCTGAGGCTGCTGGCCGAGCCGAGCCACAGGATCTGCCGGAGATGCCCTGTCACAAAACGGCTCCCCCACGCTGCTCGCTAGAGTAGCAGAGCCATGCGGAGCACCGGGGGATGGTGGGGAAGCTGGCCATGAGAGCAAACAGCTTCAGGCAGCAGCCCCAGGTTGCAGCATAGGCAGTTGGTAGCGTGCCGGTAACCCGCCACGGAACCACAACGAAACCACTGGGAGACCGGCCGGAGCAATACGAGGCACATTGTGGACTGTGGACCGGTGAACCAGGTGGTAACAGAGATGGTTATTAGGGTAACTATCTGAAGAAAATAACAATATAAGCCACATTTGGTTTGAGCTTCCTGTCTCTAAGGTTGCCAACTTTCTCACAGCCAAATAAGGGACAGAGGGTTTTAACTATTACTCGGTGCCACAATGTTGTCAACATTAGTGTTATCATAATACTGGGATTTTTTTTTACCTTGATAATACCTTAAAAGATACTGTTATTCAATGTCATGTTTAATACAACAAGGAAAAAAAAATACCACAATGTATACCTAGAAATTTCAGATTTTACAGAATACAGAATCTCAGTTTAAAAATGTGTAATAGCTGTATTTTTTAATAATGGATTGCATTTATATAGCACTTTTCATGGAACCCAAAGACACTTTACAATAAGTCCATTATTCATTCACTCCACAGACAATGATAGTGGTAAGCTACCTCTGTAGCCACAGCTGCCCTGGGGCAGACTGGCAGAAACATGGCTGCCAATCCATACCAACGGCCTCTCCTACCATCATCAAACATTTATTCACATTCATACATCAGTGTCATGAACCATGAACACACTGGAGGTAAGGTGGGTAAAGTGTCTTGTCCAAGGACCCAACAGCAAGGTGGGGGGAGTGGGATTTGAACTGTCAACCCTCCGGTTATTGGGCAACCTGCTGTACCTCTTGAGCCACTCAACACCCAACAACACTAGATACGGCTGTCACAGACTGTGCAATGTGGGAACAGTTGAGCTGATGATCTACTACAAGTCTAAGATTGTGTACAACTTCATATTCCAGGTAGCAGCGCACAGTGACAACATTACGGGATGTGACCTCTTCTACAGATTGGGCTTCACTATTGAAGACAGCGTTGGGTTTGAATGGTCTGGGTGCTGCAACTGGGGCATGATGGACCTTGACGATGACGATGTGGTATGGAACAAGGTAATTCAAGGTGGCACTGACATCAAACCATCCACCCCACGCTCTCAAGAGGAGAGCTGCCTGGGAAGGGGGCAGCAGCCAGACTCGCCTCTGTTGCTCACTCAGCCAGAACCGGAGCAGCAGGAGAAGGAGCCCGAGCATGCAGAAAACCCTGAGGCCAGCATCAACAGCCGGGCACAGACATTGTTCACGACGTGGCACAACAGAACACATCAGATGGGAGAGAGGAGGAGCTGGACTGCTTCTGTACCCATGCTTAACAACAACAAGCTATGAAGGTTATGACCGTTCTGACGGGTGAAGAGTCCACCTCAAAGAGTGACAACAGAGAGACACCAGACACCTTCCATACCCACGACGAGCTTCAATCTACGGTAACGATGATGGAAAACATGGGTGAAGGGTCCGCAACAAACACGGTCACAACGGAACCGCCACAGCATGACAGCGGTTCCAAGCCAGATGAGCACGCAGAGCCAAGGGGATCACAATGATGTATGAAACCGAGCAAGGTGCTGCTCCAAGTTATGGACTGGGTTCAGGTTGGCACCGGCGAGAGACCGGGATAGCGACTGACTGGGCCACAGCCGACGAGGCAACGGGCACTGCTGAGGATCGTGGCGAAACTGGGATCAGCGTACTTTTGGCTGACAGACGGTTTGGTTTAGCACGCAAACCAACTACGGCATATCCAGGTGGCTGCTCCAGACGATGAGTCTTCATGGGAGTCAGCTGCCGCAGTGTGGGACCCGGGTCCCAGCGTCATGAAGACTGGCCCTGGCCCCGGGGGTCCGACAGCTCCAGGAATGCGTCCGCCACAGGCTCGCTACAAGGCCCCTCCAGCAGAACTGCTTTCTTCGTGGAAGACTGTAAAGAAAAAAACAACAAAAAAAGAAACTGTTCAGGCAGGAGCATGGCTGAAATGGTGGCAGAATAATCCACCCAGCCGCGTTGGGTCCAGCAGTGGTCTACCCGCAGATTCTAGTTTCTAGTTCCTTTGGTTCTGAGTTTAAAAAAAAGGAGAGTTCTCTGAAAATAATAATAATAAAAGAAATTGTGTTTTGGCCTGAATAACTATGTTGAATGTTTTGCTATAATAATGTTTAGGAATGTGTGTTTAGGAAATAGTAGATATTGATATTGACAGTGTTAAGGGAATATTGCCACGCTAAACTGGGGAGGGCTAATTTGCCAATTTTGAATATTGTGTTCTGCATTTTTGCAAGGGTGGGGGGGGAAGAATGTAGTGTATGGAAATAGTGGGATATCCGCAGTGGGACGCCTTTGGCATCAAACTTTGTGTTTTACTGATAAATTTATGTTCAGCTCATGATACGATATGATGTACTTTATCTTCCTGTGCATGGGGAAATTTGTGTTGGACTGTGCTGTATATTTTTCTCCTTCTTTTGGCAACTCCCTTTAGGGGTCACAGAGCGGATATCTGCCTCCATCTCACCATAACCCGTTAGTCTTCCTCTGTAATACCAGCTCTCTCCATGTCCTCCTTCACTACATCCATGAACCTTTTCTGTGGTCTTCCTCTTTTCCTCCTTCCTGGCAGCTCTATCTTCAACATCCTTTGTCCAATATCTCCACTAGCTGTCATGATCTGGACAGGGTTAGGCCCTGTCTACTCCTTATGTTACTTTTTTGGTCTCTTTATTATTATTATTATTAGTAGTAGTAGTAGTATCATTGCTATTCATTATCATTTCTGTATGGACTCTTATTTTGACAGTACTCCTTGTTTGCTTCTGCTTCAGTGTAATGCACCTTCCTTTAGCCCAATTTTCCTACATTGTCAATCTATCACAGTTGCCCCTTATTTTCCTAATCACTATTTCTCTATATATGCTGGCCACCGGCATTAATCCCAGCGGCGTCCTTATGTTAACATCACATTCTTCACCACGATTGTTGGAGTTATTTTTGCTCTACTCTGTTGGCATTCCCACAGTATCACAAAGTGAGCCCCTCTGGGGCGGAATTCAGGATCCAAATGCCGGGCTAACAGTTTGCAGGATTTAATGAAACAGAAAATGTGACCTGTGCTGGCAAAATGAGTCACTTTGAGGAAAGTATCATGTCAGAAAAATTGTTATGTGTATACATATTATCATTTTATATAATTCAGTGAAGTGTATATGTAACTGTATGTAACTGTCTGCTGAAAAATACTAAAACTGTCTGTGTATTAGAGGTTTTGTACATGATGCATGAAGACTAAAGTTGTTTTTTATATTTTTAATTATGTTGAAATTCCAGGTGTCCTTTCATGGTAGATTTATCGTAAAGCACATGATGTCCTGGCCTGCACCTGCCTTAGAAACTGTTACTCCTTAGACCACAGGGCGCACTCTGATAAAATGTTACTCCTTGGAGCACAGGGCGCAATTGTTCCTCTTTCTTCAATGTCAGCATATTTCATCTGTTTGATCATGCAACTGCTGTGTATAAAATGTCTGAACTGTGAGGATTACCTCCAGTACTGATTTCCTGTAAACAGGTTCGTACTCCTTGCTTGCAAGTAAAGAAAAGCTCATGAGAAATAGTATTTTGTGTCTTGAATCTTTATTGAGGTAACGAACTAATATACGATCACTTTCTTGAGTTCCTAGATTCCTGACATATCATAACTGAGGTAATGTTTTTTTTCTATATTCTGTATTGAAAGACCTTCAAAATGATATGTAATTTGTAGGAAGTGCACAAAAACGGACCCAGAAAAAGCCTTTTTGTTTATATTTTGGCTAGGTGATCGGTCGGGAGTTATGTCTTCTGCCAAAACATATGTATTTTTAGAAAGTACGATTTCTAAGCCTTACAATGATACCAGGCACTCATGGGGGGGTTCCCGGGACTTGGCGCTAGCAAACAAAGAAAGAGTCATGATTTTCACTTCTCGTGCCTGTATCTCATAATGGCACGGTGCGCATTCCGACTCATTTTGCCAGCACGGGTCACAAATAATCCACAGTGTGGAAGCTGGAACAAAAACACAAAAGACTTGGCAAAACAAGACAGGGAACCAGGCAAAGTAGGAACGTGTTATTCACGCAAGTATGACTTAAGGACGTCTCCCTGAGCTACACGTAACTCACTGGGATGGCGCCACGAGCCATCCGACAGCACAAGGTAACCATCATGCCGCTCGCCTGTCACCTGCAGCTTGCCTTGGTACTGCTCCATCTTCTGCTTTTCTCTCACCCGCCTGGACCTCGCCTCCACCCAAGCCCGAACCCAGTCCATGACTCCAAGTGAGGCCCTGCACGGCCTGCGGTGTCTCTGCTTGGCACTCGCTCTCCCAGTGCCACTCGGTCTTGCACCGACTGCTTGTAAATCCGCTGTGGACCCTGCTGATGTGGTCCCGTGTTCACCGGCCTACCACAGCCGTGATCCGGGAGCACCTATGACCATTTTTTGGGCACTGCTCGCTGCCACAGGCGGTCCCCTGTGCCGCCCGGTACCCTCGTCCAGGGCGACTCGGACACTGGCACTGGGGCATTCCTGCAGCCGTCCTGCAGCCCCAGTGCAGCCTGACCACTGTTCTCCAGTGCTGCTCCTGATGGAAAACCCGAGGCCATAGAACAGGTTGCAGCAGGCCGTCACGATGAACTCCACATCTGCCATCTCCACCGACTTGTTCCGAGCTGTCAGTCTGACGGTACCCACTGTGGCCAACTGTCCTCCTCCATATCTGCAAAGCGGCGGTGAGTCACTTTCAATTCTGTAGTGGGGAAAACATTGTCGCACTGTAGCCCAGTTCAGCAGCAAACTCTCCGCCCCTGTGTCGATCAACACCAGTACCGGTACCCCATCCAACTCTACCGTACAATGTGTGCGCCCACTGGTATTCAAAGACACAGTATGAATCACTGTTGGGGCGGGAGAAATCGAGCTCTTGCACAGCCTATCTTGTTCCGCTGTCACACCCTCGCAAAATGATGCAGATGGCCACATTTGCCGCAGCGCTTTCCTCTTGCCGCACACTCTCTGGCCTTATAGCGGTGTTTTGTGGACCTGCAGCCCATACACCTGGGCTTCCCCGGAGCAGACCTCATCCCTATAGCACTGGCATTCTCGGTGTCATCCTCGACACTGTCGTCGCTGTCCGGGTCCACTACCTGTGTAAAAATGGTAAATGGTAAATGGCATTCACTTATATAGTGCTTTTATTGTCATCTCTTGATGACCAAAGCGCTTTATAGATCCTGCTATCCACCCATTCACACATACTGTACATTCACACACTGACATGTATCCTTGTACACTCCATGTAGCCATGGAGGATCCCAACTCTCGTGGTGACAGACACTCACGTAGCTCCCAAGTCAGCTTATCTGCTGCCTCCAGCTAGAGAGCCAACTTGACAACACTGGCCAGCATCAACTCATCCAGAAATTAGAGCAGCCCAGACCGGACCGCAGCACAGTTGGTACGCTCCGCCAATTGGTCGTGAACCATTTCTTCCTCCAACAGTCCAAACCGACACTCGGCGGCTAGCTGTCTCAAGTCCGATACAAACCACTGGATGGGCTCGCCAACCCGCTGGCAGTGCTGTCAGAATTCAATCCTTTGGACGATGACGTTGTCTGGTGCCCTTAAATGGCGCGCCATCAGCTCGACCACTTTTTCACAATTGTCCACGTCACCAAGTGTGCCCAAAATCCTCTGGCTCTCCATTCCCAGGTTGTGCACAAGCAACGCACGCACCCTCAGCTTCTCCATCCTTCCCAGGTCCAATGCCACCATATACGTTTTAAAGGCTTTGTACCACCGAGGCCATGGCACCAGGCGGCTCACCCAGGAGCTCCAAGAACAGCCGAATTGGTGCTCCACAAGCTTCCATGGCTTTTCTTCTCATCGCCAAATATTATGTCTGAAATTGGAGTCAAGGAGGAGAGCAATAGTGGAGCTGAACAGACGTTTATTATAACACAGGGCGCAGTGCACCTGACCACACCTACACGCAGGCAGAGGCAAAGGCGGAAGAGACCACCCCCCTACCTGCAGCCCTTCTTATACGCACGGGGTTGGCGGAACCGGAACATGGAGCCACCATCCCATGCCACACAAATAAGAGTTCCAATAATAATAATAATAATAATAATAATAATATATGAACAATAAATAACTATACTACATTACTACAATATCTTACAAATTCACAAGAAAAAACTCACAAATTGCCAAGAAAATGGGAACTTTGTGAGGAAAAGGACAAAAATGTGTAGAACATGAGCAAATTTGCCAAAAAAAAGATCCAAATTTATGAGAAGACTCATCACTTTAAAAAAAAATCCTAACAAAGTGATGGGAGTAAAGGAACTTCTCACAACTCAAGTAACTTTTTAAAGGGGTCTTTGACTGAACAATTGCGTTTTCTTGGGTTTTAACCTTCTGAAATGCATCTGTTGGTCACATGATTATCAAAAAATATCAAAACGCACACTTCTCTTAAACACACACACACACACACACGTGCGCGTGTACACACATACACAGCTTTTATATGTATTCGGCATAAAGATAAAACTTTTCTAAATTTCACCGTGCTCTGTACAAAGGCTATCGACCTTATTCCTAGGCCCCATGATGCCTCGCGTGAATTATGGTAGCAACTTGTGGTACTAGTTTAGAACACATGGTTGTCACTGAAACAGGACACTTTTCTTTGTTAAAAAACAATGACTTCGGCATCAGAAATGCGGGAACACGGCCTCTTGCACCTCAGAACAGTAATATAATCATACCACTTCCCATGACTATCAAGGGATGGGAAGATGACCTTAAAAAGTGGCCTCGTAGATAGTAGCTGTGTTAGTTAGCGCCGCTGCTAAGATGCTAACGCTGTAAACAAATGACCTGTGCTGGCAAAGTGAGTCACTTTGAGGACATTTTCAAAACTGATGTAATGTTATTTCCATATTCTGTATTGAAAGATCTTCAAAAGGATATTTAGTTTGTAGGAAGTGCACGAAAACTGACCCAGAAAAATTATTTATATTTTAGCTAGGTTGAAAACTCACGTTTGATCAGTGGGGAGTTACGTCTTCTGCAAAAACATACGTATTTTTAGAAAGTACGATTTCTAAGCTTTCCGATAATACCAGGAACTCACAGGGGTTTTCCTGGGACTTTGCCACTACCAAACAAAGAGGGAGTCATGATTTATGACTTCTTGTTGCCTGTAATCATAATGACGCGGTGGGCATTCAGACCAGCACGTCTCCATCGCAAAAAAGTCAGCTGCATTTTGTTAAAATATGTTAGACATAATCAAATTTACCTTAGAGCAGACGTACGCCACAACACCGTGCTTGGATGTCGTCTGTCACCGTGCGGTGAGAAGCCGAACACCAATCTGTCCCCACGTTCACGGCATAGCGCAGGGGCAGGGACGCTACCTGGCCCGGCCCACCACTGTTTTCCCTGCGCTTTTGTGCCAAAGACCTTGAAGGACGCATCGTTCGTATTTGTCAGGCACAATGCCCACCGGACCCCGTTGCGACCGCCCTACGATGGCCCGTTCAGAGTGCTGGAACCTGGGGACAAACATTTTGTGCTAGACTTGGGGGGTCGCCGGGTGACAATCTGTATAGACAGGCTTAAGCCCACCTTTGTTTTAGCAGACGAACAGGTGGTGTTGGCCCGAGCTCCTTGGCGCGGAAGACCCCCACTGAGAACTCCCCAGGTAAATGACTCGTCAGATCAGTCACACGAGCCTGCTGAAGGTGTTCCTCCCCCCCATTGTCCCCCCACAGATGGACGCACCCCCAGGAACCCCCCACCGGCACAGCAGTGCCTCGGAGCCGAAGATCCCCCGTTACAGCAGCTATGGACAGAGGCTGAAGCCCAAAGGACATGAGGGTTAAGCCTCAGTCTGAGAGTCTGGGTGGGGTGGTGGTGTGGGAAACCACTCAGTAGTTTTCCCTCAGACTAAAGAGATGGCAGATCAAAGGTGCAGGGGGACAAGGGGAATTGTCATGGGGGGTTGAGATGTGAATACAGCACCTCAGGTAGCGGAGGAGGGTTAATATAAAAGAGAGTGCCTGCAACCTGTGTGATTATTGCTTTTGACTCTGGTGGATGTGAAGGAGTGAAGAATAAAGTTCCCTCTGCTCTGAACGCTCGGCCTGGTTATTCCTCCCTCCACAGTATTTCCTTTCTGTTCAGATTTCCCCCCTTTCAGCTTCCTTTCTCTGTCTTGGCTGCTTTTGACTTTGCTTTAACACATGTGTTTCGTGTGGCCTTTCCTCCCACACCAGTGGCAGTCATGGTCTTTGTACCAGCAGTCATCATCAGTATGATTTGTTTTCCCACAGCGGCGGCGTTTATCACATTTTTGGGTCAGCGCCACATTCACTTTAAGAGAACTGCTTAACTGCTGCACGTCACGTACCGCTGTCTCTGTCGATCCACCGCTTTCTTAAACGTGAGATCTTTCTCCGTTAAAATGCGCTTCTGAATAGTTTTGCCTTTTAACCAACACGCAAATCTGCCCCGTAGTGCGTCTTCCAAATAAGCACCAAACTGACAATGTTCTGAGATTCTCTTCAACACATGATTGATGATGGACACATGATTATCAAAAAAAATATCAAAACGCACACTTCTCTTAAACACACACACACGTACACACACACACACACACAGCTTTTAAATATAATTGGCATGAAGGTAAAACTTTTCTAACTTTGGGTGGGCAATATAAGCTGCGGCTTCAGCCATCACCCATTTCGGATAACTTATGTTAAACTGTATAATCAGAGGAGTTATTGTCTAATTTGACCTTGTTGGATTTTCTTTCCCCCTTTGTTATATTATTCAGTTTCTTTTAACCTGTACTTTTAATCTATCCGAAAATAAATAAAGATTCATTCATTCATTCAATTCAATAACTTTCACTGTGCTCTGTACAAAGACTATGCAGGCATTCATATAATATCAATAAACCGATTTTTTTCCTCTTATGTTTGCATGTCTTTTCTTGTAAATGTGCTGCTTTCCTGCATTTTTTTTCCTCATAAAATTGTGTCGTTGTGTTTCCAAGTGTATTACATTTTTCTTGGACAAGCATTTCCCCCCTCATTCCTGTAATTTGATGCTATAATTTATTTCTGGTGAATTGGGAACTTGTAGTAAATGTGCAACTTTTCAAACTATAAATTTGCACATTCTAGCATATTTCTGCACCTTTATTCTTGCAAATTTGTGTTTTTCTCCCTAATCTCGCTCATGCAAAATGAGTGAATTTCACTCCCCACCCCTGAGATTGGGTGGGGAGGAAATAGATGACCTTGTAGCCACTCGTGTGACTTACTTAATGCTTTGCATAATGCCTCACATATTAGATAAGAACAAAGTACAGAGTTTCCTTGGAGATAACAGGAAACTGTGAAAGTGTAACCTTTGGTATGCAGAGACTGCTTGGGGGGATCCTTTGTGTGCCGAGAGATGGCTTGGAGGCCAAAGACTGTGAAGGGGATGCTATGGGATTTAAGAGGAAAGGCATTGTTACTTGTGATTATGATACAATGTGACTTGTGAGCTGTGAAAGTCCTGGGTATATAAGGGACGAGTTTTTTCTATGATGTTCTCTTTTCTACTTTGCTCATGTTGGAGCTTGTAATAAACTGCCTTGAGATAAAACCTGCCTCATCAATTACACACTCCACAACCTCCTGTTTATGATGAGCAGTCAAATAGAAAGTGAAAGTACACCACCATGTGGAAATTCATTGTCCACTCTGAAAAATATGTAGGGGGTGGCTCCATGAAAGAAAAGCCCTGTTGTTTCAGCCTTTGAAGAAGGATCTAACATGAAAATGTACAACAGTGTACAAAGTAATTGCTAAAAGGAGGTTTAGCACCAGGACTTTCTCCCTGCAGCTCTTCTGAAGGTACCAGCCTTAGCTTTTATGTTTGTTATGCAAAAGGCGGAATCATTTTTTTGTCAGTCTGAAATTTTTTGGTAAGAATATGTTGTCTCTGAAATGATGCTCTGATGAAGAAATAAGGATTTTTCAGAACTGTGGTGTCAGTGACTGAAAAATTGTGTTTTATCAGTTTTAACCTTCTGAATGATTGGAGAAATATCCACCTTATTCCTGGGGGTGGCGCTGTAGGAAAGATTGTTGGCAGAGCTTCCGGTTTCAGCTGCAGTAGTGTTAAATCAGTCAGTAAGAGTGGAGTAGCAGGGGCTTTTAAAATAGCATTTTTAAGTTTTTCAAATTCATTTAAATGTATAATCTAAATACGTGTTTTGCAGTGGCAGCTAATTTCAGCACTTGTAGTTTTTGCATTTTTTGAATGTTTTGGCATAGTTCTGGTACTTGTTGCTGGTGTTCGTGGTTGTGCCATAGACTGTATAAATGGAGGCGTCTTTGTGGCACTGACTAGATTCTATATCTGCTCTGAGGTAAATCTGATTATGTCCAACATATTCTAACAAAATGCAGCCAACTTTATTACAGTGGAGACAATGATATTTCAGAGCTTTGATTTGTTTACAGCGTTAGCATATTAGCAGCAGCGCTAATAAACGGCACTACAGTCTGCCAGGCCACTTTTTAAAGTCATCCTCCTATCCCTAGATAGGTGTGGGAAGTGGTATGATTATATTGTGGAGTATGTAAATGAAGAGGCATATTCATTTCAGACAATTTATTACACACTCACATCTCACAAGCAAAGAAGAGACTGACTGGTCACATCAAGCATTCCTCTCTCTATATCAAGTCACACTTCACAAGGTTCAAGGCACTTCCTCATACACAGCATGACATCTACACTACACTTCATTCAACCCCCTCTCACCCACTTGGGCATTGTTCTCCCATGTGTACTCTGTCTAAGGTGTGAAATAACCTGAGGCCCACACTGCTCCCCCCCCAGCATCTTAGATAGAACAATAGAACATCAGTCCACATGCTGTTTCGGCTTCAGTCTCCTCCCATATCTGCTGTAACTGGGGTTTATCGACTCCGTGGCGCTGCTGTGCCGTTGGGAGGCTGCTGGGAGTGCGTCCGACTGCGGGTGAGCTGTGGGGGGGGGGGGGTCACTCTGTCCGTGTGGCTGCTCTGATGAATCGTTCCCCTGGGGAGGTCTCCGTGGGGGTCTTCCCTGCCGAGGGGCCCTCACCAACAGCACTTGCTTATCCGCCACTACAAAGGCAGGTTTGAGTCTGTCTATGCCAATTCTCTCCCGTCTACCCCCCAAGTCTAGCACAAAATGCTTATCCCCTGTTTCCAACACTCTGAACGGTCCATCATAGGGTGGGCGCAATGGAGGGTGGTGGGCGTCATGTCTGACGAACACGAACTCCGCGTTCTTCAAAGTTTTAGGCACAAACGCACACGGAAAACTGTGGTGGGCAGGGCCCGGCAGCGTGCCTGTGTTTGCGCTACGCTGCAAAAGCTGACACGGGGAGCTGCCCGGCGCGGGATTGTCCGGTAGAAGTTCCCCAGGCAGCCGTAGGGGCTGCGCAAAAACGAGCTCTGCCGGGGAAGCTTCCAAATCCTCTTTTGGCGAGGAACACAACCCCAATAAAACCCACGGCAGCCTGTCTACCCAATTTGCATCCGTCAGTGAAGCCCTGAGTACTGCTTTCAGTGATCTATGAAAACGCTCGCAAAACCATTGGCCTGTGGGTTGTACGCAGTTGTGTGATGAATTACAGCACCCAGGCTGCGGGCCATCGCGGACCAGAGGTTGGAAACAAATTGTGGGCCCCTGTCAGACGTAATGTCCGAAGGGACTCCAAAACGCGCCACCCATGTTGTTAAAAAAGCACGTGCTACGTCCGCGGACGTGGTTGCTGCCAGCGGGACTGCTTCTGGCCAGCGCGTGGTGCGGTCCACCACTGTCAGGAGGTGCGTGCACCCCTGTGATGGCAGGAGGGGGCCCACGAGGTCCACGTGCACATGGTCGAACCTCTTAGCCGGTACCGGAAACGGCTCCAAGGGAGCCTTCGTGTGCCTGTGTACCTTGGCTCGTTGGCACACCACGCAGGCTGCAGCCCACTCTTTTACTTGTTTGCGTAGGCTCGGCCACACAAACTTCTCTCCCACCATTTTGACTGACGCGTGCACTCCTGGGTGCGCCAGAGTGTGAACCGACTCAAACACGCGGCGGCGCCACGCGACCGGGACTACCGGACGCGGGCGTCCCGTGGAGACGTCGCAGATTGGGGGGGGGGGGGGCGCCATCTTGCAGCACCGTGCTCTCCAGCCTTAACCCTGTTGGTCCAGACTGGAGCGCGCACACGTCTGCATCGCTAATCTGCTCCGCGGCCATGGCTGCGTAATCTATCCCCACATAGAGTTTACCCGACACATGCTGAATATCGGTAGTAAACTCTGAGATCGCAGCCAGCTGTCTCTGCTGCCGGCCCGACCATGGTTCTGAAACCTTGGCCATCGTGAACATTAGTGGCTTGTGGTCTACGAACGCGGTGAAGCTGCGCCCTTCCAGCCAGAACTGGAAGTGGCGTATGGCCAGATGGAGAGCCAGCAACTCTCTGTCATACGCGCTGTATTTACGTTCGCTGTCGCGCAAAGTTCTGCTGAAAAATGCGAGCGGCTGCCAAGCCCCGGTGACCCGCTGCTCCATGACAGCCCCTATGGCCACGTCTGAAGTGTCGGTGGTGAGCGCTATCCGGGCCGTCGGGTCCGGATGTGCCAGCAGTGCGGCGTTTGCCAGGGCTGCTTTAACTTGCGAGAACACCCGCTCTCGCTCCGGGGTCCATTTGACTCCATCTGCGGGTTTCTGTCTCCTGAGCGCGGCGTACAATGGTTGCATGAGCCGCGCCACGCGGGGAAGGAAACGGTTATAAAAATTCACCATCCCCAAAAATTCCTGCAGCGCCCTGACCGTCTGAGGCCGGGGAAAATCTGCCACGGCGCGCACTTTGTCGGGCAACGGGATCGCTCCTTCTGGAGAGACGCAGTGCCCCAAAAAATCAATCTCCGTCACGCCGAACTGGCATTTCGCCGGGTTGATTATCAACCCGTGCTCCTCCAACCTCCGGAAAACCGTCCTGAGGTGGGTTTCGTGTTCGTCTTCGGACATACTGGCTACCAGGATATCGTCCAGGTAGACGAACACGAACGGGAGGTCACGCAGCACTGCATCCATCATGGCCTGGAACGTCTGTGCTGCACCTTTTAACCCAAATGGCATGCGCAGGAACTCGAATAAACCGAACGGAGTTATTACTGCTGTTTTGGGTACGTCCTCCGCGCGCACTGGGACCTGGTGGTAACCATGGACCAGGTCTATTTTAGAAAAAACACGCGTTCCGGCGAGGTGAACGGAAAAATCCTGTATGTGGGGAATTGGGTAGCGGTCGTGTGCTGTGGCATTGTTCAACCTGTGGAAATCACCGCACTGTCGCCACGATCCCTCAGCCTTAGGGACCATGTGTAGCGGGGATGCCCATGGGCTGTTTGATCGCCTGATGATGCCCAACCTTTCCAGGCTGGCGAACTCCTCGTGCGCTATGGCCAGTTTAGCTGCATCCAAGCGCCGTGGTCTTGCAAAAATGGGCGGCCCGGTGGTGGTGATAAAGTGCTCCACCCCGTGTTTAGTGATGGCCGCCGAAAACGTCGGGACCGTGAGTGCTGGGAACTGAGTGAGCAGTGCGTGGAACTTACCGCCTGGCGTTGTGACACTGGCTTGTGCTGTTGGCCGGGTCCCTCGAGCTATACAGGGGAGAGATTCAAAGGACAGTGCATTAACCAGGCGCCTGTTAGCAACCTCCACAAGTAAACCATGTGCACACAGAAAATCAGCACCCAGGAGCGGGCAACACAGTGCTGCTATGATAAAAGTCCACTCATACGAGCGGCCATGTAGAGATAAGGTCAGTGTTCTCTCACCGAACGTCTTAATCTCCGAGCCGTTTACTGCCACCATTCCGGGGCCGCTAGGTCCTGCCAGCCGGTCAGCGTAGGACGGCAGGAGGACGCTCTTCTGGGCTCCGGTGTCGGCGAGGAAGCGTCTCCCTGAGCGCGAGTCCGTCACATAGAGCAGCTTGTTCTCTTCACCGGCGGTCGCAGCTGCTACCGACTGCCGGCCTTGGCGTTTCCCGAGTGCTTGAAGTGGCACGGTGGCGCGCATCTGCGCGCGTTCCCTCCGAAGCGACAGTGGTAGAAGCAGAGCGTGTCTTTCTGGCGCTCCTTGGCCCCCGTTGCCGCTACCGTCGGTGGCTCCTCGCCTCCCCTGGTCGTCTCGCTGGGCTCCGCTGCCGCCGCGTTGACTGTGATCGCCCTGGTGGTGAGGATGATCCGGTCTGCCTCCTGGACTAGCGCACGGTAGTCTCGCGCAGCCAGCAATGGCGAATTGGCCAGAGCCACTCTTGCTTCTGTTGGCAGGTTCCGGAGGAAAAGGTGGGCAAACAGAAAGTGCCCGTCGCCCATGCCCATCAACGCCAGCATCTTCTCCATCAGGTCTATGGCCGACCCATCTCCTAACTCGGTCCGCGCCAGGAGCCTCTCCGCTCTCTCACATTCCGAGAGCGCGTATCGCCGGATGAGCGCAGCCTTGAGCGCCTCATATTTGCTGCTGGCTGATCGAGCAGGCTCGCTACCTGCTGGGCTGTGCAGGAGTCCAGCACTGCTACCACAAGGTAGAACTTGGTGTTGTCTGCTGTTACTCCCCGGAGGGCGAACTGGGCCTCGGTGTGGTGGAACCAAGAGCGCGGGTTGTGCTGCCAGAAATCCGGTAGCTTGACTGAAACTGCACACGCGTTGCTGGGGGTTCCAGTCCTGGCTGTCTGCAGGTTGGCTTCAGCGTCTCTGGCGCTTCCCGACTGGGCCGGCTCGGGGGTTCTTGCCTCGTGTTCCATAATACGTCTTGGGTCACCAGTGTGGAGTGTGTAAATGAAGAGGCATATTCATTTCAGACGATTTATTACACACTCACATCTCACAAGCAAAGAACAGACTGACTGGTCACATCAAGCATTCCTCTCTCTATATCATGTCACACTTCACAAGGTTCAAGGCACTTCCTCATACACAGCATGACATCTACACTACACTTCATTCAACCCCCTCTCACCCACTTGGGCATTGTTCTCCCATGTGTATTCATTGTCTTTGTCTAAGGTGTGAAATAACCTGAGGCCCACAATATTACTGTTTTTGAGGCGCAAAAGGCCGTGTTCCTGCATTTCTCATGCAGAAGTCATTGTTTATTAACAAGGAAAAGTGTCCCGTTTCATTGACAACCATACGTTCTAAACTAGTACCGGAAGTTGCTACCATAATTCATGCGAGGCATCATGGGGCCTAGGAATAAGGTGGATAGAAACACACATTTCTCTGCCAGATTTGCCATGGGATGTCAAAAGATGGCAAACCCAGCCCAGTCACATCATTGATACCCACCCACTGTTCTATTATTGGCCAGCCTAGCTGTCTGTCATGTAGCTACAGTGTTACAAGAAGTTTGTTTACCAAGTGCGGTTAAAATTATTTTCTTTAGATTTCAGTCACCCTAATAGACATCCCTGCTTCCACCTGGTTCACTAATCCACAGTGGATAATATATCTTGTGTCATTCTGCCTTATTTTAGTATATTTTTGCCATGATGTTCCATCGATCTGTTAGCATTAGCTTGGCTAGGCAGGGAGGAAGTAACACAAAGGCCGCCTGCCGTTAGTTTAACGATCTGGCTGGTTTTGATCACTATTTTCTATAAATTTTTTTCACCTCATCTACAACACTTGACCATATACATCATTCTTAGATGATGTATATCTACAAATATTTTCTTGTCCTATCTGTAACCAAAAGGCAGCTTTGTGGAGAGCGTGAAAAGATGAGGCTGAGTTTATTTCTCAATTCAGGTTTATTAATCATTCACGTATCTCCAACATCTTCTCAAACAGAAAAGAGACCCATCCTCCCACATCTGTCCCTTTTATTCCTGGGACATCAAAGTACAGAGTCACATTGTCTTTAATCCCAAGACACAATACATAAACCCCCAGGTCTTCTCCTCTCCCCCAAAACCCTGGTGGTCAGGAAGTCTCTCAAGGCCATCTCAAAAGATCACATTTCACATCCTCCTGTAATCCCCAGGAGACCCAGACTTATTGTTCATTCTGAGACGTGGGCAACAGTAATATACATATGCAGCCTAAGCAACTCAAATATGTGTGCCACATGACCCCCCCCCCCCCCCCCAAACGTCCAAAATGAAACAATACAACACAGTCTGTACATTATGGTAAAATCACAAACATCAGTCCAAGTGCTGTTTGGGTTTCAATCGACTTCCGAACTTGCTGTAAGCGGGCTTTACCACTCCCACGGCGCCATCCTGCTGTGAATCTGCTATCTGAGGGATGAGAACTGTTAGTCAATCCCTGTGGGGGCTCTGGGGCATGCTCCCTGGGAGGTCTGCCGCGTCGAGGAGCTCTCGCCAACGGCACAGCCTTGTCAGCCATCACAAAAGCAGGTTTGAGTCTGTCTACGCCAATTGTTTCCCTCCTGCCTCCCAAATCTAGCAAAAAATGCTTATCACCTGTTTCCAGCACTCTATATGGGCCATCGTAAGGAGGTCGCAGGGTTGGGCGTTGAGCATCATGTCTGACAAAAACAAACTCGGCATTTTTTAAAGCCTTAGGTACAAAAACGCGCAGAAAAGTGTGATGAACGGGGCCCGGAAGCGTGCTCGCTCCCGTGTCGCTCAGTAACCGCTGAGCAGGGGGGCACTCCGGCGCAGGATTATCTGGGAGAAACTCTCCAGGCAGCCGAAGCGGCTGCGCAAATACCAACTCAGCTAGGGAGGCTTTTAAGTCCTCTTTAGGTGCCGAACGCAACCCCAGTAAAACCCACGGTAGTCTGTTTACCCAATTTGCATCCGTAAGCGACGCTCTGAGGGCTGCTTTCAATGACCTATGGAAACGTTCGCATAAACCATTAGCCTGGGGGTGGTACGCGGTAGTGCAGTGGATCGTTACCCCCAGGCTGCGGGCCATCGCCGACCAAAGCTCGGAAACAAATTGAGGACCTCTGTCGGATGTAATATCCGACGGAACTCCAAAATGCGCTACCCAAGCTGTTAAAAATGCGCGCGCCACCTCCTCGGCTGTGGTTGATGCCAGTGGGACCACTTCAGGCCAACGCGTGGTGCAGTCCACCATTGTCAAAAGATGTGTGCACCCCTGTGACGGCGGGAGGGGGCCTACGAGGTCGACGTGCACATGGTCGAACCTCTTAGCCGGGATGTGAAATGGCTCTAAGGGGGCTTTAGTGTGTTTGTGTATTTTGGCCCGCTGGCAAGCCATGCAGGCTCTTGCCCACTCCTTAACGTGTTTGCGCAGGCTCGGCCACACAAACTTCTCTCCTACCATTTTGACCGACGCGCGCACCCCCGGGTGCGCCAGAGAGTGAATGGAGTCAAAAACATGGCGGCGCCACGCGGCCGCCCGGTGGAGACGTCGCAGATTAGTGGGGGCATACCATTTTTCGGCACCCTGCTCTCCAGCCTTAACCCTGTTGGTCCAGACTGGAGCGCGCTGTATTTTCGCTCGGCATCGCACAAAGTCCTGCTGAAAAAGGCAAGTGGCTGCCAAGCCCCGGCAACGTGCTGCTCTACAACCGCCCCTATGGCCACGTCTGATGCATCAGTAGTGAGCGCTAGGCGGGCCGTTGGGTCTGGATGTGCCAACAACGCAGCGTCTGACAGGGCTGCTTTAACCTCCGAGAATGCACGTTCCCGATCCGGGGACCATTCGATTGCATTTGTGGGTTTTTGTTTTTTTAAGCGTGGCATACAATGGTTGCATGAGCTGCACTGCGCGGGGGAGGAAACGGTTATAAAAATTCACCATTCCCAAAAACTCCTGTAATGCTTTGACCGTTTGTGGTTGGGAAAATTTGTTACTGCGCGCACTTTGTCGGGCAGCGGAACCACTCCTTCTGGAGAGACGCGGTGCCCCAAAAAATCAATCTGCGTCACCCCGAACTGACACTTCGCTGGGTTGATTATTAACCCATGATCTCCCAACCTCCGGAAAACTGCCGTGAGGTGTTTTTTGTGTTCCTCTTCGGACGCGCTGGCTACTAAAATGTCGTCCAGGTAGACGAACACAAAAGGGAGATCGCGCAACACTGCATCCATCATGCATTGGAACGTCTGCGCGGCGCCTTTAAGCCTGAACGGCATGCGCAAAAACTCAAAAAGGCCAAACGGAGTTATTACTGATGTTTTGGGAATGTCCTCAGCGCGTACTGGGACTTGATGGTACCCGCAGACCAAGTCTATTTTAGAAAAAATGCGCGCCCCCGCCAGATGAACGGAAAAATCCTGAATATGGGGGATTGGGTAGCGGTCGTGCACCGTAGCGTTGTTCAACCTGCGGAAATCACCGCAAGGTCGCCACGAGCCGTCAGCTTTAGGGACCATGTGGAGCGGGGAAGCCCATGGGCTGTTCGAACGCCGGATGATGCCCAACTTTTCAAGGTTGGCGAACTCCTCGCGCGCTATGGTCAGTTTAGCTGCATCCAAGCGCCGAGCTTTTGCAAAAACGGGGGGACCGGTGGTAGTAATAAAATGCTCCACTCCGTGCTTAGCGACGGCTGCTGAAAATGTGGGAACTGTGAGTGCTGGAAACTGAGTGAGGAGAGTGTGGAACTTACCACCTGCCGTAGTGACGTTGGCTTGTGCTGTGGGCGGGGTCACTCGAGCTGCACAAGGGATAGAGTAAAACGAGAGTGCATTAACCAGGCGTCTATTAGGAAGATCAACCAACAGCCCATGTGAGCACAGAAAATCAGCACCTAACATGTTGAAACTCACCGCAGCTATAACAAAAGTCCACTCATATGTACGGCCGTGCAGGGACAGAAGCAGAGTCCTTTCACCGAAGGTCTTAATGCTCGAGCCGTTCGCCGCTGATGCTCTGTGACTCCCGGGGCCTGCCAGCCGGTCAGCATAGGTTGGCGTGATGAAACTCACTTGGGAGCCTGTGTCCACGAGGAATTGCCTCCCAGAACGCGCATCCGTCAAGTAGAGCAGCTTGTTCTGTTCACCGAGGGCCGCAGCTGCTACCGACTCCCGGTTCTGGCGTTTCCCGAGCTCTTGAACTGACACGGTGGTATACACTTGCGTGCCCTCTCTGCGAAGCGGCGATGGTAAAAACAGAGGTCGTCTCCTCCGCGATGTTTGATCTTCACCGCCGCCGTTGCCGGTGGTTCTGCCTCCGCCGCCTCTGGCCCCCTGTCATCCCCGGCCGTCGCGCCGAGGTCTGTCGCTGCTGCGGTGGGCGTGTGCTGTCTGCTGGCATTGAGAATCCGCTGTGCCTCCCGGGCCAGCGCGCGGAAGTCCCGCTGGGCCACCAACTGCGAACCTGCCAGGGTCGCCCTCGTCTCCGATGGTAGGGTTCTCAGGAAAATGTGGGTGAAGAGGAAATCGTTGTCATCTGAGCCTCTCAGCCTCAGCATGTCTTCCATCAGGTCGACAGGCGTGCTTTCTCCCAAGTCGTTCAGGGCCAGGAGTCGCTCAGCTCTCTCCTGGGCTGAGGGAGTGAAACGCTGAATGAGCGCAGCCTTCAACCCGCCGTATTTGTCGCCAGTGGGTGGGCGCTGCACCAGGCTCTGCACATGTCGAGCTGTGCGGTTGTCGAGCCTGGCGATAACGTGGTAGAATTTCGTGTCGTCTGCCGTTATTCCCCCGAGAGCGAACTGAGCCTCGGCCAAGAGGAACCAGGAATCCGGGTTGTCCTGCCAGAATTCTGGTAGTTTGACTGAGACTGCATTTGCCCAGCTGGTTCCTGACGAGTCCGGTTCGGGGGAATCGTTTCTGCCCATGATACGTCGTAAGGTCACCAGTGTGGAGAGTGTGAAAAGATGAGGCTGAGTTTATTTCTCAATTCAGGTTTATTAATCATTCACGTATCTCCAACATCTTCTCAAACAGAAAAGAGACCCATCCTCCCACATCTGTCCCTTTTATACCTGGGACATCAAAGTACAGAGTCACATTGTCTTTAATCCCAAGACACAATACATAAACCCCCAGGTCTTCTCCTCTCCCCCAAAACCCTGGTGGTCAGGAAGTCTCTCAAGGCCATCTCAAAAGATCACATTTCACATCCTCCTGTAATCCCCAGGAGACCCAGACTTATTGTTCATTCTGAGACGTGGGCAACAGTAATATACATATGCAGCCTAAGCAACTCAAATATGTGTGCCACAGCTTATTATTATTATTATTATTATTATTATTATTATTATTATTATTATTATTATAATCTTATAATAATAAGATTAAGCTTAAGCTTAATCTTATCTTATCTTATCTTAAGAAGATTAAGCTTCTTCCGCTTAATCCTTTTCCAAAAGATGCTGGGATAGGCTCCAGCCCCCCTCATGACCCGAAAAGTATTATTATTATTATTATTATTATTATTATTATGTTCTTCTAAACATCCATATGTAAACAATTTCACATGCACACATA